>CM068987.1:27930384-28536653 GCA_035357415.1 Ophraella communa | reverse complement strand
AGAAAACAGCACCCATTCCAAAGGAATTTGACCACCATCGATAAATGCCATAAATCGTTCGCAAAAATCAAGTCTACGATCAGGATCGTCTTCGTTAAGTTTGTGAAGGTTTTGCATCTTATATGGGTACTTTTTGGCATGTTTGAAAACTTTTAAAACGCTTGTGTGATTGACACCATGAACGCGAGCTACTTCCCTAGCTGGAGTAACAGGATTTTCTTCAACTTCCAACAACATGTTCAACCGGGTTTCTTCGTCGATTTGTAAAGGCCTTTTTCGAGAAATACCTCTTATAAGGCCCAACTTTCGATATCGACTTTCAATTTTGCTAATCGTACTTCGATTAATTGGAGGCAATTCTGGATGAACTTCAGCAAACAAACGAGCAACTTCAGCCTGTGTTCGACTTCTGTAAAATTTCGATACGGTGCGTTTCGGTTAAATAAGACATTTTCTTATTTTATTGGCTTATAAATTTTGTTGTAGAAATTTAAAACAAATACATGAAGACAACTCAATCACATTAAGTTTTAATTAGTGAAATACCTGATGGCTTATCAAGTAGTAAAAACAAAGTGTACATGGACGTAGTAATTGGAAAATATTCGGGATAATTTTTATATTCGATTAGGATATTGTCAGCAACAAAATGGAGGGCATTTTGAACATTTATTGCATTAAAGTAGTATTAAAAAACATTTCGGTATTTTATTTTTTTCTAACACATTGCTTGTAAAAAAAAACAAAAAAAATACCTACTTGTATTTGCAATTGAAAAAGCTTTAAAATAAAAAAAAGATCAACCTACCCTTTCATTAAAAAAAAAGTTGGGGGTCGCTACAACCCTTAATATAATTAAGAAAATAAACAAACCTCTTTATTTTATGCCCCATAGAAAATAAAAGTTGACGTGTTTCAGGAATTTTGCGACAAACCTTTATTTATTAAATTACAGAATTTGTTCCAGTTAAACTTTCCACTCTGTATTATACCATGTCATTGTGGCGCACAAACAACAACATATCCACTTAACGTATTCTGATTTATATAAAAACATTATAATAATTGCAAAATACAACACTCAAATGTTTATATCAAGCGACAAAGTATCACTTTCCGCTTTTAATAGACAAATAGCTATTTTTGAATCAATTACAGCCGTTTGGATGGACTATAATCGTCAGATTTACAGCTGTCATTTGATTAAGTAAGAAACAGCAGAACAAATTCAGATTTTAGCATTATTTAGGAAAAGAGTTATAATCAAGTAGGCTGACGTCAATTACTTGTCAAATAATGGACACACAAAGCGCCAATATAATTATTATTATTATAAAAAAAAAGAATTATGCACTTACTCAGCAATTGCTGGTAATATTTACCTACCCCGAGCGTAAACGCAAATGGGATTAGGCTCAAAATTTACATATTTAAAAATTTCCGAACGGTGTGACATGTATTTAAAATTGCCGCTTTTTGCAAGTCAATAAAAGTGTTTTTATGAAGATCGAGTTTTTTAAGACTTTTTGGGATGAGTCTCTGCATGCCACATCTGCCCTACTTCTATAGCAAGATCGGTGTACTTTGCTATTTTTTCATTATATTTGTCCAAAATGTTGTTATTGTTGTAATATTAGTTGGTCGTTGGGCGCCAATTTGTAACCATATGATTACGTTGACCGTCAATTTGTGATATGATTTACATGTTGAGAGTGAATTTATAAAAATATTTAGTTAACTTTTAAAAAATAACAATATACCCAAAAAAAATGTAATTTACAATAAAACAGCCATTAATCTTAATTTCGTCTTTAATTAGTTGTAAAAGATATTTCAATAATTAACAAAATTTATAAATGTTTATCACAGTAAAAATTATGATAGTTAAATACCTCGGCTAGGGGTGAGTAAGTTCATTAGCTCTGACTATAGTACAATAATTGTTTCTTTAAGAAATTATAAGGGCGCCACTGAAATCTTTTTATTTTTTATGATACTGCTGAAGAAAGTTGTTTCAAGCTGAGTTATTTAAATAAGTATCATAAGATGACAGAAAGATGTCAGAAAAAACTGTCTATGAAGATAAAATCCACTACTACAATGTCGGGTCGATTATTCGTCACCTGTCTATCGTAGTAGAGTCTAAAATCTACATTCTCGAGCACTGCCTGTGGATTGTACTTATAATAAGGTGTAAAAGTATTCAACAATCCATATTTGTTAGCTAGTTTTTCCTCCCTCCTTTCTCGGTAGTGTTGTTCGCAGTACTGACGATGTTTATGTGCTTGGTCATCATAGTCCTTGTTGTTCTCTGAATATAATCCAATTCAGTTTTTATCCATCGTAGAATCCCAAACGAATGTCATTATTATTTAACTTTGTTTTAAATGAGCCACTTGTACTGGAACTAAACTAGAACTTGACGCCATTTTCACTACCGAAAATGTTCTTGGAGTACATTTTTATATGCAAATATTGCTTTGACAGTATACTGTAAACATAAACAATACAAGGAGCTTCAAAATGGCAGACTTCTGTCGCAAATTTTCCTTAAAATTAATATACAACAGACTCTTTCCTGTTTCTTTTTGTTCTAAGCCTTAAACACGTATTGTTTTGAAGCCACGAAAACTTCTGGACAAGAGTGTGGGAAGATATAGATAGAAAGTGACATTTCCTCAATGGGCGTAGGCGTGCTTAAATTTTATTTATTTGGGATAATAATTCAGAGGTTTAAAAGTATAGAATAACCATTGATTGCATCTTCATTATAGATGAATGATCAACAAAATAATATATTAGGATGTGCTGCGCAGTTTTATCACTCAAAACACCTAAAAAGTTTTCAATTCGTTTGTTATGTTCTTGTCCGGGAATGTTGGTTACAATGGGACTGATTGCCTATGGTTGTAACCCACTTCCAAAATAATGCTAGAATCTGAATATGTTCTTACGTTCTTACGAAATTCCATATTTCTCAAAAACCATTGATTTTATCGATTTGGACAAAGGGTACCTTTTTTCACAAAATTAGTTGAAGATTAAACTGACAGTATTTGAAAGTATTTTTTTCATTCTATTGTCACTTTTAATTGTAGCTTGTGGTAGCACTAAGGAAGCAATGTATTCATTTACAATGGAAGTGTTTGTAAAAAAGTGCCATATCTTCAACAAGTCTTTGGTAATGACGAATCAGTGAGTGTTGAATTTTTATATAGATCAGTTTTGGATTGAATCTAGTGGTTAGAGATAATGTTTAGGAACTGAACTCCATACAGTATTCCCTTTGTGGTCTAATCCGTGCTTTTTAGATCTTCAACAGCAGCCTTTTTGGCTATTATCATCACGTGTTCCATATAGGAAACATTGCTGAAGAATAAAATCTACAACGATGTATTTGATGTTGTATTATTGCCATTTATTATTTACACAGACAGAAAATATGGTGTACTAGGTTTTGTTCTTCTGTTGGACAATTTGTCAGGTGATAAAGTTGGCAAATTTTGTTTGCAGACAGCGGATTTCAAAAAATGAATTTCTAACTGTATTCACATAGTATCAATCTTAAAATTAATATATTTCACTTAAAATAATTATAAATAGAACATCATTTGTAAGAAACATCGTAAAATATAAACTAAAATCGAATGTTTTGGTAGGTAATCGAAAAGAATTTTATTTACTTGAAATATGCAAACATACTTCCATTACCTATGCCCACTCAAAAATCCACAAGTTATTTATAGACTTGTGAACATTTGGTTACGACAAGGTTATTTGAGAAAAAATGTTTACTTACAATACAAAACGATGTCTAATTTTTTTATAAAAGAAAAAACGTTTTTCTATATTATCGTATACACAATTTTATTTAAAATCTTTTGTCTTTTGTAAAAAAACATATCCGGAAACTTAAAACAAAGTAACCACAAAGAAAATTGAAATCAGTTAAGGAATTTTTCCATATTAGTCTTTGAATGAGGCAATTCTTAGAAAAGGAATAAAACTGTAACGTAATGTAGATATTGTATGACAAATAAATCCTTGAAATATACCAACAAAAGACAGATTTTTGAATTAAAACAATAATTTAGTAGTAAAGTGTGTTCAATAATATAGTGCTTACAATAAAAGAGGAATGATGGTGATAATAAACTTCTTAGGTACTTTTTTTTATCTCGGGTATTGGCAAGTTTGGGTAAAGAATGCAGGTCAGGATTAAACTTGCAATAGAAACGCATATTAAAGAATATTCACAATAAAATTTAATAAAAATTTAAATTCAGTTTCACTATCACTATCGTCGTCTACATTAATTATAAGGGGTTCTATGTTAGTATGAAATGCTCTGTAAGAATCCTCCACTTTTATAACATGGTTTATTGTTCTTTTCCAACAATCAGCGTCTGGGTCATCTATATTTTGCCGGATTAATGCAATTATAGAAGGACAGAAAGAAGGAGAAAGACTAAGAACTGTATGTCCTTTGGATGCTGCAATTGTGTCACATACATATGTCTTCAATTTTACCCAAGAAGAGTGTAATATTGTTGGACAATACTTAGCTTAAATCAAACGGATCTCTATTTCTTTATGACAATCCCATTTAGAACACACTAAGATTGAGCAAAGCTACATTAAGACCACAGATCGTCATCCTCTGCGTTAACTCTATCTACGACTTCTTTTAAGGCTGCGAAACATTTTCAACAACCCTTTATAAAATGATTCCAAAGGATACTGTTAATGAATTTCACTTTAAGTGACCTCGGGTTTTAGTCATAAAAATTATTTGTCCTATAGATTGTAAACGATGATCTTCAACCTCAAAAACCCTTTTTTGAGAAGCAAGAAGCACACGAAAAGTTAAAGTGCCGCCGCTGGTGTAACAAACATCCATCGGCCGATTCTGAATCAATTTTTGTACCTCATTGGAAAGTTGATGAAGATACACGACCGTAATGACAAAGAAATCTCATTAGACCACTCCTGTAGCTTAACCATTTTAGGCATAGTCTACAAACAAGAACATGATGTACATATATCTTCAATTTTCCATTATTTATATTTTACTGGTCTATCGAACAGTTTACCTAGAAAGAAAATTTAGAAGTAGGTACCTAAGCGATAGAACTATTATTATCAGAGTGTAGGTAGAAAATATGTGTCGATGGGTTTGGCGGAAAAGTAATTTTCTAATTATACTGTAGGCGTAATTTCTATTGAATTTGAAACATTTTTATTGGATGTAATTGACTGAGACATTCATACGGGAAGCAAAAAAAATTATTCTGAAATTATCGAGGTCTACTTTGACTTGAGATTGATTAATCAAGAGCTGGAGCCAGAAATGTGGTAGATATATGATATCTAAGCTTCTGTATATACACAAATTGCTTTAACAATGCAGAACTTTTAAAATATTAAGTAGAGGTATGAAAAAAAAAGCCAGAACCAGGAGGATGACCAAACTAAGAGTTTAGATCCAGTATTTATACCTTTAAATCAACAAAAGTATAAAAATATGTCGTATCCTTCAGGGTAGTGAACCAAAGAATGAAGCAAAGGTATATAGTACGTTTGAAAAATAAGGCGAAGTAAATTCTCAGAAAAGAAAACTAATTTGTTATGCATATTGTATCAGAATATTTTTGTTCAGTCGATTATAAGCGAGTGATGTAAGACATGCAAACTGTAGCCCTGTTCTATACAGGGTGTTTCAAAAAAAGGTAACACCATCTCTAGGATAGGTAAAAAACAGAAAAATAATTGGGGTTGGCTTAGTGAAATTTTTTTCTAACGCCATCCGTTTTCAAGATAAAGGGCGTTGAAGAAAATAAAAAATTACACATTTCTTACGATTTTGCCGAAACTACTGGCACCATTGCAATGAAATTTTATGCGAATATGTTTTGGAAGCTGATATATCCCATGAATTTGTTTTTATAACTAACTCTCATAGAGGGCGCTAGTTACACGATTCATACAACGTATTATTCAACATAACTTTTTTTAGGGTAGAATTATTAGTCAAAACTCCAAGTGAACATAAACATCGTTTAATTCTACATAAAAAAAGGTACTCTTGGTAAAACTCGATATTATGTACCGTTTTCGGAATATTTTGATTTGAAAATTATGAAGTAATAATCGCTCCTGGTATAAACTAATGATAAAGTTCGCTTTTCTCTAAGTTTGCCATGTAAAATTGACATTTATTGATTGTTATGACAATAAGTCAACAATAAATAGAGTTTTGAAACCTTGTTATTTGTAAAATTAGATATTGTTAAACAAAATGTACTCAAATGTTGAATACACCGACATGTTATTAACTTTAGGCGAGTGTTTAGGAAACTCTAGTGCAGCTTTTACGCGTTATGCAGAAAAGTTTCCTAGAAGAAACTTACCAAGTAAAAAAACATTTAGAGCAGTTGAACGACGTTGTCGAGAAACTGGGAATGTAAGACCAAAGAAAATAAATTCAAGTAGACCAAGAACAACAAGAACAATTAATAAAGAAAATATTATTTTAAATTTAGTTGATCAAAATCCAACATTAAGTGTAAGGAATATGGCAAGACAAACAAATACATCTTCTTCAACTACTTGGCGGATACTTAAAGAGCAGCAGCTACATCCTTACCATTACAGACAAGTTCAAGAACTCTTGCCGGACGATCTACCGGTTAGAGTCGATTTTTGTGAAACATTGCGAGAAAGGACAGCCCTCAATCCAAATTTTTTAAAATGTATTCTTTTTACGGACGAGGCCACCTTTACGCGTTAAGGTATGTTTAACTCCCATAACGCACACTACTGGTGTGATGAGAATCCACAAGCCAAAAGGGTATCACATTACCAACACTCATTTAAAGTTAATGTTTGAGCAGCAACTTTAGGTAACAGATTAATAGGTTATCATATTCTACCTGGAAATTTAACTGGTGATATGTACATACCTTGATTTTCTAAATAATCACTTATTTGAGATATTAGAAGATTTATCGATAAATGAGCGAACATCATTATTTTTTATGCATGATGGAGCTCCACCGCACTTTGATAGAAGGTGTCGTAATTGGTTGAGTAAAAATTTTCGGAATCGATGGATTGGTAGAGGTGCAGAAGCTCCGATTCATTGGCCTCCTCGGTCATGCGATTTTAATCCTTTGGACTACACAGTCTGGTCGTATATTAAGGAAAAAGTCTATGCTACAGAGGTAAATTCTCGTCAAGAATTAATAGACAGAATTAAACGTCACTTTAATGACATCGTAGATGATCCCCAACCGTTAAGAAGATTAATGGATTCTTTAGAAAAAAGGATAGACTTGTTTATTCGTGAAAACGGAGGACATTTTGAACATTTACTCTAATTGAATTTTATGTTATGTTCTTTGTCTTTATTTTAATTTTCTTATTGTAAGTTTTTTAATTAATAAATTTATCATTAACTTATACGAGGAGCGGTTATTACTTCATAATTTTCAAATCAAAATATTCCGAAAACGGTACATAATATCGAGTTTTACCAAAAGTACCTTTTTGGTGTAGAATTAAACGATGTTTATGTTCACTTGGAGTTTTGACTAATAATTCTACCCTAAAAAAAGTTATGTTGAATAATACGTTGTATGAATCGTGTAACTAGCGCCCTCTATGAGAGTTAGTTATAAAAACAAATTCACGGGATATAAATATCAGCTTCCAAAACATATTCGTATAAAATTTCATTGCAATGGTGCCAGTAGTTTCGGCAAAATCGTAAGAAATGTGTAATTTTTCATTTTCTTCAACGCCCTTTATCTTGAAAACGGATGGCGTTAGAAAAAAATTTTACTAAGCAAACCCCAATTATTTTTCAGTTTTTTACCTATCCTAGAGACGGTGTTACCTTTTTTTGAAACACCCTTAGATACACACAGAGTAGCTAAATCTGCTCTTCTTCTAGTTCTTTCAAAGACAGGATTTTTTGTACTCTTTACAATTACAAAAACAAAAGGTTTCTTCAGTATTCCATTTCTATTTATTCTGATTCAAAATTTCATTTTCAGATACACAGAGGGTTCTAATCTAACATGGCTGCAACGACAACAACAAAAACTGAAAGAACGTAGAGAAATTATACTGAAAGAAGAACGCCAACCGCACGAAACTAGACTGTTATCAGAATTGAGAAGTATACAGTCCAGGCACATGCGTCCTACAGCCAGCCACCGTCTGGATGGTAAGTTACTGCCCTCATCCACCTTCCCAGTTTCTTAAGTATCAGTTTTAGGTTACACAAGCGATACCACAGCTTTTGCCGATGACGACGAAGACTACACGATACCATTACATATCAATACCATGCCCAAGAACGGTACTTCCACACCAGGTTCTACCAGTAATTACAGTACCCTCAAATCAAATTACAGTACCTTAACCAAAACCGAAAGACCTTTCGTTAGCGTTAAGAAAGCCCACGAGAGATACACGCAGGTAAGAATTTACAACATTTTAACCCGAAAAGCAATAATTTATTCGACTCGATTACAGAACGGCGGTACACAAACCCCCGCGCAAATCCTGGCAGCTAATCCATTGGGTCAAATAATCCGACCATCGTCTAGAAACGGGTCCGATCAAATCGACAGCGGTCTGTTGTCGCTGGCAGAAAAACAACAGTACAAGCACTACAATCAACAACAAACGGTGGGTATTGACAGCGACACTGACAGTTCACCGACAGCTACAGAGGACAGGTTGCTGCCTGGACCGGACAAGGACGAGTCGTCCGCTGTGTCCGAAGATACGGCGGAAGGCAGACCGTCCTTGGACGGTGCCAGGCTGGAAGCGCTGAACGACTTGATCGCTAACTTGTCGAGTGGTTCTGACAAATCTAACGATAGTCCTAATAACACTGCACCAGCATGGCAGGTACTAACCTTGGTTTTACATTTTAATTTGTCGCTAGAGTCGCGTATGTCAACTAACATCACTATAGAGCGGGTCACAGTTATTATGCAGCATTGCGTTTATGGACGACGGCGTTGCCATATCGGCATGTTCTTCGAATTTGGTTCCAACTGGCGCGGGAATATAACTTGCCATATTGTGTTACTATTATGATTTAAATGTTGACTAAATTATTCATTTGAAAATCGTTTAGTGAGTAATTAAGAATATTTATAATTATGCTTTTAGATAAATTTTACGCGTTTAAAGGAAAATATTGTAAATACGCTAAAATATTCAAATTTTATACGTTTAATTATCACGCATAAAGAAATAAATAAATACAGCGGCCTTATAAAAGACCCTTGTCAAATTATGAAATAATAATATAATAATATAATTAATAATAAAAATATGTCAATAATAATAATATATACATAAATTACAAGACGAGTGGTAAAAAAGTCAGCTGTCATCTAAATTTTAAGGGAGAACGATTAACAGAGAAAAGCTAATGAAATCTTGCCGACGTTTCGATGATTTTTCCGAGGATTTTTCTTCTTCTGGCGGGTTGTTGTAACAAACAAAATATATAATAAGTAAATTAATTAATAATTACGTATTTTAACTTGAATTAAAATTAAACTTTAAAAATGACAATGATTAGCAGGTAATAACTAAAATAAATGAAAATTGAATGGAACATTTGAGGGTTAAGAAATATATTACTGATTTTCATCGTCATCCAAGTCTTCATCTTCATCGTCTTCATTTAAATTTATTATTATTGGCTCAATATCTTCCATTAAATGATCTGTTTGCCACATCTTTTCCTCTGTCTTCTCTACCTTTTTTTCATAATTAGACCACTGCATTGGGGTTACTTGCGAATACGCTGTTTTTATAAGTTTTTCCACATCCTCTTTTTTAAAAGTACTATTATTACGAGCCCCATATCCTTTCACTTGGCTCCACACCATTTCAATAGGATTTAATTCGCAATGATAAGGTGGTAATCGTAGGACTGTTATATTATGTTCCGTGGCAATGTCGTCTATTTTTCTTAGGTCGTACTGCTCTCTAAACGCGTTTGCAGTAGGCAATAATTCTGTTTTTAAATAATCATCCTCAAAGTAAATCTCTTTTTCCAGTAGCCAGTACTTTATTTGTTTCTTATTCCAAGTTGTCTTTGGAAAAGGTAACTTCGCCGAATGGTATGACGCATTGTCGAACACTACAACATTCTTTGATCCGTTTTTCGGCAAATTAGGGATCAATTGATCTTTAAACCAGGCAATTAGCATCTTTGTGATTAAATAATATTTTCACTGGCAATAGGATTAGGATTTGTCTGAAAGATTTAGTAGAGACCTAAATAATCCATCAAGTGATCAGGTATATACTGATTACAATCTACATAAATAGATTTGAATTCAATTTTTTAATAATATTTATTATATAGAATACATCTGTTTTGCAAAATTCATAATAAAACGTTTCTACGAAAATAAATTGGCTGAGTTAATTGTGGTTCAAGCCGTAACCAAAGCGGCAACAGTGTTGAATATTCGCCCATAAGATTTACATTGGCCTATGCCGGCCACGCTGCATAATAACTGTGACCCGCTCTATAGAAGCATTTAAAACATTAATATCACACATATTTTTTTTAATTAGAATCATTTTACGCCTTTTACAAGCTTATTTCGTTAAAAATGTACACACCAACATTTATACTGCATCACTTCAAATGTTTCAAAATAATCTAAAGATCTGCGGGCCCTTAAATTAGCTTCATGAAGTCTTCTTCTAATGTTTTGACCGGTAACTTCAACTTGTTGGCTTCCTGTAATCAGCGGCGGCCTTAGGGGGTGGCGAACAGGGCAATCGCCCGGGGCCTCGCTCTTGCAGGGGCCTCGCGCAACAAAACTTTCTATTTTGATGCTTAATTACTTATTAAGGTTATAACATAACGGTAAATTAAAATTAAGTTAGTTAACTAATTCATTCATTCAAAACATAATTGAAAAATTCATTATGTAGTACTTGAATATCGCGCCTGGAAACACTTGAAGATCGCTTTTTAATCGCATAGCACTTGGGTCAACTCGGCAGTCGGGACATAATGCTCTGCTCCTCTATCGCTTGGGGAATCCCTGTGTTTTATTTCGTTCGTCAACTCTTGTCACCTTGGAATTATTTTGCTTGCAGTACTCTTGATTGTACTCGCGACGTTTCTCGTGTTGAGCAACTTTCAATTATTATAAGATTTTTTAACACAAATACAGCTGAAATTGAAGAACATTTTATTGGTTTCTTAGAGAGTTTGACTAATTAGAACAGTTAGGTATATCATTGCAAAACTGCAGAGGCCAAGGATGTGATAATGGTGCCAATATGCGTGGTGAAAAAAATGGTGTTCAAAAACGTATTCTTGAAATTAATCCACTTGCTTATTTTTTACCTTGTGAGAGTCATAGCTGGAATCTCATCTTAGGAGATGCAGCATCGTCTTGTGTCCAAGCAAAATCTTATACAATCTGTTTGCCGGCTCAAGTCAGAGGTGGGCTATTTTAAATGCTCATGTAAAATTGTTATCGCAAAAACCACTCTCTGAAACTAGATGGGAGTGCAGGGTAGCATCGGTGAAGGCCGTTAAATACCAACTAAGCGATATATGTGATGCTTTAAAGGATTTAACAGAAAATACAGACAGATTGGCAGTTAGTCAGTGAATGCCATTCTATAGAAAATGAAATAACAACCTACGAATTTGTAGTTTCAATTGTCATATATGGTATGACATTCTTACAAGGATAAATGTTATAAGTAAAATGCGGCAAAGCGAAAACATGCATTTAGATGTGGCTATAATACAACAGCTAGACGCATTCACAAATTGGCTCGATAATTATCGAGAAAATGGTTTTCAGTCATTCCTTGTAACAGCGAGAGAAATAGCCGAGGAAAATCATATTGACAGACAGTTCAAAGAAGTCAGAAGACGACGTAAAAAAAGGCATTTTGATTATGAAGGGGAAGATGAAGCTCATGAATTGAATGCGGAAGAAATTTTCAAAATAAACTATTTTTATGACATTGTCGACAATGTGCGCGCAAGCTGCCATCCTAGGTTTGAGGCTCTTGAACATCATAAGAGCATATTTGGTTTCATGTATAATATAAAAAGATTAAAGGAAATTAGTGATAGCAAACTTTTGAAGCAATGCAGCGACTTGCAAATATCTATGACAGTAGCAGAATCATGTGATATTGATGGACATGAATTGTACGAAGAATTGAATATGTTCATCCGTGTGTATGAAGGAAACGACGACATTATCTCTGTGCTGAAATACATAATAGAAAAAAAAATAATTGAATAGTTTACCTCACTATCGAAATAGTCCTGAGAATTATTGCTACCACACCTGTTACAGTTGCGTCTGCTGCTTTAAAATTATTAAAACATATTTGAGGAATTCGATGACACAAGATCGGCTTTCAGCCCTTGCTATTCTTTCAATCGGAAATGACGTAGCTCATTCGTTAGATTATTGTGCTTTAATTAAATACTTTAGTCTTCAGAAAAGTCGCAAACATCAATTTTAAAATTTATCATCTCCGTATTTGTTAATTTTGTAAATCTTTCAATGTAAAATATTTTAAAATTGAAATTTTATTTATTTGTATAACTTTAGTATTTCTCCTCAAACATGACAAATACCTAAACCAAACAACCAAACCTAGTTTCGCATTACATACTTTTCACGAAGGACAAAGGGCCTCGCAAAGACCTGCCGCCCTGAGCCTCGCAATGGGTAAGGCCGCCTCTGACCCCAATAATTGCAGCTACCTCTCTTTGAGAATGACCCATTTCAATACAACCGCTATCTAACGTTGAAACCCCTTGATAAAAAGTACAATAATTACAAAAATAAAAGTCGTAGGTAAAGGACATAGCTGACTAAACAATATTTCCAGGCGATCAGAAGACACTTGCCAGTGTTTTTTGTTCTTTTTTAACGATAATTTAAATTAAAAATATAAACACAAAAAATATTGTTCAGAATTAAGAATTATAGGGTGATGCAGTATAAATCTTGACGAGTCTAGTTGCTAAGGCGCTATAAAATCATGTCAAACACTAGTTGAGTAGGTACTTTTGCGCATTAATCAATTCTACACATCAAAGCATCAGCAAATCATGTTCATTTAAAGTCAGAAGCATCAACCAAACACTTATCTGTTAAATTAGAAGCTTTTACATTTCAATAACAAGCTGTAGAACTCACATACCTTCAATTAAAATCAAAAAATCATTCACCAGCTTAGAAACTCGAACATATTTAAAGGTTCTTTTAATTTTCTGGATTCTAGTTGAGAGAAATCTTCGAAAATGGGTGATGTTTCCCCAGGGAGTAACTAATTCTATTTCTGAAATGGAAGATCAGAATGGACATGTCCTTAAAACATAACTTTGTCTATGTTTGTTGTATGCTTCTTTTATGTCCAAGCTTTGTTTTTGTTATTATGCTGTTATTGAACAAATTAAAAGAGTTTGAATTTCCAGTATCACCGAGAAGAATCTATGCAGTCTTGGAGATCTCAAACGGGAACGGAACCAGATTTAAGCCCGTCCCATAATTCCTCTCCCAGGCCACAAACTCCCGCTTTTCCAGTTCATGCTAGAACTCCTTACACTAATGCCTCCACGCCGACCGTACAATTCGACATACCATCAGAAAGGTTGCCTCCAAAGAGTCCTACTACCCAGCGGTGAGTACATTATTTACTATATTATTCCTGAAACGGTATATATGTAAAAGATATTCCAACCAAAACATGACCCACCCCTCCAAAAACACGGGAACCAAGAATTTGTACAACAATTAAATACAAATAAAATTTAATTTTGAACAAATTCTTCTTTTCCGAAATTTTGGGGGATAGTCTGGTTCATTCATTCCAAGGGTACAGAAAATTATGATCCTAGGAAAATTCGCTATGGCCTCCAGCAACTAGATCATCTAAGAACAATAAATAACTGCACAGTTAAACTAAACTTCCACTATTTATTAGAAAAATTCGCTTTAAAATTCAATTACAGCTGTTTCGCTACAACTAGCATCGTCAGATTGACATATTGAAATTACATGTTGTTTGTTTGTAACTAGGTGCTTGATGTTGATAAGGAGTTAAGGCTAGACCAAGTAAGGAAGTAATAAGACATAACAATATTAAAGCCTAGATGTTATTAGCCCTAAGGAATTATCCTGGATGTATTTCCCTCTAAGATCAGTATAACTGTGCAATGATATAGAAAAACCAGGAAAAAACTATATCATGCTGATCTTTACAATAACTTAATATATTTATGTTACAATAATGTCTTATCAATGTATAAAATGAAGACTCAATCAAAGTAAACAGTTTAATAGTGGAGAACTTCCAAGATTTATTTGTTCATTAACTACTTTAAACTGTTGATCTGCTAGATGTCTTTTAATTTCAAGTTCTTCTAGAAAATCTAAATTTTGTTTTTTATCACAAATGTGTAGTATATGAATGTCATTGGTGTGTATAAGTGAGTTTGGATGTTCCAGTAGGTGTTTTGCATTACATTTTGGACAATTAATTTTGTAAACACCAGATTTTTTAATTTGGGTAGTTTGTTTTTACATTTAACAATTTTGTTCCAATACTATTTTGTGTTTTAAATGATATTAATGCTGATGTTGCCGAAGATATTATTTTTGAAATTGCATTGGAAATATTTCCACAATATGTAATTCTTTTATAGCTTTTAATTTCTTTAGTTTTTTTTGGAAATATTAGTTCTAGTGACATTTTTTGTTCTTTCTTATTAATTAATTTATTTATCAAATGTATTGGATAGCCATTAGATGTAGCTATTTGTTTTATGATCTCAATTTCTTTATTAAAATTATTTTTGTTCATTGGAATTGAAGATGCTCTACGTATCATGGAATTATAAGCTGCTAATTTATGTAATAGTGGATGATTTGAATTATATGGTATGGTTACATCTGTTTGTGTTGGTTTTCTGTATATTGAATAGTTTAATGAATTATTAACTTTTTCAATTCTCAAATCTAGAAAATTAATTAAATTATTTTCTTCAACTTCTAAAGTAAAATTAATTTTAGGATGCAAGGTATTAATATAATTAAAAAATATATCTAGCTGTCGTTCGCTACCTACAAATCCTGCTAACACATCATCAACATATCTATACCAAAATACAATATTGTTTTTATAACTAGAATTAAAGATTTTGTTTTCTTAATTATCCATAAATATATTTGCCAAAATTGGAGAAATAGGACTTCCCATGGGAAGACCCTC
This sequence comes from Ophraella communa, assembly GCA_035357415.1. Lineage (NCBI taxonomy): Eukaryota > Metazoa > Arthropoda > Insecta > Coleoptera > Chrysomelidae > Ophraella > Ophraella communa. Next base: position 28,521,344 of record CM068987.1, on the reverse strand, counting down.
ATTTTGAATATAAACTTTGTTATCAAAAGTAAAATAATTTTGACTAATGCATACATCAAATGGATCAATTATGTCTGATATTATACCTGGATGGATATTTCTTTCATCTAATAGCTTTGTAACTAGAACTATACATTATTTAGGAGGTATTTTTGAGAACATAGTTACGTCAAACGATACTAATTTAGTATTATTTTGTAAATTACATTTATTCAATTTTTTGATCAAATCTAATGAATTTTGTACTGAATATTAGATGTGTAACCATAATTGTTAAGGATACTATTTAATTTTTTAGCTACTGACGATGCTAGTTAAAGCGAAACAGCTGTAATTGAATTTTAAAGCGAATTTTTCGAATAAATAGTGGAAGTTTAGTTTAACTGTGCAGTTATTTATTGTTCTTAGTAAGATGAACTTCCAAAAAGTAAAGGTTAACACAATCAATTTAACTAGATCATCATTTTCGATGGCCTTGGACAGAATATTTTCTGAACCAGACTGTGAGATGTATAAAAAATATTGTTCATCAAAATGTTGTTATTGTTTGTAGCCGTGTTAGTTTTCCATCACCTGTTCTTAAAACAAACTCGAAGTGGTCCCTTTCTCCAGACAGGTAACTAAACTCCTCTTTATGTCGCACAGCAAAAAGCATGTTCATTGTTTTTTTCCTTATTGGACCACTGCACCTCTTTTAATATTTAATTCACCCTACGGCATGGAACTAAAGCAGCATCAATGATCACTTTTTTCATCACCAGGAACATATTTATATCTTCTTCTGTGCCAAAATAAATAATTCCATATATTTTGTTGTAGAAAGGACCGACCTACTTCACCTTCAGACTTGAACGTCTCCAACACCGAATATTCCCACGTTATAACGAGTCGCAGCGTTTCGGCCACGCCAACATCAGGTTTCCGAGAGGAGAACTACCAACACAGTCCAAAAAGTCCCAGTTACAACGGTTCCTCTTCTCCCACAGTATATTACGGTACATCCAGAAGGAGTTCGATAACTTCCAACAATGAATCTCCGCACGAAGTTTCGGCGGCCAACGTTAAATTCGTCAGGGATACCTCCAAGTTCTGGTACAAGCCATCGATCACTCGAGAACAAGGTAAGGACATAAATATCTCAAAGGGGTACTACGAAAGAAGCAGTTGGTATTATTATGAATTAATCACTGCGTGCCGAGCGAAGCGAGGTTCGCAGCACCAAATTAATTATAACTAATTTAAAACTCAATTATTTTTAAAATCTGTCCTTATGGATTTATTTATATATTTTTTCGCACTGCCGATATTCCTTGTAAGTGAAATTTAAAAATAACATACACGTAATGAGATATCATAACATACACGTGCATTTGATTAAGAAAACTTCAATTTCGTTGTTTAAACAAATTACAATGACATTTTTATCTGTGTACTAAATTCTATTAATTGTGAAACATACACTACATCAACACACACTTTTATATGCCTGACGCTCGTTTCGATAACCAAGTTATCTTCTTCAGAGACCGAAGGTAAACTTTACCTTACTCTGCCTTATTTTTCAAACGTACTATAATGGGTTACTTACAATTATTATTACGTAATATACTATATTACAGGACATATCTGTTAAAGTACGTTTCACAATAATTCGTTGACTCGGTACCTGACCTTAGGGGATTAGTAATGAAAGGTTATAAATTTCTCACTGTACAGTAAACATTAACAGATCCGTAATGCGGTTTTCAAAATAGATTTAAATAAAACTCAGTAACATTTACTAAAACTTAAATTTATTTTGTAAAAAAAATCACGAAATTTTTTAAAAACAAACAAACAAATTTTAAGTTTATTTATTAATTGAAATTAAATAAAACTGTTGAAACTTACGTATACGTATACGCTTTGGTCTATTTCATCTAATTGGCAGATGTTGTCAAAAATGTTTCAAATAAAAAAGATGTAGTTTAATCATGGCCACATTTTAAAAATATTTTGTACTACAGGGTATCCCAAAAAATTGATTTAAATAAAACTAAGTTAACATTTACTAAAACTTAAATTTATTTTGTAAAAAAAATCACGAAATTTTTTAAAAACAAATTTTAACTTTTTTTATTTATTGCGATTAAACAAATGAACTAATTCTACATTATTTACAACTATTTAATCTAAATGTAGTTCAGTATCACTATCGTCTTAATTTAAATTAATAACTAAGGGTGCTACAGTTACATTAACATTTTAATATGTACCTTCAACTCTAATAACATGCTGAATCGAATTTTTCCAGCTATCAATGGGAATATTACTTGTCACATTTCTAATTAACTCTATAACACTTGAGTTTAATGTGGGTGAAACGTTTTCCGATCTAACTTTGGATTTTAGCTGATGCCACATGTGTTCTATAGGATTGAACATGCAATAATATGGGGGAAGCCGTAACACTGTGTGGCCCATATTTTTAGCAAACGTATTCTTTTTCAATACCGAACGCTGCTACAACTTGTAAGAGATCACGTTTTGTGTACGATTCTTCAAAATAAAGGTCATTTTTTAACAAATACTCTTGAATTTTCCATTTATTGTTGTTGCTATTTGGTACTTTATTTAATTGACGGCTATGATAAGTTGCATTGTCCATTACAATTATACTTTTTTCCGGTATATTCGGCAGTAAATAATTCTCAAACCAATCTTCAAAAAGTTCTGCGGTCGTATCTTCGTGATAATCTAAACTTGAATCTTTAATATTCTTTGCTGATAACAATAAAGCGTTTGGAACCCAACCTGTTTCTGATCCGGCATGTATTATTGTAATTCTTTGTCCTCTATTTGATGGAGCCTTTGTTTTGCAATTTCCCGATGAATCAACAAAACCCTTCGTTGGAGTATCATGGTTGTCATACCATGTCTCGTCGAGGTGGATAATTGAAAGGTTTTCACTTCTATATTTTTGAATAGCTTGTAAGTAATGACAACGCCACATTCGTAAACAATATGACTCCATTATCACTTGTCTTTTATTAATGGTACAATATTTAAATCCCATTTGAGAAATAATTCTCCACAAACTTGTACGGACAAATAATTCCCGTGTCGTCTTTAAGTAACCGTTTTTTTTTTATACAATCTAGGGTTGGTATCATTTGTTCTTATAGGACATATATCGTTCGTCGGATTATATCTTTTTGTATTTCATCAACACATTTGGTATTATTAACGTCACTTCGTTTTTTTCGTTTACTTATTGGCTTATTGATAATATCTTTTACTGTGGATATTGGGGTTTTGGTTAACTTACATGTTTCTTCTGCTGCATCGGTTACACTATAACCTCGATTATTCAATGTTTCAAACACATTTTTCACAATTTGTTTCGTATCCAGCGATAAATGCACTTTTTTTGCCCAAGGATGCCACATACTTAGTTATAAACACAAGATTATTTTCAGAGTATAATGTTTAGTACAAACTAAAATTCTAGGAGAGAATTTTAAAAACAAATTACCCCGAAACTCCCACTTTCTCTTCCAAGATGATTAAGAAAATCAAAAATCATTTACTAATGATTTACTATTGATGGTCAGTAATAATAATTTAAAATTTTACCTGAAAAATAAAAAATCCAAAATATATCTTCCTGGACAAAAATAAATAATACCTTTCTGTAAACAGTTCACCGGTTTACGGCCAAAGTTCGAAGAAATATTAACCACCTTTTATTAGTAATCCCTTAAGAGCAGTTAAGAGCAGGTACCAAGTCAACGAATTATTGTGAAACGTACTTTACAAAGTAACTAAAATCTAAGCGAGCCTTTAATTTTAAATATTTTTTGATTGAATCATTAAACGTTTGCAGCTATAATGATGCTGAGAGACCAACAGCCCGGTACTTTCGTCGTGCGAGATTCCAATTCATTTCCCGGAGCTTTCGGTTTGGCTTTGAGAGTGGCTACCGTACCGACGAACGTGCAGAGTAAGAGTGGCTCGTTCGACGACTTGATTCGACATTTTCTCATCGAACCGACCAACAGAGGGGTGAGATTAAAGGGTTGCCAAAACGAACCAGTATTTACCTCGCTGTCGGCGTTGATTTACCAACATTCGATAACGCAGATGGCGCTACCGTGTCGATTAATACTTCCTCAAGACGATTTAAGGTACACCGAGCAAAATGGCACTCAACAACAATCTCTTTTCACGCAAGGAGCCGCTTGCAACGTTTTATATCTCGCGACTATCGATATGGAATCTTTGACAGGACCTCAAGCCGTTAAAAAAGCGGTGATGCAGCTGTTCCAGAAGAATCCGCTTCCTGTTACGGCCGTTGTACATTTCAAGGTCAGCGATCAAGGTGTCACTTTGACGGACAACAAGAGGAAATTGTTCTTCAGGAAACATTACCCGGTCAATACGGTGTCCTATTGCGGTTTGGATCCAGACGAACACCGATGGTTAGTGAACGCAGAAGATACTGGAGCAGTAAAGAGTTCAAAGTAAGTATTCTTCTTGTTTTTATCATTGTGTTGTAGTCTCGATATTATAACATTGCAAAACCCAAAAGTCAGTTATATTGTTATTTTTGTATTGCAAAACGTGTTGCCTAACTATTTATTTGAAGCCCGTATGCACCAACGATCGTACTAACCATTGTTTAAATAATTTAGGTCTCTAACCAACAATTTAGTTTGGGAAGTCCTGGGTTTCGGTCAATAATGGATTAAAAAGTATAAACAATAACAAAACTGCTTGTCGTGACGTTTCGATTTATTTAAAAATCATCATCAGATATTAGTCCTACAATGTTTTGAAAAATTCTGCATTAATTTACATTTACATTTTACGTAAAAGGGGGAGAAAAATAAAGTGTAGGTATTTGATACCTTTTCTATGGCGACCGACTTCGTCGATACTTAAAACCAAGTTTTCTATTGGAATGTAATTCAATGTCCGTTGGGGCATATAGCCCAGGAAGTAGTTGTTTTTTCATAGAAAACGGTCAAGCTTGGTATAGAAACCATTAAGTTTCTTTACCTTGGGTGCAGGTAGAAATAATTTTCTATTTTTCAGTATAACAATGGACTAGTTTAGTGATTTTTTTTATATTTGCATCTTATAAAATAGGTTTTTAGTGGTTCAAATGTACAAATAAAATTTTTATAAAATTAATCCTCTAGCCATAATCGGCTTTTGAAATTTAAATTTAATGGTTACATACGTCATAAGTGGTAAGTGACGTGTTTCAATAATATTGGTAGAAAATTTGCGATGTTGTCGATATGCTTTAATATTAACCGAGAAACTTATCTCTCTCTCTTATTTTTTGTCATTAAAAAGAGATAAACATATCGATATTTTTGTTCTCTGATTGACACTTTATCAAATAAGGAGTAAAACACTAAACAAAATATTCTGTCATTTTCGTTAGTTTAATTTGTTGTTTGGTTTATGAAAAAAATTACTTTTATACTATTTTTGGTTCGAAAATAAAAATCCCTAACACCTTCTCTTGGTGTTATAGCGTTTTCTTCAAAAATAACCAATAGAAGTAATTGTTCTCTCGGGGAGCAACCCTTCTATCGGTATAGTGAGAGAACGAATATCAGAATACCGTTTTAGCATTTTCAATTGAACCACGCCTACTTTCTATTGGCTGTTCTATTGTATCACCGTCAAGAATAGGGGTCTTGTTTGTTTATTACAGATAAACACGATTTTCTTTCCTGTCATATATCTTGTCAACTGGTACAATCAGTTAGTCATAGAACATGGTGTTTTGTGCCGCCAGTTCTTTGAGAATACTTGAAACGAACGTAGCTAAAATGTGACAACGTTGACTTTTAAACACACTTCATTATTGGTTATTAGTTGGCGCTACGTTTAAAACTTACTAATTATTTATTGCTAAATTTTACGAAATGAGAAAAATTACTTGCAAAATGAATACCAATATAAGTTAGTAGGTATCTTATCCTAAATATATATTGCTAGCATTTTGATTAATATGATCCTACTAAACTAGTCCATTTAAAATCTTTTTGAGAAATCCAATCAATCCTTATTTTAACCAACATAATTTGTTTTTTTCAGCCGGATATTTGGGTTCGTAGCCCGAAAACCAAACGTCAGCAATCCGGACAACCAGTGCCATCTATTCGCCGAGCTGGAACCCGAACAACCAGCCACCGCTATCGTTAATTTCTTGAACAAAGTACTGACATCTAGCGGTATCAAACCGAACATCGTTTAAAATGAATCATCACACATACATATACACATCGAACGGTCACAATATTTCTAAATAACAACTATATATACATACAACAAAACCTAGTCTATTATTTTTTATTTAATATATATTGAAAATTGAAAGATTTATAATTTTATTAGATCGCGAATATCGGTAAATGTAAATAGATATACATATATTTTAAATAACACTAAGTGTGCCTAAGTTTAATTTTCTTTTGTAAATCTTTTTTTGTATCTTTCGATCCCAGTGAAGTGCTTTAAATATTTGAAATATTAGCAACATTCACTTTTGTACCAGTCCGTGTTGTTTATTTTTGTTTGTCCTTTAAAGGATTCTGCTGTACCTTGTTAGTGATTTTGTCATGAAAAATACGTTAAAAGGTATCGGTAGAGTGCCTGTTAGAATTTATCCATCAAAACTACTTTAATGATATATTTTTTTATTGTTAAATCAATAACGCACAGTCAAGACAGAAAACTGTGTCATTTTTTTCTTAAATTATATATTTGCTTTTTTATAAGATTTAGCCTCATTCAAACACTAACATCGTCATCAGGGTAAAATGTTTCATAGGTTATATTTTATATATGTAATTAACAGAATCTCCAATTGTTCATTAAATATCACCAACTGTCCCATTAAAGACAACATTTGATTAATTAAAAACCTACCTAAATTTTTTCTAGAATTAGTTCTCTGCTAATTCTACAGTAGAATTAGAAGAAGAATTAGTAGAATTCTAGCAGCACAACTGAGGTAAAGACCCTATGGTCTTTATAGATTTATAAAACTTTGGAATATATCCAGAAGGTTTCAAAATGCTCTTGAAATGTAAAAAAATGTTTTAGGAGTACCAAGTTCCAAATATGCCTGAACCCAGATTCTTAAATGATTTTGAATAAAGAAAGGAACTCTAAAACCCAAAAAATAGCTCAAAAAACCGGGAGGTTTCTTAATGCTTTAAAGAACAGCTCAATTGAGGCAAAAACCCTATGGTCACCAACAATGTATATCTTCTGAAGATATCTAAAACTTAATACAAACTCTGGGATGTATCCAGAAGATCTGTAAATGCTTGTAGTTTGTTCCAGAAGGACTAAGAGCACCTCGATTGAAGTAGAGACCAGAAAGAAAGATAAAAAGAGTCTATTACAGAATCCGTTGCTAGTTTAAAATGATGGGACAGTTGACAGTTATATTTATATATGTTTATATCATTGATGTCTTATTTTTTTGTTTCATTAATAGTACAAATATAGTTTTTATCCCTCGTAACGATAAAAGGTATCTACAATCAAAAAAAAATATTAAAAATGTTAATATCAAATTTTAAGAAAAAATAAGAAACTATTATACTAGATATATAATGGTGTATTTAGAGAAATTCTATTAAAAATTAATAAATACTAATTTAAAAAAAATATCCCTGGTTTTATTTAATCTAAAAATAAATAGTGCTGACGCGGCAGACGTTGTCCTGTTTTACATCCTTACGTCCTGTTTTACATCCCCTTTGATGATATTTGCAGCACGCAATCTGTCAATTCTGCGTCAAACGTCATAATAAACTTTGATGATATTTGCTGTCAATTCTATGTCGTAATGTCGTAATGTTAAATTAAAAGAGATTACTTTGCCCAATTCGTTAAATTATTAATAAATTTTCTAATTTCCTGGGCAAATTTTTGAATTCTTTCCTTCATAAGAACCACAACAAAAAAATAGCGAATGACGTGATGGCTTGTCAAAAAAAATAGAGATTAATTTTTATATACCTACAGTGCTTTTCAGCACCTATGCAGGTTTTAAATTTGATTACTAGGCATAGGGATTTGGTTAAAAAGCCTAAATGTCAACGCCCCTTAAAGTAATATACAGGATATAAACAAAAGAAAGGAGGTCAAAACAAAGCAAAAGTTCAAATGACTTTTTTCGCAAGATTAAACGGGTCTTTGTCTTAAAAACTTAAAAAACATTAGGTGGGTATGTAGGTGCATCATTCAACAGAATTTTATGATAATTAATAAGTAAGTAGATAAGTTAAAGAATATAAATAAATTAAAAGTTTTTCAAAGATTGAACTTAAATCTCAAAAAATAAAAATAAAAAATTCCCTTCATTTATTATTTAATAAACACGTGGCAACAATACAAAAGCGCATCTTTCTTGCATCTAAACAATCAAACGTTGCCAAATTGCCAAATTGAATTTTAAAGACACATTTTTTGGAAAACCATTTATGTTATATGAATTTTCTTGTTTGTTTTAATCTCCCCAATATTTATCTAAATTAGGACTATTATTAAGAATGTTTCTCGAGGAAATCTCAATCACATTCATTATCGCTCACCGCAATACAATTTTTAGCTCAAATTAGTTCTCATAAAAAAATAGTTATTTCATTTCACAAAATCTAATGAATGAACAATTATCTTACCTTTTATGAGTATATTTTCAATAAACTATCAAATTTCTGTTTACTTAAGTAAATAAAAATTTCTTCTTCGATAATTGATTCATAAGTACAGTAGTACAGGAATGGCCTATTGGCAAGAAAGCAATTGTGCAATTTGCATCATAATAGAATCATCGAATAGTACACCATATAATAGAAACCTTAGATGTATGCCACTGCCACTCCAATTTCTCCGATATTATAAACACTTGATATTTATAATAACGAGAAAATGCAGACGTAGGGATTTTTGAAAAGAGACCGTGACGGGAAACACTATTTTTAACTTGTTTTACAATATAGACAAAAATAAAAGATTTCAGCGCATCCGCCACCATTTAAGACGACCGCAAAGAGTTAAATTCAATTGGCGGCTTTATGATGAAAAGTATAAAAATTTCTTGTGTGGTACAAATTTGCCTTTAATTAGTTTTATAATATTGTATGTTCAATTTCTGAAAAGACGAAAGTGGGGGTGCTAAAATTATAGAGCAGGGATATTTACAACATTCGATTTTATTTTTTGACATTATAAATAATAATATAGATTAACTTTTTGTGGTACAAATTAGCCTTTAATATGCCCTTTATTTTGTTGTAGTTGAATTGGAATTCGATCAGAGTGGGGGTGCTGCCTTGATCTCAACCTAGCACCCCCCATTTTCAAGGCGATTTTTCTCGATTATCGCGGTGGTACAAATTTTAATTTTTGTGGTACAAATTAGCCTTGTATGTATGAATGAGTTAGGGGTGATGATTACACTGCGACCCATAGGATCTATTGTGTCCCCCCTTACTTGCCATGTTCTGATGTTTTCTCAGATTTATAGCAGCTCTTCGAGTCCTATTTTCCTGAGGAAGTTTAGGACATCGTCGGGCTTCAAATCAGGTAGATCCCCTTCCTCTATTTCATGTGCTCCTAGGTATCTAGCCCTAGAATTTTACAAGGCAGGACATTCTGAGAGTATATGTATTGAGGTTTCATCCTCTTCCTCACAGAATCTACACTTTGCTTCATCTGCTAACCCTAGTTTCTTCATGTGGCTTCTTAACTGGCAATGCCCGGTTAATATTCCCGTTAGAATACGGAGCCTTTTTTTACTGAGGTTGAGGCAGCTAAGAGATCTCTTCTGGTCATAGTTCCCCAGTAGTATCTTAGATTGCCTCAGTCCTTCCAGCTGATTCCAGTACTCGGATTTTTCTTTCTCCATTTCCTCCCTTAGTTTTCCTAAGATTACTCTACTGCTGATCCCACAAGATGGTTCTGGTCCCAAATGTGGGGTTTCAGCTCCTTTTTTGCCAGCTTATCTGCTGTTTCATTCCCCTCTATTCCTATGTGTCCCGGGACCCATAGGAGGGTGACAGTGTTCTTCTGGCCTAGTTCATTTAGTTTGCCTAGGCATTCCCAAACCATCTTTGAACTGATTATATTTGAACTCAGCGCTTTGATGGCTGCTTGACTATCCGACATGATCACAATCTCTTGTCTGCGATAGTTTCTTCCAATATTGAATTCCACACATCTTTCGATGGCGCGGACTTCTGCTTGAAAGATGCTCGGGTATGTGCCCAAGCTTTCTGAGTATTTGGCTCTCGGTCCAAAAACTCCTATCCCAGTTCCCTCGCCTAGCTTGGAACCGTCCGTATACCACTTTATGGTATTCTGGTTTAAATTCTGTATGGTGTCTTCATCCCATTCAGATTTATTACTCAACTTTGTGATGAATTTTCTCACAAAGGTGAATTTCTTTGGCATATCATCTTGGGGCATTTCCCAAGTTTGATCAAAGTGAAGTGATCGAGGTTTTTCCCTGATAATTCCTTCTTTGATCATTCTATATATTGTTTTCTTCCTTACACTTTCTAGCAGCATGTGCAGTGGGGTCAAGTTTAAAATCACCTCCATTGCAGCAGTGGGGCAAGTTCCCATTGCTCCAGTGATACATGAACAGGCTAGTCTCTGAATTTTCGAGAGGTTTTTCCTCGTCGTATTCAGATTAGCCCTTACGCCCCAAGCCACTGCCCCATATGTGATTAATGGTCTCACTATTGCTGTGTACATCCATTGCAGGATACGTGGGTTACATCCCCAGTTCTTCCCTGCAATGTTCCTACACACCATGAGGGCCTTGGTTGCTTTGTGTATTACTTCGTCTTCGTGTTTGTTCCAGAGTAACCTGCTATCTAGGATTAGCCCTAGATATTTTACCTCTGTTTTCCACTCGACGATGTTCTCCCCTATTTTTATGATTTTTATATTAGGTTTCTTTTTCCTTGTAAAGGCTACTAGTGTGGTTTTGGTGGGGTTGATGCTGAGTCCCACCGAGTCACACCATTGTTCCGCAATGTTCAATCCTCTTTGAACAATATCACAGAGGACGTTTTCATACTTCCCTTTTGCCAGGATAACCATGTCGTCGGAATACCCTTGATATGGTATGCCTTCCCTAGTCAATTGACAGAGCAGACTGTCCACAGTGAGACTCCACATAAGCGGGGATGCAACTCCCCCCTGTGGACAGCCTCTGGTCACATTAATGGAGATAGTGTCTTGTCCTGCCTCCATTTCTGCGATTCTTGTAGATAGCAGTTGCGACATCCAACTGGAAGTCGTTCTATCCACTCCTTTCTCAATCAATGCTCTTTTGACTGCCTCATGTGGCGTATTGTCAAAGGCCCCTTCTATGTCTATTAGCTCTTAACTATAGGCTACTTTTTTTTTAATTTAGTCAATGTGGGGGTGCTAGCTTGATTGACATCTAAATACCAGTATTACAAAAGCTATTAATAGTGTATACTTTTATCTGAAAAGCACTGTATACAGATTATTTCTGATTCATATCATTCTACTCATTGCAGGATACAGATTTAATTTATAAAAAATCAAAATATGTTCGAGATCTGATAAAAGGACATAATCTTCAAAAATAATATATTATCTCATCAAAAACATTAAAATTATACTCATGTACTCTTTAATGGAACATTTATGTATAAAAACACCGATATAAATAATATACTTCTTCGAAGTAGTACAGACGTTTTTTATCTTTTTTATTTCAAGTATTAAAGATAAATTGAGTGATCCAACCAAACAAAAAATTAAGTAACCAATTGTTAATGATAATTATTGTTTATACTTTATTTTGTTGGCACTTTGACCTCTTATTATGTGTGTAAATTAGCTATGGAGACACGTTATCTCCAAAACAATCTAGAAAGGTATTCCAATTTGTAAGTGGGCATTCTCAGTCCATAGCGAATTGCAACCAAAAAAGAACCATAGCAATCAGCTACGATTTGACACCTCAACATAGAGGAAGAGCAAAAAATCGACTAGAATAGGCATAGAGCTTCAAAGTCTGTTGGTTATTTTTTTCAAAGGCTGCTACTTTAAATGCTTCGCCAGTTACAGTTCAAGGTACAGTGTAAGAGGTTTTGATAACCAAGTTATCTTCTTCAGAGATCGAAGTTACGTATCATGTCGACTTGTAGTATTAGTGGTGTAAACATGATGCGGCTTATCATCAAATATGAGAATTAGATCACCGTAAGTTAAATTATTGAATAGCTTACGTCACGCGAATTAATTAAACCAAGGAAAAGCTATTAATCAATTATTAAGAAATATAGATTGTACCGATAAAACATTTAAATACGAGATAAATTAAAAAAAGCTTTTAAAACAATACAAACTTTTAAAGATAAATCAAAAATCGATAAGTATATAAATAAAAATCAAAGTGGTTAGGTTTGAATTTTGTGCGTACCCTTCATTGACTACAAAAATGAAATTTTTGGTGTTTTTTGCATTCGTCGCTTTGGCGGTAAGTATCACAATCAATCTCAATAGAAAAAAGTTTTATCTTTTTATTAAATACATTGTACTAACCCTTACTTTTTGGTAGTCCATCTAACTAAGAATAATAAAAAACTCTTAGTTTTAACAAAACTTCTGCTATTTATTTAAAAATTTGCTTTTTTAAACTCAAAGACAGCCACTGTTTCAATCTTTGTCGCTTTTGATTGACAATAATTGGCTACTCATCGTCCTCAACAAAATGACCAACTTTCCCATAACTAGATAGATAGAATCTATCTCTCAGTAGATTTGGACAAGGATTCTTCCAAATCCGCTTTATAGGGAGAACTGGTAATCACTGCAGCTGAAGAAGCTTTCCGTCCTCTGTTGGACGTTTTTCTTTTTGGTGTTGGAACCAGTGAAATATCCACGGGCAATACAAAGTTACTTTGTTTTGTTCCTACGTCTGGGACAGAGCTACTTCCTGTTTCTACAAGATCAGTTTCGTTAATCTGGAAGAGCTGGGCTGCAACTCTACTGCCTAAAACTGAAGAGGTAGAAGCACTAACTATTGCAGTGCTGGAATCTTGTTTGTGGACCGTCTCAGATGAGGAATCTTGTTTGCGGACAGTGTTAGATGAGGAATTATGTTCTGCTGCAAGAAAGTCTGCTTCAGTTAACACGCCTCTGTTGCATGGGAAGATTCCTGTTCTTGCAAAACCATTAATTGCTAGACTTGCAGTTTGACATTTTACGTAAACTTGGCCAAAAACTTCAGCAATATCATAGAGATCCAAACGACGATCACGGTGCCACATTCGAATAGCTAGAATGAGCATTACGGGTGATTCTGCTGATGGTTTTGTGTAGTTAATGCAAACAAATTGTTTTGTACCCAGCCTGAGGGATGACATCTACCTAAAGTTCCAACCGGCGCACTTCGCATAAGAGCATCAGTCATATTTTTCCTAGGGAAAATGATCATAGGAGGTATAAAGGTCCCTCCTGCGCTCATAGCAAATATAACGATCATAGAGCCTCTTTCAACAGCTGTCAGATCACCAATCTGGCGTTTGCCCTTCGTGCCGAAACTGCGCAATAAAACTTTCACAACCACAAATTTTCATAACCTTACATTCTGAAGTTAATAACGCGTCCAGCTCTCTGCGTTTGCAACACTAGTATTGGGAGGTAATGGCTCGATGCGACAGAAGAGTGTCTATTGGGGGATTAGGGTATATTGTACCCTTCCTGTCAGCTTCATAACTAGACAGAGCAACCCAAATGGTTACTAGAGCGCTGTGGAAAGGCTTTTTTGCACAGAGGCGGCCTTACCCAATGCGAGGCTCAGGGCGGCAGGTCTTTGCGAGGCCCTTTGTCCTTCGTGAAAAGTATGTAATGCGAAAATAGGTTTGGTTGTTTGGTTTAGGTATTTGTCATGTTTGAGGAGAAATACTAAAGTTATACAAATAAATAAAATTTCAGTTTTAAAATATTTTACATTCAAAGATTTACAAAATTAACAAATACAGAGATGATAAATTTTAAAATTGATGTTTGCGACTTTTCTGAAGACTAATGTCTTTAATTAAAGCACAATAATCTAACGAATGAGCTACGTCATTTTCGATTGAAAGAATAGCAAGGGCTGAAAGCCGATCTTGTGTCATCGAATTCCTCAAATATGTTTTAATAATTTTAAGCCTCAAACAACTCCTTTCAGCAGACGCAACTGTAACAGGTGTGGTAGCAATAATTCTCAGGACTATTTCGATAGTGAGGTAAACTATTCAGCACAGAGATAATGTCGTCGTTTCCTTCATACACACGGATTAATATATTCAATTCTTCGTACAATTCATGTCCATCAATATCACATGATTCTCCTACTGTCATAGATATTTGCAAGTCGCTGCATTGCTTCAAAAGTTCACTATCACTAATTTCCTTTAATCTTTTTATATTATACATGAAACCAAATATGCTCTTATGATGTTCAAGAACCTCAAACCTAGGATGGCAGCTTGCGCGCACATTGTCGACAATGTCATAAAAATAGTTTATTTTGAAAATTTCTTCCGCATTCATTTCATGAGCTTCATCTTCCCCTTCATAATCAAAATGCCTTTTTTTACGTCGTCTTCCGACTTCTTTGAACTGTCTGTCAATATGATTTTCCTCGGCTATTTCTCTCGCTGTTACAAGGAATGACTGAAAACCATTTTCTCGATAATTATCGAGCCAATTTGTGAATGCGTCTAGCTGTTATATTATAGCCACATCTAAGTGCATGTTTTCGCTTTGCCACATTTTACTTATAACATTTATCCTTGTAAGAATGTCATACCATATATGACAATTGAAACTACAAATTCGTAGGTTGTTATTTCATTTTCTATAGAATGGCATTCACTGACTAACTGCCAATCTGTCTGTATTTTCTGTTAAATCCTTTAAAGCATCACAAATATCGCTTAGTTGGTATTTAACGGCCTTCACCGATGCTACCCCGCACTCCCATCTAGTTTCAGAAAGTGGTTTTAGCGATAACAATTTTACATGAGCATTTAAAATAGCCCACCTCTGACTTAAGAAGGCAAACAGAGTGTACAACCTTTGTAGCAAACCAAAAAAGATTTTGCTTGGACACAAGACGATGCTGCATCTCCTAAGATGAGATTCCAGCTATGACTCTCACAAGGTAAAAAATAAGCAAGTGAATTAATTTTAAGAATACGTTTTTGAACACCACTTTTTTCACCACGCATATTGGCACCATTATCACATCCTTGGCCTCTTTGCAATGGTATACCTAACTGTTCTAATTAGTCAAACTCTCTAAGAAACCAATAAAATGTTCTTCAATTTCAGCTGTATTTGTGTTAAAAAATCTTATAATAATTGAAAGTTGCTCAACACGAGAAACGTCGAGAGTACAATCAAGAGTATTGCAAGCAAAATAATTCTAAGGTGACAAGAGTTGACGAACGAAATAAAACACAGAGATTCCCCAAGCGATAGAGGAGCAGAGCATTATGTCCCGACTGCCGAGCTGACCCAAGTGCTATGCGATTAAAAAGCGATCTTCAAGTGTTTCCAGGCGCGATATTCAAGTACTACAAAATGAATTTTTCAATTATGTTTTGAATGAATGAATTAGTTAACTAACTTCATTTTAATTTACCGTTATGTTATAACCTTAATAAGTAATTAAGCATCAAAATAGAAAGTTTTGTTGCGCGAGGCCCCTGCAAGAGCGAGGCCCCGGGCGATTGCCCTGTTCGCCATCCCCTAAGGCCGCCGCTGTTTTTGCAATAGCATCAAGACGTTCTAACCTAAGAAATCCATTTGTTGAGGTGAATGTAACTTTCTTTGAAAACCATACAGTAAATTTCTCTTTCACGCTACCAGCGCGACGAATTTTCTCAACAATAGCTAGCATTACAGCTTTACTAGAGAAAATTTTGTTGATATCATTGTAAGCCATTATTCCGTATGATTTTCTTCTTCGTCGCAATTTCACAGCCCCCTGAATTTCGGTGCTGTTTCTTTCGGCAGATACCGTAGATGAAAATAATGTTATTGCTAAACAAACACTTGATTCTTTTATTGAAAACAAAAGCATTTAATAACCTTGTCGGATAAAATTTCAAAAGGAATTCATGTTTCTGTAGAGAGGCCAGATAAGATATTAAAATAATAATTAAATAATGAAATAATATATAAACTCCATTATTTTTAAATCAAAATAATAAATTTTCAAAATGAAATACGTATTAATTGTGTTATTGTGTTTAAGTAAGACGGTAAGTTCACAACAATTGATCCGCAATTTTTTTGGTTCCTTGCAATCTCTTCCCAATTAATCATTGTTCATTAAATCTATACTGATGTTCTTCTTGATACATAATTTATGATGCAGTCTTTTATTAAAGTTTTCTTGTCCGCTTCCAAGTTTTTTATTTAGCTGGTTGTAGCTGTACACTGAGGATGGTGAAGCCTAAAGCTTCATCTTGTGTCCTTTTGTCAACGCAAAGGCTCTTCAGTTTGTACCATTGCTAATCAAGGCAGCGTGTTAAACCAAATCTATCACAATATATCGAACTTGCCCCACTGCACATTCTGCTAGAAAGTGTAAGGAAGAAAACAATCTATAGAATGATCAAAGAAGGAATTATTAGGGAAAAACCTCGATCACTTCAGTTTGATCAAACTTGGGAAATGTCCCAATATGATATGCCAAAGAATTTCAACTTTGTGAGAAAATTCATCACAAAGTTGAGTAATAAATCTGAATGGGATGAACACACCATACAGAATTTAAACCAGAATACCATAAAGTGGTATACGGACGGTTCCAAGCTAGACGAGGGAACTGGGATAGGAGTTTTTGGACCGAGCCAAATACTCAGAAAGCTTGGGCACATACCCGAGCATCTTTCAAGCAGAAGTCGACGCCATCGAAAGATGTGTGGAATTCAATATTGGAAGAAACTACCGCAGACAAGAGATTGTGATCATGTCGGATAGTCAAGCAGCCATCAAAGCGCTGAGCTCAAATATAATCAGTTCGAAGATGGTTTGGGAATGCCTAGGCAAACTAAATGAACTAGGCCAGAAGAACACTGTCACCCTCCTATGGGTCCCGGGACACATAGGAATAGAGGGGAATGAAACAGCAGATAAGCTGGCAAAAAAAGGAGCTGAAACTCCACATTTGGGACCAGAACCATCTTGTGGGATCAGCAGTAGAGTAATCTTAGGAAAACTAAGGGAAGAAATGGAGAAGGAAAAATCCAAGTACTGGAATCAGTTGGAAGGACTGAGATCTAAGATACTACTGGGAAACTATGACCAGAAGAGATCTCTTAGCTGCCTCAACCTCAGTAAAAAAAGGCTCCGAATTTTAACGGGAATATTAACCGGGCATTGCCGGTTAAGAAGCCACATGAAGAAACTAGGGTTAGCAGATGAAGCAAAGTGCAGATTCTGTGAGGAAGAGGATGAAACCTCACATACTCTCAGAATACCCTGCCTTGAAAAATTCTAGGGCTAGATACCTAGGAGCACATGAAATAGAGGAAGGGGATCTACCTGATTTGAGCCCGACGATGTCCTAAACTTCCTCAGGAAAATAGGACTCGAAAAGCTGCTATAGGTCTGAAAAAATATCAGAGTTGTCATGTTCTGAAATTCTTTTCGACCTGATTGCATTCGTTTTAATTATTAAAAATCATGAGGTATACTAAAAAACGTGCGAGAGAAACAACTACATCAATTTTGAAGTGATACCGTCAATAGAAAAAAAGTTGTTAACAATTAAAGATGAATTTCTGACTTCAGACCGCGATCTCTACAGAGTTGTCATGTTCTAAAATTCTTTTCGACCTGATCGCATTTGTTTTAATTAATGAAAATCATGTAAATAATCGGAAATCGAGCGAGAAAAACAACTACATGAATTCTAAAGTGTTACCGTTAATAGAAAAAACGTATTATTCATCAAATTTTTATTATTATCGCCGGACTAGAGTCTTTGGGGAGTTTTTATGTCGAAGAATTTTCTTAAATTGCTTTGCATTTACTAGTATCATTAAAAATCAAGAAATTAATTATAAACAGTCCACTTAAGATGACTATGCTCGTCTTGCAGTGATACGAACACTACGAAATCAGTTATCATTAATCGAAGATTGTCTGACTCGTGTTTTCCGTTTCCACTTTTTTTGGCAGCTGCTAGCTTCAGGGGCATGTGTTTCTTTCAAACAAATTAAACGGGGTTTAAGTAATGTTAAGAAAAATTATTTAAATTTTTAACTTTAGCACCCTGTAACTTTTTTGTGTACACTATTCTATATAGGTAAGTGGGATTCAATCAACATATTTTTGACCATTCTTTTCGGGACACCCTGTACTATGGACGCGTGCTGAGGGTTTTTTCAGAAACGTATGGTTTTTTGACGTAAGTCACATTCATTCCTGATGCCATTGCAGAAAAGCCTCTAGTAACCATTTGAATGCCTAACAGACATAATACAGTGAATATTTTGTTGTTGAGTTGTTTGGTAATGGTAGATGTTTTTTTTTTCTAGTACTGTCACCCTTTGGAAGATTTAAAAAACCTCCTTTTATCCGTGAATGAAGATGGCGCTGATGAACTTCGCAATAAGACCAAAACTTTGATAAATGCAATGGAAAGTGAATTGGATCTGTTAAAAGGCTTAGTGGAAACGGAAATAGAATCTACTGCACTATCAATCCAAACCAATCTTAACATCGTCTTAAGTGAGTACCTACCTAATTTTCGTAGAAACATTATTTACACCGTTTGTTTTATCAATTTTTAGACTACTCCGTGAGCAGAACCCAGGAATTGTCAGACTATTTGATCAATAAGATACAAACCACAGCCAAGGTGTATCCAGCACGAGCCCAAAAATTCTGCCTAACTTTAACCGATTACATCAAGGGAGTTCCAGCATCCTTGAGAGCACGGATATCGGTTTCCCTTTATACAGCCGCTCGCAAAGGTAACACCACCATCCGTGATGACGTGTACCAAATGGATAACATTAAACTAGGCATAGATGCTCTTACTCAGTCATTGGTACAATGCGCAGATGACTACGATTGTCTGGTAGAAGTAGCAGACGAAGCGGTTGTATTCAACACCGAATTCATAAATACTTTCAACGACATTTTAATTAATTATCAACAAATTCCTAAAAACATCGTCGATTTGACGGTAAAAGATGTTGGAAATGTGGTTGCGGTTAATGAAGATTTTG
This sequence comes from Ophraella communa, assembly GCA_035357415.1. NCBI lineage: Eukaryota > Metazoa > Arthropoda > Insecta > Coleoptera > Chrysomelidae > Ophraella > Ophraella communa. Next base: position 28,502,040 of record CM068987.1, on the reverse strand, counting down.
TTTGCAACACCGCCGATATCATGTTGGATTGCTTAGCCAGTTACGATGACGAAATACCGCCCGTTACTACAGTCCAACCTGATACTACTGTAACGGATGTTACTACTCATGTAACGGATGTTACTGATGTAACGGATGCTACAACAAGTGATCAGTTCACGGCCACGGGATTATTAGCAACAACAGAGACACCGGTGGAATATTGTCAACATCCTCCATTTTCACCAAATGTCAATATTTAAAATATTTTTGTTTAATGCTAAGTAAAAAAATATATTGTTTTTTATTATAAATTAAAATAACTGGCTTCTGGTATCCATATTATTATTTCTGGGTCTATTGCGTTAAAGAACTCGTTCTGCATGTACTTTGGAAACCTCGTACTCAATTTCGTGATACTATGCCATCTCTGACCAGTTTTGAAAATCTCGCATGGGTATCTGCAATATCAAGTGAACTGAAAACCTTGTAAGTTCTCATTTGCCGTTGAAACTGACGTTTGAGTGTATTTGAGGAATTGAATATAAGTTTGTTTATACCTAAAAAGGACCGGTGCGATGTTTGCACGAATTTCAGGTCAAAAAATCTCTCAGAAGAAGAATACCTACAGCATCAGAGAAGAAAAGAAGATGCGAGAAAAGAAAAAGAAAATGATAAGGTAGAATCTCAACATGTGTAGGTACTGCATGGATCTACAGAAAGTGTTACTGTCACCGCATTCAAATGTTTCTTCATTATATTACAAACACAAACTATGTGTCCACAACTGTACCACATGAAGAATAATGAAGGTTTTTGTTATATATGGCATGAGGGCCCATGAATTCGCAAGTATTATCTGCAGTTTCATCTCAAATCAGAATATCGGAGGAGGAGAAGAAGTTATAATTTACAGTGATATCGGAATAAGAACGTAACATTATCTAACGCTCTTTTCAACCTCTCATTAGAAAAAAACATTATTATCACCCAGAAGTACTTGGAGAAAGGTCATACCCAGATGGAGGTGGACAGCATGCATGCATGCATTGAAAGACGATGGAAAAATCGTGAAATAAGTGTTCCGGCGGAGTATGCTGTTCATTGCCGAAAAGCACGACTTTTGCCCAATCCAATACTTGAATCATAGGTTTTTTCGCAACTATTCTGATGTTAATTATGTGAGCTCCATTAGACCAGGAGTCCGATCAGGGGACCCAATGGTCTATGATTTAAAGGCACTAAAATACATGCTGAACAAAGAGATTTACTACAAATTGAATCATACTGACGATTGGTCCTTATTGAATAAGCGTTCAGAAAATACGTTCAGCCAATACCTGAATTTTCCAGATTCTTTCAAGAATTGCAATGTTTCATATTACCAGAAACACGCTATTTCTTGTTAGTTTTTCATTATTTCTAAACTGTTTTTGTTAGTTCGCATGTTGTTTTTCATAGTTTCTATATAAGTAGTACAAACTAGACTTAAAACATTGATTGTTTCGTGGCACAACCACTTATGAATGAATAATAAAATCAGACTGAAAACCTTGTAACTATTACAATTTTTCCGCAACTAATATGAAAAACTCGTAAGTTGTTGCAAAATCCAGGTAAGCAATTTTAGTACTTATTCACGCTTATTACATCTTTTTCTGTGTATACTTGAAGGCATTCAACTAGAAATTCATCAAAAAATAGCCCTAGCAATTGACAAGACAATTTTCTGTTGCTCCTGTAAAATCAGGTGTTAGGTACATACGAGGTTTTCAAAGTAGGGTATCGATATATAACGTCAATAAGAAAATACCGGTCTGAAAATCGGCCAATACTCTACCTCGACGAGACGTGGTTTGACACGCATGACACCCCTTCCAAAGGATGGTCTGATTCCTCTGATGAGTGTAAAACAAAAGCACCATCAAATAAAGGGAAGAGAATCACAATAATACACGCAGGATCAGAAAATGGTTGGATCCCAAACGCTATGTGGCTTTCTGCCAAAAATATTAAGAACTCTTGTGTTGATTATCACGAAGATACGACAGCAGAGCTTTTTGAAGATTGGTTTAATAATTGTCTGTTACCCAACATTCCGCCAAACAGCGTTATAGTAATGGACAACGCAAGCTATAATAGTGGACAATTTCAAAAAATGCCTGGCTCAAAGAATACGAAATTGGAGATTCAAAACTTCATAGCTGCAAATGGCATATATTTTGAGGAAAATTATACAAAAAAAGAACTTTTACTGTTACTGCAGTCATTTTCTTTAAAAAAACGTATGTTTGCGATAAAATTGCAGAAGAATTGGGACATACAGTGTTACGACTACCTCCCTACTACTGCGTGTTCAATCCCATAGAGATTATGTAGCACCAACTTAAATCGAGTGTGCGCAAAAAAATACTTCTCCGACTTTAAGTAGTAGTGACAGTGACACAATGAGATTAAATCAAGTAGTTTATTGCAGTTAATAAGCCAATACCATTTACTGTGAAAAATACCATATGAACTACCATCTAATGCTTAATACAAAATATCGAAAATTATGAGCACATCATCATTGCACCTGAGAAAATATATAATGGTTTAGTACATAGTTCACTTTATAATTAATGTTCAAAACATCAATAATTGAGAGTTCGTTGATTCATTTTGATAATTGGCAACAGTGTTGTTCTCTACCCTTCTAATTAAATCGTGACGTCACTTGCTTTGTGCGGCAAAATTTCCACCGTTTGAATATTATTTTGACTATATTGGTGGTTTAGAGTTCGTATGATCGATAAAAAAAATAAAAAAATATTAAATCGACAACTGGAAGAACTCTGTAAAACATACTTTAAAGAAAAAAGAATATGGACCACATTCTAGTAGAAACATTTATTTTAAATGTAGCTATAACTATTTATATTTAATCTTAAAATATTGTGATATTCAAGTAAATACTTGAAACTTGAAGTGAGTTAGGTTCCAAAAAAAAACAATCTAAATCAGAGATAGTAAGAAATTCGATAGGTTTACACACTTAAATTGAAATTGTTGATTTCTATGTTAATGTTGTACCTAGTAATCGCCTAAAATATGAAACTGTTTGTTTTTATTGCGTTTTTTGCCGTGGCAGTAAGTATACATTTTTTTTCATTATCATTGTTCTAATTTTTATCAAAGCTTCGCTAATTTACTAGAAAATCATTTAAATGCTAAATTTTAATTACATATTCTGCGGTAGGTACTTGTAATTTTTTCTAAAAGTGGTTGGTTAATGAAGAATATTCATCTTCAAATTCGCAACATTTAAACCATCATATCTACAAGTTATTAGGGCCTGATCTTGCCTTAGTTTATATAGTATGAACATAGCCATAAAAAGTGATACGTTTAGCAAAACCTTTAAAGTTTCCGTTGAAGCCTCACGTAATGCTTAGGCATGCCAGTCTTTAAATCGCACCAAGCATTGAACAGCACTGAACAGTAAAATCAACATTGGCCTTATGACAACAGGATTAGTCCCCATGTCCCCATGGTGATGACGTCATTACACGAAAGTGGTTCACCCTGTATATTAGATTAAGATTTGAAACAATAGTAAATTGAAATCAAAAATAGACCTTTTTCGGAAATTTCTAATTTTATTGTTCATTCAGCCAATAATTAATGTATGCGTTACTTTATGGACGCACTATACAGGGTGTTTCATTAAGAATTATCCATATAGTAACTGGAGAAACCTTAGCACTAAATATGAAGATTTAAGCCAAAACACTTAAATAAAATATTCCTTCTAACCGAGATATAGGGTGTTTTATTTTAACTATTCTAAATGATTGTATCCCATATTTTTGACACCTTCCAATATTTTTTGTTCATATTTGGCAAAGAGTTTACACATATTAGGTTACTTTAAACAGTGGCAAAAGATATTTTTTCTCGATTACCAGAGGCGTGCGGTAGGGATGGATACTTTCTTTTATCCCCCTAAAATTTACGCCACTGTCGTAATAATTGTTTCTGCATGTTTTTTTGATTCTCCGTCACTTTCTACGTAAATATCATCCTCTTGTCTCAATATGATAGAGTGAGTAGTTTTCGAGTTATTTACATTTAAAGGTAATGTTTAAAATATCCATGTTTGTTTTATTGATTATTTAACATGAATTTCCTTAATTATTTAACCACCTTGATAACAAAATTTGTTAATTCTAATCGTAAATTCAGATGAGTCAATAATTATTTCAATAAATAAATAAAATTTATTAGTTTCAAATGATTTTTTCATATTAGTATATATCAAAACTACAGTTTTAAATAGAACTATGATTTTTATTATGAAATAACATGATGAATACATAAAATAAACGTACTGAAACAATTATTTATTTAGACTACTGTAACAAAAAATTCTAGTTAGTTAACATTATAGTAAATTTTCGAAGTGGCCTCCATTGACTTCAATACATTTATTAATCCTTTTGGAAAAATTTCTCCTAACCTTTAGAAATATGTTGGGTTGATTCCTAATAAAATTTGCAGCATTTTCTATTTGTTGCCATAATTCCTGTCGGGTATTAATTTCTTGAGCGTACACAAGTGTCTTCATATGTCCCCAAAAATAAAAGTCTAGGGGATTAAAATCGGGACTCCGAGCAGGCCATGGAAATTCACTCCCACGCCCTATCCATCTATGAGGAAATGTATTGTTTAGATAATTTCGAACCGCTAAAGGATAATGTGGTGGGGCGCCGTCTTGCATAAACCACATACTTCTTCTTTGGTTTAATGGTAAGTTTTCCAGCTCATCAAAAAGTGGATTTTGAAGAAATTCCAAATATGAACGGCCATTTAAATTTGCAGGTAATTCAAAAGGACCTATTAAATTATCTCTAAAAATTCCGCACCAAACATTTATTCTCAGTTCATGTTGATAATGTGCCTCTTTGACGGAGTGTGGATTTTCATTATCCCAAATATGGCAATTTCTCCAGTTAAAAACGCCTCTACGTGTGAAAGTGGCTTCATCACTAAAAAGGATATTGCTAACAAAATTGTTGTTTACATTTGTCCTATCCATAATAAATTGTGCAAACTCCATCCGTCGAGGAAGATCTGTGGGTAGCAAGTTCTGCACTGGAGTGAAATGGTAAGGTCTTAAATCTTCTTTTTTTAATATTCTGAAAACTGAAGCATGGTGGTTAGATTATTAAGGAAACTCATGTTAAATAAGCAATAAAACAAAAATGGATATTTTAAACATTACGTTTAAATGTAAATAACTCGAAAACTACTCAATCTATCGTATTGAGACAAGAGGATGATATTTACGTAGAAAGTGACGGAGAATCAAAAAAACATGCAGAAACAATTATTACGACAGTGGCGTAAATCTTAGGGGGATAAAAGAAAGTATCCATCCCTACCGCACGCCTCTGGTAATCGAGAAAAATATCTTTTGCCACTGTTTAAAGTAACCTAATATGTGTAAACTCTTTGCCAAGTATGAACAAAAAATATTGGAAGGTGTCAAAAATATGGGATACAATCATTTAGAATAGTTAAAATGAAACACCCTATATCTCGGTTAGAAGGAATATTTTATTTAAGTGTTTTGGCTTAAATCTTCATATTTAGTGCTAAGGTTTCTCCAGTTACTATATGGATAATTCTTAATGAAACACCCTGTATATATCTTACAAAGAACAATTCTCGGTCAACCCTAGTGACACAACAGGAGGATACTGGATGCACCCAAACGCTGAATAAGCTATCGACCCAAATTTATTCGAAATTAGAAGTACACCCTGTTTGTTTTTTCCAGTCTTGTCGAAGCCTGGAAGAAAATTACGAGCTCCTGGGTCCGGTACAGGATAATGAAGCTGACGAACTGCGCAAAAAGACCGAAACTTTGATATCCGCAATGGAAAATGAATTGGAACTTCTAAAAGGCTTAGTACTAACTGATATCAATTCCACTGCAGATATAATCCAAATCAATCTTGACATTATTAATGGTTAGTAGGTACCTTATTTATGCATTTCACCGACTACAGAAATAACATTTATACTTTTTTTAGACTACACGTTGAACAGAGCCCAGGAATTGTCGGACTATTTGGTCAATAAGATACAAACCACCGCCGAGGCGTACCCATCAGAAGCCCAAACATTTTACCTAAGTCTAATCGCCTACATTAAAGGCGATCCTCCATCCTTACAAAAACGCATCGACGTAGCTCTTCAAACAGCCGTCCGCAAGGGTAACGCCACTATACGTGACGATACATACCGGATGGACGAAATTGAAATAGGTTTAGACAGTCTTACCAAGTCGTTGCAGGAATGTGTAGACGACAAAACTTGTCTGGTAAATGTGGCCGAAGAAGCAGTGGACTTCAACACCGAATTCATAAACACTTTCAATGATATCATCAAGAACTTTGGGGAGAATCCAAAGAGGATAGTCAATGTAACTGTGACAGATATAGGAAATGTGGTTGCAGTTAACGAAGATTTTGTTTGCAACACCGCCGATATCATGTTGGACTGCTTAGCCAGTTACGATGATGAGTTACCGAAAGCTGCTTTCTATTATAAGTTACAGGCAAATGATGGATCGAGAGGAATTATCACTGATAAGAAGGTGTATAAAGGCATACCACCACAACCACATACTCGTATTCCCAATACTTTAATCCCTACATCAGCTCCTTCTACTACCTTCCGACCTAGTACTGATGGAACAGGAACCACTGGTTATACCAATACTGTAATCTCTACATCATCAGCTCCTTATACTACCATTCAACCTTATACTACTGAAGAAACAACTACTGCACAACCAACAACGCAGACACCTGTAAATTATTGTCAACACCCTCCATTTTCACCAAATGTCCATATTTAATGTCATTTTTAAATGTTACCAAAATGAAAAAATTTCTATTTCTATTAAGTATAAATAAAAAATTTGCTGTTATTATCGATAATTTGATTTCTAGTTTATTTTCACACCTCGGTTGATCAACAATGCTCAAAAATTGAAATTTATAGTTTCTCTATGCTCCAGCACAATCCAATATAAAATATTGGTTTAGCGAATTTAACCAATGCAATATTTACATGGATTGGTACCTCTCAAAGAAAACTAAAAAATATTCGGACAATATATTGCTGACCTATTTTGGCAAAAAATTGAAAACTAAAATGTTCAATCTTGTTGTTACAAGTAAAAATGTGTGTGTTTTTTTTTTTAATTATTGGTCTTAAAATAATGTGATCGTAGAAAAAATGTTTGTGTGCAATTCAAGCATAAAGTGCGTAGCCGCCTTCGGTAGATTGCCCGAACGGCTAATTGTACCTTTATAATGAATTTTTTTTAACATTGCTGTCATTGAGGGGAAAAAATGTTAAAAATTAGGTGTTTTGAGATGCAGTTTACGACGTTATCAGAAAAAAATTGAAAAATCTAATTCTATGCATCTCTAGTATCGTCCTTTAACTATTTTCCAAGTTTTTCTTTTTTCAAAAAAGTTAAGAAATAAGGTAGTAATCAGCTCTCAGCTGAACCTCTGCACGCTGTATTTTTTTATCCATAATGTGGCGCCATCCACGCTGAAATTTATTAACACCGAAACTTTTATATAAGTATGGGCGTGTTTTACATTTTGGACGGACTAATAGTATATTACGTAACGTGTGTGGTAAATAGTATTTTACGCACGAATGGAGTGAGTGCGTAAAATGCTTTACAGCAATAGTTACGTACTATACTTTACCTACGACCTACTTGTACCTACATTAATAACCTTTTTGTTAATAATAATTAGACAAGAGCAACAATAGATGTTTTTAATCATTTTATTATATAATAATTAAATCTCAGAGTAATAAGTAAACATAGAGATGCCACAACAACACAATAACATACAGTTTGTAGTCAATTGCAATGAACCTATAATTGAGAGAGATGGAAAATTTAGTGGTGTAGGTAAACACAGCCGTTCAGTGGCGTGTAATTGGTTAGAGTTCACCGTAATACCTATATAAATGTTAGTTAAATAATTTAATACGCATATTTTGGTAAGGAATTTATATCTACACTTATGGCATGGCACTATACTTCTAACATATTTTTATCGGAAAGAAATCTAAAAGGATATTATATGTATTTCATTATTAATTTGATTTTCTTAATTTTAATTGAAATTGCTAATTGTACGCCAATGTAGTGAATAACTTACCGGTGATAGGTTAGATTATCATTTTGCGAATTACCACATATTATACACGCTTTTCGGGGTTTCACCATTTTCAATATTGAAAATAAATAAAAACACTTTATAAAGTTCATTTAAATACACAGAAATTCAAGAAAAATCGAACAAATTGCTAATCACCTCTAAACAATTACAAACAAAAGCACTGATGCCAAATTTTCGGTGTTGGTATTTGATACAATTGGTCTAGAGCTTTTTTATCAGTATTATAGAAAGGTAAGAAAGTGAATATTAAAATGTATTAAAGAATATTTTCTCTGAATAAAAATCTTCTCTTAAAAGTAATATAAAATTGTTGTAAATTATATTCTTACGTTTTTGTTTCCTACTTTGTACTTACAAAACACAACGTCTGGCAATGCTCTGCTTGTAAACAAATCTGTCTCGACGACAAGTAGTAGGGAATATGCCTACTCTATGTTTACTTATTACTCTGAGAATTAAATACTTAACATTAGTTATATTGGGTGGAGTTAAATTCATTTTACTAACAAATCTAAATAAATCCTGACCTGGGATGTGTAACCCCAGAATCCGAAAAAATTTTAACTTTTTCGAGGATACATTTTTTTACTTAATCCGGTCCTGAGGAGAAACAGAAAACAAACAAATAAATAATAGTTTTTAAGTGTGGCTCTATTTTAAGATTGTACCTAAATCAGTTTTCTCTATTTTTTTTAATAAGCAATTTTCCGAAATAAAATTCCCGATTTTCCCAATTTATAACTGACGTCTAGAATTCCCGATTAAAAACAAAACAAATAACGTAAGAAAAATGAAACAAATCATCGAACTTTTTTACGAAATGTTTGGCTACGGTCCTGCATTGTTTATATAACTAGAAACTCCTCGTCGAAGCCTTTGAAGAGTGGCGTAATTAACTTAAAGCCTTGACGAAACCTCCTTTATTTCAGTAGGTTAACGTTGCAACTCACCATCGAGATGGAACAGTGGTTAAAAAGTAGATACGACATTTTTTACTACAAGAACAAATCACTGAAGATAACTGATACCATCAAGACACTATTCAGGACCAATAAAAGTGATGTACAGTGTAATTTGATAGAAGACAATCAAATTTTATCACACAGAAAAAGTAAAAAGAAAACAGTGCAAAATAAAGAAGAAACCATTTGGAGAAGGATGAGTTTGCAGAGCTACAAGGAAAGGAAGCAGAAAAAACAGGAAGAATTAAAGAAACCGGTGTTTGCTGCTGTATTAAGAACTTATGATAAAAGATCAACAGTGAAAAAGGAAAACTCCTTGTGGCTTTGAAAAGTAAATCTGTGTGTTATTATTACCTGGTATGTTTGTATTTAAATATATAAAATAAGATATACGAGTAATTTTTCTATTATTTTACCTCAAAATTGCTCTTTTTCTTATTTACACAAAAATTACACATTTCCAATTGTAACTTTACAATCATTTCTATAAAAAATAATCAGCAACAACCTGTATTACTTACTAAATTGTAGTTGATTTCAAACTAAACACTTTAATACTTTATTCTACATTCCAAATGCATACAGAAGTGAATTTAATAAATTTATCTTTTCTTAGGCCTATTCGGATAGTTAATTCATAGAAATACACAAAAAATTCAATAAAATAACAAATACACTCAATAAAAACCTTGCAAATATAAGACTTGTTCAATAATAACTTTTTTTATTTAAAACTCAAGTAATTCTTTGTTGTTTTTTTTCATTGGTATAATTTACTTATTGTTTACCTCTAAAGAGATGGCTAAATAAACAAAACATTCAAAAAAAGCTTTAAATTTGTTTTGTTTACTATAGTAAGTAAATCAAATTGTACATTCAATCAATAAACCACAAAAAAATCAATAAATATTGAAACAGTCAATATTAAACATGTAGTTGGTTTAAAAAAACTATTTGCATTATTTCTGTCAGTAGTTCTACTAGTAATATTTTAAAATGTTAATTAACGACTCACTAACAATTAAAATTAAAATAAATATAATGTGGTAGCTTGACTAAACAGTATTTTTTCTATACTAAAACAATGTTTTAAAAAAAACTGAAACACAAAATGGCGGATGCTAAGCGTCTATTGTAAAAACTTTAAAAAAACTATGATAACTAATAAGATCTTATATAATCGGTCTTATTTTTCAAAATATATCCAATATTACACCATTTTATACTAATAAATAAATGTAGACTTACCGGACACAAGAAGTATTAGCAAAGTATCTATTGAAACAAAAACACTATAAGAGTTCACTATAAATCTCGTAAATAAACACCGATTCGCGTTACCATTTTACTACTCCGTTTATTCTAAATACTTTCGTAAACGAACTGAAATACTTTTTAATGTCGATTAACGTTAATTTAATATCAAAATAGAAGATAATCGATATGTGGTATTATTTAAATTGTGAGTCAATGCTGGTCGATGCACAAAGCGACCTCTTCTACATGAAAATTGAAGTAGGTCATGATACAAGATACACCTATCGGAAAAATTTCATACTACAAAATCGTCATCTGTTCTAAAACCATAGAAATAAATATTACAATTTTATAATAACAAATTAAGAGTTTTATATTATTTATCGTAAAAAAAAATTAAATAACAACCGGTCTATTATGTACAACGAATTTTCATACTTCAAATCGCATTAAACTTCCCCAGAATTATTTCTTGACAGTTTTTAACATCATAGAATAATTATGATTGGCAAGATAATATGAAAATTCTATTGGGTTTATATATTGGAAAAACGTTATTTGAATATAAAGTATTTGCTTGATTTTTTCCCTCCTCTAAAATCTCCTTATATATAAAAGGAAGAATTGACGGCCGTTATGAATACAGTTCGATGGTGGCAGTGAACGCAAAGTAATAGGTAAGTGTAAAATTGGTTTTTAATATTCAGTTCATCAACTTGGAGGGTTGTAATTAATAAACTTCGAGAATATTTCGTAATAAAATTATTATCATTTTTTAATCTAGATCTAGGTATGGTTTTAAGGACCTTTTGTGCAGCGATATTCCTGATAACGAGTATCCATCTATTATTTTCCCAAAAATTCGGTGTTTCTTCAGCAACACTGAACAAAGATGTTCGCGAAAGGCAGATACATCGCCCCAATACCAACGAGAGATATTCCAGATACGTCAATACCAAAGTAGAGCCCTTTTTAAACGATTTTATGAGTAAGTTTTAGTAGCATTATATTTATAAAAAAAAACGATAAGTAAACTGTATTTTCTTTTTCAGTGGATGATGATGATTTCGTAGAATATTCGAAACGTCAAAACTCAGACGACTATGGTCATCTTAGATTTGGCAGAAGAAATGGCGAAGAAATATCGGACGATTACGGACATATGAGATTCGGAAGAAGTGGTTACGATCAAAAATGACACACTACAGTGATTATTACAAGTTCCTCTCGTCATTACATGTTTTAATAAAATAATAATTGTTGATATTTTATTATAATGAGGCTGGAAAATAAAACTTTTGCAAACTAGTACTTTTTTTTCATTTAAGTTGGCTATGCATTCAAAATACAATTGACAATTTTGACATAACGTTATTCTTTATTGTTGCCAATATGGATTCGAATTGCGAAGATAATTTAAACAATTTAAGCAAAAAAATCCAAGATGAAGATGCTTCCTTCGATTCATTCGATATGGAAAAGTCTTTAAGAGAATTCAAAACCGAGTTGTACATAAAAAGGGTAAAACAAAAAAGATTTTAATGAAATTCGCACTAACCAAATTTTACGTACTTTTATAGGACCAAGTTAAGCAGTTAAGATTAGATTTGGAGGCTGCTACGAAAGAAATCGTAGAATTGAAGAATGCTCTGGATGCCACGACCAAAGAATTAGAAGAGAAAAACTTCAATTACAATATAACTTCGAAGAAATTTCGCGCTACCGAAGAGGAATTACTTACAAAAACGGATTCTTTGAATACTATTCAGATGCAACATAACTTGATGATTACTGAAATTGAGAACTTGAAGAAACAATTACAGGAAAATAAAATGGAGAAAATCGAGTTAGCAAGAACATTAGAAGTGTTAGAAACCAAACAATCCCAAACTAACATTTACCATAACCAAATTTTAAAACGCGAAAATATTATGAAGAGTACAATCAAAGAACTAGAAGAGTAAGTATCTTTTTTTTTAAATAATTATTAGTTTTAAGTTAATTTGTGTTGTAGAATGGTTAATAACCTTCGTGAAAAACAAAACGAGCTATTGGAAATATCAAACAATATGAAACTTGTCGAGGAAAGTTTGGAAAAGTATCAAAAACTACAAGAAAGCTATGAGAAAATTAAAAAAGAAAAGGATCATTTTGAGGAACTTTATGTTCAAATGAAAAGTATTTAAATATATTTTACAAAATAAAATGCACTTACCTTATTTTTATTAATTTAAATTTCAGCCAAGTATGAGATGCTCCAACAATTGTCCGCTATGAACAGCAACATCCATGAACCAAATTTGATGAATAAAATCATATTGCAGCAGTGGAAATTGAGCAGAGAGCATTACACAACACAAGTACATAAAAGTTGTACCATTGTAAGAAAATTAACCAGCGCTTACAATGCAGAGAAAAATAACAACTGTGACCTTATTACAAAGAATGAGGAACTCTTGCTAAACTGCGAAGAGTTGAGGAATGAACTTGATCAGTGCAAAACTGAACGTGACCAGCTGCAATTGAAGATCAAAGAACTGGAGGAAAAGAATAAAAATGAAGCAGCCCAGGATGTTCAAATTAAAAATGAACCGGTTGAAATTGATGACTAATAGTTCAATATGTTTTGTATTTTTTTTGTATTTCTGAGTTATTTGATTTAATAAAACTTCAATAAATGTAAAAATAGATATAATGTTTTCTTTGAAACTCACATTTACTTAAAATCTTTCAAGATTTCCCTAAATCTTCATCAATTAACTTAGAAAAAATTGTCCAATCACAATGTTTACCTTCTTTATCTCCTCCCTTTGCTTTTTGTCACTTAAAAACACTAAAAATCGTCCATATCTTCCTCGCCTTTCTGCTGCTGTTGCTGCAACGCCTGCCTAGCTGCAGCTGCTTGCAACTGCTCCCATTGTTGCTGGTCAGCTTGTGCTTGTTCTTGTCTAGCTTTAGCAAACAATTCTTGCTGTTGTCTTAACAATTCCTCTTCTGGTATGCCTAAATTTTCCAATCTCGTACTTTGACGTCTACGTTTCGCTGCTACCGCTTTACAGTCTTTCAACACCGCTTCCGCCTCTGCTGTGTAATCGCAGAAACCCAGTCGATTTAATGCTACAAGAACAAAACGTCAACAAACAGTTACCAACTTTTATTTAATACTTACCCATTAGAACGTGTTCTGCGTTGATAGTTTTTTTGTGTAATTGGTTACAGATATCGTTGGCTTCTGAACTAAGTAAATGTATGAATTCGGTGCAACAGTTTAAAATTAATTCTCTAGCTTCGTTTGCTATCCTAACCGACGGCACTAATTCTTTAATCATTTTGTTGATACTGGCTCTAGGTAAAGTTAGTTCGTCCTCTTCTGTATTCGCAGCTCCTGCAGGAGTCGCCGTATTCGAATTCGACATTATTTCAAACCTATAAATAAAAATGTTTGATAAACACAATGGTTAATAGGTTACCAGCTATTAACCAATATTTCGACGTCTTGTCAATGTCAAAATGGTCTTCTTCTTTTATTCAAATATGTCAGTGCCAACCACAGAGTAAAAGAAAAGGGACAATCACATAACTCAAACAGTTGGAAAATATATAAAATATACAATCTTAAATATTTTTCTAATTAAAAACAAGACGTAAATGTAGAAGACGGGATTTACACTACACCAAAATAATTAGTAAACAAGTAAATATTTTTTCTTCTTTTTAATCACCTTTTTGGCCTTTTTATCTGCTAGTTTTAAGGTAATATAAACCACGTATAATTTGTTATTTTTCATTATGGTAGCTAAAAGTGAAATTAACACGCGCTTCCTAGCCTAGCAAGATTTCCAGCATATCAATCCGGTGTCAATCCTCCGATCTTTTACATTTTGTTTCTTAACATTACCCTTTCTTCGAATAATAAATAATACCTGAGGGATTTGTGGAAGTTGTTTATGAAACAGGGACGAGTTTAGATGAAGCGTCTTTTAATAAGTGGAAAATATTTAATAACAAGCCTCGGTAGCGCAGTAGGCAGCGCGTAAGTCTCATAATCTTAAGGTCGTGAGTTCGATCCTCACCCGGGGCAACTTTTTTTCTGTTTAGCATTTTTTTAAATAATTGTTTTTTGTATGTTTTAAAAAATTTTGTTTTTTCATTGATTTTTGTATTTTTTTTTTAAATTCTTGTTTTTGCGTTTTATTAAATTCATAGTTTGTAGGTATGTTTTTAAATTTGTTCTATCTGCATTTTTAAAAATTCTTAGTTTTTTGTTTTATTATTAAATTTCTTTTACCTTTCTTAAAATGATTTTATTTGTTTTTTATAAAATTCATTATTTTTAGTATTTTTTAAAAATTCCTTGTTTTATACAGGTTTTAAAATCATTGTTTGTTGAATTTGTATTTGTTTAATTTTTTGTTCTACATTTTTTAAAATTTATTCTTTTTAGTATTTTTTTTTTAAATCAATCTCTTTTCGTCATTTTTTTTAATTCCTTGTATTAGAATTTTTTAAATTAATTGTTTAATTGTTATTTTTAATTTTTTAAATGATTTTTGTATTTTTTTGAATTTCTTGCTTTTGATTTCATTGTTTTTTTTATTTTTTTTTAAATTCTGCTCTTTTAATGGAAAAAAGGGTGTAAAAAACAGCATATTCTTTATAAATACTCTGTATTTTCAAAATAATATACAATAATTAGACATCGACAAATAGGATTTGTTTATAATTCATTATTTATATACAAAATACACAATTCTTTGGTATAAAATAGAACGAAAAAAAAAATCGCAAAACACCGATACACAACTTACAAGCACATGCAATTTTCAACAAATAATCCAAAAAAAAATTCAAAGCTGCCAAAAACAACCGGTTCAAGCTGAAAAAATGATTCTTTGGCATCCGAAGCTGCATATCACATCCAAAAAAAAAATAAAAATAATAAACAACACACTGGAAAAAATATATACAAAATATTACAAAATAAAAATTTCCATAACAACAAAAATTTTTTTATATATATATATCGGGTAACGTCCAATACTTCTTTTGAAAATAATACACGTGCAAATCCGATTATTAAATATAAAAATACCGGGGAACGTCAAAAATTTAAAAACAACTATACGGGGGGACGTCCAATTTGTTAAATATAAAAATAATTTTCGTAATCGGCGTACGACTGCTCGCTGTCGGTTTTCGACAACTGCGAACTACTGCTCCAAATTTTGAGGTTAGATATTTTTTTAGTGATAGTCGCAGCGTCCTTCTGTTTACTTTTATCGTGCTGTTTAGGTTTTTCTTCAACTTCATCATCTACGGAAGAAGTAGGTTGGTGAGATCTGGATAAAGGTATTAAACTACTTGAAGAATTATTTTTATTTGCTAGGGAAATGGATGAATTGTTGGTATTAGACAAGGAAATAGGTTGAGACGTCCTGAAAGTCCTTGATACTGGTAGAGGTGGAAGCTCGGACACCCAAAAAATCTGTTACAAAAAAAAACAAAAATAATAACACTGAAACAGGTTGATTTTTTATTTCAATTCACTATTATAATATACGAACCTTTCTTCTGGACAATGGCAAGTAATCTGGATTTCTTCTTATCAAGAAATGGCATTGGTGAGAAGGCAGCCATGTTTGTTGCACATGCAAAGGTCTATCGTCAGGATGGAGTTTCCTTTGTTGTTCTCTATCCGTGTTAACTTCGTAAATAGAGAATTGTTCCACTCTTTCTTTACTGTTACTACAATTCAGCAACAACGAAATAACTTCGTCAGCGGTAGTTCTAGCACTTATTAAAAGACTCTTGTACTGCGAATTATTATTCAAAGCTGAATCATAGATTTTCACCAATCCTCCGCGTCTGGTTTGCAAAGAAAACCTAGCGAGAAACAATAATTGTAATACATTTTACATAAATTTAGTAAATTAATTACTTTGAGTCTCCTTTGGGGTGGCAGCTCTGCAGCACGGCCGGTCTGGCTTCTTCGTCTAAAGCTAGATGAGTCTTGACACCTGCTTTTCTAACCGTCACTTCCATCGACAGGTAAAACAATTTAGGATCTCTGTGTTTCATCTTGTATTTACCGAGTAGGGTTGCAACTACTTCTTTGCAAGTGGTTTGAAATGTTATGCTAAGAGTCTTGTATTCGATATCCGGCCGAAGACATCTAGCGTACACCTTAATAGTCGTCTGAAAAAATAAAAAAAATGTTAAAAAATTTTTCCGGTACCGGGAATCGAACCCGAGCCTCCTGGGTGAGAGCCAGGTATCCTAGCCACTAGACCATACCGGATTACAGTTACCGAATAAAGTTTACTTAGTTTCTACGTGTACTGTGTTAAATGGGTTGCATAATCAGTAGTGAGTGGTTTAGTATGAATATTTCGTTATTAAAACTTCAAAATGGTGAAGTACGTGTACTGTTTTAAATGGGTTGCATAATCAGTAGTGAGTATAGCAGGCTGTATAAGGTGGAAGATATTGTTGAGATTTAAGGGGAGAATATTATTTTTAAACACGAAAACATTCAAAATGGTGAAATAGGAATGTAATTTAGGGATTTGAAAACGGTTTTTTGCGATTTATGACAAAACGTGACTTCTTAACTATACCATACCGGATTACAGTTTACTTAGTTTGTCAGTGTACTGTGTTAAATGGGTTGCATAATCAGTAGTGAGTGGTTTAGTATGAATATTAATTTCGTTATTAAAACTAAATGTTAGCGCTAAATAGGGGAAAAAATAGCAGGCAAGTATAAGGTGGAAAATATTGTTGGGTTTTAAGGGGAGAATATTATTTAAATACGAAAACATTCAAAATGGTGAAATAGGAATGGAATTTAGGGGTTTGAAAACGATTTTCTGTGATACCGGATCAAGAACGATAAACATTTACCAGGATTGCCTAATCGGGCTGATTTGTCCACCAGCTGTGTGACGTCACTGCAGTCCTTCATTATAACGTTTACCATATAAATGCATGGAAATAATAGGAATTAGACAGTATTTTTATGATTTCTGTAATACTAATGTACCACTATTTGGATTTTTAAGATTAAACACTTATAATTTATAATAAATATTCTCATAAAATCGTTTTAATACGGCCGAGGACTGCAGTGACGTCACGTGCGATCGATTTTTTGGCGAACGTACGTCTTATGGGATTAAGCAATCCTGGTAAATTTTTTATCATTCTTGATACCGGATTATAGTTACTGAACAAAGTGTATTGTGTTAAATGGGTTGCATAATCAGTAGTGAGTGGTTTAGTATGAATATTTCGTTATTACAACTAAATTTTAACGCTAAATAAGGGAAAAATTAGCAAGTACAAGGTGGAAAATATTGTTGAATTTTAAGGGAAAAATATTATTTAAACGCGAAAATATTCAAAATGGTGAAGTGGGAATGAAAGTTAGGGGTTGAAAACGGTTTTCTGCGTTTTATGACTAAACGTGAACCCTTGGCAGAAATTGTTCAGAACAAAAGTTGTAGATGGTACAAAAATCTAAAACTTTTGTATACAAAACTTTTCAGCATAACCTTAAATTAACCGTCAATATGGCGAAAAACCGATTTTCCAGTATTTAATTTTTTTCTAGCGTAAAAATAATTGAATTTTCATGAAAATTTGTAAAAGTGTGTCTTTTTTTATCTTAAATAAGCATTGCAGTTCACAAGATGAGTATTTTTTGAGTTATATGCATTTTTCGAAAAAAACACCCTTATATTCTTTTTTTTTGTATTAAAAATAAAAAAAACTACTGAATCATGATTTTCTAAATATTTTTTCATAATTTTGGATTTTGTTCATCATTGTTGTTAACAGTAACATATTTCAAATTTTTCTTCGCACTAATCACCTAATTAGAAAAAAACAGTTTGACTTACGTGTATATTTTCGGCTGGTACCAGAACCTGAGTAAACTTTCCAAAGTTCATGGTGTACATATTGGAAAAAATACTTTCTAATTTTCTAAATCAGTTTCGATGAAGAGACCTTGCGATAGACTAAAGGAATTGACTAGAATAGACGCCGAAAGCGTCGGGACGCATAACGTCTTCCTGTTTAGTTCGAAGAAAAAGGTGCAAAAAAATAAAATTCGATTTTTATTTGGAACACGGCACACCGTTAGAACTATGATATATGGTATATGAGTGAAGGCGCGAGAAAAATAATGATTCTCGTCGAAAAATTTAAACGTTAAGAGATTTACACTCTCCAACAATGGAAGTGAATCTTTTAAGATTAACAAAATATATTAAATAAAGGGTTTTTCAAGAAAAATGGTTGACTGCAATTAAGCTACCTGCTTTAATCCCATTTTGTAGGAAAGAGCTGTCAATAAACATGAAAAGTATTAATTTATGGCATATATTATTATTTTATAGATATTTATTCGTATTTATTAGAATGATAGAGCGTTTTGGATATTGAATAAAACTGAAGAATTCGCGAGAAATGAAAACTGACAAATTTGCTTAAAAAAGCTTAAAATTTTACCTGCTATGCATATTTTAAACGCTATTGTTGAATAATCTGTGATGTTTTTGGCCGAATTTGGCATATATATTGAGATTGCCTCAGGTAGCTTAAATGCAGTCAACCATTTTTCTTGAAAAACATTATACAAGGTTAGAATGGTATATTAGGGTTATAGGATAATTATTTTGACATGATACCTCTGCAATATTAATAATTTTTTAGGATATTTTTTTCTTTATACAATTTATTGTTAAATTTTTTTTTAATATTTTTAACAAAAAACAAAATATCAATTTATATAATCAATTGTCGAGTAGTGTATTTTACTAAGAATATCATTAATTCTATGAAAATGTAAATTGCAGTTAAGTCATTTAAAAAAAAAGAAATTAATCAATTTTTATTTATTTTAAAGACGAATCGTTAGGTAAGCATTCAATTATTTGCTTGCAAATGTTTTCTTAGAAAAGTTTGACCAAACCCTGATTTATATATACAGAGTCACTAAAAACTACACTAGTCACAAAAAGTATGGCATAATTTTAAAAATTGAATTACGATGTAAAATAAAATATAACAGGTCGGCTGAAAAGTCCCCGGTCTACCATAGTAAAACACAATATTTTGACAAAATTCATTTTTTTTATTCAACATAGTTGCCTTCAAGGGCGATACAGCGATTATAGCGTCCTTCCAACTTTTCGATACCATTTTTGTAGTACTCCTTCGGTTTGTCCTCAAAATAGGCTTCAGTTTCGGCGATTACCTCAGTATCAGAGCCAAATTTTTTTCCCGCGAGCATTCTCTTCAGGTCAGAGAAAAGGAAAAAGTCGCTGGGGACTAGATCTGGAGAATACGGTGGGTGAGGAAGCAATTCGAAGCCCAATTCATGCAATTTTGCCATCGTTTTCGATGATTTGTGACACGGTGCATTGTCTTGATGAAACAACACTTTTTTCTTCTTCATATGGGACCGTTTTTTCTCGATTTCGGTCTTCAATCGCTCCAATAATGCACAGTAATAGCCGCTGTTGATTGTTTTTCCCTTTTCCAAATAGTCAATGAACAATATACCGTGTGTATCCCAAAAAACTGAGGCCATAACTTTGCCAGCTGACTGTTGAGTCTTTCCACGCTTTGGTGGCGGTTCACCGGCCGCAGTCCACTCAGCTGACTGTCGATTGGACTCAGGCGTGTAGTGATGGAGCCAAGTTTCATCCATAGTCACATATCGACGCAAAAAATCGGGTTTATTACGACTTAACAGCTGCAAACACTGCTCAGAATCATCAATTCGTTGCTGTTTTTGGTCGATTGTGAGCACGCGCGGCACCCATTTCGCACAGAGCTTCCGCATACCCAAATATTCGTGAACGGTATGTCCAACACGTTCCTTAGATATCTTTAGAGTGTCAGCTATCTCGATCATATTCACTTTACGGTCACTCAAAATCATTTTGTGGATTTTTTGATATTTTCGTCGGTAACCACCTCTTTTGGGCGTCCACTGCGTTCACCGTCTTCGGTGCTCATTTCACCACGCTTGAATTTTGCGTACCAGTCAATGATTGTTGATTTTCCTGGCGCAGAGTCCGGAAACTGATTATCAAGCCAAGCTTTTGCTTCAACTGTATTTTTTCCTTTCAAATAACAATATTTAATAAGCACACGAAATTCTTTTTTTTCCATCTTTTTGAAAATAACAAAAGTTGCTTCACTAAAAATGCAATATCTCACAAACTAATAGTCCGACAGCTGTCAAATTTTTACACGAATCTTTTGATACTATCTAAAAATGAAATGGATTTAATTCTAGTGTCGTCATCCATAGGTCAGACCGGGGACTTTTCAGCCGACCTGTTATGAGTGGATCTCAGCAATATGTTGCTGAAGTCATGGGAATCAACCAATCCAGCGTTTCTGGAGTCTTAAGAAGGTTTAGAGAAACTGGAAGTTATAATAGAAGAGCAGATCCAGGACGTCCCAGGTATATTAATCCTGCAGATGACCGTTATTTAAGAATTCAGACTTTGCGAACTCTTCATGTTACAGCTAGGCAACTGCAAAATGTTCTCTCTGGAGTCCGTAATGTTCTTTGATCATCATCATCTTTCATCATCTAATAGTTTTTACCTCTAACATAAAATTTACTGTTGATTGATTGTTCCTGACCTATTTCTCTTATGGTTTTCTGTTATCATCAAAGAGATCCTAGTTATATTGCGTCCATATCATTTCCATTACTTCTGGATCCACAATTTGTTGGTTATTGTCAGTGAACAAGATACCCTGTTGTTGAATTTTGAACTTCTATTTTCTTCTTATTTTACCCATCAATGTCAGTCATTTCAATTGTGTATTGCTCTTTCTAATTCCGAGTACTCAGATACCAATGATTCTCTGATGGATCTGTTGTTTCTGGTTCTAATCTTTCACAGTTAGAACTTTCTTCAGTATAATCTCAAAACTTCGGTGCCGATGTTTGATCCAAGACAAGTTCTCTCTTCTCTTTCTAATATACCCTTAAGCAATTTTTCCTTTTTGGAACACAAAAAGAAATCGAACCATTGTATAGAGTTCAATGCTTTGTTTCTTCCTTATTTAATTAAATATGTTGACCATCTGTTGGTACACTGTATTAATTTTTGTTCCTGATTTGTGTGTTCATCCTGTACTTCGTGCCTTGGAGAGTAAACGAAGGCAAAAAGGCGGTGAAATATAATCCTAACGACCGGATATAAGCATTTGGGCCTGTAGCACGTGCATATACTGCTTAGAAAAGACCCTTGGTGCACACACCTGACAACCAGACGACGCGTACTTCAGTCTCTTTAATAAATTTGCTTTTATGTTTTAACATTGTACAACACCAAAGGGCGTAACTATTTATTTAATCAATTTTAAAAAGATTTATAATAACCTTATGAAACTGATCTAAGGAATAAATTAAAGAATGATCCGATTAATTAAAAGAAAAACTTGAGTTAGAAATTTAGAAATTTGAAGTTAACCCGTTAACAACTTTTGGTAACGTCAATACTCAATTTTGTTTTGGGGAGTGTTTGTAAAAGTCTAAATTATATTGTCAGTGAGTGAATAGTGAGTGCTACGAGGAAAATAAATACCTTCATACCAGTAAAAGGTTATTAAATCCAGTATTCAGAATCAATAATAATTAATAAGACCTCATGTTAGCATTCTAGCAATTTTAATAAAATAAACTCGTCACAAAGAAAAATCAAATAATACAAAGTAACAAAATAAAAAATTTAAACGATAAATTTAGCATTTTAGTATCAGGTATTGCCACCTCTGGCTCTAATAACATCTCTCATTATCCGTGGAAGGCTTCTTATCAGTTCACTTATGTAATCCAAATCCAAATTTTCCCATTCTTCTATTAAAACATTTTCCAGCTCATCAAGGTTGTCTGGAGCGATATTACGAGTTCTTATGCGCCTGTCCAGGTAGTCCCAAACATGTTCAATTGGGTTTAGGTCTGGACTAACTGCTGGCCAATCTAATTAATCTGTATTAAGGTGATTTGCTTTATGAGATTTTAAAATAAAATCCAGTTAATACTCAAAACAATCTTTTTTGGTACGCCACTGGTCGTTTTACGAACTTAAACATCGGAACCACACCGTTTAGGGCTTTTAGGGCTTGAAGTGATTTCTTTATACTCGAAAAGGAAGTACATGTGTGGGCCTCGTAATCGAGACCCTTTTTTACAACTGTTATGAAAGGAAAATCACGTGCCTTATACAAAGTAATTTGTATCGAAGTAAGATCATCAATCAAAATTAGAAAGCTTTCTGTCTCTAACACTAAATATAAAAAAAATCAGTTTTTCCTTATTTCCAGCCTCCCATGCAGATATTTACGGAAAATATTACGTCTGGTGTAAATCGAACGCCGTATGCGATCTTTTACTGCCCATAAAATCATAGAAATACACATAAACATCACGTAGAAATTCGATATCTCATAACTACACAAATATTTGATCGATTCTTATATACAGTGGCACCTGCAACCATATTTCCATCTAAAAATAAATGCAGAAAAGCAAAATAACGTTTTATGTATTTGTGTGTAGGTTAGAGAACATCTCATAGACATTGACGATTTCTTGAGACATTAAAAAGGAAGTTATCATTCACTTTAATAGACCATAACGTAATTTATGATTGCTTAGTACCGAAAAAACAAAGACAAAGGCCATTTAAGCTGATGCCCAGCACGAGGCGGGATACAAACAATTATCACTGAAATTATACAATCAATTTTTAGAATTTTCGCATCATAAATGAAACAAAAAACAAGCTCTGATGTTTTTGGTTAACTAAAAACTACAACATTAATCTCTTTGGGAAGTTATTATGGGCGCCACTGATATCTTTTTAATTTTTAATTATATTGCGATGTCTAACCAAAAAATTATGAAGAATTACTTCAACTTATACTAGTAATGTTAAGATCTAGCAACTACCCTCGTACGTATATATGTAGAGGAGGGTCGTAGCCTTAAAATCCCACAAAAAGACAAATTTATTGTCATTGATCATCGGGTGGTTGTTGTTGCACCACTTCTATTTGTACCCATTGTAAGGACTTCCTTTCTATTCATTTTGGTGTGATCTAAGTGGACTTCTATTGGGCAATTAGTTATTTTTAACACATGTGCAGGTATTCCTTTTAAAATATACTAAAATTTACAGTGTGACTGTTCTAAATTTGGCATTTCCTGGTATTTGTTAAAGGAAACAATACCGCATTATCGTAAATAAACTAAATAAAATATCTCAAACGTCATTTTCTTTGAAGTTATCCCACCTTAGTAACACTCCCGTTTTACAAATAATTCTCGTGACAGTCGTAAACAATAAATATAATAGTTTTTATAGTTTTTAATACCCACTCATGTTAATTTTTGTTTATTCCCGAATAAATTATTGTTTTGAAGGTTGAATCGACTAGTCGTCTATACGATTATTTATTAGATTGATTTTAAATTGATGATAATACGTCTAGATATTTCCACGTCTAGATATTTCCCTTGAAAATTTCTTACAGTGCGGAAACATCTTACACGAAATTAGATTAATTCTGCTCTCATTTTATCATCCGAAACACGTCGATTTTTATAATCAATGGAAGATTAATATACAGGGTTATTCACACAGCTCATACTTATACTAAGTGACATAAAAATCCGAACACCCAGTTCACTTAGTATATTTTTGTATCATACAGGGCTACAAATTTATTCAGTGGCGAATACAAGTTTGGATTTCAGCCACATTCTCGTCGATCTGGACTAAGAGATGTCCAGAAACAGATGTGGCACAAACATGGTATTCTTCCTCCTATTGTGCACTCATTTGCAGGCACAGTTGGTGAAAACTTTCATTTAATGCTTGGAAAGCGAGGGCCAGCACAATCTACGGACCTTAATCCTATTGAGAATGTATGGACCGCACTGTATACAGTGCGGTCCATATGTATGTAATAAATTCATTTGTAGCGTTATTATGTACTATATGAAAAAAACCTGAAACAGGTCTATTTTTATTCTTAAATTGACAATTTACAGTATGAAAATATTATCCCCCTCCAGCACCCCTTCGAAATTATAAGCACCCCCTCGAAAATTTTATTTTACAAAGGGGGTCGTGTGGCACCTCGTTGGAAAGGGATTTTAGTCCTCTGTTCAGCAATATAAAGATTTTTAAGTTTGGTGCAATCATAACTGAGAAAATTGATTTTTAAGATGTAAAATTTTGATAATGTCTCTAACACAAAACTTTACGTAGAATGAAGATAATAATGTCACATAATGATTAGAATGTGTTTTTCAATATATTTGACACTTAAATTAAATGTTCAAAATGACCACCATTCACTTCTTGACAATAACCGCACTGTATATAGCCATTATACTCTTCATATTCCTGATAATATTTAAATTGTGAAAATAAACCGTTCTATTTAAAGGCAGCTGTAATTTGTTTAGTTTTTGTGTAAATTAAGATGTGGATAAATTAATGTGGTCGAGAGAGTAGGAAGTTTCGCAAAAAATTCGTTATAAATGTTTATGTAAAATCCAAAGGATGTTTAACTTCGATTCTTCATTCAAAATAAATGAATTAAACGGTGCAAATCGTTATTTTTAATTGAGTACAGTCAAAAGTTATTTTAATCTACTTAAAATGAGGCGGAAAAAATTTTGTAGACCAGATAATAAATAATATAATAAGATATTGTGACAAACAATGATGAAATGTTTGTCCACAATCGAGTATAATAATCGATATTGTTCTGTCGGTGATATTCTGTTCAATTTTTTATTGAATCTTTGATTATGTAAAAGCGTAAAAAGTTGCTTCTTTACTTTTACATAAATTATACACATCCGCAAAATGTGTAGACAGCAACACAGCGACGTAGCTCAAGGGGGTTTACCAAAACAAAATGTAATTATTTCGATATTTTATATGAAACACACGGTAATATTGTCACCCTGTATGTTTCAGAGATAATTAAAAAAAGTTTTTTTAACAGTGTGGGTATTTTTCCCTTGTGAATTTTTTCTGTGGGCATTTTTCCTGGGACCCTTCTGTTAGTACATCCACTCTAGACATTGAAGTAATAAACTGAATAACTGTATGGTATTCTCCAAAAATAATGTAACATTGAAAAATAGTCTATACAATTTAAACCTTCAATTAGAATCCTAGGTGCGATATTTGGTTAAAAACCTAACTAGAAAGCACACATTAAACAACTTTCCTTGTCAAATCAATCTGGTCAAAATTTGGCAAATAAATAAAAAGATTATTAAAGAGCGTGCCGAAAGTAGCGAGGTCCGCAGCATCAAATTAATTATATCTAATGATTTTAAAATTAGTTTAGATTGATTTGGTGCTGCGAACCTCGCTTCGCTCGGCACGCAGTGGTTCCTTTATATTAATAACAATTTTATTTCAATCTGAATAACAATTTTCACGCGAATCAGCCAAAAATGTAGTCGAATTTATTTTCCCACTAGTTTGGACTTCAATTACTGCGCTACTGACTTATTGGTACCATAAAACCTGAGAACATTATAAAAGGTCTTTGCCCTTACGTTACAGGATATTTCTACGGTTGATGTTGATAACCCAATAATCATTTCGAACCGTCAATAAATTCTATTTACCAAATACAACGATATCAAATAATTCGGCTGGAATTCAGATAAAAAAAAGATACTTTCACTATTATAGACGCACTCAAATACCACAAAAGGACATACATTTCTGATAGACGCATTTAAATAATCGTCTAAAAGGACATGCATATATTTGATAGATGCACGGCAAGAACAAAGTCAATAATTTAAGTAATTATTTGTAATAAAAGCTGATTCATCTCTCCGTGGAAAAAAAAGAAAGATGTTTAAATAATGAAATTCTATCATGTTTATATTTAGTTACAGATGTAAATAACGAAAAAGCAAGACGTATTTATTATCACTTTTTCTAGCATTCTTGTTATTTATTCTGGGAACGTTAGAAGTGATATGATAAGAATAAGAATGAGGCAGTAACGGATTTGCATTAGTATTCCGAAACTTATATACCAAAGCGTCAAATATTCATATATTTATTAGTCAGAAGCTTCTCAACATTATCACTTTTAAAAACTATCAATATACAGCATTTTATTTATTTAAATTATAGTCTATATAGAAAGGACAAGGAGTAATAAATCATTCATTTAAGTAAATTTCATAGACGTACCAAAATATATTTTAAGAGGGTATACCATAAGGTACATTTTGTATTGAACGAATGAGTTGCAGCTATGCTAAAGAATATACGATTTAGGTCAGAGGTAACGGGATGTACTAATTTTAATAAAAAAAAGTGATAGAGGTACATAAATTTTAGTAAGTTTGATAAAGAAAGGCAACACAGTTTATTCATAATAGAAAACAAACCAATCTGTAACAATAATTATTTTATATATTTTTGTTCTTTTTGTAAGAAGATTAATTCAAACTTTGAATATTGTCACAAATAAATTACAATGAAATATACTTTTTTAATAAAATTAATTAAAGTCAAGATAGCAAGATATCGTTACAATTTTTATTAAATTCAAAGAAGCAAAATGAATATTTTTTATTTGCATTACTCCTATATGTAGTGTTTGGGGAATTTTTCTCAGAAATTTTAAATGGCAAGTGACCTACTGTAAACGGCTTAATATGATTACACTTATTTACAGATTATTCGATTATTGAGAGGGATTTTCCAAACAACCCAGTTTTCTTAGAAACATTATCGGGAATATTATTTTAAAAGAAAGTAGGTACATTAAATCAGTACTTAGTATTAGTTCTTTGAGTAAAATTGTATGAAGTTGTATGGTTTTCATAATATTGTAAACAGTTGGAATATATTTAAAACATTTGTTGAATGTTAATTGTGCAAGTACCAAACAATGTCGATAAGCCAAGGACCAGCTAAACGACCAAAAACAGGTCCATTATCTTTAAATGAAAAAACTCTGATATTGAATTGTTATATATCATTGAAAAACAAGGATCCAAGTGCAAGTGTTAATGGTATTGTGGAATTAACGGCTGCTATGTTGTGTGTTGCTAAACCAACAATTTATAGATTACTTAAAGAAAGCAAGAATGGAACTCTTCAACCCTCTAAAACTTCTTTAGGCCGAAAACCAATTGAGATCGATGAGTCATTAAAACAAAGACTAAGACGTAAAGTCCATGGATTTTACTTACGAAAGGAAATTCCAACACTTGACAAAATTATGACATCAATGCAAGAAGATACGGACTATACAAAATTCTCCAGAATGACATTATGCAAACTTTTGAAAGATGTGGGTTTCAGATATACAAAACATAATAGAAAATCTCTCTTGATAGATAAACCGGAAATAGTTTTTTGGAGAAGAGACTATTTAAGAAGCATTCGACATGCCAGAGAACAAAATTTGAAAATCTTCTACTTAGACGAAACATGGATAAATGCTGGATATACAGTTTCCAAATCTTGGCAAGATGAAAACATTAAAAGCGGAAGGCAGGCATTCGTGGAAGGTTTGTCGTTAGGTTTGCAGCCACCATCTGGAAAAGGAAAAAGACTTATCATTGTCCATGTTGGAAGTTCTGAAGGTTTTGTTGATGGTGGATTATTAACTTTTATTTTAAAACGCACGGGGACTATCACGAAGATATGAATGGGGATGTCTTCGAGGAATGGTTTGTTCAAATGTTGGATCTGATTCCAAAAGGGGCTGTTATTGTTATGGACAACGCAAGTTACCATTCACGGTTACGAGAAGTATTGCCCACAAGTCGTTGGCGTAAAGCAGAGCTTTTGGAGTGGCTTATTTCGAAAAATATTAAGTTTCCAAAAGATCCACTAAGGAAAGAACTTTACAGAATTGCAAAAATGAACAAGAATAAATACAAAACCTACATTGTAGAAGAAATTGCTTCTTCTCGTGGTATATCAGTTCTTCGACTTCCCCCTTATCATTGTGAACTTAATCCCATAGAATTAAAATTGGCTCAGGTAAAGGGGGAAGTTGGAAAAAAAATACTACTTTTAAAATAAACGATGTTGTGAAATTGTTTGAGAGTGCTGTAAGTGATGTTAGTAAGGAAAATCGGACAAACTGTATCGAGCATGTTATCAAAGTAGAGGCAAATATGTGGAAAATTGACAATATTTGTGATGATTTAATCGACCCTATTATTATTAATGTCAACAACGATTCTTCCTTTTCCGAATCGGATATAGAATAAAATGTAAGTAATAAATGTATTCCTATAATTATTTCTTTTCATTTTTTATTATATTATAATTTAAAACGTATTTTTTCCCAAAATACACACCACTGCATTGCGTTATTGCTTATCTGCTAATCCTTTAACAATGAAGAAACCCTAAACTTTGCTACAACTGAAAAAAATACGGGGTCCATCTACCTGGTTTTTAGATTTACGGAAGAAATGTAATTTAAAGTAAGAGATTTATCAAAAATATCAAAAAGGTTTTGCATACTTAATTAGGGTTTATTACTCCTCGTACTTTTTGTACATACTATAAATAAACAAAACCATACTGAAAAACAAATTATTATAATATTAAATTATAACTAAATATCAAAAAAACATAGGGGTTGTTCATAAACCACTGCCACCACTGAAGCACATTATACAACTCTCTAAAAATGCAAGAGCTAACCAGAATAAGATCTTCCTCAATTGAAACCAATCGACATCCTGGCCATCGTCTTTAGAACATCCTTCTACAAGTCTAACACAAAAATCTTGTAACAAAGAGGAAGGGAAGAATTCGACGATGTATTTATTTCCAACTTCATTTCTTGATAGTTGCAACAACAAACTGCAGCAATACTTGGTCTGAAGTCTTTTCTAATTGGGTGGAAGCCTACATTGTTCTCAACCAAGAAGCCCCTATACCTTGTTTTGTTTATCAGGCAGTTTTGGTTAAGTTTATCAGCCTCTTTAGAGTCCAGCTACGCACAGATCAAAAAATATATTTTTAAAAGTAAACTATTGTGCAAAAAATTAGGTATCCATAACACTAGAACCACTACAATGCAGCACCAGCAGTCTGATGGAATGGTGAAACTAATGAACTGAAACATTACGAATTGTCTATCCAAAATGGTCTGTCTGTCAGCTGTCAATTAATTTACGGGTAAAACTAAGTCTTTTATCTTACGACTTGATGTATGGATGCTGACCATGGTAGTCCACCATGATAGGTTGGCGCTGGTTCAAGGTGACCACAGTGGGAGGTGCAGCAACTTCGGAAATATGGTTTGACCAGGATCATGCTCAGGAACATCACACTCACAGAAGGAATGGAGCAAATAAAAGTATGGCAATCAAAAAATTGTTGAATGTCCAACCGGAAAAAATTACAGAGGAAACCAAAAGGGAAAACGTAAAGAGGACTGTGTAAGAAGATTCTCGAGCCGGCCCTGGCATCTAGTAACTAAATTATCTGTGTAAATTTAGCAGAGTGGAATGTGAAAATGGCGATAAGATAACAAACGCTATCTCTCTTCATAACAATTTATCAGAAATTGTAATAAAAATAAGTTAAGGCCTCGTGGCGTCAAGTCGTTATAAATCGTCGTATTTTGTCTTTGCTGTCGACGATTTTCGTCTAGTCAGTGAAAAAAGTTCCACCTCTTATATATAGCCGGTATTCTTTCAGGGTAATCAAAACCGCATCGACTTTTGTTTTGACTAAACAAAAACGATACCGATTCCCACTGCAATGAGTAAAATACACCAAATTAATACGACTACACTTTTTATCTTCGACATCCTGTAACGTGACCTTTACAAGGCAACCCAATTCCACGGGAAGTGACCACAGGTTCTCACAATACTGAAACAACTTTTCGTAATATCTGTTTTTTGTTCACAGCATTATCTAACTAACTGTCAGAATCTTTCGTACCATAAATGGCCCCGAAAATATTTATATATTAGCCTCAGATTTCTTTGTTTAATGACGGTAAGGACATGAATTTTATGACATTTATGCGATTAACTTGTGAATTATTGAATTTTGAGCGACAAGCATTAATGATAAGCATTATCTCACATCTTCTGCTGTTAAATCAACAATGGTTGATTATTATGCTAACTTCAAGGCTGAAATAATCAATTAAATGCCAACATTGCCAAGGAAATGTCTCAAAGATGGCTAATTTGACCGATAAAGGTTTTTAACTGCTGCCTCACCCACTTTAATCACCAGATCTGGCCTCTTGTGACTACTGACTCTTTGCCAGAATGAGATTTCGGTGCAATCAGTAGGTTATTGCCGAAACTGAAACATTTGACACATTATAGGAACACAAGTTGATGAATAATTTTTATTAAAAAGTTGTGTTTTCACTGAATAATGAATAATTATTTCATTATTAGAATCTTGACATTTGGTTGCTGTAGGAACATTATTCTATCTCCACTTAAAAACAAATTGGTAGCGAGTTTAACGCCTTGTTTTACAAGAACATTACGTTTTCTGAATGACAAGAAGCACATTCTTCAGATTGATGCATCGAAACAGACGCAAGCTTGAAATTTAACATACTTGAAACAACCCTTCGTGATATATGGCATGAGCCACATGTGTCAGTCTCTGTTCGTTCAGAATATTTTCATAAATCCCCGGCAGACACACCTCGCACTTTAAATCATATTCTAAATTAGTTTCCGCAGCTGAAGAAGGATATATACGAGGTATACTGTATGTATAGTATGTACAAAAAGTACGAGGAGTAATAAACCCTAATTAAGTATGCAAAACCTTTACAGGGAAGGGAGCACCATGAAATTTTTGATAAATCTTTTACTTTAAATTACATTTCTTCCGTAAATCTAAAAACCAGGTAGATCGACCCCGTATTTGCTTCAGTTGTAGCAAAGTTTAGGGATTCTTCATTGTCAAAGGATCAGCAGGTAAGCAATAACGCAATGCAGTGGTGTGTATTTTGGGAAAAAAATACCTTTTAAATTATAATATAATAAAAAATGAAAAGAAATAATTATTGGAATACATTTATTACTTACATTTTATTCTATATCCGACTCGGAAGAGGGAGAATCGTTGTTGACATTAATAATAATAGGGTCGATTAAATTATCACAGATATTGTCAATTTTCCACATATTTGCCTCTACTTTGATAACATGCTCGATACAGTTTGTCCAATTTTCCTTACTAACATCACTTACAGCACTCTCAAACAATTTCACAACATCGTTTATTTTAAAAGTAGTATTTTTTTTCCAACTTTCCCCTTTACCTGAGCCCATATTAATTCTATGGGATTAAGTTCACAATGATAAGGGGGAATTTGAAGAACTGATATACCACGAGAAGAAGCCATTTCTTCTACAATGTAGGTTTTATATTCATTCTTGTTCATTTTTGCAATTCTGTAAAGTTCTTTCCTTAGTGGATCTTTTGGAAACTTAAATTTTTCGAAATAAGCCACTCCAAAAGCTCTGCTTTACGCCAACGACTTGTGGACAATGCTTCTCGTAACCGTGAATGGTAACTTGCGTTGTCCATAACAATAACAGCCCCTTTTGGAATCAGATCCAACATTTGAACAAACCATTCCTCGAAGACATTCCCATTCATATCTTCGTGATAGTCCCCCGTGCGTTTTGAAATAAAAGTTAATAATCCACCATCAACAAAACATTCAGAACTTCCAACATGGACAATGATAAGTCTTTTTCCTTTTCCAGATGGTGGCTGCAAATCTAACGACAAACCTTCCACGAATGCCTGCCTTCTGCTTTTAATGTTTTCATCTTGCCAAGATTTGGAAACTGTATATCCAGCATTTATCCATGTTTCGTCTAAGTAGAAGATTTTCAAATTTTGTTCTCTGACATGTCGAATGCTTCTTAAATAGTCTCTTATCCAAAAAACTATTTCCGGTTTACCTATCAAGAGAGATTTTCTATTATGTTTTGTATATCTGAAACCCACATCTTTCAAAAGTTTGCATAATGTCATTCTGAAGAATTTTGTATAGTCCGTATCTTCTTGCACTGATGTCATAATTTTGTCAAGTGTTGGAATTTCCTTTCGTAAGTAAAATCCATGGACTTTACGCCTTAGTCTTTGTTTTAATGACTCATCGATCTCTATTGGTTTTCGGCCTGAAGAAGTATTAGGGGGTTGAAGAGTTCCATTCTTGCTTTCTTTTAGTAATCTATAAATTGTTGATTTAGCAACACACAACATAGCAGCCGTTAATTCCACAATATCATCAACACTTGCACTTGGATCCTTGTTTTTCAATTTTCAGTGATATATAACAATTCAATATCAGAGTTTTTTTATTTAAAGATAATGGACCTGTTTTTGGTCGTTTAGATGGTCCTTGGCTTATCGACATTGTTTGGTACTTGCACAATTAACATTCAACAAATGTTTTAAATATATTCCAACTGTTTGCAATATTATGAAAACCATACAACTTCAAACAACTTTACTCAAAGAACTAATACTAAGTACTGATTTAATGTACCTACTTTCTTTTAAAATAGTATTCCCGATAATGTTTTTAAGAAAACTGGGTTGTTTGGAAAATCTCTCTCAATAATTGTATAATCTGTAAATAGGTGTAATCGTATTAAGCCGATTACAGTAGGCCACTTGCCATTTAAAATTTCTGATAAAAATTCCCCAAACACAACATATAGGAGTAATACAAATAAAAATATTCATTTTGCTTCTTTGAATTTAATAAAAATTGTAACGATATCTTGCTATCTTGACTTAAATTAATTTTTTTTAAATATATTTCATTGTAATTTATTTGTGACAATATTCAAAGTTTGAATTAATCTTCTTACAAAAAGAACAAAAATATATAAAATAATTATTGTAACAGATTGGTTTGTTTTCTATTATGAATAAACTGTGTTGCCTTTCTTTATCATTACTAAAATTTATGTACCTCTATCACTTTTTTTTTATTAAAATTAGTACATCCCGTTACCTCTGATCTAAATCGTATATTCTTTAGCATAGCTGCAACTCATTTGTTCAATACAAAATGTACCTTACGGTATACCCTCTTAAAATAAATTTTGTTACGTCTATGAAATCTACTTAAATGAATGATTTATTACTCCTTGTCCTTTCTATATAGACTATAGTATACATTATTTTTATGGACAAACAAATTTGTTTGTTTGTAGAAATAAAATAATGAACAACACGTACAGAAAAGTGATGGTGTCGAAAACCCTACAGAATCGGTTAATATTAAGTAACTAAAAGCAGAAACTAGAAATGAGTGACATTTTTTTATTGTATTGTTTTAGTAATAACGAAATGTATGCTGGTTTTGCATGACAAGGTAAATTGGTTATGTACAGGAAGACACTAAATTAATGTAATTGGTAAAAATTGTAATTTACATCATGACTAAATTAGATCAACTTACTGACGAATTTTTCTCAAAGACTCTCTTTAATTAACGCCATCAAACAATAAGATATTTAATCGTAATTAAATATAAAACCGTGGGTATTTAGTTTTTGAATAAAATAATTCTGAAAATTGCTACACTTTCTTTTTCAGTTTTATTTACAACATTGGAAAGCGTGGGTGTTTCTTTGTGAACCGAACACAATTGTATGTATCTATGTCTGTCTAGCGCTATTTTTTTTCATTTAACATAGTCTAGAGTCTAGATTAACAGTGATTTCAAATCAAAATAAATCCAAAATGCAAGGTGCATCGTTTTTAAAATGATCAACCAGTAAACTGATACTTTTAAACCGAAAGAAAATCAAATACAAAAGAATCTATACTCAGTGGTGTGGAAAATAGACATGTTTCTATCCAAAAACAAGTCCATTCTTAAAAAATAATTAATTTAGTAAAATATATTTCTTCCTCTGAACCTTATAATATCCCAAAAACGTTATAACATACTTCCAATCAAATATTTTAAAATCATTTTCTTTCAAATCTTCCCATACTCCAGCTAACAGAGTCCTCTGTCCTTCAAAAACATCTCTATGGTGTTTTAAATCGGTAGAACATGTTTTTCATCTTTTATCCTCCTTGACACATCTCCAGGAAATTATATTTTGTCTCCTATCCATGTTGGTGATCTGCATTTGCTTCTCTTGGCTATGCAAAGTTTCCATTCCAACACATCTCCAGGAAATTATATTTTGTCTCCTATCCACGTTGGTGATCTCCATCTGCTTCTCTTGTCTTTGTAAAGTTTCCATTCCAACAGTCTTAGGGGTAAGGATTGTTCTTTTGATTGAAGCTGAGACAGTTCCATTGGGAGTTGACATCCAGGATTGATCTTATTTCCTCTTGACTTGATCCTTCTTTCTCTATGGTACAACTTTTCCTTCTTTTTGTTTTTGTGAGACTGGATACCCTAGCTTAAGTGTTGGATGGATGTTTAGAATATCTTAATGTAGCAGGATCTGGTTTTTGTTAAGAACTGGGAAAACTTGTGGAGTTCTTAAAAATTCTTCTTCTGTTCTTTCCTCTATTCGTGAAGACACTATCTGCGAAGCCTCATAGTAATTATGGAACCCCATTAATTCATTAATTTGTCTTTGTCTTCCAAATTCTTTGCTCTGTAGCTAAGTATTCCCCATGAAAGAAGCAGCATTTAGTGTTTTCTGTGCAATTGTTGATTTGGTGCTGATCAAAGCAACTGCCCCTGCTTCTATATTGTTTGATGCAGTGACCAAATCTGAGACATTTCTTGCATTGAGATACTGGAGAAATGTAATGTTCCACCTTGATGGAATAGGAGTATAGTGAAATTTCTTCAGGCCTCTTTCTCTCAAAAGTAACCAGAAAAGACATGAAAGGATTGAAAAAAATCTCTCCATTTCTGGAGACTACCCATCTGTTGAGTCTGTGTGCTTCTGAAATGTTAGCTGTTGATTGGGCTGAGTCTGTAGGATCTCGATTACTATTGGATCCACAAGCTATGTTCTCAGCTTGGATTTTTCCATTTTCCTCAGTGTTTCCAATATAATTATGAGCACTTGACAGGTTTTATTTATGTGACCTCCTAAAGAGACTGAAAATTAAATAGAGCCTCTTTTAGCTTCAATCACAAGGTTTTCTGTTGATAATGAGACAGCTAAATATATAGTTACCTTAAATTCCGCTCTAATATTCAGTGTTTCAATAAAAAAATATATTTCCACCACTACCATTACATTGAATCTTCAAATTATATCAAGATTTTTCTGTTTAAACAACATTTGATGCTTTCTAACTAAATTTAAATATTTATACTTAAATTTTTACCCTTTTTTCCAATATTTAAATGCAATTATATAAAAAAAATACACTATTTGTTGATGCGCTACTGTGATATCAGTAAAAAACGTTTACAAGGTGGAGGAAGAATGAAACAATAAAAGAGAAGACTATAGATTATATATATGGTGGTAAAAACTAAAATTCACATTCCCATAGCAAGAGTAGGATGTTCTCATGGTGTCATGTGGCATCTGGCGGCCTTACGTTGGTTGTTGCTTCGACGAGAGCCCTTCACACTGTGTTTTTGTTACAAAAATCCAAATGTGGTTAGAGATTTCGCAATACGGAAGCTATTTTCGGTATTTAAATAGCAGTTTTATCTTTTGATTAATCAAAATGGTAATTAAAAGTCGACTTAAACATTAAGCAGGTGTTAGTGCATCACAAAAGCGTAAAAGATTAATTATAATTGTTCATAAACGTTTGTTTAACACAAGGTCACTGAATTATGCGGGTAAAAGTCAAATAGTAACTTTTTGTTTGACCCTGTATGTAAAATATCAACACTACCGGTACCTAAACAATGCAGTAATGTCAAGGTCGATTATTTTTTCGAATAAAATCCAATTTATTTAACAGTAATAGTAATTTAGTTGATATAACGTTGTTGTATAAAATAAATAACAAAAAATACAAGAAAATATCGATTAAATTAGATTCTAACAATTTAGTAAATAGCTAAAATAATTTTAGGCTCGCTTTATAAAATTATATTTTGTTTCGTCAATTATAATTTCTAATTAACTATTCAAATAACATTTTTTTGAAAAACAATAAGAATATAATGCAAATCTCATATTCGCAGCGTACCATTTTGGAATATTAATTACAAAAACAAATGTCATTGTCGATAGAAAATTTATTCAATATTATATTATAATACTCAAACTAATGGCAGTAACAGGTCGGCTGAAAAGTCCCCGGTCTACCATAGTAAAACACAATATTTTGACAAAATTCATTTTTTTTATTCAACATAGTTGCCTTCAAGGGCGATACAGCGATTATAGCGACCTTCCAACTTTTCGATACCATTTTTGTAGTACTCCTTCGGTTTGTCCTCAAAATAGGCTTCAGTTTCGGCGATTACCTCAGTATCAGAGCCAAATTTTTTTCCCGCGAGCATTCTCTTCAGATCAGAGAAAAGGAAAAAGTCGCTGGGGGCTAGATCTGGAGAATACGGTGGGTGAGGAAGCAATTCGAAGCCCAATTCATGCAATTTTGCCATCGTTTTCATTGATTTGTGACACGGTGCATTGTCTTGATGAAACAACACTTTTCTCTTCTTCATATGGGGCCGTTTTTTCGCGATTTCGGTCTTCAATCGCTCCAATAATGCACAGTAATAGTCGCTGTTGATTGTTTTTCCCTTTTCCAAATAGTCGATGAACAATATACCGTGTGTATCCCAAAAAACTGAGGCCATAACTTTGCCAGCTGACTGTTGAGTCTTTCCACGCTTTGGTGGCGGTTCACCGGCCGCAGTCCACTCAGCTGACTGTCGATTGGACTCAGACGTGTAGTGATGGAGCCAAGTTTCATCCATAGTCACATATCGACGCAAAAAATCGGGTTTATTACGACTTAACAGCTGCAAACACTGCTCAGAATCATCAATTCGTTGCTGTTTTTGGTCGATTGTGAGCACGCGCGGCACCCATTTCGCACAGAGCTTCCGCATACCCAAATATTCGTGAACGATATGTCCAACACGTTCCTTAGATATCTTTAGAGTGTCAGCTATCTCGATCATATTCAGTTTACGGTCACTCAAACTCATTTTGTGGATTTTTTTGATATTTTCGTCGGTAACC
Source organism: Ophraella communa (assembly GCA_035357415.1). NCBI lineage: Eukaryota > Metazoa > Arthropoda > Insecta > Coleoptera > Chrysomelidae > Ophraella > Ophraella communa. The sequence continues at coordinate 28,464,358 of CM068987.1, read as the reverse complement.
ACCTCTTTTGGGCGTCCACTGCGTTCACCGTCTTCGGTGCTCATTTCACCACGCTTGAATTTTGCGTACCAGTCAATGATTGTTGATTTTCCTGGCGCAGAGTCCGGAAACTCATTATCAAGCCAAGCTTTTGCTTCAACTGTATTTTTTCCTTTCAAATAACAATATTTAATAAGCACAGGAAATTCTTTTTTTTTCCATCTTTTTGAAAATAACAAAAATTGCTTCACTAAAAATGCAATATCTCACAAACTAATAGTCCGACAGCTGTCAAATTTTTACACGAATCTTTTGAAGGTTGATACTATCTAAAAATGAAATGGATTTAATTCTAGTGTCGTCATCTATAGGTCAGACCGGGGACTTTTCAGCCGACGTGTTATACTTATTGGGCTTTAATATACAGTGTGATGCCAATGTATGGAATAAATGCATTATTTCAGAAACAGACGAAAAAAATCTTAAAACACATCAATTTTAATTTTTGAATGGTCATCAACTTTTATAGATGTGTTGAACATTACGTCATCAGTGATGGCGTAATGAAGTCATCGACGATTTTTTTTAAATACAAACTGACACGTGATAGCTCATTTGAAAGGTCTTCTTATTGCCTTTGCAACAATGTAATCATTTGAACATTTATTTTTACAGGGTTAACCATAACTGTTGTCTGGCGATTTACGTGACCGTTCATCATAAAAGACGCTTCATCAGAAAAAAGTACCTTTTGTATGAAACCCGGATCTCTGTTACATTGTTCCATAACGATTTCGCAGAATTCGATTCTACTATCAAAGTCATCTTCTAATAGCTTCTGGACCAGATGTACTTTGTATGGATGCCACTTCTCCTTTTTTAGTACTCTTACAACAGTTGATTGGTGGACATTATTATCTAGTGCGACCTGCCTAGAACTGGTATGAGGATTTTCTTGAAACGCCAGTACAACGTCCTGTTTTTTGGCTTCGGATATTGATGTTCTACCACTTCTGGGAAGATCTTTAAGATGGTCCGTTTCTCTAAATTTTTTTTTCAATTTTACTTACTGTTGATTGAGTTATTGGTTCGCGATTGGGGTATTTAGCATTAAATAAATTACGAACTTCTGCTTGAGTCCTCACTCTATCTCCATAACCAATCATGATTAAAATCTCGATTCGTTCTGTTTCTGTTAGTTTCATTTTTGTAAATGCTGTTATTAATATTATTCATGTTATTATTATTTGACAGATTCACAGATCGTTGACGAATAAAGACGAGTCAATGACAATATTGATTTAAATATTTTTGTACTTATTTAGGGTCTTGTCTACAACATTTTACGATTTAATAACTTTTTTAGCTGCCAACTCCAAACAAATGAACTATAATAGAAGTCCTACCTATAACAGAATGTTCACAAAAGATGGATCAATCAAAAACTAAACTAAAAAGCTGCACTGGCAATTATATTTAACCTTTTAAGGACGAGTTTGTGCTAATTTTAGATAAAACCATGATCCGGAACCATATCCTGATAGTATTTTATTTTAATTCAGTGTAATGTAAATAAAAATAAATTCCCCTTTTGTTTAGTACAATAGATGAACAAAAGGTAATTCTAGCAAGGCTGAAATCCTATAATTACAGTTAAAACAGTGGCGCCGCTGGTATAATTATTAACTCAACCTATCAGCGTTTTCAATAACAATTAGTTATTATTTCTAACAATATTTTGACGATATTTATATTGGTAAATCTTAATTTCCTGTTAATATTTTGATTGTATAATGAACAAATGTAATTTTATCAATTTGATTGCTTTAATTACCCGCCTATGTTCGTCTTCGCTTGCATGATCACAGAATATTCTTCTTAAACTACAGTCTCAAGATTAGTCACGTGAGAAAAGTTTTTTCCCTCTTATTTATTCCAACAAAATTAGTAAAGAAGGTTAAATGTTTAATATACTTAATCTATGAGAAAACAAATCTTGGAACAATAGTTAATTTTATAAAAAAGTACCTGTATTATAGATAAGGTAATGTGCAACCCATATGTGGCTAAAAACCAAAGATTCCTTACCTGAATGGAGTCGTTTAAAGATGAATAACTCGAAGATCTGCTTCCCAATGGTTCTGGACTCAAACTCCCGTAGGAAACGGTAGAACTAAGGGACACAGTATCAGCTCGACTCCTGTAAGGAGACAGCTGAACGTGTTTCATCATCTGGAAACCAAAAACAATAATACAAATACAAGTATTAAGTAACTAAATGATTTTTTTTTCGGTAAAAAATTAAGAGATTCTTCAATAATGACACAGATCAGAAGTTACGAGTTATGCGACGCTCGGTAACTTACACCTCAATGTCTTGTAATGGAATACCTTTAGTGGTTTCTATGCATATTTGTTGGGTTTGCGGGAAAAAGTCTTATGAAAAAAAGTGGGTCGGTAATGGCAAAGGTTTTATATACCAGGGTTTCATTAAATATAAAATAATTAAGGTATCATTCTTTTCTCGATCTAAGAAAGTGGTTTATATATACTGTGACATAAAAATCCAAATATTTTTATGTCACTTAGTTTATGTTAGATCTGATAAATACATCAGCGATCCCCGTTACCTGCCATAGGTCTCATGTTTTATCAGACTTACGGCACCTCTTCTAGTCCTATTTTACTAAGAACATTTAGGACATCTTCCAATCAGTTTAATTTCCTGTGCTCCTAGATACCTGGTCCTCTTCCTTACAAAATCTACCGGTTGCTTCATCTACTAAACCTACTTTCTTCATCTGACTTCTTAACCGGCAATGCCCAGTTAATAATCCCGTTGAAATCAGCCTTTTTTTACTAAGATTCAGTTTTTCTGATATTGGGATTTCTAATCCCACAATATGGTTCTGATCCCAGATGTGGGAATCCAGCTTCCCTGTATGCTGTCTTCATCCCATTCAGATTTGGTTTTCAACTTTGTGATGCCTTTTCTAACAAAGTTGAATTTCTTTGGCATATCATCTCGGTGCATTACCAAGTTTGATCAAATTGAAGTGATCGAGGTTTTTCTTAAATCATTCTGCATATTGTTTTCTTAGTAAAATTTTGTAGCTGAATTTGCAGTGGGGTCAAATTTAGAATTACTTCCCTTTCAGCAGTGTATCAAGTGATGCATGCACAGGCTAATATCTGAGTCATCGCTAGTTTTTTCCTCGTAGTACTCAGAAGTGACCTAACCACACAGTTACTTGCCCTCTGGCTAGATCCTTCACCCCCCTATTCTAGCTAGAACAAAAAATCCTGCTCATTGGCCCTATTTTGCTTAATATCCCTGTAAAACACCATTCTTCTATCCTAAAAAACTTCTTTTACCTTTAGCAATCAACTTTTAAACCAGTCTCCTATTTAAAATATTAAAAAAAATCCCAAACATTATCTTAATACGTCAGAAACATTATTTCCTCATTATACATTCAAATTATTGTCAATTTATACAATTTTAATGTTATTATTTTGTACACTCGAATAATTTTGATACTATAATTTCATTTTTAACAACAATGAGTTGTCGTTGAGATGCAATCATGTTTTTTACATTCTACTAGCAACAAGAAATAAATCTAAAAGACAAATGTACCCTTGTAAAACAAGAGATATGTCTACAGATGTGTCAGTTATAAAATAAGGTTAATGAGATGATTTGTCTGTAGATAACCCTACGTTTCAACTTCAAACAGTAGCGCCAGCACCTTAAAATAAAGCTTTTATAGCAACAAAAACATCGTGTTCTATTTTAAACACCTTCTACGGCACTGGTTTTTGAAATAAGCACGCAACTTAAGATGAAACAACAAAAATTCTCTTTGATATATTCTTAGATGACACGTGTTAAGTTTCGTTCAGTAGATAACGCTGAAATAATTTAAAAAGTTTTACCAAACAATTGGTCCAGACTTTTTTATGTAATAGGAAGTTACATTAAACCTCCCCTAACGTCTATCACTTCCACCGGAAACAGTGATTTGTTTTAAAGACAATAGACAATTTGTAAGGGTAAGGGTGTCACAAAAAAAAAGGGTAAAGATTCTATAAACACAGGATGGTCGTAAGTAAATAGTTCTGAAAGCAATTTGCTAGCAGTGACAGGTAAAAGTGTCTTCTACAATCTCTGGGTTGTCAATTTCAGTAGCTACAAGTACAAGTAATGATGTTGAAGATGACAGAAGTCTAAAAAATGCAGAAGAAAGAAACGGGGAAGGTTTAATAGATACCTATACGGATGGATCTAATACAAGATATGGAACGAGAAGTAAAGTTTAGTTACTATTGTAAGTATAGTTCAGATGCAGCTGGAGTCAACATAAGAGAGACTCCCTTGAAAGACGTCCGGCTACTTCAAACCAGTAGGTTGGAAGACGAACTAAGGACACCCTCCACAATTTATACATTCAGATACAAAAGAAATTCTGGGTCTGGGTATAATAGAAGAACATTTAACAGATTTAACTAAAATTAATAATATCACTATGACGACAAAAATCCCGTAATACTGAAAGAAATTGATGACATTACTTAAAACTTTGCTGCTCCATTATCTCGGTAGAAAGTTATCCGTAGCTCAAATGTGGGTTAAATCACAGAAAAGGTTCAAAATAAAACGCAAAGTCTACCTCACAAACTGTTTATTAATGGAAAAGTGATTAGTTTCGGTCCTATAGGACCATCATCAGGCTAGAAAAGTTTTACAATAAATAGAAAGAAGAACGTCAGTTAAAATCCAATTCTTACACAACTGTTCTCAAACACCAGCAATTGATGATACAAAAATGACTAAGTTAACTACTAAATTGGGTAACTTTTGTTACCCAACCCCATAATACGTAACAGAAATACACTAAAGCATCAAATAACGGATATTAAGTTCAATACACTTTACAGATCGTGTTCGCTTAATGAAAATATTAGATGTAAGGGTGACTAGCCTAGAAAAATACTCTTTAATTTTAATATTGTATGCAGTATCACGCCACTCCCTATAAAGCAAACCAAACAAGGGTTCTACCGCATTAAGTTGATTACTTTATTAAATTGATCTGCATACAAGATCGAAATCGGTACGTCAATGGTGGCGATCATAGTTCCTATCATCTCTTTTGATTTACTTTAAAATTTTTTATCACTTTTATGACTTCCTGTCTTACAATGAAGTCTTTATATCCCGCTTATATACATTTCGATCCTAAAATCGCATCAGAACTGACAATAACCTCGTTTAGAAGATTTTCGATTTGTGTCACAGCGTTAATTACTCCAAAGAATGTCGTTCTGTAATGAATAAACAAAGTTAGCTGTTGGGATAAATGATTATCGGTCTTTAAATATCGTAAAAACTAGTTCTAAGATCTTCAGGCATCTTGATATCCATCAGGTTATCCAAAGTTGGTACAGGGTCATTTTGGAAGAAGATATAGTTAGTTAGGATCTCATCTACATCTTTATATTCATCATTCAAGTAAAAATTGGTAGAGGATTACATAACATCAGGTTATGTTAGGTTAGGTTGTGTTGGGTTAGGTTAGGTACGGTTACACTCCTTGGAGCTGTAAGACCATGCCGGGTATGGAATGGAAGGCTTCTGGTAAGGCACTACAATAGTTTCAATAAGAGTTTCTTTTCTTGTAGTCACTGAAATGGGTTCAAAAGGAATCTTTATAGACTGATTTTTCTTAATATTTTTTCCTAATGATTCAAACAATAAAATATACCTACAGAAAAGATCCAATGAAACGCAAAGTCAAAACCACAGACTTTTATTCAAGTAATGTACAATTATTGCAACTAGTTTCGTTTTAAATCAGACCATCATCAGGCTGTAAAGAACACGACAAATTGGTAAGCAAGAAATGCAAAACAGTTAACGGTGGTAGCAAATAATATTAAACAGGTTAAAGAGTAATAGCAAAGATAATAAATTTAGTACAATTGGGATTGTGTCAACTGAACAGAAGTTTTTTTTGATATTCTTACGTCTTAAAAGTCTGTGGTTTTGACTTTGCGTTTCATTGAATCTTTTCTAATTTATCCTATCTAACTTAATAAAATATACGATTAAGAAACTGTCCTTGGAAAAAACTATGTCTATATGTAAACATCCCTATTCAAACAATAAATTAAAATCAAGACGAGCTTATCCTGTGTGAAAAATGACTGTCTACGTCTATGCCAAAGAAATCCCAACCTTATTTTAAATAATGCCTATGTAACATTGAACTCTTGTGATGTAGGTACACAAAACACGAAGAGCACAGGTGGTGTTTTATGATTTTTTACCCAACAAGCCTTCTACGTAGGTTTTGATTAGCATTTTCAACAGTTGGAAATAATCCTACGTTGTTTTAGATTGTTCTTATGATTTTCGTATCAACTTTTACGTAAAAAATGCATGTAGGTGTCTTACGTTTACTTGTAATAAGATGTTTTTACCAAAAATTTCAATCTTGAACTACTTCCTACGTTTAAATTTGTATTTTGGAACGCCTACATTTTGTTATAAAATAATGTGATGTGTATATAAATTCAAAAAAAGCGTTTCTTATTTAAATGTTGTTATTTTTATTGTTATTTGATTAATAATAATAATTTTTATTAATATGATAAGTTTTTGTAAAACTACTTTGAGTATTACGTAATACAGTTTTTAATCCAATTTGTTTACGCATAAATGTTTTAATTATCATCAGGTTAAGATTGTTGATTACAATATTGGAATTTAAAATATGTGAAGCTGTATCAGAACTTCCTTTCCATCAGTAGTTTATAATTGAGACGGCTTCTGTGAAGAGGAAGCTTCTAATAAGTCCAATTAAGAATAGTACCATCACAGTGGTAACAATTACAGATCACAGGATACTGAAAAATCTTTAAATATATTTAATAATTCCATTTCCGGTTGTTCTAACACAATAATCCAACTCATTTACATCCTTAAATTGTTATTCTGTCATTTTTACTTAATAAATGTTGTTAATGTTGACATACGAGGGTTGTTTGAAAATTTTCCGACCTCAACATGAAAATGGCAGCACTCGTAAACTAAAGTATGGGAACTGAAGGGTACCCACTAAAATTTCAGCCATTTTGGATGAGCAGTTGTTGTTTGACAATCATTTAAGAGAGTCGATGTGAGTGTTTTTATGAAAATGGAAAAAATCCAGTATCGAGCTTTTTAAAGGCAATACGCCTACGCAAATCAAAGATGAGTTGGACGTTGTGTACGGGGACTCTGCACTATCATTTGCCACCGTGAAATTTTAGGCTGCTGAATTTAAACGTGGCTGTACCAGCTTGGGTGACGATGAACGTTTGGGACGTCCAAAATTGCAACCACTGACGATAATATCGCTCAAGTTCTCCAAATGGTGCTAGACAACCGTCGAATCAAAATTAGAGAAATAGCAGAGGCTATAAACATGTCCAAAGAACGTGTTTGTCACATATTGAATCAAGATTTAGGCATGAGAAAGCTGTCCGCGCGTTGGGTGCCGCGTTTGCTCACTTTGGACCAAAAACGTGTTCGAATGAACATTTCCAACTCTCTCTTGACGCAGTTTAGGCGCAATAAATCAGAGTTTTGGCGCCGATTAATGACTGTAGATGAAACTTGGATACACCATTATACTCCAGAAACGATAGTCATGGAGTTATCTTAATGGATTATCTTCAAAGAGGAAAAACTATTACAGCAGCATACTACGCATCATTACTTGACAAGCTGAAGGCAGAAATTGAGGAAAAACGGCCACATTTGCAGAAAAAAAGAATTTTGTTTCACCAAGACAATGCGCCGTCTCACATCTCAGCGAAAATCCACGAATTACGGTTTGAACTGCTTGACCACCCTCCTTACTCACCAGATCTAGCTCCAAGCGACTTTTTTTTGTTCCCTAAGCTCGGAGGACAGAGATTTTCGTCGAATGAGGAGGCCATAAGCTTCGTAAACAACTATTTTGCAGAGAAAGACGCCGAGTACTATTTGGACGGGTTGAAGAGGAGACTATGTAGAAAAATAAAAATTAATTTGAAGAAAAAATGTCTAGTATCTTTGTTAGGTCGGAAACTTTTCAGACAACCCTCGTAAACGTACTATACGGAAACTAAAAAAAGTTTCCATTAAACCAACTCATTCTATTTTAGTTAAAAATTTATAGATAATATACTCCATATTATAAACAGAAATTTAAAAATGGATCATCGTTTACAATATAATAAAAAATGTCGATGTTGTATTTATAGATTGAATAATTGAAAATTTACTTACGAAAATAGATTTCTCTTTAAAATTTACGACCCGCAGTTCTATTTCATGGCTTATTTTTATTATTTACACAAAATTACCCAAATAGTGTCAGAAATATTGAGAGATTGTTCCTCGTAAACTAGCTCCATTTAATCTAACTGTCTATCCAGGCCACTGATCGTCTCTACCGAGATAATAGAGCAAGTTACTGCGTGCCGAGCGAAGCGAGGTTCGCAGCAACAAAGTTTTAAATGAATTTTAGCAATTTCTTTCAGTACTACGAGATTTTAACCAGGGATTGGTCAGAACCAAATCCAATTATCGAACATCTCGTTATTTTACACTTAGTAGTTAGTTTTTGTATCATCAATTGTTGGTGTTTTTAAAACATTTGTGTAAGAATTGGATTTCCATTGACTTTTTTTTCGTTCTGTCATTCCGGGTTCCTCTTTCTATTTATTGCAAAACTTTTTCTATCCTGATGATGGTCCTATAAGATCGAAACCAGTCGCTACTTCATTAATAAACAGTTTGTGAGATAGACTTTGCGTTTTCCTTTGAACTTTTTCTGTGATTCAACCCACATTTGAGGTATGGATAAATTACAAGATTTACAAAAATAATAAGTTTCTACCAAGATAACAGAGCAAGTGAAAATTTTACTGCGTGCCGAGCGAAGCGAGGTTCGCAGCGACAATGTTTTATAGTTATTTACGTTACAAGTCCGGAAAGTGACTTATTACGGTACGAGATACATGTTTATGGAGGCGACGAAGGAGCCGAGTCAAGAATATCTAATCGAGTACCGTAATAATCACTTTATGAACGTGTATCGTACTATATTTTTTTATACTGCGTTTGGTTTCAAATATCTCGGATGTTTTAGATAACTTAAACATATTTAGACAACTTATTGCGCAATTTGATAACCCTGTATTAAAAAGCAAATTATTGTTCTTAATAATGTTTTTTAAAACAACGTCACTGGTATATTAAATGCATTTATTGCTTATTGATTATGATTTATACAAGATCAACAGCGAAATTGGAAATTACGTTAGAGCGAAAGTGATTTTATGTAACTTTTGAGGAGTGGGACCCTGCCCTTTATATATACAATCAACGACAATTAAGATTTTGAATAACAATTTATTAAATAACGATTATCGGTAATTAAAAATGTAAGCAATTAACTCCTACTGATTGGTTTTCCTGATGAATTTTTAGTTTAAACCGCTTGACGGACAGTTTAAGATGACCCTGTATGATATTAAAATATTTTTAAGATAAAAATGAATTATTTGATCAATTTTTGAGTAATCCCTCATAATATTTGGTATTAAAAAGCCGTTTGGTTAAAAATTATTGAGATATTCGGGCAAATACTGATTAAAATGAAGTAAATCATCCATAGCTCCAATGCTACTAAGTAGAAATTAAATGTCCTAAGTGTAAGAAATGTGTAAAGTTAACAGCTACTAGTTTCGGCTTTTTGGGAAGCAATCATCAGGCCAAAACACAAACAAGTTTTATAATATTTTAATATTAGTTTTATTATAATCTCTTTCTTATATTGTTTGTATTTTAGCCTGATGATGGCTTCTCAAAAAAGCCGAAACTAGTAGCTGTTAACAATTTTACATATTTCTTACACTTAATAAAATTTTGTGACATTGACTTGGAGATTTAATTTTTAAATAACTGATTATTGAAAATTGTTGTTTTTGGTTCTTACCTTGTCAAAAAAAAAAGATGTAATCCAAAATAAATATAACTGTTCACAGTAAAAAATAACTAAACTCGCGGTATACAGAAACACGCTGGTATGTTGATATTTGCGTAATACAACATCTCGGCTGGTTCTCAAATCCAACACAACTTCACTACTCCGAAGCTCATTTACTACTGACTTGTACTACCGTTTTAAACTCTTGACGCGGTCCCCAGGTCGCGGACATTGACAACTTGAGTGAACCAAGTGGTTAGCTGTTAAGATGCACTTTTGAAAGAAATAATAAATTGACGCGTGTTGTATGTCTTTCAGTTCTACTAGGTAGGTACACCATTGTTTTTGGGTTGTCTCACACTTTCAATACCTTGATTAATAATTTTTAATTGCTGGCATATTCATTAAATTTGGAAACTTCGTGGGAAATGTGACAAAATAATTGGTAATAGTTTGAGAATAAATCCCATTGAAGGTTTTTTAATGGACGGAATTCTCGGAATGGACCAGTGTTGGGTTAACGAGAATTTTGCTTGCTGTCGATTTTTGGTTGACCTGGTTGAATAGATTAAAAAATAAGTGATGATTTCAGCTTTAAAATTAACAGTTTAATAAAAAAAATATTAACAGGTTGGGAGTAAGTTTAAAATAATAATAATAAGTTTTAAAGTGTCTTTGTACATTTTTTTTTTATTATGGCAAACAGTGGCGCGCTTAAAAATGTACAAAAGTTTTACAATAACAAAAATTCATTATTTTCAATTAAATAAACGTGTTTTATAATAATGTGGGACCAACAGTTTGGTAAATAATGCAATCAGTTGTTCGATAGGATGTGTAAAATATTGTTAAATCTAGGAGGGGATGTTTTTGGGGTGAAGTAGTACAGTGGCACTCATTCTAGTCGACTTTTTATAAAATTAGTAGGAATTATGGAAAATATTAAAAAAAAAACTGTTCGTTTCAAAGTAACTTCCAAGTTTATTTGAAAAAATATGTTTTAAATCACAATTATGGCGCGATTTTCGTATTGTACGCGAACGATTTATTGTTTCTAGACTATTTTTTTTTAAATAAAATTTTTAAAATTCAAAGGCTAGAGCGTAGCTATTTTTTGGGGGGAAAACACTTTTTTGTTGGAAATTATCGGTATTTCTGCAATTTTAATGTCATTTTCGGATTCTACGTGGTCGATTTAGTGGTTCTAGATCATTTTTTTCAAAAATAACATAATTTAGATTTTGACTAAAATTTGAAGACACGAAATTCGAAGGTCTTAGCCTTGCCATTTTCTTAAGTGAAAACATTTTTTTCTTGAAAATGGTTGAAAACATGAAAAATAGGGTTTTTTAAGTCGCTGTCTAGAACAATGTGAAATCTGTAATCGGGGGGAAGTGGTACAGTAAAACTCTGAGGATGCCATTTTTGTTGGAAACTATCGGTAATTCTGCAATTTTAACGCCATTTTCGGATTCTACGTGGTCGATTTAGTGGTTCTAGACCATTTTTACTAAAAATAACATAATTTAGATTTTGACCAAAATTTGAAGACACCAAATTCAAGGTATTAGCTTGGCCATTTTTTTAAATTAAATTTTTTTTCTTGAAAATGGTTGAAAATATGGAAATTAGGGTTTTTTAAGACGCTGAATCGACTGGTGCAATCAGTTATTCCATAGGATATTTTGATAATAAATTTCAGATATCGGTGAGAACTGGTTGATTTTTTTCTACCAGTATAATATAATAACATAAATAACAAACCCCTTTTACATTTTAGACTGTTACATCACTGGAAATGGACTGGAAACAGGCTTTTTCTACTAAAACCATAAGTTTTTTCAAATACAACAGCGCCTAACAGACCTTTTAAATATTAAATTATTTTTTCCAATTGAATATGCAGGTTGTGTAATAGAGAATGGATAAAAAATTTGGTAAATCATGTTTTTGAATGTAAAATTTACCTGACAATGACAAAACTGATTGATTTTTTTTTACCAATGGCGCACGACGTACATTATAATAAACCCAAGAAACTCCTTTACTTTTATATTATTTTACATTTGTTACATCTATGTTTTACTTTAAATACATTGTTTTTAAGTCTTTTAAACATTTTCAAAGGTTGCCAAATACCAAAATTACTTTTAGATCTTTGAAATCTAGGTTGTCTTTTTTAGAATGAATCAAACATATTACTGAAGATCATTTTATTGTAGACATGACTGTGCACTTAAAGTAAACATTTTTAAAAAATGAACATTTTTTGACATTATGTATTTAAGCCACAGTATAAATTTAAAAAAATTGATAAAAATAGTTTTTAAACATAACAAACTATTGTTAATTTGAATCCAACCTAATATTTTTTATTTGGTGATATACCAGTACGTTATTATTTCTATTAACATCCCCCTTTGTAAAATTCCGTACCCCACTGGAGTATACACAATTTTGATATAATTTTTTCTAATTTTTCTTAAATTTAATCTGTACAAAGACTACCAAGGGACAGGTAAATATTAAAAAGCAATTTTTTAAAACAATAGTGGAGGTTTATATTTATAAAATTAAGATACCAAAGTAAAATTTAATATCTTGTAGTTCTTGCAAAATGTAAGAATGTATGACTTCGCGGTAAGCACTTTAGATTTGGTTTCACATTCTTATTGTTACTAAAAGAATCAGCCTTAAAAACATTTACACTTTACACTCAATTTGTTATTGTTATTATTATTATTATAAAACTTGACCGCTGTGACAGGGTAAGCATCCATGAAATATTACGCCATATTTATATGCTATTTATCATAAAAAATGCTACACACACGAGCAATAAAGTTATTTTATTGAAATTAAGCATACACATATCACAGAAAAACCCAAGCAACCATTGAGCTTAACAATACAGAGCTAGATTCATCTGGCTGGTTGCAATCAGCTCTTTGGCCACAGCTATCAAAATGAATAAAGATCATCATCGAACAACAATCAACTTCCAGTTGGATGTCGCAACTGCTATCTACAAGAATCGCAGAAATGGAGGCAGGACAAGACACTATCTCCATTAATGTGACCAGAGGCTGTCCACAGGGAGGAGTTGCATCCCCGCTTATGTGGAGTCTCACTGTGGACAGTCTGCTCTGTCAATTGACTAGGGAAGGCATACCATGTCAAGGGTATTCCGACGACATGGTTATCCTGGCAAAAGGGAAGTATGAAAACGTCCTCTGTGATATTGTTCAAAGAGGATTGAACATTGCGGAACAATGGTGTGACTCGATGGGACTCAGCATCAACCCCACCAAAACCACACTAGTAGCCTTTACAAGGAAAAAGAAACCTAATCTAAAAATCATAAAAATAGGGGAGAACATCGTCAAGTGGAAAACAGAGGTAAAATATCTAGGGCTAATCCTAGATAGCAGGTTACTCTGGAACAAACACGAAGACGAAGTAATACACAAAGCAACCAAGGCCCTCATGGTGTGTAGGAACATTGCAGGGAAGAACTGGGGATGTAACCCACGTATCCTGCAATGGATATACACAGCAATAGTGAGACCATTAATCACATATGGGGCAGTGGCTTGGGGCGTAAGGGCTAATCTGAATACGACGAGGAAAAACCTCTCGAAAATTCAGAGACTAGCCTGTTCATGTATCACTGGAGCAATGGGAACTTGCCCAACTGCTGCAATGGAGGTGATTTTAAACTTGACCCCACATTCTGTTAGAAAGTCTAAGAAAGAAAACGATATATAGAATGATCAAAGAAGGAATTATCAGGAGAAACCTCGATCACTTCACTTTGATCAAACTTGGTAAATGCCCCAAGATGATATGCCAAAGAAATTCAACTTTGTGAGAAAATTCATCACAAAGTTGAGTAATAAATCTGAATGGGATGAAGACACCATACAGAATTTAAACCAGAATACCATAAAGTGGTATACGGACGGTTCCAAGCTAGACGAGGGAACTGGGATAGGAGTTTTTGGACCGAGAGCCAAATACTCAGAAAGCTTGGGCACATACCCGAGCATCTTTCAAGCAGAAGTCCGCGCCATCGAAAGATGTGTGGAATTCAATATTGGAAGAAACTATCGCAGACAAGAGATTGTGATCATGTCGGATAGTGAAGCAGCCATCAAAGCGCTGAGTTCAAATATAATCAGTTCGAAGATGGTTTGGGAATGCCTAGGCAAACTAAATGAACTAGGCCAGAAGAACACTGTCACCCTCCTATGGGTCCCGGGACACATAGGAATAGGGGGGAATGAAACAGCAGATAAGCTGGCAAAAAAAGGAGCTGAAACCCCACATTTGGGACCAGAACCATCGTGTGGGATCAGCAGTAGAGTAATCTTAGGAAAACTAAGGGAAGAAATGGAGAAGGAAAAATCCGAGTACTGGAATCAGCTGGAAGGACTGAGGCAATCTAAGATACTACTGGGGAACTATGACCAGAAGAGATCTCTTAGGCTCCGTAGCCTAAAAAAAAAGGCTCCGTATTCTAACGGGAATATTAACCTTTGCCGGTTAAGAAGCCACATGAAGAAACTAGGGTTAGCAGATGAAGCAAAGTGCAGATTCTGTGAGGAAGAGGATGAAACCTCAATACACATACTCTCAGAATGCCCTGCCTTGCAAAATTCTAGGGCTAGATACCTAGGAGCACATGAAATAGAAGAGGGGGATCTACCTGATTTGAAGCCCGACGATGTCCTAAACTTCCTCAGGAAAATAGGACTCGAAGAGCTGCTATAAATCTGAGAAAACATCAGAACATGGCAAGTAAGGGCGGACACAATAGATCCTATGGGTCGCAGTGTAATCATCACCCCTAACTCATTCATACATTCAACAACAATCAAAACAAATGCATCTACTATTTAATTTTTTTATTACAACGAATTTCTAGAGTTATTTTGATGCACTTACAATCTCAGATAAAGAATGTGTTTTTTTCGGCAGCAAAATACGTTCTTGGCGTTTTGGATCCCACCGCAAGTCTTGCAAAGTTGACAGTTTTTTGGAGTCAGGCATTTTAAATGGATACCTTTCTGGGACGAGGGACAGAATGCCTTTTTATGCATAATTTTTCTACAAATCGTCAACAAAATTATGGAAATTATATATACACATACACATATTCCCAAACTGTTGTAAAATTCTTTCGCAGTGCGCGGAAACATTATGAAATTATGATGATTCTTTTATGCGAGAAAAAAAATTGATGAAATTTGACGTTTCATATACAAGTCATTACATTTTAACAAATAATGCTCGTTAACATTTGGTATCTCTCAAACTAGTCCATTTATGAAAAAAAAAGAAGAAACTGGACCCTAGCTGTGTACACAGACACATTAGAAATAGCACATTTGTTTTTAAACAGATGTTAAATATTGGTTTCCGAAGTGGTTTTCAAAAGAACTTTAGAAACGTTGGAGAAGTGCCATCTGTGAACTGTTGATGATCAAATACGAGGGTGGCACAATAATATACGTCAACAAATAGGTTGGCACTCCTGAAAGTTTCCATATTACGCAATCATTGAAAACAGGACTACCAACCTGACAGTTGACGTCTGTTATAATACTAATTGATAAAGATACAAATTAAGTTTTGTTTTCATTGATATTCCGTGGGTTTGGAATTATTTGTAGCTAGTAGGTGTTTCAAAATAGAAAGTAAATAATTATAGTAGTTGTAGGTAGTGTACGTTCATTCATTCAAGGAAATTTCATTCATGAAGTAGATACAACTGGGTTATAGCCATTAAAAACATTTATTAATATTAAACAACAAATGTTTACGCAATTTACCAAAAAAAAAATATTATTCAATTGATTTTAACTTCATTTAAATATTGTTTGGGTACTTTTTGATTTTTAATTTAGAAATCCACTGACAAGTGACAACATATTACGAATATTTGTAAAGAATAATGAATTATTCAACTTCTTTCATTAATATTAGTATAATAAGACTATCATAACTGCAAAGTAAGAAGTGTAAAACGAGTATTCAGGGGCAAAATTGTGATCTAAAAGTTAACCTGACATCAACACCTGTTATTAACTGACTGTCCTGCATGAAAACTGGCATGAGAACTTGATTTCACTACTGAGATTATTAAAATTATAATCTTCCCTACAATTTTCTTTAAAGATGAGAGTTTTTACTATCAGTTAACCAGTAATGACACTATTAAAAATAAAAGAATGAGACATAATTAGTAAATTTTTTATTCGTAGAACCTTCTCTTACGTGTATAGAATTTCTCACTTCGTTGAGTCACAGCATCTTAAAATGTATACCGTAACTTTGAATGCCCGAAGGCAAGGTTGAATGTTATTTTTTTCACTATTGGTTCTTTGAAACGGCAGCAAATATAAAATTTCCAATTATAGCCGTGCTTTTTTGCAATTAACTATTTCATTTGTGCAATATACGAATGGAATTTTATGTTTTTTTTTCATTGTGACAAGAATTTGTAGAGGAAAACATTTTATACTTGGGTTTAATGTAGGTATAGTATTTTTCACAGTAAACGGTATTGGTTTATTAACTGCAATAAACTACCCGATTTAATCTCATTGTGTAGAAAATCATCAGGTAAAAGATGCAAATGTGCTACAGGGTCGAACTTAAGAAATGTGAATTCTGCATACCTAATATAGGAGGGATTGAACACGCAGTAGTAGGGAGGTAGTCGTAACACTGTATGTCCCAATTCTTCTGCAATTGTATCACAAACATACGTTTTTTTTAAGAAAATGACTGCGCACTTGTAAAAGTTCTTTTTTTGTATAATTTTCCTCAAAATATATGTCATTTGCAGCCATGAAGTTTTGAATCTCCAATTTCGTATTCTTTGAGCGAGGAATTTTCTGCAATTGTCTACCATGATAGCTTGCGTTGTCCATTACCATAACGCTGTTTGGCGGAATGTTGGGTAATAGACAATTTTTAAACCAATCTTCAAAAAGCTCTGTTGTCGTATCTTCGTGATAATCAACACAAGAGTCCTTAATATTTTTGGCAGAAAACCACATAGCGTTTGGGATCCAACCATTTTCTGATCCTGCGTGTAATATTGTGATTCTCTTCCCTTTATTTGATGGTGCTTTTGTTTTACACTTATGAGAGGAATCAGACCATCCTTTGGAAGGGGTGTCATGCGTGTCAAACCACGTCTCGTCGAGGTAGAGAATTGGCCGTGTGGATTCCATTATTATTTGTCTCTTGTCAATTTTGCGATATTTAAAGCCCATTGCACACAGAGCTCGCCAAAGAGTAGTGAGGCCACAGTTGATGTGAGTTTCGTCATTGATGAGCCGCTGTTTCAGACTTTGGATTGTAAAGACATGCTGCCCATCGTACATAGTGTAGATTTTTCTCCTTATCAAATGTTTTTCCCAGTCGTCTAGATTTTTTGTGACACCGGAATCTTTACGCTTTTTTCTTGATTCCATGGAATTTTCAACAATTCATTTCACTGAAGTAAGAGGCACCTTCGTCAAATTACTGGTTACTCTTGCTGCAGCACCCGCATTATATCCTTGCTGAAGTAAGGAACTATACACATTTTTTATAATGATTTTCGCGTCATAAGATAAGTGATTCTTCTTTAACGAACCACTGGAAGAAGCACTATTACTTTTTATCCACGGATGCCACATACTGCCTATTCTGTACGTTGGGGTATAAAATCTTCGCTATTAATGTCTGTAATAACAAATAAATGTTATAAAATTATTGCACGCCGTAACACAAGTGAACACTTCCAATGAAATACAAAGACTAAAATGAACAAGAAGTGTAAGCTGTAATCCTCTACAATCCCTCTCTGAGAAACAAAATTACCTGAATCAGGTCCTTTTACATTTATGATGTGCATCTCGTATTTTACAACGTAAGGGTCTAATTGGTTTTATTATAATCCTTCAGTTAATACCATTTATTGTGAAACTACTATACGAAGGTACTGTCTATATTTTTTGTACGCATTTACAATTCTTCTCAGATTTCTAGCCGAATTGGTTATTAAATCAATTTATACTTATTAAACATAACCAATTATTAGATTCATTGTTTAATAATCATTCAACTAGTGTTTGTAAAGTATATGCGTGTCTCTTACATCCTGTATAAATATATGTATACAAAAATAGCGGAAAACCGAGCACCCGGAAATGCAGGAAACACCTCTCTATACTCACGTACATTTGGATATTAAGTTGACTCTCCCACGGGCGTACTACAGCCGGTAGGCTTTTATCTGTAGCCGGTCAGCCGGATTTTGATTCCTCCCCATCTCTGTCTACAGCTACGTTTTTGTTGTTTCCGGAAATTTAAACCACTGTGACGATTTTCAGAAACGTATATTTACTCTGTTATTGTTAATGTTATCTAAGTACCTACTTAAAAAAAATTATATTTAAATTTGTTTATCAGCTATCACCTTGAATGTCAATTCATTCACTTTCGTTCATTTTAAAATCCGCTTCCTGAATTTAACTGTATACAAGGACATCACAGTTATCTATAGGTATAGATGTTGATAACTATGTACATAAATTCAAAATTACCTTCAAAATATCGTTCAATTTTAAAAAGAAAGTACTTAAATGTTATTTATTGTTAAATACAATTTGTTGTTTTTGATTAGGATAATCCTACAGATTTTGAATAGTAAATTGTATGAATCACAGTCCTGGCGATAGTAACATGCAATAATCGCAGGTGTGAATTGTTGCAATTGCATTCAACATTAACAAATGCATCTTCCTACATCTTGTAATAAGTCAGTAGCGCCAAAAACTTATTATATAAGTATAGGATATTCAAAAAATTGATTGTACGAACCCTGTATAATTTTAATCGAGTGCCTAAGCTTTAATATTAACATAAAACAACCTCGTAAAAATCTTCTTTGAAATGATATAAGTTAATAACCCCGTATCAACGTAACTGGTGACCATTTCTAATTCGAAACATGGATAATAAATGTGAAATTACTTATGTATAAATACAATTTTCTTCAAACGCAGTCATCTGTTTTGGAGCCTGTTAATTAATAGAGAGGTTACTTTATTTTTGTGCATCTGAACATATAAATCCACAAGAGTCGCAGAATTCTTTGCTAAGTTCTACAAACATTAGTTTCCAATCAACTGATATCATCAGGCGATCAACTTGGTATTATACTCAAAAGGAAAAAGAAACAATTTTTATGTAGTCTTCATACACATAGCGGATTGTTCTTTTAGCTAATTTGATTCAGTTATTTCGATTAAACTGCTAAAATTTATTAGAATGTTTGGTTAATAACACAGTTCAGAGCACTGTCCACTGTTGTTTAGAGTTTACGTTAAAGAGATTGATGGAACAGTTCCTACAGACTTGGTTCTGCATCTATAATTCTTTAGAGGCCTTAAACCTTAGTCTACTTTTAGTAACATAATATAAAGTACGTTTCACAATAATTCGTTGACTCGGTACCTGACCTTAGGGGATTAGTAATGAAAGGTTATAAATTTCTCACTGTACAGTAAACATTAACAGATCCGTAATCCTGTTTTCAAAATAGATTTAAATAAAACTCAGTAACATTTACTAAAACTTAAATTTATTTTGTAAAAAAAAATCACGAAATTTTTTAAAAAGAAATTTTAACTTTATTTATTAATTGCGATTAAACAAATGAACTAATTCTACATTATTTACAACTATTTAATCTAAATGTAGTTCAGTATCACTATCGTCTTCATTTAAATTAATAACTAAGGGTGCTACAGTTACATTAACATTTCGATATGTACCTTCAACCTTAATAACATGCTGAATCGAATTTTTCCAGCTATCAATGGGAATATTACTTGTCACATTTCTGATTAACTCTATAACACTTGAGTTTAATGTGGGTGAAACGTTTTCCGATCTAACTTTGGATTTTAGCTGATGCCACATGTGTTCTATAGGATTGAACATGCAATAATATGGGGGAAGCCGTAACACTGTGTGGCCCATATTTTTAGCAATAGTATCACAAACGTATTCTTTTTCAATACCGAACGCTGCTACAACTTGTAAGAGATCACGTTTTGTGTACGATTCTTCAAAATAAAGGTCATTTTTTAACAAATACTCTTGAATTTCCCATTTATTGTTTTTGCTATTTGGTAATTTATTTAATTGACGGCTATGATAAGTTGCATTGTCCATTACAATTATACTTTTTTCCGGTATATTCGGCAATAAATAATTCTCAAATCAATCTTCAAAAAGTTCTGCTGTCGTATCTTTGTGATAATCTAACCTTGAATCTTTAATATTCTTTGCTGATAACAATAAAGCTTTTGGAACCCAACCTGTTTCTGATCCGGCATGTATTATTGTAATTCTGTGTCCTCTATTTGATGGAGCCTTTGTTTTGCAATTTCCCGATGAATTAACAAAACCCTTCGTTGGAGTATCATGGGTGTCATACCATGTCTCGTCGAGGTAGATAATTGAAAGGTTTTCACTTCTATATTTTTGAATAGCTTGTAAGTAATGACAACGCCACATTCGTAAACGATATGACTCCATTATCACTTGTCTTTTATTAATGGTACAATATTTAAATCCCATTTGAGAAATAATTCTCCACAAACTTGTACGGCTACAAATAATTCCCGTGTCGTCTTTAAGTAACCGTTTTTTTATACAATTTAGGGTTGGTATCACTTGTTCTTGGTATAGGACATATTATATCGTTCGTCGGATTATATCTTTTTGTATTTCATCAACACATTTGGTATTATTAACGTCATGCACTTCGTTTTTTTCGTTTACTTATTGGCTTATTGATAATATCTTTTACTGTGGATATTGGGGTTTTGTTTAACTTACATGTTTCTTCTGCTGCATCGATTACACTATAACCTCGATTATTCAATGTTTCAAACACATTTTTCACAATTTGTTTGGCATCCGGCGATAAATGCACTTTTTTTGCCCAAGGACGCCACAAACTTAGTTATAAACACAAGATTACTTTCAGAGTATAATGTTTAGTACAAATTAAAATTCTAGGAGAGAATTTTAAAAACAAATTACCCCGAAACTCCCACTTTCTCTTCCAAGATGATTAAGAAAATCAAAAATCATTTACTAATGATTTACTATTGATGGTCAGTAATAATAATTTAAAATTTTACCTGAAAAATAAAAAATCCAAAATATATCTTCCTGGACAAAAATAAATAATACCTTTCTGTAAATATTAAGAAATATTAACCACCTTTTATTAGCAATCCCTTAAGAGCAGTTAAGAGCTTGTACCAAGTCAACGAATTATTGTGAAACGTACTTTACCTACTACTATTCCATATAAATGGACCGCACTGTATAATAATTATACTCGTAGACAGTGCATCCCAAAAATGTCTATGATTTTAGAACAGATTTACTACTGTCAATGTACCAATTAGCCGTTCGACATTAATCTTTATTACCCTTTGTAATTTTGTACCTACTAGAAAAATAAAGTATTTTATTTTATTTGTTTTACTCTAAAAATGTATTTTTATCCCATCGAATTTCCTGTGGCAATTTATTATCAGGTCGACGGAAGAGAGAAAAAATACACCAATAATACACACACAGTAGTTTTTGATATTGTCCCGGATGTTTTTCAACGCTTCAATTCACATTAAGTCACACAATATCTAAACAAAATGTAGGTACCAACATATCAGTCGAATATTATTTGTGTAACATCGATTTCGAAATGAAAGCAGGAAATCTAAATAGCAATAAATAAATGATAAATATTTCTACAGCAACTACAGTCAATAATCCATTATTCCCCTGACTAAAAAACTAATTAATACAGAAAACATTCCACTAAAACTTGAAATAGTGTTGAAATTACAATTTACTGTAACAAAATGGCATACGGAATGTCTCCAAGAGATAAAAATTACTCGAGATTCGTCTATATACCTAGACCATGTTATGTAAATAAAATTCCAACCGTAATATATACTAATTAAGCTTCCTTGGAGACCGTTACTCAATACCACTCTCACAGTAGGAGTATAGTCGGCTTCCTTGGCCTCGGGCAAGGCAGAACACTCTGTAGAGTACAATAACCGAAGACATTCCACTACAAGATAATTCTATAAAAAAAATTCCACCTCCTTTTATTACGTAACATAACAATCTTACAAACTTTTTGTATTACCCTCGTAGGTATAATAATGTGACAACAAAAACATCCCGACCCGACACAGACTCGTGCCGGATTTTTTTTATCAATAGTCAACCGAATGTTAAGCAACTTCCGAAACACAGTATATAACATTGTTTAAAATTTTAATTCAAATAACATAATATAAATCTCGACTTTTATGTAACTTTATATCCGCTAGACGAGGATAACGTTAAAATTTACTAAATTACGTATTTACAATGCATTCGGTTCCTTTAGATAATATAATTTAAAAAAAATGACTTGTATTTAAAGTTCTTGGAATTAAAAAACTAACCAATCGACATTTTAAAATACACGACGCAAGAATGTTAATTTGTCAAATATTTGCATAAATAATTGTTAGGAACGAATTGCACCTTAATTTTCGACAAATGAATCACTTTACTTACTCAGTTAATTAGATTCCGAAGACACTTTTATTTAGAACACTATCACTACACCAAAACAAGTACCTATTGTCTTTTAAAGCACAACTGTACGTTAAACTAAATGAATACTTAATTTTAAATATAAATAAAACTTTTAAATAACTGTGATTACTGTTAATTCAAACAACATCCCTTACTGTCTAAAAAGAAAATAAAATATCGTCTAGACACCTGTGGAACCAATAGAAGACGATTTTTCATCTTTTTCTTTCTAATGCATCGTAATGCCAAAAATCGGAGCAGACGCAGAAGATAAACAAAACACTAACGTCTTTTTCTCCATTTTGTTATTACCGCAACCACTCGTTAGTGGTTGGTATAACAAATTAAGCAAATTAATGATATTATAAGTAAATTAAAGTGTTAGCTATTTCAAAATTAGTGTACAAACTTTTTAATCATTTAATCGATGTTATAGAACGTTCGGGGTGAATAAAATTGTGCGTGAAATGATAAACTAAGTTCGGGGGGGACTCTCAGTAGGCGAAATGTAAGTACGATGCTCATTTATTCAAATGTAACAAATTTTTATTTACCAGTAAATTTAACAAAAAAGTTAGGTAAATAGGAACACTATATACTCATAGTCCACCAGAACCAGAAAAAACATAATTTTAATTTAACCCTAAATTTGAAATGAATTAAGTACCATGCAATTATTTTATATGTTGGGTGGGGGTTGTCATTTTTCAATTGTTAAAAACAGTTAGTGATTAAAATTTAATAAAATAATCGAAATTTTAAGTGACTAAATGTATAAATCGGTATTTACTGAATTTAAGTGATAAAAACAGCGTGAAGTGAAAAAATATCAGCGGTTCCAAAACAGTATATCATTTACAAATATATACCTACTTTTATCGTTGAGTGAGAAATATTTTATTAAAATAGGTGCCATTGGACTTAGAGGTTTTATTATAATTCTTCCATATAAAATTGAAACTATCTTGTTTTAAATAATTATTTAAGTATCTTGTAATAAGTGGTTTAAAGTACTGAGCATTTTTAAATGCTGTTAATAATTTCAATCATTTCTCACGACCACTTGTCGATATGTTATTAGTCTAGCCGGTTAATTATTTACAGACAGATAAGTATTCATTTATTTATTTATTTACTTCACTGAGATCTCTCACGTTTCTTCTTGTAAAAAGTACGAGTTATACATTACGTTATTCGAGTTTCTAAATATCTATTTTTTGTTTGTATAAGTTGCTTACATGTGCAAACAATATTATGTCATCAAATTCTTTGTGAAATCCATCTTTAGTGGTGATATATCGTATATCAAAAGGATAAGAGTCAATTACTAGCAGTTGATGACTCTAGAGAATTTAAAAGTGTCGTAATGTTCGTTTTCTTTATAGATATTAACCATATTGGTATTTTTTCAAATAATTGTGTGTTGCTTTAGATACATTTTTCTGTTTGATTGTAAATGTTAGTTCCGTGATATAAAAGAGAAATTTTCAAAGAAAATAGGATGTACAGACGCAAAAATCACACAGACTTATCTTTTAATAATAAATCAATTAATCGCTAGACTTGTTTATAATATGTGAAAGCAATGGGAAAATATAAATTATTATTGTATTGAAAATAACAAAGAAAAATTATGAGAAATTCTGCAAAAAGAGAAAACTGGGATTATTTACTTGGATGTACAGGTACAAAATACAGAAAAACTTATACTTAAGCTTATTTTTTTCTTATTCTTCAATAGTAAAAGGGGAAAAATTTAATTGTACCTACCTATATCTATTGTTTACAATAAAACATTGAATAATTTTGCTTTGTTTATTACTATTTGGTCGAAAAAAATCGTGTCAAAAATATTTTTATCATTCTACATTACAAACCATCATTTAATACTACTCACAATAATTAAAAATGTCACTTACAATGACACTTGTATAAAATCATGTTAATGATTATTTCGGATAATGTTTTTAAGTTGTATTGTTAATCTGCAAAGTGGTAATCCAATGACATTGTTACAATCGCCTTCTATTCTCGAAACAAAAGTACTTGCGATACCTTGTATACCATAACCGCCTGCTTTTCCCCTGAAAAAAACGTGTAAATGTTGTAATGACTGGTGTTTTTTTTTAAATACCACTTACATCGGTTCTCCCGTGTCTACGTAAGCCAAAATTTCTTCAGGTTCAAGTTTGTGCATGTACACAGTAGTGACTTCGGTAAATTTGTGAATAGTATTTTTGTATCTTATAGCAACCCCTGTATAAACCGAATTAGGAATCTCAGATTGTGTTAAACTATAAAAAAATAATTAATTAATAATTATATATATATTTTCCAATTATTTTTTATTACTCTGTTATAGTTTTTACAGCTTCTTGCTTAGTTTTCGGTTTTCCATACATTCTTCCATTGTAAGCCACCATTGTATCCACCCCAATAATAATATCCGGTTTTCTTTGATCGTTTTCCAACTTTTCCCAGACGTCTTTCAATTTTCCCATGGCAGTTTCTTCTACATACTCCGAAAATGTATATTTCGTAGGATCTAAATTTTCTTCGTAATCCGATGGTACAATTTCAAATTTTAATTTCTGCAAATTACAAAATTAATGATTTATAAGAAAAACCATCCTTCAACGCCATCTCTTACCGTACTCATCAACAAAGCGGCACGCTGTTGCGAACTGCTGGCCAAAATTACCCTCATTCCATTCAACTGACTCAAAAACGGCTCCAACATATTGTCACTAAAATAATTTACACCAAAAACAATTTTTCTGTAAAAACTTTCCTTATAAAAAGGATATTTTTTAAGGATCACTTTATAGGGTGGTAGTTATTGCTGAAATTGCAAAACAAATTGAGGTTAGAGTATTACAGCGCCATCTTCAAGATAAAAAAGTAAATTGTAAATGAAAACTGAGGAAAACTGTATAAAATTAGTATAAGTTTATCGTATTAAAAACTAGATGGCACTAGACTGTTATTTTGTAACAAAATAAATGAAAAACGGATGATTAGAGGATTAGAAGGATATTATTAAATATTGAACTACTTTTTTTAAAAATATCTATAGCATATATTCTGTAACGTAGTCAACTAGTGTAGTACATGTTTTTTTAGGTAAATATTTATTATGAGTATGAATCATTAAATGTTGAGTCAACTGAATCTGCTTTTTAATTAATCTGTAAGTTAAAAAGTTCAGGCCACGCTTTAAATATTAATGAAAGGAAAAAATATAAAATACAACTGCTGATTCGTTTGATAAAACTGTTTTGAAAAGTAAGGAATGTAGGAAAATGCTATAGATGACCAGAACTTTGGATATTTTAAAGATTTCTGAGAAAAAAACAGTTTAAAAGCAGTACTCCACTGGAAACAATAAACAAAGCCTGAAATGGTAGCATATGGTTTACATTCCTCCTCAAAAACATTCCATCAGTTAGTTGCAATATTTAGGAGATGATACAGTATCATTGGAACACTCTAAAGAGGTGAAACTGAAGAAGAAAGCAAGGAAAACAGAAAGAACATATGGGAAGGATGCAAAAATGTCGAAGAATGGAAAAATGAGCAGATCATACTAGTACAAAGTTGTAGTGATAATACTATCAGATGAGCACTATAAATAAATAGATTGGAACATTCTAAAGAGCTGAAACTGAAGAAGGAAGCAAGGAAAACAGAAAAGAGGAAACAACAAAGACAACTAGCAAAAATCATAAAAGGAAAACCACGTTCTTCAGGAAGAAGTGAAGGATAGACTGATAACTAGTGTATTGGAAGGATGCAAAAATGTTAAATATTGGAAAAATTGGCGGATCATACTAATACAAAGTTGTAGTGATAATACTATCAGGTCAGCACTATAAATAAATAGATTGGAAGAGCTGAAACTGAAGAAGGAAGCAAGGAAACCAGAAAAGAGGAAACAACAAAGACAACTAGCAAAAATCATAAAAGGAAAACCACATTCTTCAGGAGGAAGTGAAGGTGAGACTGGCTAAGAATCAAGAGCTATTTGAAATTGTTCCTGTTACAAATATTTGATCTTCAATCTTCATGATTTCCCCTTACCAATATCACCAAATCATATGGTTAGGTCTGTAGCTCCATCTCCATGATCAAGGTCAGTAGTGACCACAAGAAGGTAGCAAGTGTTCCCGTTTTGATCTTGCAGTGGTGTTGGGATAGTATCCCTTTGATCCAGTTAGAGGATATCTTTCTAGGGGCAGCAGATGAGTTAGAACCAGTTACAGAAACAATAGAGAAAGATCAATTTCCAAAATGGGTGATAAAAGATATGAAATGGAAGAGAGCTGCTGTTGGAAAACAAAAATTCATGAATTAATGAACTCTGGAAGTACAATGGACCTAATAAAGTATAAGTCTTCAATTTACAGGGATAAATGAAAAGTGATTAAAGCAATTTTAGAGCAGGATGGTTGGAACCTAATATTAAAATAAAGAGCTAGATGATTTTTTGTATTGGTTACAAGGGTTGGAATAACAAACTGTCTTAAGAAAACAAGGGATGGATGTTACTACAATATCCTGTATAAACGTTGTTTTTACCAAATCAAATTCCCAAGTCAAAAATTTTTCACAACATTTATTAAAACACTTTTATCTAATATTTTTTTCTACATTTTATATATAAATCATTTACAATTCAATATGGAACGTAATAATTAATAATCATATTTATAATATATATATTTGTTTAAACATTAATTCATTTTATGCTGAAACCGTCTCGACCATCGACTTTTTGATGATCTCCCCAAAATTTTCGTCACACTCTTCAGCACCACCACTACCACTACCGTTGGTCGTGTTCTCCAATCCTCCCCCACTGCCGCATTCCAAGTTACCCGCAAACTCACCCTCGTAACCGGGATGATAATTATTAAAACGCCCGTTCAACAATTCCGAAAACGTTTCGATCTTACTGCCACCACCTACAGGGTTCAAATTGGTGTACTGGTTTTCTTTAGATTCGGAAAAATTCTCCCCGTTGAAATTTTCGTAAGGTTGATGATGGAAACCGGCTGTTTCCGCGGGTTTCTGGTGGTTGAACTCGGGGACGTACATACCCCCGTATGGGGTGAACATCGGGGGAAACTCGCCAAAGTTCTGTTGGTACGGAGGTTGAGGGTATTGAGTCTGGTGCCCGCCAGGGACGTAACTGCTGAAACCGACGTTGGAAAAGTGGAAAGCTTGACCGTGGAAAGGCTGTTTTCGCTCCTCGTCCCCATAACAATTTTCTCTGCAATAAAAACCGTTTATATTTAGAGATATTTGATGAACCAAATTAATTATAACAAATTTATAACACAGATTTTAAAAATAATTGAGTTAGAAAAAATGATATTTATATTTACCTGAAGGTATAGAGATCTAAAGAATCCGCTCTATCTGGTAGATGGTTCCCGGGTCCTTCTCCTGGCGCTCCGTAATGCAAATTAGTAAAACTTCCGGTATGAACGCAATTTTCAGCTTCCACGTCCGCCGAGAGCGTAACGTCCCTCAGCAAACTACTATTGTATTTACTAACTGGTGATTTTTGCACTTGCTCGGACGCCAATCGCTCGTTATCCATCCAATTTTGCTGCTGTTGCTGCTGCTGCTGCACCTCCTTGCTTTCCGTCGTCGATTTCCCCTCTTTTTCCTTCTCCAACTCCAACCTCATAAGCGTATGTATGAAATGCGTCCTCACCCTAACCGGATTAAACTCGATTCTTCCGCTGGAATTCCCGCAATTATCCCTGGAACAACCGCACGGAAAATTCAGTCTATCCACTTGGCATTTGATTCCCGCTTGGCTGCAAGAACAAGTGTCCGGATCACAGTAACCTTTGCAGCCGCACCCGCAAAACTCCCTCGAGGTTCTGATGCTTCTGCATTCGTCCTTTTCGACGGAATCAATTTTCCTAACTCCTGCGGCTCTGAGCAACGCGCGGCGTTGCCTCGCAGGCACCGGTTGAAGAAAATAATAGTTGTCCGGGTCCATTTCCGTATCGGAGGCTTCGCTGGCCTCGTCTTCGCTGTCGGATTCCTCGCTGGAAGTGGCAGCACCTGCGGAAACATTTCTTTCAGATCTGAGTTGCTGTATAAGCTGTCTATGGATCCTCCTTTGCTCGACGGCATGCTCGGCGATGGAAAACTTCTTGACGTACGAATGAGCTGCACCCATACCTAAGGTGGAGCCGCCTTGAGATGGGACGCAAGTAAACCCTTGCGCCCTAGGAAAATAGAACACCGTCACGCTGTCGAAAGTGATGCCTTTTCTCTTTTTAGCTTCCGGCTCGTCCGATCCCACAGAGCAAATCTTCCTCTTTAAACTGCTCTTAAGCTCTTGCGAGGAAGACGACGAAACTTGCCTGGTGAACTCTTCAAGCTGAGGAGTATTGTACAAAAAAGAACTCTCCATGTTAGTGGCTATTTCTATTGGTCGTTCTTCGTTCACTTCGGAACCCATGCCCGAATCGGATCCGTCGGATCTATCGTGAGGTTCTTCTATCATTTCTTCGGTAGCCGTAAGACTTTCAGTGGACGAATCTTCACCGTCTACGTCTATTGCTTTTGATTTAGACTCGAAGTTTGTACCGGAAGGTTCTGTTACTTCTGCTTGATGGTGGGTTGATGATTCTACGTTTTGGTCGGATGCGATTTGCCGCTGGTCGATGGTTGTTTTCGATGGTTCGATCGTATCATTTCGATCGGACATGATTGACGATGAGGTGGATGATGCTGATGATGAGATGGATGATGTTGATGATGACGATGCCATGCTGGCTGAACTGTTAGATCCCATCGGAAGTGAATCTGTAACTATCCTTTATGTCCATCCTGAAAATAAAACAAAAATATATTAATGATGTATGTAATTAGACTTTGTAACAAAGTCAACCAAAGATTACCACGAGGAAATCACCTTTGATGATTATTTTTCCCAGCTATTGGACCAAGTGTTGCAGTGGTTGTCTTAGATAACGCCAGTTATTATTATGGAAAAAAGGATATACAGGGTGTTTCATTAAGAATTATCCATATAGTAGCTGGAGAAACCTCATCACTAAATATGAAGATTTAAGCCAAAACACTTAAATAAAATATTCCTCCTAACCGAGATATAGGGTGTTTTATTTTAACTATTCTAAATGATTGTATCCCATATTTTTGACACCTTCCAATATTATTTGTTCATACTTGGCAAAAAGTTTACACATATTAGGTTACTTTAAAGAGTGGCAAAGGATATTTTTTCTCGATTACCAGAGGCGTGCGGTAGGGGTGGATACTTTCTTTTATCCCCCTAAAATTTACGCCACTGTCGTAATAATTGTTTTTGCATGTTTTTTTTGATTCTCCGTCACTTTCTACGTAAATATCATCCTCTTGTCTCAATACGATAGAGTGAGTAGTTTTCGAGTTATTTGCATTTAAAGGTAATGTTTAAAATATCCATTTTTGTTTTATTGCTTATTTAACATGAGTTTCCTTAATAATAAAATTTGTTAATTCTAATCGTAAATTCACATAAGTCAATAACTATTTCACTAAATAAATAAAGTTTATTAGTTTCAGTAAATTTCATTTCAAAAGATTTTTTTCATATTAATGTTTTTCAATTTTAAATTTGTGAAAATCCAGAAATATGATTTTTATTATCAGATACTAATAAATAAGATAAAATTCGCAGCATTTTCATTTTGTTACCATAATTCTTGTTAGGTATTATCAACATTACAGTGTAGGGCTTATTTATTGACAAAGGTTTACAACAAGTAGGCTGATGTCACTTATTTGCGTTCGCAGACAGATAATTTTAATTGAAAAACGTTGTCACATTTTAGCTACGTTCGTTTCAAGTATTCTCAAAGAACTGGCGACACAAAACACCGTGTTCTGTGACTAACTGATTGTACCAGTTGACAAGATATAATGACAGGAGAGAAAATCGTGTTTATCTGTAATAAACAAACAAGACCCCTATTCTTGACGGTGATAGAATAGAACAGCCAATAGAAAGTGGGCGTGGTTCTATTGAAAATGCCAAAACCGTATTCTTGAAATTCGTTCTCTCACTGTACCGATAGAAGGGTTGCTCCCCGAGAGAACAATTACTTCTATTGGTTATTTTTGAAGAAACCGCTATAACAGCAAGAGAAGGCGTTAGGGATTTTTATTTTCGAACCAAAAATAGTATAGAAGTAATTTCTTTATCGATATGTTTATCTCTTTTTAATGACAACAAATAAGAGAGAGAGAGAGATAAGTTTCTAGGTTAATATTAAAGCATATTATCGACAACATCGCAAATTTTCTACCAATCTTATTGAGACAAGAGGATGATATTTACGTAGAAAGTGACGGAGAATCAAAAAAAACATGCAGAAACAATTATTACGACAGTGGCGTAAATTTTAGGGGGATAAAAGAAAGTATCCACCCCTACCGCACGCCTCTGGTAATCGAGAAAAAATATCCTTTGCCACTCTTTAAAGTAACCTAATATGTGTAAACTTTTTGCCAAGTATGAACAAATAATATTGGAAGGTGTCAAAAATATGGGATACAATCATTTAGAATAGTTAAAATAAAACACCCTATATCTCGGTTAGGAGGAATATTTTATTTAAGTGTTTTGGCTTAAATCTTCATATTTAGTGCTAAGGTTTCTCCAGTTACTATATGGATAATTCTTAATGAAACACCCTGTATTAAAAAGTGGCTCCAGAGCAAGAATATTTCTTTTAACGACACCATGCTGAAAACGGAATTAGGTACTGCAAATGGCAAAGCGCCACAAATTACAATATTATAAAAGACATGTAATTGACGAAATGGTAAAGAAAAAAGGAATAACTATTACGTTTGCCATCTTATCACTGTCAATTTAAATAGAAACTAAAAATTCTATAATTTATATTGATTAATTTTAATACATTTTTCCCGATACAAGTTTAGAAAGTGTATCAACAATATTTCCTAGTGAAGGAGATAACCTTGTGCGATGCAATACGAAACAACAGCGTCTATGTGTATGTATGTATGTTTGTACGTACGTGTGTATGTTAAAATTAGATATTTTGCAATGTTTAATAACTGGGAGAGTATAGTAGGTATCGCAAATTAAGCAACAATCATTATAAATAAATAATCTTGAACTTGGCTTACATTGTAACAATAAATAAAAAATCTAAGTATTAATCCGTACCTTAAAAATTGTCTTTGCAAATTCAGTACAAGTTCTCTTTGCAAATTTTCCAAATTCATAATGAAACATAATCTTCATTTTTTTTTTTGGGATGCCTTACATCTTTTCTCTTCTTCTTATATAATCGGGTTAATTCTTCTCTCGAAGATGTTTTAATTAAATTGATTGTACTAACCCTTACTTTTTGGAAGTCCATCTTCCAAAACTTAAATGTCAATCTGACGATGCTTCATAGCGAAACAGCTGTCATTGAGTCTTTTAAAAAAGCAATTTTTAAATAAATATTGGAAGTTTTGTTAAAACGAAGAGTTTTTTATTATCCTTAATAAGATGGACTTCCAAAAAGTAAGGGTTAGTACAATCAATTTAATTAAAACATCTTCGAGAGAAGAATTAACCCGATTATATAAGAAGTTACAAGAGAAAAGATGTAAGGCATAATCTTCATTATTTAATTCTATTCTTGTCATAATTTTATTATTTTTTAATGTAACAAAACAATGTTATCGTATGACAACCGAAAAAGTAACAATAATGACAACCAAATTATAACGCAGAAATTCCAAAGCACTCTACTCAAAAATCAAAAACTGAAAAGATGATACAGGGAAGTAAAAAAATATTTTTTGAATTTGGTTACTATTTTGTTAATTCTTTATATTAAAAATTTTCTTTTGAAATGTTTCATTTTCTCTATTTCCTTTTCAAAACAAAATTGATTTTAATCGAAGACTAAACAACAATAATGAAACAAAGCCAAATAAAGTTGCATTGTAACCGAAAATCTAATATCTAATATCTCAAAAACTATTAGGAATTGATATAGGGATATAAATATGAACTTACTTTATTTTTTTATAAGGAATAAAATTAAAATAAAAAAAATATGGGTTGCTATTTGAAATTACGGAAAATACCTTCGTTTTTTTAATTTAAAATTTAACTCAATAATGTGATCACCCTATATAATATTTTTTTAAATACACTTTATTTACTTACAATTGAAGATCTTAAATGCAAAATAATACATTTACTTTTTAATTTAAATAATTTAGGTATTGAAATAATCGTCATTTTATTAAGCGTGATTTCTGTCAAAATTTTCGAAAAACATTAAATTTCTCCTAAACGGTTAATTTTAGATACAAAGTACCTTACATAAACTAACACTTAAATTTAACGAACTAACCAAAAATAAGAAAATAAACAGGGTGTTGCATTTAAAATAGTGAAGTTGGTGTCGGTTTCCGGTATAACCGGAAGTGCGATCAAATTAAAAATATTTTAGTTAAACTCAGAAGTATCAAAAACCCCTGTATACTAAATTTCATTAATCTCGCGTTTTTCCTTCCCCATAAACTTCTAGGTGGCACTCGTCGTACGACACCCTGTATATAGTGAGTTTCATGCGTATTGAATAAATGTTATTTTAAGGTTATTAATATGGACCGCACTGTATATAAATATAGCGGTGAGCATCCTTCTAAATCGAGTCGCAGTTCGCGCATACATACTTGTTCTTCATACTTCGTGCTATTCAAAAACAATGACACAATTATTCAAATTAGACGTTTCGTATTGGCGAGATAATACTACCAGTACTTTATGTATTCATACATATCTTATTTGTAGTCATTTAATTTATATTTAGATAGTAAA
Organism: Ophraella communa; assembly: GCA_035357415.1. Lineage (NCBI taxonomy): Eukaryota > Metazoa > Arthropoda > Insecta > Coleoptera > Chrysomelidae > Ophraella > Ophraella communa. Next base: position 28,430,785 of record CM068987.1, on the reverse strand, counting down.
TAATCTATAAAACTATACTTCGAGATAGTTCGTAATGCACTGCTCAAAAAAAAGTGGATATTACAAAACTCTGCATTTTTTTTAATTATTGTTTAATAATCAATCAAAATTCGATAAAATCAGTTAATCTTTATTCTTTTTCGTTACAATATACCTACCCAAAAAAAAATAAACAAATTTTTTATGAAAAAAAAACAGTTAAAATAAATCAGAAAAAATTTAAAAATGTTAAATAAAGTCCTTTAACGAAAATTAATATCACCCCTAGATTGCCCTAGTGCTGTCACTCTATTTAGGGGGGAAGTTCCGGGCCAGTACCATAATTTATTGCTATTTTATTGCTAATTTATTACCCAAAAACCGATTTTATTGCTGAGAAATGCGTATCCCCCAACCTTAATATTAAGCTAGGGCAGCCATATGCATTATCTCGACAACGGTGTTCGACGTGGAGGTGCATTGTCATGCATAAACACAAATCCATCACCTACCGCCCCCCGGAATAGGCGCACAACAGGATGTAAAACTTCCTCGATGTACACAGCACCAGTGATTCTTCTCTCCAAAACCAGGAGAGGCGTCCGTGTACCCCTCATAATACTACTCCAAACCATAATACTCCTATCTTCAAATAGAACACGTGGTTGGGCTGTTTCTAATCGAGCTTGTCGTCCTGGGGCCCTCCAAACTAGCGTTCTTCGCGAATCAGAAATCAAGCCAATTCTTGATTCATCAGAGAACATCACGTAATTCCAGTTAGGACCATGGTGTAACATTTCTTGAGCTCATTGCAACCTTACAATTTTTTGTTGATAGGTTAGTATGGGAACACGTAGAGGTCTTCTGCGATACAAATTTACCGCATTTAATCTTCGTATAATTATTTGCCTTGAGATAATTAGTCCTTCAAGTCTAGCAATTTCTCTGGATATGCCACTTGTAGATTCCTGTCGATTTCTTCGAGCTATCAATGTTATCTGCCGGTCTTGTGCTGCTGTTGTACATCGACTTCTGCCACTTCTGGGACGATCCTTCACATCATTTGTGTCTTGGAATTTTTTTTAATTTTTGATACAGCACCCTGAGTAACACCAACAATATTCGCGATATCCCTTTGATTAAAGCCCTGTTGTAACAAAGCAATTACTCTAGACCTATTAAAATCTGATATCATGTCTCTGGGCATTTTTAAACAGCTCAAATAAAATTTAAACAAGAATTGGAATAATGTGAAAGCATACCCAAGTCAATTAAATATGACCAAATTAATACAAAAACGAATCAAATTTAGTATTATTTTGATTTACAAACGCTTTAAAATAAATATCAACAAGAATTTTTAAAAAACCATAGGCGTAGATATATTATTTCTAAATATTCCAAATTTTGGACATATGTGTATACATATACATACGACGCCACTGGTCATTTGGCGGCTAGACCGAAAACGACTGCTAGAAATTGGCCGCTAACTTCACACCAGTTATTGACTGATATGCTAAACTGAGTGTTCTCTGCTCTGGCAAGAATAACACCTTGCCTTCGGAACATTTTCCCATTCCTGCGTCATAGAATCTTACCAAACTCCCTAAAATTTCTGTTGGTAGACACATATTTTTGTAAATAATGTATTATCATTCAAAAACCTTGCATTATCTCCAAGAAAAAACTGTTTTTTTACAATTTTGTTGAAAAACCCTTGCTTTTACATCATTCAGTTATTTAGATATGATAAAACAACTTTAATATATTTGACGTCTCTTTTTCAAATGTACCATAGAAATATTCTGTCGAATAAAGGGGGAAATGATAAAAATAACGTTATTTCCGGTTTAAACATTCCATAACATCCGTTTGTCGAAAAAATAAGACCGAAATAATTCTTAACTAAACCATAGGAGAGACTATTTCTTCACCCTCGATCTTTAGCATTATTAGAAACCGGATTTGCAGCCTCTAGGTCAGTTTTTAATAACAGGAAAATTATAAAACAGGGGAAAAATATCCAAAATTGAATTAAAACTGAAGAATTTATGCAGGTCACTTGTAGATGAAAGAAGATCTATTATACGTTGGAGCGGAATATCTTAAAGAAGTCACAATGTAAACGATTTCGGAGGAACATATTGTTAAGGGTAGCATTGGGGAACATCTACAATTGCAAGAACCGGTATTCTTAAGGGATAATTTGGATGAAAAACCTTTGAGAAGTGCCGGAAGGGGAAAATTTAATTAAAAATTACGTATATCTAAGGAATTGATTGCAAACTGATGTTAAACAGAACGTACATATATCTAAAATACTAAAATTACCATCGTTTTACAACAATATATCAATTAACAATATTTAAAATAATTAAAACACTTACCAATATATTCCTACTTTGACACTATTGTTATTTGACAATGTAATCAACAAACAATAACAATCGAGATGTAATACAGACGTTTCTATGGATAACATTAATTTTATGGATACTGAAAAGGTTGGATCATTGTTGTTGTTTATGACGTAGACAAGAACTAACCTACTCACTGCTGAGGTGATTATTTCGAAGCAGATTTAAATTCGGATGCCTACTTTTTGGCAATGCAGTCGACCTTGAAGTTATATATCTCGCTAATAATGAAACATAATCATTTACTTATCCGATATGTTCATAAAGAGGCTGAAATTCTAGAATAATTGTCTAAAAATATCCCTGTTAATCTTATCAGTTTATTGGATGACGGTGTAAAAACAAGGGACAATCTGTATTCGTTTTCACCGAACAAAGTGAATGTTGTGTATCCTACTTAAACGCATAACGGATGTAGTTGGAACTACTTTTACCATTTTTGAAAAAAAAATATAATATTCACCTTAAATAAATTCGTAGCACCCCTACCACTGCTCGTTTGGAACACACGGTATATTCATTACACGATACACTGGGAATATTATAACGTATTCAAAAGTTGTTTTTCGAGTCACTATATTTATATTTATACAAGTAAAGACTGACGTAACGAAACATTTGAAATTACCGATTCTATTGTTTGTTCTGTGGTTATTTTTTGATTCAGTACATTTGATTTGGTGTTGTTGGAAAACGGTAACAAGTTCATCGTACAGTATCTGTATAGATACACGAATACTGAAATTCACACTTTTAACTTGTGGACTAAACATCCACTGTTCGTTGAGAAACCCATCGGTCGCGCATGCGATTGTCGACCGTATTAAATACAACGTTGTCGATACCCAACAGGTTTCCCCAAAACCTGCACCTTTCATAATCCATCCAAACCTCAGATGAAAAAATAAAATAGATAAATAACGATATATCCCTTAACACAGTATTTTTTTGTAATCCACGTAATCAGAGACGTATCATAGTACACATTTACTGGTTATTTGGTATCTATGAAAAATAATTTATTTTTCGGGAATAAAAATGTTGTGAATATAATGGTTGATGTATAGCTTTACTTTTCCCTATCAATGTTTGACAAAATCTTATTGGCTAGTTCATCTGAGCCAATAATATATCATTAAATTCCCGGTTCGATTCAAACGCTTCAATGACTATGCGGAACCAAAATGTCAAAGCATCAACCCCACCAAAACCACACTAGTAGCCTTTACAAGGAAAAAGGAACCTAATCTAAAAATCATAAAAATAGGGGACAACATCGTCGAGTGGAAAACATAGGTAAAATATCCAGGGCTAATCCTAGATAGCAGGTTACTCTATAATAAACACGAAGACGAAGTAATACACAAAGCAACCAAGGCCCTCATGGTGTGGTGTGCAGGAACATTGCAGGAAAGAACTGGGGATGCAACCCACAGATTCTGCAATGGATGTACACAGCAGTAGTGAGACCATTAATCACATATGGGGCAGTGGCTTGGGGCGCAAGGGATAATCTGAGTTTGACGAGGAAAAATGTCTCGAAGATTCAGAGACTAGCCTGTTCATGTATCACTAGAGCAATGGGAACTTGCCCCACTGCCGCAATGGAGGTGATTTTAAACTTAACCTCACTGCACATTCTGCTACAAAGGAACAAGGATAAGAGTTTTTGGACCGAGGGCCAAATACTCAGAAAGCTTGGGCATATACCCGAGCATCATTCAAAGATGTGTGGAATTCAATATTGGAAGAAACTACCGCAGACAAGAGATTGTGATCATGTCAGATAGTCAAGCAGCTATCAAAGCGCTGAGCTCAAATATAATCAGTTCGAAGATGGTTTGGGAATGTCTAGGCAAACTAAATGAACTGGGCCAGAAGAACACTGTCACCCTCCTATGAGTCCCGGGACATATAGGAATAGAGGGGAACGAAACAGCAGATAAGCTGGCAAAAAAAGGAGCTGAAACCCCACATTTGGAACCAGAACCATCTTGTGGGATCAGCAGTAGAGTAATCTTAGGAAAACTAAGGGAAGAAATGGAGAAGGAAAAATCCAAGTACTTGAATCAGCTGGAATGACATGCAATCTAAGATACTACTGGGGAACTATGACCAGAAGAGATCTCTTAGCTGCCTCAACCTCAGTAAAAAAAGGCTCCGAATTCTAACGGGAATATTAACCTGGCATTGCCGGTTAAGAAGCCACATGAAGAAACTAGGGTTAGCAGATGAAGCAAAGTGCAGATTCTGTGAGGAAGAGGATGAAACCTCAATACACATACTCTCAGAATGCCCTGCCTTGCAGAATTCTAAGGCTAGATACCTAGGAGCACATGAAATAGAAGAGGGGGATCTACCCGATTTGAAGCCCGACGATGTCCTAAACTTCCTCAGGAAAATAGGACTGGTAGAGCTGCTATAAATCTGAGAAAACATCAGAACATGGCAAGTAAGGGGGGACACAGGTCGCACAAGCGAACATGGTGGGGGTTGATGTGGGTTACAAACAATAAGCCGACGTTCTGTATCTATTTTATGTTTTCATCTGAGATCTAAAATCTATGCTTGCAGTGACTCTAATCAGGAAAGTGAGGTCTTCTTCAACTTTAAGATCAAAAACATTATACAGCATGTATATAGTTTTAGTGGAAAATGTCATTCTTAATAAAAAGATTTGCTTGTTTTGCAACCCCAAAAAATGAAATCAAATTCAAGTTTTTCAAATCCCCTATCATTTTATACAAATTTTAAGAAAATCGTATTAATTTTGACACTAACTTCGAAAAAAGGTATTATCCTAGTGAATGACGTTTACGATGTACGAAGTAACTGTCACCTTTTCAGTAGATACTTAAATCTCAAAACAAATAAGTTAACATGAAAGCTAACATGAAAATGCACAATACAAAAAACTTCATTGTAAATTAACTACCATAAAACCACAGTTTGTTTGGATAATGACATATCTCAAGCAATGACGACAGTTATGTCACAATGATGTAGCGTATTACAACAAATAACGTACGTTCTTTTTCACACCATGTATTCATCAATGATGGAAGTGACGTCACTCTTTGATGACTGAATTGTTGGAGTCACCAGTGATCCATCTCCATACATCGATGGAATGGGTTTGCAACTCGGAGTAATAAGTAAGCAAAAGACTTATTACTCTGAGGTTTGCAATTTTGGTGCACAACACAGTAATAAATGAACGCGGGGTTACGTCAAACTAGATTTCACCAAAGAATATATGAACGTGGTTGGTGGATTGATGGAACCACCGGTGAATAAAAGAACGTAACTATATTGACCATTCCAGAACACGTGACTTTGACAAGATCCGCCATTTTCTCTGGGTGGCACACAGTCTTATATATTGCTTATAAAAGTATTGCTTATAAAAGCACCCAAGCTTATAAACAATATGGGTCTATTCAAGAAATTGCAAAAAGTGCAAAACTCTGTATAAACAAATGGAATTAATGAGTTTGTATACCACCCAGCAAATATGGCCGACCGTCAATGATGTAATTCTGGAATGGTCAATTAAGATAATTTGAAGATTCGTTTGACCTTGGAACAAGTGATGTCATAGGGTTTGAAGTTATGTTGACAGTATTTGTCAGAGTGGCTGGCCAATGGACAGGGAAAGTGTGACGTCAAAATATGTGTTCTATGCTGTCGAACTGTGAAATGTAAACGAAATGATTCCAAACGGCAACATTATAAATCTCCATCTAAAGGTTTGAAGGTTATGTTACAATGTTTTCACTGAAATTGTTCGTATATCTACTGATATCTACTTTAGTGATATGTAAAACATATGAATGAACACTTGGCAATGAAAAAACAGTAATTAACTCCCAAAAAATCAAGAAAATACAATAAAATGGTCAATAACATACCTTAAACAAAGTTGTTTGGAATCATTTGGTTTGACACTTACGTCACTACTTTCCCAGTCCATTGCTGCTATGTTGCAGCCAGGGCCAAAACATTCAATACAGAATAACCCTCAGCTGGCTTGTGCTTGTTGTTATTTGGTACAAATAGTTGGTGCAAAGCACTTTTTGAACATTTTGGAAACACTAAAGAGAAACAAAAACAAATAATCCAAACAACAGCCATAACAATGATAATATCAATATCAACTGGCCAAAAGTCAAAAAGCAGGGAAGCAAACCTGACAATTCCTAAGGAAATAACGGTTTGTCGCTTTCAAGGTCGTAGGCTCTTTGACGTCACTAAAGAGGGATTAGTGACGTCCTTTCTTTCCAAAATTGTCGATATTGGGCTAGTGAAACTGTAATAGTCAATTATACCCATCTGTGGACACGCTGTACAACCAAAAACTGGATTTTCTTAAAGATATAATAACTACAACACATAATAGAGGATCAGTAATGTTAAATTTTCAATGGACATTTAAATCTGGGAAGATGTAATATAGCTTTACTATATTTATTATCTTTTGGAATCTATCATTCACAAGAACACCTAAGGTCAACTTAAAACCCGTTTTGCTCATTTCTAGGAGACTTTTTGCTACTCCTGATGATTCATTTATCTCATCAATACTGGCATATTAATCCAGTGACCTCTAGGTAGATTCACAGTGCTAGTGATTGGGTCAATGTAGATTATAAATTGAAACTATGTGAATTAATGTACGTGGAGTACACAATTTTACTTGTTTTTGTTTGGATTGGATCAAGTAAGAAAGCAAAGGATGTGTAAATATCGTGAAAAAACTTTCTTCAAATGAATCCGCAAAGAACCCCGCACAAATCTTATGGGAATTGGCTCCCGGTCAAATTGCCTGAAATTTGAATGTGTTGTTCGTTTCGGCTCCTGAGCAAAAATCTCAATTCGAATCCAATGTCAATATGACAATATTGACAGTTGACAGCTGTCAATTAGTTGTCAACCAGCTGTCAAATAGCAAGAAATAAGATTTGTGCGGAGTTCTTTATATGCATATTTAAGGCACCTAATCGCCAAATGCTGCAAGTTTTTTAAAACTAAGTGAATACATTTAGGAAAAAACTTCCAGGAATATAACTATATCCTTGGACCATATTGAATCTTCTTCATGCTCTGACTGGGCTTGTCCATAATAATTTCCTCAGGTTGATTCATGTATACCATGAAAATGTTTCCTGGGATTCTAAAATTTTAGTTTTAAAGCATTTTCTTCTAAAATGCTTTGATACACTTGATATATGTTCTTATTTCATACAATTATCCACATACTTTAAATTGAAGATTCGTTTTAGTCTAGTGTAAAGTGGTTTACGTAAGTCTGACAACGCTGCAATCACGATGACGTCCTTTCGCTGGTGAATGCTGCTCGTTCCAAGTGGAATTTTGTATAAAAATATAAAGATGGAAGGAGTTAATATCACAAATGTAGAGATGGAATACTTGGTACGATTGTCTGGATTATTTTTGTTACTTGTTCTGCTTATTTTTAGATTGTTTTATGATATGTATAGAGTAAATATGGATTTTCGGTTAAAAAAAGAGCCCTATTTTCGATCAGTATGTACCTGTACATCAAATTTTAGTGAAAGTAAACGATAGAGTTTGAATCATAAAGATAATCCCGCATTTTATCCCTTTTAACAACATTTTCCAAGAAATAGGGGAGACCAAAAGAGGATTAAACTTTTAGAAACTCAAACCAAACGAATATTCTGAGAATTAGGTGAATAAAATCACTAAATTGACATCCCTTTTGACAACAATCCCTAAAAATAACTTTGTTTTTATCAAGAAATTATACACACAGCGTTTAACATTTAAACTGCATAAATAAATAATGCAAACGTCGTCAATATACGATATTTATAAACAATTTATAAATATTTAATAGCAATAATTTGTATCAGGCTACCAGAACCAAAGTGAGGTCTCGGTAAAATTTGTTAATGATAAACAATTTAATGGGTTTATACAGTGACAATTTGAAAGTAAATAGCAACAAGTAGGTACCTACTAGGAAGGAATTACGGTACGTAAAAAGAACCGTAGATGGCGATTAACAGCATAGAGAAATATATAAGTGAACAAGGTTGCTTTCCCAGTAACTGTAGTAGCTTTCTTGTTAGTTGGAATCATTATTTCTGGCCTTGCTATCAATTATTTTAGGGAAAGGATCAGATATACATTTCACAACCTACTTCCTTTGAATGCCTCAAGTTTTAGAAGGACATGCTGTGCACCTTTCTTTCACATTTTATTTCTTTCCAATAAAATCCCTTGGTCCTTGAACAAAATTAAATTCCATTGCAAATCAGCATCATTCTATTGCACCTCGATCATCATCCCTACTAACAATTACTTTGTATTGCTAAATTAGGCAGTTTTAAATATTAAAATTGTACTAAAAATATTTTTAAAGCATTTGTATTAATGAAAATAACTCAAAATACCTTAACGACGTTCTATATGTTCCCAATTTACCATTATAATAGATTTTATTTATATAAATCCACCACACACTATGTTTAAACTTGATCACGAATCTATAAATATATTAATTTTTTCCGTAACAGTTTCCTTCTTATTTTAACCGATCTACTTGTTAACAGAGGTCGCCACTTCTTACGTTCTAACTTACTCGTAACTGTACGTACCTTATACAGCGCCTGACTCGATTCAAATCAAGATCATACTTCACAGGATCATTTCTGTAGTAGATCTTCGCATACTCTCTACTCAAACGTAGAGTTATCGCAACCATGATGACGAGACATAGTTTCGTACTCTGAGCGTGAGGCAGACATATCGTGAGTAATTTCTATTCGCGATATTGTCATACGATGATCGTTCACTCAGCCCTTGTGGCTGTGGCATGAGTACGAAACAGTCTGAGTGGTTGCAACTTATAATAATCCAAACACAATATGTTGTACAGAAAATTAAGTCATAACAAAGCTTAGAAATATTTATACGCTATTGTTTTTGATCTGATTATTGAGGCATTCAATTGGAAAACAGACTTTGATAATTCCAAGGAGTGCCTAGGATTTCATTTTGCGATTTTTCATAAAGGTTTTCAGAGTTTTTTTAATTGTTACTGGAGTTACTGCTTTAATTGGACGTCCAGCGTAATTCCAGTCATTTACTAGTAGAAATGCGGTAAAGATTATTAACTAATTGTTTGGTTCTTTGGAAAAGGAAAAACTACTCTGACAAATGATTTCAATTAGTGCATGCAAATCGTATTTTCGATCAAAAATGTGTATTATTGTTTACTATTCCTGGATAACCAGACACCTGAAGATGAAAAAGGTATACCTAGTAGTTTTCACAATCCATGGTATTGACTGAAGGATTATAATAAAAACAATTAGACCCTTAAGTTGTAAAATCCGAGATGCACATCATAAATGTAAAAGGACCTGATTCAGGTAATTTTGTTTTTGGGGAGAGGGATTGTGGAGGATTACAGCTTACACTTCTTGTTCATTTTAGTCTTTGTATTTCATTGGAAGTGTTCACTTGTGTTACGGCGTGCAATCATTTTTTTAACATTTATTTGTTATTACAGACATTAATTTTTTATACCCCAACGTACAGAATAAGCAGGATTTGGCGTCCGTGGATAAAATGTAATAGTGCTTCTTCCAGTGGTTCCTTAAAGAAGAATCACTTATCTTGTGACGCGAAAATCATTATAAAAAATGTGTATAGTTCCTTACTTCAGCAAGGATATAACGCGGGTGCTGCAGCAAGAGTAACCAGTAATTTGACGAAGGTGCCTCTTACTTCTTTGAAATGAATTGTTGAAAATTCCATGGAATCAAGAAAAAAGCATAAAGATTCCGGTGTCACAAAAAGTCTAGACGACTGGGAAAAAGATTTGATAAGGCGAAAAATCTACACTATGTACGATGAGCAGCGTGTCCCTACAATTAAAAGTCTGAAACAGCGGCTCATCAATGATGAAACTCACATCAACTGTGGCCTCTCTACTCTTTGGCGAGCTCTGTCTGCAATGGGCTTTAAATATCGCAAAATTGACAAGAGACAAGTAATAATGGAATCCACATGTTTAATAAACTGGCGTTCTGAATATATAACGTCAATAAGAAAATACCGGTCTGAAAATCGGCCAATACTCTACCTCGACGAAACGTGGTTTGACACGCATGACACCCCTTCCAAAGGATTCCTCTGATAAGTGTAAAAAAAGCACCATCAAATAATGGGAAGAGAATCACAATATTACACGCAGGATCGGAACATGGTTGGAACCCAAACGCTATGTGGCTTTCTGCCAAAAATATTAAGGACTCTTGTGTTGATCATCACGATGAAACGACAGTAGAGCTTTTTGAAGATTGGTTTAAAAATTGTCCGTTACCCAACTTTCCGCCAAACAGAGTTATAACGGGTCGGCTGAAAAGTCCCCGGTCTGACCTATAGATGACGACACTAGAATTAAATCCATTTCATTTTTAGATAGTATCAACCTTCAAAAGATTCGTGTAAAAATTTGACAGCTGTCGGACTATTAGTTTGTGAGATATTGCATTTTTAGTGAAGCAACTTTTGTTATTTTCAAAAAGATGGAAAAAAAGAATTTCGTGTGCTTATTAAATATTGTTATTTGAAAGGAAAAAATACAGTTGAAGCAAAAGCTTGGCTTGATAATGAGTTTCCGGACTCTGCGCCAGGAAAATCAACAATCATTGACTGGTACGCAAAATTCAAGCGTGGTGAAATGAGCACCGAAGACGGTGAACGCAGTGGACGCCCAAAAGAGGTGGTTACCGACGAAAATATCAAAAAAATCCACAAAATGATTTTGAGTGACCTTAAAGTGAATATGATCGAGATAGCTGACACTCTAAAGATATCTAAGGAACGTGTTGGACATATTGTTCACGAATATTTGGGTATGCGGAAGATCTGTGCGAATTGGGTGCCGCGCGTGCTCACAATCGACCAAAAACAGCAATGAATTGATGATTCTGAGCAGTGTTTGCAGCTGTTAAGTCGTAATAAACCCGATTTTTTGCGTCGATATGTGACTATGGATGAAACTTGGCTCCATCACTACACGCCTGAGTCCAATCGACAGTCAGCTGAGTGGATTGCGGCCGGTGAACCGCCACCAAAGCGTGGAAAGACTCAACAGTCAGCTGGCAAATTTATGGCCTCAGTTTTTTGGGATACACACGGTATATTGTTCATCGACTATTTGGAAAAGGGAAAAACAATCAACTGCGACTATTACTGTGCATTATTGGAGCGATTGAAGACCGAAATCGCGAAAAAACGGCCCTATATGAAGAAGAAAAAAGTGTTGTTTCATCAAGACAATGCACCGTGTCACAAATAATCGAAAACGATGGCAAAATTGCATGAATTGGGCTTCGAATTGCTTCCTCACCCACCGTATTCACCAGATCTAGCCCTCAACGACTTTTTCCTTTTCTCTGACCTGAAGAGAATGCCCGCGGGAAAAAAATTTGGCTCTGATACCGAGGTAATCGCCGAAACTGAAGCCTATTTTGAGGACAAACCGAAGGAGTACTACAAAAATGGTATCGAAAAGTTGGAAGGTCGCTATAATCGCTGTATCGCCCTTGAAGGCACCTGTTAGTAATGGACAACGCAAGCTATCATAGTCGACAATTGCAAAAAATTCCTGGCTCAAAGAATACGAAATTGGAGATTCCAAACTCCATGGCTGCAAATGACATATATTTTGAGGAAAATTATAAAAAAAAGAACTTTTACAAGTGCTGCAGTCATTTTCTTTAAAAAAACGTATGTTTGTGATACAATTGCAGAAGAATTGGGACATACAGTATTACGACTACCTCCCTACTACTGCGTGTTCAATACTTCTCCAACTTTAAGTGGTAGTGTGGTAGAATTAATTAGGACCTGTATGAATGACATTCCTACCGAGAGTTGGAAAAGTTCTGTTATAGTCATGTTATAAATGTTGGAAACTCGTACCTTTCTGTAAAATCAATTGCGCCAATTATAATTAATAAGCCAATACCATTTACTGTGAAAAACACTATAAGAAATAGAATGAAGAAGATGATAGAGTCTTTACTAAAATAATTTTTTACTATCAGAAAGATTTGTAACCCCTTAGAGAAAATCCTATAACTGTTTTCTTGGTGTAGAATAATTTTCTTATCACTAATCTCGCCGATTCTCTAAAGATTTCGTTCGTATTAACGAATGATATTTTAAATAATCAGCCTCTAATTCTATTAGGTTGATTGTTGGACCTTTTTCGTTGAAAATTTCCATTTCAAAGAGGTTTTGGTATAATCAATAAAATGGAAAATGGAGCCGAATCAGGTACGAGCTTTCCCGAAAGACGGGAAAATTGGCGGTTATAGTTTTGCATAATTTATATTGATAGTATACTATTAGAGAAAGAAGGAAAAGAGAATTGATAAAACAATACTTTGATTTCGCGGAGCAACGAAGCTCGAAATTAAAACGTACCAAAACCAATCTCACCTACTCAAAAACATAGACCGCTGCTAAAAAAATGTCACCGAAAAGAAATATCCGTAAATATATTTTGACCCAGTTATCCGGCAATTTTGATCAAACTTTAAGAAAACTTTCCTCAACTGTGTGGGGTATTTTGAAAAGTTTGACAAGGTTCCAAAAGTTCCGAAAGATGCTGAAACAAACAAATATCTCAACTGGATAAACGAGGCATTAAAATTGCCACTTGTGGATTTTTTTGTCTCGCAACAAGTGACACTAGCAAGTCCATTTTTTACGCAGATTATGATGTAATCTATAAAAAAAGTCATTTACGCTTTGACACTTTCAAAGTTTAAATAATTTGAGGTTATCAAAGCGAAAAAACCGCTTTTTTTAAGATATAGACGAGCTAATAAGACTGTTGCCACGTTTCTATATCATATGTATCCTCAAACCATCAGTTTATCGCTGATTAATGAAAATATTCAATAAAAATATCTAAGTAAGATTCATTAATATCATTGTAACGATAGTTTTATCTGATGCAAAATATTTCACTTGTAAAATCTAGTTTGATTCTTATTTTTTTTACAAATTTACCCAGATTTGAGAAACTTTTAGGTATGTGACAACACCGCTTCGGTGAGTTATGGCGTCTGTGCATCGCCGATGTTGTCGTAGCAACGCCTGTTGTCCCTGGCAACGGCTCTACACATTGATTTCACGTATAGACTGAATATATTGCATTGCAGTCGTGGAGAGGCACAGAAACACCAGAGGTGGGGGTGGTTCATTTTATTACAACCCTCCCACCTCTTTAACGGAGACTTCTCTTTGTGCGCTACTTATTATGAACCTGTTCTTTTTTTTGTTTTTTGTTTCATTAAGGTTTTGAAAATCGAGTGATTGACCGGGAAAGCTCGTGCTCATTCCCCACGGGTGACGTTATTCAAAATGTAAATCAAATACATATTTTGAAACTACGCTTTTCAAATTTACTATACTCTATTTAAAAACTAGCAGGAGTAATTTGCTGTTTGTTTAAACCCGACATTATAAAGAACAATTTTCTGTACTCAAAAATTTCCTATCATTTCATTTAACGCCATCTAGCGTCGACAGCAAAAGTCAAAAATTCAAAACCAAATAAGCGTTTTGTAGTGAAAATTATGCTCTTTCATATGAGCCTAACTTTGCTAAAATCGGTCAAAAGAAACGGGCGAAATCTTGGTTTGTTTATAAAAAAAATTGAACTTTCCCCACCGCTTTATTTTGATAGATGGAACAAAACGTTTCAGACAAAAAATATGGGGAAATGGTTAGTAAATATGAAAATGATATCATCGACATACTTTCATTATGCAAAATTCTACACAAATCCCATTTTTATACTTGGTGTTGGTTGTTACGCCCTCTAGTGGACGTTTGACAATCTCGAAAATAATTTACAGCAATTTCTCTTGCCGACTTTTATCATGATTTTTTTTTTCTCAAATATATACGACCAATATCTTATGAGATATGGCCGCTCGCTACCCTTAACTGATCACCCTGTACATAAGGGTTATCTGTGCTTGGCATCAAGGCAGACAATTGTGTTTGGACCTCCAAGAAATCTGAGACTATAGTTCATTTGTTTGGAATTGGCAGTTAAGAAAAGTCATTAAATGTTGTAAACAAGACCCTAAATCAGTAGCGCACGTACTTATTTATATCAGTATTAAGAGTAAACTTTAATGCTTCAATAACAACCGCATTAAGAAGAATTAGAAAAACTAATTTAAAGAATTTTGCGGCCGCCCGGAAATACAAACTCAATGAAGAACATAAACAAGGTAGATTAATTTTTGCCTTAAATTATACATTATACATTAAATTTTTGGGGAAGGGTAATTTTTTCCGATGAAAAAGTATTCCAATCACATAGTGACGGCCATATTAGAGTTTATAGACCGCCTGGAAGTAGGTTTAATGAAAATTATATTTCTTCTAATGATAAGTCTGGACGATTTTTTGTAAATTTTTTGGCTTGGATGTATAGAGGAGGTTTAGGAATGTGCTGGAGAATCGAAGGAAGATTAAATGCTAGAAACTATTTGGATATTTTAGATGGGGTAATGTTACCATCGGTTAGGGAAATTTTTCCCAATGATAATTTTATTTTTCAACATGACAATTGCTCATTGCACACTGCTCGCAGCGTACGCAATTATATTGCTGAAAATAATATTGAAACGCTTCCATGGGTCGCTAAAAGTACAGACCTTAATCCAATAGAGAATGTTTGGGGGCTTATGGTAAAAAAATGAAAAAATTTAAATACAATTCCACGAAACAAAGAACACTTATGGACGCTAATAGAAGAAACCTGGGAGAGCTTGACAGAAGATGAAAATTTAACATTAAATTTAATTGACTCAATGCCTACAAGATTACAAGAACTTATCAATAATAATGGAGGTATGACACGTCATTAATTATTGAATGTAAACTTTCATGGCTTCTATGCTACCATGATCTATAATCTATTTGTTAGTTCATTTAATTGTTTATATATGAATGATAATAGATTTTTATTTTTTCCAATTTGTTTTATTGCTTTATAAAATTCAATTTCATCATTACATCTACTAACATTTTTATTGAGCTGGCAACACTGCCATAGAAATTATACCATAACAGCTGATTTAAAGCATTGACACTTTTTAAAAGATCGATTTACACAACTACAAAAACACTATTTTTGATTATAATAGTTGTACCAGTTTTATATGACGCGGAGTGTACAACAGCAGCACAAGACCGGCAGATAACATTGATAGCTCGAAGGAATCTACAAGTGGCATATCCAGAGAAATTGCTAGACTTGAAAGACTGAATATCTCAAGGCAAACAATTACACGAAGATTAAATGCGGCAAATTTGTATCGCAGAAGACCTCTACGTGTTCCCAAACTAACCTATCAACAAAAAATTGTTTGGTGGGCCCCAGGACGACAAGCCCGATTAGAAACAGCTCAACCACGTGTTCCATTTGAAGGTGGGAGTATTATGGTTTGGAGTGGTATTATGAGGGGTACACGGACGCCTCTCCTGGTTTTGGAGAGAAGAATCACTGGTGCTGTGTACATCGAGGAAGTTTTAAATCCTGTTGTGCGTCTATTCCGGGGGGCGGTAGGTGATGGATTTGTGTTTAAGCATGACAATGCACCTCCACATCGAACAGCTGCAGTACAAAATTTTTTGGAAGAAGAAGGAATATCCACATTAAGATGGCCATCAAATTACATGAACGTCATTGAACATGCCTGGGACATTCTTAAAACACGCATTAAGAAGCGAAACCCTCCCCCAATTACTCTACGAGAACTGAAAGATGCTGCTCGTGAAGAATGGGAGAGAATTCCACAAGCCCAGCTCGACCATTTAATCGATAGCTTGCCACATCTCCTACAGTCATGAATACAGGCAACTGTCAGATTTGCATAGAATTACATGCAATAATACTCAACATTCCCAAAATAGTGTATGACGTCACAAACTATGACGAACTGAAAGAAGGGTTTGGTAAGAAGTATACCTGTTGTGACAATATTATCTAGGGTTTATATTGTGTTTGGGTTAGTTAATCCCTAATTACAGGGTGGATTGTTTTAAAAATAACAACTATGACTATGTTTCAAAAGAAATGTTTACTATTTTTAGTTATTTTTCATGAACCACCCTTGCTTGAGTTTTCAACGATTTGTATTTATAATGCTGCCAACTCCAAACAAATTAACTTTAACACTTTTATTTATGAATAACTTTTAAATCTTCAGAAATATACTCATTGTTTTTATGGTGTTGTGCTACCAGTTGAATACTAAATTAGATTCCTTCAACTTCAATCCTTCCTAAGGACCACAAAACATCGAACTAACTGCACTGAATAAAGTTAACAAACATAAAATGATTTACGAAAATTTTTACCAGACTAATAGATATATTATATCAAAATCTCCAAGTTTTTGTTCTATTTTGTCCACAAATTCTATCATTCTACTTTGATCATCGCAAAATCCTTTGAATATCCTACAAATATCCTTTCAACGAAGTCAATTATTAACGCTGCAACGTAATGAAATGACGAAACTGAACAAAAAGAAAAGGAAAATGAAGCACGGAAAATCTAGATGCAGGCGAACAACTATGGAGCGCAGCAAAATGTAGGACACCGTAAAATTCTCCTCCAACGTTGCCAAAACTTCTAAAGTACACCGAAAAATATTTTTTACTACTTTAACCAACATAAGATTTTAAAAAACCTACAATTCATTCAAAATTAGTATTTTTTTTTAACAAAAAACTACATTACATGTATTATTACATTGGAACACACATCGGCAACGTTGCAATTAATTTATTACGTATTAACAGCGCTTGCGCTCTGTATTATCATTATCGAAATCCACTTCGGTGTTAATTTGAATGAAGAAAAAATGAATCTACACTAAGAAAACGTATTTCTATACAACCCTAACATCTATTATGGAAGAAAAATGGAAAATCCATAGTGTTTGTAATTTGACGAGGTTTAATGAAAATTACTTACTGTAGAATCCAATTGTATGCAAATTAATCGATGTTTGTGTAAAAATGGCTCGATTAATGACTCAATTTATAACCGCGCTCACTATAATGACACAACGACGTCAGAACTGAAAGATTGATGACAAACGTGACGTTATATTAGAGAGCGTGTTTACAGAAAGATTTTTTTAAAAAAAAACTGACATTTTTAGAGAAAAGTTTATTAAGGTGAAGTGAGGTCGTTAAGGCTCAATGGTGAAAATTTTAGACGGTTTTTGAGTATTTAATTAAAACATTTATGAAAAATGTTAATTTTAGTATGATAATTTTGCAAAAAAAATTTATTAAAGCAAATTATTTATTAAAAAAGATGTTTTTTTATAAAAAACTAAGAGGTAATTTATTTTCTTAGCTACAAAAAGAAATTTATGTCGAGTTAAAAACGCAATTCCACTAATTTTTTTATTGAAGATTGTTTTTCTTGTTAAAAAAATTTGTTTTTAGTAAATAACTGATTCCAGGCGATTTCATAAGCTCTACAACCCTTTTTCTTTTATTTATCTACAAATTCTTGCAGACTGATTCAAAATTACGTTTTAATTTTCGCTAAAAATTATTATTCTGACAAAAACTAACCTCTTTTGTCTGTGCCTTCTTCACCAAAAATTAAAAATAATTCACTGCATTTTCGTTTAGTTTATCACTTCGTGATAGTCAAGTTGTCGTCGTCGATAGCAACAGCGTGACTGTTTCTAGAGGGCAACAAAAAGTCGACTGATTGAAGGCGGGCACACCATCATAGAGGCGGCATACCGATCTTATAGTTGATGTTATAAACGGTGTATAGCCGCCTCCGCGCACAAGCAATACATACCTGCCGCCGGTTTATCCTTGATGAGCGAAAATCCTACAGGAATTTCGACCCTATGCACTTACAATAGACCCTGGCTAAGTATCCCTCGTACGTTTCCTAACCTAAATCAATGCGATGCCAACATTTTTCCAACTTCCGTGCACAGGATTCATAGCCACTGTTATGTATGCGGATAAGGACGAAAAAAAGGATTCAAAAATCGTAAAAGTGACGTCTGAATGAGAACCTGCATTCCAGTAATTAATCAACAGGATATACAAAGGCGTTACAAAAAAAGGGTAATTAATTTAAGTAAAAATTAAAAAAAATATATTATATAACACAATTTATTTATTTTACATTTACATTTATCTCTAATAATTATTTATTATTTAAAAATCTAGTTGACTAGCTTTAGAAATATTGCTAATTGTTTATAAATATTGCTTTATGTAAATATTTTAATCACACTTGGACTGAGTACTTACGGAAAAAAAATAAATAAAATGGGACTAGAAAATATTTGGCGACCAATCGATACACCTGGTTTATATATGTAAATATATCTACGTCAAAAAATCGATATTATTAGATAGAAGAATTCGCAGCTCCAGTTCTATCCTCCCCTCTGTTGGTATCGGTTTGCAATGACTGTTGCTGAAGGAATTTAGCCGCTGCCGGGAAGCCTTGCAAATCGAACGTAGGTGGCGCTACAATAGCCGCTCCGACTGCAGCGCCTGCAGTTCCCTGTAAAACAAAATATTTCCAATAAGAATCACCTATTCGACATTCAGGGAAAAGAAGTTTGATGTTTCAAGGGTTATTAAGAATGAAATTCAAATTGTGGAGGCACAACTTTTATATTTGTTGTTTTTTTCAATAAAATGCAGAACAGGAGGCTTGTTTTTGACGCTCAATTCAAATTTCCAGAAGACAAAGTTGTGAATATAAATGCTCTTAGGGATTCTAAGACTAGGATACAATTGTTAATGGTGCTTATGAACCTACTGATGAAGAATCTCAGTGGCCATCTAATGATGAATCTGTACCATTTATAAATTGATGAAGAAAAGATTCTACATCAGCTGAACATACAACACGATCTGGCAAGAAGATTCAAGCTCCAGAAAGGCTTAATCTTTAATTAACTCTACCAGAGTGACATTATAAAATAAAAATTATTCTGAAATTGATTTTGGTAATTAAAGTTTTGAGTAAGTTCAAGAGTTTTCCATCTAAACGTGCTAGAAAAAGATCAACCATCAAATACTTTGGATTAGAGCCATGGGTTATTAGGGAAGAACGCAGGAAGGAATCAGCTTGACAGTATTCATAGCTAAGTAAATAAGGAAAACTTTTAAATTTAAAGTATGTACATGGTTTAGAAAGGTACAAAACACCATTGATAAGGCCTGAATCTTTCCTTGGAATCACAATTACACTTACAAAAGCAGACAACAGCAAATTGGAGCAAAGAAAAGCTCTTGAATGTTGGGAAGCTACACCCACACACTTTGAAGGTCTGATAAGACAGAGAAGAAAAACTGTAACCAACAGCAGACTGTGTAAAATGACCACTATCAAGGCTGAAAGCAGCAAAGTTGCAAAGGTCGCCTCATTTGTAATGGGGTTCAAGTAGTCAACTTATTGATAAAGTGTAACACACTATTAATCCACTTTTGGACCACGAGAAGTTGATCCAGAACTCCAAAATACTAATGGAAGCTACCCTTGTTACAATACTCAATGTTTTTCTCACCTGTAGATAAGTTATTATCCTTTTCATTTCCTCCAAAGCGTTAGCTTGCATCAAAATGTAATTTTTGGCCAGTAATAATGTTGCTATTTTTGACAGTTTCCTCACTGAAGGGGAATGAGCGTAAGGTATGACAGATCTGGAAATAAATGTTATTAATTTTTAAAAACTTCCAAAACAAGAATATTTTCTAGGATTAAAGGATATGGGAAGGAAATTCCTGCTTTTTGGATTACTCGCTATACTTTTCTATATTTACCTCAGTTCATCCAAGGCATCGTTTAAATCGTGCATCCTTCTTCGTTCCCTCGCGTTAATGTTCAACCTCACTGCCTTTCCTTGTCTATTTTTACCTTTGGAAGAAGACCCCTGTTGGGAGTTTTGCAAACGAGCTTCTTGGCATCTAAAATATCACCAACAATCAACCTTATTACCTTTACAAATCATCTAAAATACCTTTGGCTTTGACTGGAACAACCAGGATCAGGATTATTTTCGTCCGAAGGTGGTCCATGACTAACTATGTTGGGATTAGGTTGGCAGCCTTGAAAGTAAAACCCACCCAGACCTACAGTACTCAAAGGTGTTCTTCTACCAGGTATCTGTTGGTTATCGTCCGCGTTGGAGGAAAATTGTGGAAAATTTACTTGATCTAATGAAGGGTTAGCTACTTGAGAACTTGAGCTTGGTAAAGATGCGTTCTGTAATAATAATTATTAAGAATTTCTATGTTAAAATAGTTAAACTAGGTGTTGTTTTACCGCAGTTTGCCAACCCCAATTTGGAACGTTACTGTTACCGCTTCTAAGCCATTGTGGAGGTTCGACTACCCCTCGAGAGATGGCGTGCATAGTAGTATCATCTCCTTCTGAAGACGATTCGCAATCAAAGGATTTCATAGTTAAAATTTTTGATAAAAATTATAAAGGATTCGTAAAAAAAGGTGCTGATTTTCATCTAGTGGATTTTGTACGTCATGAACGACATCTTTGGTTTCATTCTTGTACTAAAAACAAAAAAAAATTAGATTTATTTGATGCTAGAAATAAATAAATAATTGGTTTTGTTGTATTGCAGGACAAATATCAGTTCTAACCTCACTTTTTGCAGATAAATTTATTTAAAAGATAGTGAATTGTATTTCTTACTCTACCACTACATTTGTATAAATAAATTATTAAAAATAAATTATTTAAAGGTTTTTTTATGGTATATTTGGTAAATTACCTTCCATTTTTACAGCATTATCACAGTTTGCACTGCATATCTATCACCAAATCACTGTAAATCACTATTTGGTTGTTGATATAAATAAATTATTTATTTATTTGTTGCTTAAAAGCTAATCTTAAATGTAAACTAAAACTAAGTCCACAATGGACACTAAAATTGTGAACTAGAGTTGAAAAATTGACAGATGCGACCCCATGAGAAGAGGGGTTACTGGAAACATAGTAGTAGGCCAGGGGTGGAAAAGTTTCCCAGTTAAAAATCAATAAAAATAGTAAAAACAATTATACCTATACAGATATTTTAGTTTGTAAATTGATTATCGAGTATTTTTACTTTTTATTTAAAATTGTTGGTGTAAAAAATTTTTAAAAAAGTCACCGAAATTGGATTTAAGGGTGTGATCTGTGCGCTGCTGTAATTTATATTTCAGATTTATTATACGGAACACCCCTAACTAAAACAAGGGTAGTAAAGAGAACAAAAGATGAAGCCGTTGCTATAACGACTCGGGCTGAAGATGCGGAGCCATCTATAAGGATTTTCCGTAACTAGTGCGGAAAAATCGTTGAAAATTGATAAGAGATTAAAAGAAATTGGATTAAGTTAGAAAAAAGATTGTTTTTAATTAATATAATTAAAAAAAATTATGTCAGAAGTGGGATTCGAACCCACGCCCACAGAGTGGACCAGAACGCTCATAACCTGTACTACAGGCAAGGTGTTACCTTGAGTCTGGCGCCTTAGACCGCTCGGCCATCCTGACATATATCAAACAATCCATATATGATAGTAATAAATGATTAATAGAGATCAATGTGTTTATTTTGATATTAAAACTTTGATAAGTCGATTTAATCAATGTTTAAAGTGTATAATTTCTATGTATTATTATATAGAACAGTTTTGTTATGTATAAACTATAGATGTAATTTATCTACGTGTTACGCGCGCCATCTGTCAACCAAAAGCTCGACTCGATCCCGCGGAAGTTACCTACTTTAGTTTTAAGGTGAGAAAACGAAATTTTTTTAACAAAAATTCTTTTTAATCAAGTTGTATATTTAAAAAATACATTCTGAAGTACAAGTTTATAAAAATAATACGTAATTTATTTGATTTCTAACAAAAAGTTGTTAATTTTAGTTCCCCTATTCTCGAAGAGATGGCGTAACGCCAAGTTTCTACTGATTGTTATAAATTTTGTATAAGAAATAGTTATTTACGTTACAAGTCCTGGAAGTAACTTATTACGGTACGAGAGTCAAGAATATCTAATCGAGTACCGTAATAATCACTTTATCACTTTACGGACGTGTATCGTACTATATTTTTTTTTCATACTGCCTTTGGTTTTAAACGCAATAAGTAACAATGTAAATAAAGGCAGACGTATTAAATTTTTGTGCACACACGAAATATCTGCGGAAAAAATGGATCTGAAATTAGATGAAATTGCTGAGAAAACTGCGGAAGCGATAGGGCAAATCATTCCAGTTAAGTCTGCGAAAAGATGTGAAAAAAATATGCGCTGTTTTGCAACTGGCGTGAACAACACAATTTAAAAAGTAGTGCTGATGAAAAAGTGATGTTGGCTTACTTTTTGGATGTGGTAAGAACAGTTTTTTTAAAGAATATTCTTTTCAGCAGTTTAAATTTTCAGTCAAAAACATTCATCAGCCAAACCAGTCGAAGGTGCTGACAAAGGAACAAATTGAAAGCTTCATGAGGGACGCTCCAGATAAAAAATATCTATTACTCAAAGTGATAGCATTACTTGGAGTTGCTGGAGGTTGCCGAAAGGAAGAGGTCTATAATTTAGAAGTTAATGATGTGGAGGATACGGGCAATTAGCTAATGGTTAAGATTAACCAGACAAAAACGCATATTCAACGAGCTTTCACTGTGATTAACAGTGATGAGGTTCACTATTTGGATGTGTTTAGAATATACGTGAATTTACGGCAACATGTCTCCCTGAAAGCTCTTTTGGTGGGTTATAGACAAGGAAAATGTCTGTCTCAAAGAGCTGGTATACATACTGTTGGCGGAGCACGTAAGAAAATAGCTGAGTTCTTAAAACTAGACCAATCAGAAAAGTATACAGGTCATTGCTTCAGGAGGACATCTTCAACGTTGTTGGCCAATGCTGGAGCTGACCTTAAAGCTCTAAAACAGCACGGTGGATGGAAGAGTTCTTCAGTTGCAGAAAAGTATATAGAAGAATCGATTGAAGGCAAAAACAAGATTGCAAGAATGATCCAAAGGGACGAAATATTTGTTGAAGTGGTACATCACAGCCACACGTCTTCCACGATTACAGAAAACACTGTAAATCCATCAACAACAATTTTTATGTAAAATTCTTAATATTTCAAGGTATTAATAAAAATATAAATACATAATTTAATTCAACAAAATTTAATTCCAAATAAAAATAATTCTTTATCTGGAAATTATACAAACAATTATATTTATTTAAATTTAGATACTTCAAGTAAATTTTGATTTTTCGATCATCCCCAAAAAATCTTATTTTCCTCCACAGTAACCCTTCGCATTTTCATAGATTCCACAACATCCCCCATAATCATATTCAGCGTTTCTTAAATAAACACAAGAAATCCCTTAAGGGTCTTAATTTATTCCCTGCAATAGAATCGGAAACGGGATACTAGGTCGCAGAGGGGCGCATCTTTCTCAGAATCCAGGACGTAGCCTTTACTCTTACATAACATCGATGCCAAATCTACCACGAAAACATTTCCACCCTTAACGCCTCTAATTTAATCAACAGTTAATATTTACATTAATAATTAAGCAAATGTTTATTGAAAAAACAATTATTGTACTAATGATCGTCAATTTTTTTATTCATTGGAAAAACCTTCAACATTTTTGATGCAAAGTTCTTTTGATATCTTGTTGGCACTAAAAAATTGCTCAAAACAAGTTAGTTTTTTAACAAGAATATCATTCTCAATTATATTGAGACACTAAACATCAAAATTAAAAAAAAGTCCCTTCTAATGGATAATATTTACCATAATTAACACTAATCGGGTCCTTTGTAAATTACAAGCTGTTTTAAATAAGGTATTGTTCTTTTTTTTCTTATGGTCACCATTTTAAGAATACTGGAAAACTTTAAAATTTCTTCCAGGTAACCGTGACTTTAGATGTATTTTTTTAATGACGTTAGAAGTCCTGTTTTTCCGGATTTATAGCGAGGATGTGGCAACAGCTTGATTGGAAACATTTCGGGGGCATTTTCATTGTTATATTGATCTGGGATTGCCATGGCAAGGGCCAAGGGAACAAGGGAATTCATCACGGGAAACAGCATCATCACCCGATTCCCCGACCAGGCTATCCCCGAGAAAAGTGGGGTTACTATTTTTTACGTTTTTTTGAATATTTTAACTAGTTAATTTGATAGGAACCAAAATAAAATTACACATTAATTTAAAATACCAAATATTTATTTAAAATACCGGGTGTCCCAAAAGTTTCTGACCCATTTTAACTGCAAATATATCGAAACTTAAAAACCATAGAGAAACCATTCGTGAAAACGGAGGACATTTTGAACATTTACTCTAATTGAATTTTATGTTATGTTCTTTGTCTTTATTTTAATTTTCTTATTGTAAGTTTTTTTAATTAATAAATTTATCATTAACTTATACGAGGAGCGGTTATTACTTCATAATTTTCAAATCAAAATATTCCGAAAACGGTACATAATATCGAGTTTTACCAAGAGTACCTTTTTGGTGTAGAATTAAACGATGTTTATGTTCACTTGGAGTTTTGACTAATAATTCTACCCTAAAAAAAGTTATGTTGAATAATACGTTGTATGAATCGTGTAACTAGCGCCCTCTATGAGAGTTAGTTATAAAAACAAATTCATGGGATATATCAGCTTCCAAAACATATTCGTATAAAATTTCATTGCAATGGTGCCAGTAGTTTCGGCAAAATCGTAAGAAATGTGTAATTTTTTATTTTCTTCAATGCCCTTTATCTTGAAAACGGATGGCGTTAGAAAAAAATTTTACTAAGCAAACCCCAATTATTTTTCAGTTTTTTACCTATCCTAGAGACGGTGTTACCTTTTTTTGAAACACCCTGTAGAGTGTTTAAATGGTCTATTTATTTTTGATAATTACATTATTTTTTTCTCGAAAGTTGCATATTTTATGACCATTATTCCTATCTTACCATAAATTTTAAGGAAATATCATCTATCTGATTTATTTATTTAATTAATATTTTATTTTAAACAAATGTAGTTAATATTTGCTAACAATCTATTTTTATTGTTTTTTAAACAGTTACGGATTTCGAGTTCTTTCATAAAACACCAGTTTTTTATGTCTCCTGTAAAATTTCTTCCATAACAGATAGAAGTGTTGTGCGAGTACGCCCCTGGCGCTATGATCAGACGCGAAGGAAACAGACGATTCGAGAATATACGGCGCCCGATGAGCGAAGCATCTAGACTCGATACGATCGAGAATAGACTGGAGTTCTGGAGTATGCTGGAACAATACTTACCTATATATTAAGGACCGATTTGAATATTTTAGTTAGTTAGTTAGTAGTATGTTGTTAGATAAATGCGATTGTAAATATTGTCTTACATAAATTAAAGTATTGTAAATAAATTGTGTTATATAAATTAAACAGTGTTAGTGATTTAAATAGTTTAAAAATAAATTAAAAAGACTAGTAAAAATAAATAAACGTTACATTGGTGTCAGAAGTGGGATATTGTAAATAAATAAGGTAAAAAAAATAAATAAATAAATATGTCGAAAAAACTTTATGACTTGAAAGTGACAGAATTACGTCAAGAGCTGGAGGATCGTGAATTGGAAACAACAGGAAGGAAGACTGAGTTGTTGGAGCGACTTAAGCAAGCATTGGAAAATGATGGTTTAGATCCAGAAAATCATATTTTTGTAGACGACTCTTCTGCTACAATTATTTCTTCCTTAAATAAAGTTTCTTCCGATATGTCTTCTTTGAAGAGTGATATTTCTTCTTTGGAAAATAAAGTTTCTTCTAACATTTCTTCTTTGGAAAAAAAGGTTTCTACTGATATGTCTTCTTTAAAAAATGATATTTCGTCTTTGGAAAACAAAGTTTCTACTGATATGTCTTCTTTAAAAAATGATATTTCTTCTTTGGAAAATAAAGTTTCTTCTGATATTTCTTCTTTGGAAAATAAAGTTTCTTCTGATATTTCTTCTTTGGAAAATAAAGTTTCTTCTGACATTTCTTCTTTGGAAAACAAAGTTTCTTTGGATATTTCTTCTATGGAAAATAAAATGTCTTCATTTGAAAAAAAAATTGAAGAGAAAATAAAAGAAATGGAAAAACAAATGGAAGAGATGGAAAAAGGAGGTAAAGAAGATATGGAAGATTTAGGAGAGGAAAACAAGGACGAAATGAGAAGCTACAAAGTGGAGCGGAAACCGAAATTGGAAGGTAACGAAAGTTCTGTTCGTGTTAAGGCCCCAACCTTTGACGGAAAGATGTCTTGGGAAAATTATCTCAAACAGTTCGAAACAGCTGCAAGAGCGAACGGATGGTCCCAAAAAGAGAAGGCAATAAACCTCACCATCGCTCTGAGAGGAGACGCTTTGGATGTTCTTCAGACCATACCAGTGGAGGACACAGATGATTTTGAGCAACTGAAGAAAAGCTTGAACATGCGATATGGTCACGAACACTTGGAGAACTTGCACCGATCGCAGTTGAAGACTCGAAAACAGAAGCGAGAGGAGACACTTCAAGAGTACGAAGTAGATATTGCCAGATTGGTAAGATTTGCTTACCCCTCAGCTCCAGAACAAATGATGGAATGTTTAGCTGTTGAAGCATTTCTTGATGGACTTCGTGACCACGAAATGGCAAAGACACTCCGTTTAGCCCACCACAAAACATTAGTGGACATCTTGTCTGCCGCGCTTGAGTATGAAGCGGCTTCGAAAGCTTGTGGAGGATACAGTAAAGTAAGGTCCGTAACGGAAGAGGAAGATGAAAATAAGTTAGACCAATTAGTAAACATGATGAAGAACTTTACTGATAAGAAAAAGAAGAAGACCATCAGGTGCTGGAATTGTGGTGAAATAGGACATGTTCGCAATTCATGTAAACGCCCTGGGGTCACTAAGAATCAAGAAACTACTCCACAGGAAAACTAAAACGGGTCGGCCTAGAGAGGGCAGCTTCGACCCGGAACGTTTCCAAAGACCCTCTCATACTAATAGCCTCTTTGAAATGCCGCGACGACAGTGTATATGTAGATGGTGAAGTCAACGGTAAAAAGTATACACTATTGGTGGATACTGGAGCGACCAGAACTATTATACGGCCAACAACTATAAATAGCCGTAAGAAGCTTTTACCAACAAGGCTACGACTGCGAACTGCCACAGGTGATAGAGCTAACATCCTTGGAGAAGTCCAGGTTCAAATAGGAATTGGCTCAGAGAAGTTCACGCATACTGTTATTGTCGCTGATATTGAGGAAGATGTCATATTAGGAATGGATGTGATGAACTTACATGGTTTCCAACTGGATTTCAAGAACAGAGTTATCAAAGTCGGTTCTGAAGAAATATTCCTTCATCCATATGAGGACAAAACCGTGCCAGCCGTTGTCCAGGAGGATACTGTGGTACCTGGTAGAAGCGAAACGATCATAGTGGCCAGACTGCAAGGAACTATTGACGAAGGAATACCTGTGATGATGGAACCATGGAACCATGATGAGGAGGTCGGTCGAGGAATTTTGATAGGAAAAGGATTGGTCACTTCTGCTAAAGAAATTCCAGTACGAGTTATAAATGTCAATGATCACCCAATTACGATCAAGAAAGAGACCAAAGTTGGAACCTCCGTACCAGTAACATCTATAATTCGACAGACAGCTATTCCCGATAATTCCAACGATAAGTTTGAACAAATGGTGGCGGTTGCTGGTACATCTTTAAACCGAGAAGAGAAAAGAAAAATGAAAGATTTTCTTCATCGGTATCGCAACATTTTTGTACCAAGGGGAGGTAAGACAGGACGTACCTCTGCTGTAAAACATAAAATCGACACGGGTGATGCCAAGCCAATTCGTCAATCAGCTAGAAGATTACCACAGGCAAAGAGGCAAGAAGCTGAAAGGATTGTTCGAGAAATGGAAGAAGATGGAGTGATAGAACCTTCTACCAGTCCATGGGTCTCTCCGGTAGTCTTGGTCAAGAAAAAGGATGGAACTACGAGGTTCTGTGTAGACTACCGGCAGTTGAACAATGTTACCAAGAAGGACAGTTATCCTCTACCTCGAATCGACGACACCCTGGACACTCTAGCTGGAAGTAAATTATTTTCTACCTTAGATTTGAAGTCTGGTTATTGGCAGGTAGAAATGGACCCAAGAGACAAAGAAAAGACAGCCTTTACCACCGGTTCTGGATTATTTCAGTTCAATGTCATGCCATTCGGACTATGTAATGCTCCTGCGACATTTGAAAGACTGATGGAGAACGTATTGAGAGGGTTGTCTTGGAAAACGTGCCTGGTTTACTTAGACGACATCATAGTCTTGGGGAGACATTCGAAGAACATCTGAAAAACTTAGAAGATGTTTTTAAAAGACTTCAAGCTGCCCAACTGATGCTGAATCCCAAGAAATGCCAGTTATTCCAAGATAAAGTTAATTATCTGGGTCATATTGTCAGCAAGGAAGGCGTGTCTGTAGATAAGGACAAGGTTTCTTCTATCAAACAATGGCCACAACCAACTGATAAACATCAAATCAGAAGTTTTCTTGGTCTATGTACATACTATCGCAGATTTATCAGAAAGTTTTCAGACATTGCTAAGCCATTAACACGCCTTACAGAGGAAACGAGAGAGTTCTGCTGGGATGAAAACTGTCAAACGGCTTTTGAAACTCTGAAGAAGCATTTAACCGCAGCACCGATATTAGGCTACCCAGAACCGGAAGGAGAATTTATTTTGGATACAGATGCCAGTAATGTCGGAATTGGAGGAGTCCTTTCACAGATTCAAGATGGACAAGAGAGAGTCCTGGGTTATTTTAGTAAAGTGCTCTCCAAACCTGAGCGGAATTACTGCGTTACGAGAAGAGAACTTCTGGCAGTTGTGAAATCGGTGGAACACTTCTACCAATATCTTTATGGAAGAAAATTCTTAATCCGGACGGACCATGCAGCCCTAAAATGGCTAATGCAGTTTAAGAACCCTGAAGGTCAAATTGCCAGGTGGATCGAACGACTCCAAGAGTACGACTTTAGGATCGAACATCGAGCTGGGGTAAGTCACAGAAACGCAGACTCCCTTTCCAGAAGACCGTGCCCAGAAGAGTGTTCTCATTGCAGTAAGACAGAATTAAAAGAAACTGCAATACTACGAACAACTGTAGTTAACGACGACTGGGCACCTACTAGAATTAAAGAAGAACAAGAGAATGATCCTGTTTTAAAGAAAATGAGAGAATGGAAGATAGAAGATCGTCGACCTACTTGGCAAGAAGTGTCAAAATTCTCTACAGTCCTTAAATCATATTGGGCTCAGTGGGAGTCTTTCATTTTGGAAGGCGATTTATTAAAGAGAATAATTGAAAATGATGACGGTTCCGTTAACAGAAAGCAATTAGTTATACCAAAGAGTAGAGTAGCCGAAGTACTACGACAGTTACACGACAGTCCATCAGGAGGTCATCTTGGTGTTAAGAAAACCCTGCAGAGAGTTCGTGAAAGATTTTATTGGATGAATAGTTCCGATGATGTTAAGGACTGGTGTAAGAAGTGTACCATCTGTGCTGCTAGTAATGGACCTCAGAAAAGAGGAAAGGCTCCCATGAAACAATATAACGTTGGTAGCCCATTTGAGAGAATTGCTTTAGATATTGCTGGACCGTTCCCCACTACTGAGAATAAGAATAAATACATGTTGGTGGTAATGGATTATTTTACGAAGTGGGTTGAAGTCTACGCCATTCCAAATCAAGAGGCAGCAACTGTCGCAGACGTGCTAGTGAAGGAGTTTATTTGCCGATATGGAGTGCCCTTGGAGATTCACAGTGACCAAGGAAGGAACTTCGAAAGTCAACTCTTTCAAGGAATTTGCGACAATTTAGGAATGAAGAAAACAAGAACTACAGCATTGCACCCACAATCGGATGGAATGGTAGAACGCATGAATAAAACCATTGGCAAATATCTATCAAAAGTAGTATCCAATCACCAAAGGGACTGGGACCAGTATATTTCGCTCTTTGCAATGGCTTATCGATCCGCCGTCAATGAATCAACAGGTCAAACACCAGCAAAAGTCTTGTTTGGACGCGAGATGAGGTTACCATGTGACCTCGAGTTTGGATGCCGACCTGGAGAGGATATAGCTGGAGAAGATTATGTAATCCAGTTACGTAGAAAAATGGACGACATGCATGATTTGGTTCGCTCCCATCTCCAAGTTGCCAGTGACAGGATGAAGAAACGGTATGATACCCAAGCTATAGAAGGATGTTTCCAAGAAGGTGACAAAGTCTGGCTCCATAACCCGAAAAGACGGAAGGGGTACTCACCAAAGTTACAACAATCTTGGGAGGGTCCATACATCATCAAGAAAAGAATCAATGACGTCATATACCGTATAATAAAGACCCCGAATGGAAAACCTAAGGTAGTACACCGAAACCGACTGGCGAAATTTGAAGGAGATCATGACCAGGAAGAAGAAGTCGTAAATCAAGTCCAAGATACACCCGACCTTGCTTTCGAAGAATTTATGGGTGCATATGGAGGTACTGGGAAAGCTAGATACGGCGTGACTATTGAGAGACAGCAAGACCTGTTCACACTTCCTGATGACTACTCATTAGCCCATAGCGTTTCCGCCACTATCAGCGACGGCCGAGGATTAGCGTCTGTCTTTCGAAGGAAGTTTGGTCGATTGTCAGAACTTCGAAATCAGTTACCAGCCACTGGGAAGGCTTTGATACTTCGAGATGACTCCCGTTGCCTCTTCTATCTGATCACCAAGAATACCTACCAAGACCAGCCCACTTATCGAAATATATGGGAATCATTACTTAACTTGAGAGAGCACATATTGAAGTCCAACGTACAGAAGCTAGCCATGCCAAAAATAGAGTGCAACTCATTGGATTGGAGGGTCATCCGAAATATGGTGGAAGTAATCTTTCAAGATACCGAAGTCCAAGTGTTGGTATGCAGCCATTCGCCCCGTGTCCAGCTGACATCAAAGACCATTCCATGTTATTTCCATGCAACTGGAAATTGTAGACGAGGATTCAGTTGCAAGTATCTCCATCCAGTCTCAATTCCGTAAAAGTTCCAGGAGGAACTATCTCTTAAGGAGGGGGCAATGTTGTGCGAGTACGCCCCTGGCGCTATGATCAGACGCGAAGGAAACAGACGATTCGAGAATATACGGCGCCCGATGAGCGAAGCATCTAGACTCGATACGATCGAGAATAGACTGGAGTTCTGGAGTATGCTGGAACAATACTTACCTATATATTAAGGACCGATTTGAATATTTTAGTTAGTTAGTTAGTAGTATGTTGTTAGATAAATGCGATTGTAAATATTGTCTTACATAAATTAAAGTATTGTAAATAAATTGTGTTATATAAATTAAACAGTGTTAGTGATTTAAATAGTTTAAAAATAAATTAAAAAGACTAGTAAAAATAAATAAACGTTACAGAAGATATTGTCAGATCACCGTCGATATGGTTTTTGAGTGCCGATAAATTTGTAGTTAAAATAGGTCAGAAACTTTTGGGACACCCGGTATTTACAAATAAAAAATAAAAAAAATTCCGGTACCGGGAATCGAACCCGAGCCTCCTGGGTGAAAGCCAGGTATCCTAGCCACTAGACCATACCGGATTATATCTAATTCATCTAAGAAATGAGTTTTATATTAACAGCAACATTTATTAATCGTTTCAATGATAATTTCCACAAAAATTACTAGAAAACTACGTACAATACGTTAAATTTTACTGTAATCAAAAATTATAAACATTTAAAGTGAAAATGGATCATCTACTTTGATCAACAATAACAAAAGAGGACCTAAACCCAAGACCCCCCAAATCCAAAAAAAAATAAAAACGTAACAGAAAATAAAAATTTAAACAAATTTTAAAAGAAAATATTAACTACTATACAGCAAGAATATTTGGAAAGATGAAATAGTGAGAAATAAAGCAAGTTGTAAAAGAAGGTATAGCGGTGAGGTAAAACATGTAGGTAGTAAGTTGTTAGAACCTGTAAAGGTAAGAAATTTGAAAAATACATATGGAAAAAGAAGAGTTGGAAACAGAGGAACATAAGCAACAATATGCTTAACTAAAAATATATTTGCTCTTTCTGTTTTCATTGACATAGAGGTGACTTTTGATACCACCTTGCTTATATCCATTAAAATGGCACCAGAAAAGAGGCACAAAAGCCTCACTGGTACAATGGATACAGTCAAGGTTAAGGACCAGTATTACAGGGTCCTCAAAGAGGAATTATATCATAAAGAAATGCTACCAGAAGGAAGGACAACTCAGGTAAAACAATTCCGTTCGCCAGGAGACGTAAATATTCTTTAACCGCTCCATCTTTGAACGATATCAAAATAAAATTTTCCAATGGGTAAAATATTTAGTGCCAAAGCTTTAGTGCCGAGCTGGGTGTTTTGGAAGATATGGAGCTTGTATACGAAAATAATTTTCCTACCAAAAATTCAACAATGAACAGTGTGGGCTAATATGCTAATTTGTCTTTGACTAACAGAGGCAATAACAACGGATCCACAGCAGCCCTAAAGGCTTTACTGGAATTGCACCCGCTGTACTATAGCATAATTAGAAAGGCTGCAGCTGGTGCCTTAGTTGCTCATCTAAGAACATACTTGAATCCACCATTGGACCGTGTCAGTCAATTATGACTTTGATACTCTGTTTAAAGTGGTTAGAGGAAACTGCCATAAGATTGGAGAAATCGAGGTAGAGCTTGAAGAATGCTCACTCGTGTGGTATAAAGATGGGACCACTATAGATGAAAGAAGTGATGGGACCGGATCGTCGATTATTCAGATCACTTGGTAACATCCTAACTATCTTTCAAGCTGAGATACACGCTATGCTAGTGTCCAGGAGGAAATTTGACACCTAGAAAAAATTGGAGGAGAATTTCCTACAACAGCATGAGACCTCTGGATTTTTTTGACTGGCAATGAGCATCCTTTTAGGTGGTAAATTTTTAGGAGCTGAAATTTTTATATAAAAAAGCTGACGCATTCTTGTTTTGTAAATAAAAATGATTAGGAGTCAAAATCTTATTTCATCGTCTTTCTCCAAATAATCAAAGTGGAGAAAAATGAAAATTTATCTTCCAACGGATCGTTTAATCTGGAAAATCCTCTCGCAAGACCGTAAGAAAAATTCTTTTTAAAACTTCACATCATTCCTTATTTGAAATTTATTTTTTGGGTGTGTGTGTGTTCCATTTGGAGTAAAATAAGCTTGAAATAACCGCTAGCGAGATGGAGAAAATAAAATTCGGGCCACACGGACCCCGATCCAGACATGGTAGGAACAAGATGGATTGGTATATAACATCCCTAGATGGTTTCCATGGCTACGCTCCAGGACTGTGACGTCAGGTCGTGTATATTCGGCCAGAAGGTATAAAATCAGCAGCGCGTTCCTGTATTTTAATAAACTGGAAAAGGAATAGAGAAATGTTGATTTTTGTATGAAACGATCAAAGTGGAGGATTTTAAGCTCAAGGGGTTAAATAGCTAATTCCATTTTACTGAATTCCTTATCTAAAGTTCTTTTTCTCTTATTTATAAATAATTTTCATGGTAAAAATTCGTTATCCTAATTAATTATTAAAATAATCCTGTAGATTTCTTTTGTACGTCCGCCTATGGCATTAATTCTCTCGTTTAGTTGGAAATTAATTATAAAATTTTACACTACAATTTTTTTTTAATGCAAAAATGTTTTACTATCCTTGCAACATATAAAATATCCTTCCTACAGGACATCGTTTGGCTACTGCAATTAATTTAACAAGGACATAAAATCCTTGAGAGTGAGTCAATATTTAATGTTGCTCCTGAAGACATTCCTTCTTTAATATTTCAATGTCCTGTTTCACAGTGTAAATAAATAAACAAACATTTAATTGAATTTTAACAACAAAATATATTGCAAAATAATTTTTTTAACAAAATACTATTAAATATTTAAAGTGGTTGGTTGCCTGATTACCTCTGTTAATATCACGATAAATAATAATAAATTTATAAATCAATATTGAAAAGATCTTTAGATATAGTTGATATAATTAATTATTTGAATTAATTGCATAATTTAATAATTTAAATTAATAAATATGGATCATTGATTATGTTTGGATTTAATAAAACGCCCAACTTTCGTCGGGCTACAAAAAATTGGTTATAGACTCATTTGAGTGCTCCTCCCCACGGAAATCTTTAGTAAAAGGCGAAAGATTTATTCGCTCTGAGGAGAAACCAGAGTGACGATATCGACGATCGTCCCAGTACTAGTTATGTTGAGTTACGCTTACGTTAAAAGTGCGTTGATGCTACCATCTAGCGCCGCGATTCACAATCGATCAACGGAAGGTGACTGTAATATGCCAAGGCGTGTTAGTTGCTCTGTATTTATTTGTTTGATTTTTGTTATAGAATAATTTACAGGGCGTTTATTAGTTTATAATTTTAAAAAATGAAAAATCGAAGGTGGGAAATTGATATTTTAGTTTGGATGAGTAAATAAAAAATTGTTATTGATCTACAGAGTGTTTCTTTATGTTTATATATAAAATGATACAGAATGTTTTGATTATTTTTGTTAAGTAAGGTTAATTATGGTTAAATCCAGTGGTAAAAAATTATTTTATGAATTAATTGTTTCTATTAATCGATAAAAATGAAGAATAATGTATTTTTAAATAAGTTTGATGTACAGGGTGATTTATAAACCAAAATACAATATTTTGTATTAAGTTTTATTATGTTTTATTTATTTTTCTGTTAATAAATAATTTTTTTCTGAATAATGTGTTGCAAATAATAAAAAATATACAATATACGTCCTAATTCTTCAAAAATCTGTTGCACAGAGTGATGAATTAAGGATTTTACAGAGTGTTCTATTTATTCTTTTACATTTCATTTATTTGTTGACATATTTATAACGTTTGTTGGATGAAAATCACTTGACTGCGACTAGTTTGTTGTAAATAATGAAAATTGATATTACGTTAATCTTTCTAAAAAAATTTGATGTAATAAACACTATGCAAAGTGTTTTATTTATTTTTTATATATTTTTTTATTAAAAATCAATACTTCTATTGATTTGAACGAACGAAAAGTAATTGTTAATTTATTTTGATAAATCTTATGTACAGGGGGATTTACCAACCCAGATACCCAGTGTTTCATTATTAATTAAATCATTATACAGGGTAGTTCATAATTCTATTAGATTTTTGGTATATTTTATTTAATTTTTTGCATATTTGGATTGTTTCTGGACCAAAATAATTTTTCGCTAATGCTTGGTTGTAAATATTAATATATGCGCAATTTTATAAAATTTCTGATTTATTTATTAGATTTTATATATTTTTGTAGTTTCATTTACTTAAAATTAATTTTCTACTTTTTTTCGCCACCAATAATGTGAAATAAATAATAAAATTTCTAAAAATCTGATGTACAGGGTATTATTCAGACTGTTTTAATTTTTTACATATTTTATTTATTTTTTGCATTCATTCTTTTAACCAAAATAATTTTTCAATAACAGATTAATAGTATATACTCAATTCTCTAAGAAGTCTAATGTAATAAGCATTCTACAGAGTGTTTTATTCATTTTATTGCAAATTTATCAAATATTTTTCATTCAAAATCATATTTCAGCGAATCATTTAATATAAATAATAAATCTTATGTACCTTATGATTTACCAACCCAGATTATTAATTATATATTTTGTACGTTTTTTTTTGTCGCTATCGCTAGCCTCATCTAAATTAATTATAATTGGCGCAATTGATTTTACAGAAAGGTACGAGTTTTCAACATTGGGATTGAACACGCAGTAGTAGGGAATTCTTCTGCAATTGTATCACAAACATACGTTTTTTTTAAAGAAAATGACTGCAGCACTTGTAAAAGTTGTTTTTTTTTGTATAATTTTCCTCAAAATATGTCATTTGCAGCCATGAAGTTTTGAATCTCCAATTTCGTATTCTTTGAGCCAGGAATTTTTTGCAATTGTTGACTATGACAGCTTGCGTTGTCCGTTACTATAACGCTGTTTGGCGGAATGTTGGGTAACAGACAATTTTTTAACCAATCTTCAAAAAACTCTGCTGTCGTATCTTCGTGATAATCAACACAAGAGTCCTTAATATTTTTGGCAGAAAGCCACATAGCGTTTGGGATCAACCATTTTCTGATCCTGCGTGTAATATTGTGATTCTCTTCCCATTATTTGATGGTGCTTTTTTTTACACTTATCAGAGGAATCAGAACATCCTTTGGAAGGGGTGTCATGCGTGTCAAACCACGTCTCGTCGAGGTAGAGTATTGGCCGATTTTCAGACCGGTATTTTCTTATTGACGTTATATATTCAGAAAGCCATTTTATTAAACGTGTGGATTCCATTATTACTTGTCTCTTGTCAATTTTGCGATATTTAAAGCCCATTGCAGACAGAGCTCGCCAAAGAGTAGTGAGGCCACAGTTGATGTGAGTTTCGTCATTGATGAGCCGCTGTTTCAGACTTTTGATTGTAGGGACACGCTGCTCATCGTACATAGTGTAGATTTTTCGCCTTATATCAAATCTTTTTCCCAGTCGTCTAGATTTTTTGTGACACCGGAATCTTTACGCTTTTTTCTTGATTCCATGGAATTTTCAACAATTCGTCTAACTGAAGTAAGAGACACCTTCGTCAAATTGCTGGTTACTCTTGCTGCAGCACCCGCGTTATATCTTTGCTGAAGTAAGGAACTATACACATTTTTTATAATGATTTTCGCGTCACAAGATAAGTGATTCTTCTTTAACGAACCACTGGAAGAAGCACTATATTACTTTTTATCCACGGACTAGGCCTATTCTGTACGTTGGGGTATAAAATCTTTGCTATTAATGTCTGTAATAATAAATAAATGTTATAAAATTATTGCACGCTGTAACACAAGTGGACACTTCAAATGAAATACAAAGATTAAAATGAACAAGAAGTGTAAGCTGTAATCCTCTACAATCCCTCTCTGAGAAACAAAATTACCTGAATCAGGTCCTTTTACATTTATGATGTGCATTCTCGGATTTTACAACTTAAGGGTCTAATTGGTTTTATTATAATTCTTCAGTTAATACCATTTATTGTGAAAACTACTATAAATCTTGAATTTAACATATGGGATGATGTTTTGCTTTAGTAAACATACAAAAAGGAACATAATTTTGTATTTAAATACAACAAACAATGCAAATATTGGAGTATCATTAAAATAAAACCCTTTTATGCATATTCGATGGGTATAAAATCCCCTAAATGTATAATTTAAACTTACAATATTTAATTTTTGTTCATATAAACTTCAGTTTCGCTTGAGGAACATACACCATGGTTATCCATTATATCCCTATTTCCATTTCAATTAATGATTAATTTATAGATAGCGAAATAATGAAAAATTGAAACGGTGTTAATATTTGTCCGTTTCCAGTACCCCCGTATTTGTATTGGAGAGAAAGAGAAAGACGAGGGTGTGGAAAATGGAAACTGGGAACACTGGAATGAGTTGCCAGGACGACCGCTCCTGCCTGGAGCACCGATCAAGGTTACCCAGACAACCTGCATTGTTGCCAGTGCCATTAATATCGACAATTATTTTTTTATTATATTTTGGTCAACATATTCCATAAAGGAAATTCGAAATGTTAAAATGCCACTAAGGAAATGTATCCACCGTTAGATTTTAATGAAATTTGACGGTTCTTTTGATGCTGTTTTCATTTCATAGACATCGCTTTTACATTTAAAAGGGTTAAAAACATATTTTACATTAATTTATGTAATTTAAAAGAGTATAGTTGAAACTGTGGCACTCTCTTGACAAAGATAGTGATAGGATACTTACAAATAAAAAATTGGAGAGCTAGAAATTTATATTTTACAAAAAGAAGGGTTGATTAAAAGATAATGAATGAATAAATGAGTAACACTAAGGAACATTTACCTGTAGGATACAAAATGTTGCAATCTGGGATAAAATGATTTAGAAGGCTGGTGCTATTATGATATTACTATCCAGTTCACTGCAGAATAAAATTTCACTCTTAAAGTTTCATAAACTTTAAAATTTAAAACTTTACTTGGTCCCATAGATTAGTATTAAACTCTTCAATGCATAAATATTCCTCGTACTCCTTTACTCCTGTAAAACATTTGGTCTCCTTAGCATAACCCAAAAAAATCTTCATGGAACAAGATAAACTAGTAGTAGTAGATATACTATCTTGGAATTTTATAAAATATAGAAATATGCTAAGCTAATCTAGTAGAAGATAGCTGATAAAGATTTTGGAGCACAGAATTGAGACATTATCCTTTTGGTGAGTGAGCAGCTGAAGCTGAAGAACTTGCAAAACCAGGAACACATTCACCATTTCTCCTACAATCTCATTTTTAAACATCTAGAGTTTTATTGAGGCACTTCTGATTATGCCTTATCGGGTACCAGAAGCAATAGCAGTGTTTTTATCTATCTTATCTTACTGGATAAATAATAAGAGTTGTGGCAAGCAAATTTTTTTGTAAAATTACTTGAAAAGGCAAATTAATGATTAAATATTGAGACAAATGTAATTAAAAAATTTTTTAATGATATTTGAAATGACTGCACTAAATTTTGCAGGAGAAATTTTGTTTTACTATTTTCTTTCATAAAAATAGACTATATTAAAAAAAAATTCACCAACTCTTGCAGTATTTATCATAAGAATAAAAAAACGTGTTTTGACAAGAAATGTAGCGATATCTGATACCGATATCATTGATTTCAAATCTGCAGAAATATTTTTTCCATTCATTTCTTTTATTTCCCTAATAAATCAGATCTGCCAACTCCCTCTGGAAACAATGAAAGGGGAACAAACATTTTTTTTGTATTCGATGTCTCGAAACAAAAAATGAATAAATTTTGATAAATCCTATTTGTATTATTTACATTTTAAAATTTCTGGTGTGCAGTACGTTTGTTTAATTTTTCATTTGGAAGTGTCTAGAAACATTTTGAGTAAAAATGAGTAATTTGACCCCAGAACAAGCAGCTCAAATAGTGGCTTTAGTTAAAGATGGACGATCTCAGCAATATGTTGCTGAAGTCATAGAAATCAACCAATCCAGCGTTTCTAGAGTCTTAAGAAGGTTTAGAGAAACTGGAAGTTATAATAGAAGACCAGTTCCAAAACGTCCCAGGTGTACTAATTCTGCAGATGACCGTTATTTAAGAATTCAGACTTTGCGAACTGGTCAGGCAACTGCAACTCTCTCTGGAGTCCGTAATGTTGGAATATCTGCCAATACGGTTAAAAACAGATTAAGGAATTTTGGAATCAGACCCAGAATGCCTGTTATTGCTCAATTGTTAACCAAAGCACACCGTGTACCACGTTTAAGGTTCGCAAGAGAACATGTTAATTGGGATATTAACGATTGGGCTAATATTCTTTTTACGGATGAATCAAGATTTTCACTTTTTGGATCCGATAGACGTATTCCAGTTTATAGACGCGCAGTTGAGTGATTTGCTCAGTGTAACATAAGAGCAGCCAGAAATTAAGGACGTGGTTCGATTATGGTATGGGGAGGCATCTGTTTTGAAGGCCACACGGAGTTAATTATGTTTCGTAGGGGATCACTGACAGCTGATCGGTATATAAGGGAGGTTCTGGAGAAAAATGTAGGGCCATTTGTTCCAATCATTGGAGAGAATTTTATTCTAATGCACGATAACGCTCGCCCGCACGTTGCCAGAATAACAATGGAAAACCTTCAAGAGGTTCCTATCCAAGTTTTAGATTAGCCAGCAGTTAGTCCAGACTTAAACCCAATAGAATATGTTTGGGACCACCTGGACAGGCGCATAAGAACTCGTAATGTAGCTCCAGACAACCTTGATGAGCTGGAAAATGTTTTAATAGAAGAATAGGAATATTTGGATTTGGATTTTATAAGTGACCTTATAAGAAGCCGTCCACGGAGAATGAGTAGACGTACCAAAATATATTTTAAGAGGGTATACCGTAAGGTACATTTTGTATTGAACGAATGAGTTGCAGCTATGCTAAAGAATAATATATACGATTTAGGTCAGAAGTAACGGGATGTACTAATTTTAATAAAAAAAAGTGATAGAGGTACATAAATTTTAGTAAGTTTGATAAAGAAAGGCAACACAGTTTATTCATAATAGAAAACAAACCAATCTGTAACAATAATTATTTTATATATTTTTGTTGTTTTTGTAAGAAGATTAATTCAAACTTTGAATATTGTCACAAATAAATTGCAATGAAATATATTTTTAAAAAATTAATTAAAGTCAAGATAGCAAGATATCGTTACAATTTTTATTAAATTCAAAGAAGCAAAATGAACATTTTTTATTTGTATTACTCCTATATGTAGTGTTTGGGGAATTTTTCTCAGAAATTTTAAATGACAAATGGCCTACTGTAATCGGCTTAATACGATTACACCTATTTACAGATTATTCGATTATTGAGAGGGATTTTCCAAACAACCCAGTTTTCTTAGAAATATTATCGGGAATATTATTTTAAAAGAAAGTAGGTACATTGAATCAGTATTTAGTATTAGTTCTTTGAGTAAAATTGTATGAAGTTGTATGGTTTTCATAATATTGTAAACAGTTGGAATATATTTAAAACATTTGTTGAATGTTAATTGTGCAAGTACCAAACAATGTCGATAAGCCAAGGACCATCTAAACGACCAAAAATAGGTCCATTATATTTAAATGAAAAAACTCTGATATTGAATTGTTATATATCATTGAAAAACAAGAATCCAAGTGCAAGTGTTGATGATATTGTGAAATTAACGGCTGCTATGTTGTGTGTTGCTAAATCAACAATTTATAGATTACTAAAAGAAAGCAAGAATGAAACTCTTCAACCACCTAAAACTCCTTCAGGTCGAAAACCAATTGAGATCGATGAGTCATTAAAACAAAGACTAAGGTGTAAAGTCCATGGATTTTACTTACGAAAGGAAATTCCAACACTTGACAAAATTATGACATCAGTGCAAGAAGATACGGACTATACAAAATTCTCCAGAATGACATTATGCAAACTTTTGAAAGATGTGGGTTTCAGATATACAAAACATAATAGAAAATCTCTCTTGATAGATAAACCGGAAATAGTTTTTTGGAGAAGAGACTATTTAAGACGCATTCGACATGCCAGAGAACAAAATTTGAAAATCTTCTACTAAGACGAAACATGAATAAATGCTGGATATACAGTTTCCAAATCTTGGCAAGATGAAAACATTAAAAGCGGAAGGCAGGCATTCGTGGAAGGTTTGTCGTTAGGTTTGCAACCACCATCTGGAAAAGGAAAAAGACTTATCATTGTCCATGTTAGAAGTTCTGAAGGTTTTGTTGATGGTGGATTATTAACTTTCAAAACGCACGGGGGACTATCACGAAGATATGAATGGGGATGTCTTCGAGGAATGCTTTGTTCAAATGTTGGATTTGATTCCAAAAGGGGCTGTTATTGTTATGGACAACGCAAGTTACCATTCACGGTTACGAGAAGCATTGCCCACAAGTCGTTGGCGTAAAGCAGAGCTTTTGGAGTGGCTTATTTCGAAAAATATTAAGTTTCCAAAAGATCCACTAAGGAAAGAACTTTACAGAATTGCAAAATTGAACAAGAATAAATACAAAACCTACATTGTAGAAGAAATGGCTTCTTTTCGTGGTATATCAGTTCTTTGACTTCCCCCTTATCATTGTGAACTTAATCCCATAGAATTAATATGGGCTCAGGTAAAGGGGGAAGTTGGAAAAAAAATACTACTTTTAAAATAAATGATGTTGTGAAATTGTTTGAGAGTGCTGTAAGTCATGTTAGTAAGGAAAATTGGACAAACTGTATGGAGCATGTTATCAAAGTAGAGGGAAATAAGTGGAAAATTTACAATATTTGTCATGATTTAATCGACCCTATTATTATTAATGTCAACAATGATTCTTCCTCTTCCGAGTCGGATATAGAATAAAATGTAAGTAATAAATGTATTCCAAAAATAATTTTTTTTCATTTTTTATTATATTATAATTTAAAACGTATTTTTTTCCCAAAATACACACCACTGCATTGCGTTATTGCTTATCTGCTAATCCTTTAACAATGAAGAAACTACAACTGAAACAAATACGGGGTCGATCTACCTGGTTTTTAGATTTACGGAAGAAATGTAATTTAAAGTAAGAGATTTATAAAAATTTCATGGTGCTCCCTGTAAAGGTTTTGCATACTTAATTAGGGTTTATTACTCCTCGTACTTTTTGTACATACTATAGAGCCAGAGGTGGCAATACCAGATACTAAAATGTTAAATTTATTGTTTAAATTTTTTATTTTGTTACTTTGTACTATTTGATTTTTCTAGAATAATTGTTATGTTCATTATTTATGCCCATTATATTTTAATTCTTAATTTTAATTAAATAAACTACTTTAAAACATAATTCCAAATTCATTTCCTTTCATTTTACAAAAAAATGAAAAGAATAAAAATAGTGGCAAGATAGTCAGTTAGTTTTTAAATAATTTTGATAATGATTTACATTTTTCAATTTTGGGTCTCATTCGAATTGTATTATTACATGAAATATTTCAAAGAGGAAAATAATTTATTAAAAAAAATTAATTTAAAATAAAAAAAGTTCCTCCACGGCGGGGAATCGAACCCCGGTCTCCCGCGTGACAGGCGGGGATACTGACCACTATACTACCGAGGATTGATACTTCCATTTATCCAAATTATGTTTATTAACAGATAAAACCAGATACACTCCCAATTTTTAATTTAATTATTATAAAAATTTAAAAGAAAACATTAAAATCTATCAATATCCCATACAAAACA
Source organism: Ophraella communa (assembly GCA_035357415.1). Taxonomy (NCBI): domain Eukaryota; kingdom Metazoa; phylum Arthropoda; class Insecta; order Coleoptera; family Chrysomelidae; genus Ophraella; species Ophraella communa. The sequence goes on along the minus strand of CM068987.1, from coordinate 28,387,168 downwards.
CATATACTGAGTATCATATATATATAATTTTTCAAATTCCCGCTCTCTTTTTTTACGCCTGCGCGTAAAAACAAATCGATGCTAGCATTGACTTTGTTCTACATCATCCACCCACCTAAACTGTCTCTTTATACTATCAGTTTTCCACGGTTACAACTGGCGTATCTGTTTTCCATCAGAAATGTGCGTGAAAATGCGTGATTTTCAACATCAATCCAAAAAAATGTTTGAGGTTATGTACAACATACAGGTAAGTTCCCATATCTATTTTTTTCAAATTGTTTATATATTTTTAATTGTATTACACAGCTGTTTAATGCCATTTTTAATTGTTGCTATTTCTTGAGGGTTGTGCTTTGCAAAAAACTATATTAATTAATTAATTGAGATTGATTAATAGCATTTTAAGTTTAGGGTATATTATGTTGAAGGAAATAGTTTTTAAGAGGTTTCTGGGGGTGTTTATTTGTTTTTGTAGGTTAGGAATTGTATGTAAAGGGTTTAAAAAGTTTTTTGCGTGTTTGAAGGGTTCAATCGTCCTGTATAGACACCAACGCCCAAAAATTCCTTCATTAATTTTTGGAAAAAAGAAGGAAAAAAATTCTTGTGTAATACATCTAGTAAAACAAAATGCAGTGACGAATAGCGTCGTTCGATGGTAGGGATGGATCCGGTTGGCGGGGTGGAACTCGCGGCGCGGGGATGTTTTGTGCGCAAGGGGTGGCAACGGGCGCCTTTAACGTCGCGACGTTCACATAGTGAACAGACAGTGTGGCGTCTACAAGTCTGGCACTACCAATTTTGGTAAGTTTAACTGCATATTAGTGTTAATATATAGTGCTCGGTTTGGAAAAAAAAGTTTGATCAAAATGGATACACAGTGTGTTACAATAACATTCAAAATTAAATTGAAATTTATTCAAAACAAAATAATTTTCTATTAGTCTTTTTAAAAAGGTGGTTTCGTATAATACGTGAGATTTGAATATCGTAGATTTTCTTTAATTTTATTTGTATATATTGAAATTGGGTTGCTAACCCCTCATCAGGTATGTATCCACATTATTTTCCCCTAAAATTATCAAAAAAATATAATTTTTTCAATACTATCGCTCCCGTAGTTTCCCAATCGAAAATTCTTTATATCTAATCTTGCAAATCCATTTGGCATCAATTAGATACATAAAAAATCATTTTTATCTAATCCATCCTGATAAGATAACTTTATCTCTTATATCGACCAGTAAAATAATGTAAATGATTTAGTTTTATTGTTTGTTGGTTATTAAAAATAAAATTTGAATGTTCAATATTATAAAAATAACATTCCGGTACCGGGAATCGAACCCGAGCCTCCTGGGTGAGAGCCAGGTATCCTAGCCACTAGACCATACCGGATTTGACAAATTTTCATCATTAACCTCAAAAATGTTACCAGACTGCAAAAAATAGCACAATTTGCGGGTGACTAACGTTAATTCAAATTTCCAGCCGTACCTATCACTGCAATAATCAATAGAACATTATAATGTTTTGATTCTCTCATGATCACACAGTTTACCCTTTCCCTTTTCGTGGTTAATCGATATTATAAAGAGAGTCCTACGAAAAAAAAACCCAAAATAGTGTATACCTATACCTAAATTTCCTATTGCATATTATATAAATTTCAGATCTAAAATTTTTATCTCCATATATACGTAATATCTAAATTTTCGTTTTTTTTTATTCTCACCACTTACAAATCAATAATTATTTAATAAAAAAAATTTATTAATAGATTTAATCCACTATTACGTGAAAAAAAATCAATGTATGTATATATATAATACGACCACGGTATATTCCGAACTCTAATTGCATAATAGGAATCAGGGGCGTATCATTTTCCATCTGTTTCTTCGGGGGAGAAAAAAGTTTTCATTTTGTACAAAATTCAGGGTTGATATGTATGGAATACATTCATTTTTCGCGTTATTATATATTAAGTGAAAAAAACCTGAGACAGTTTAATTTTTATTCTTAAATTGACAATTGACAGTAAGTAAAGATTTTAATAATAACCAAGGGGTGGTTTGCTACCTGGTTGGAAAGGGATTTTGGTCTTCTGTTCAACAATATAAAGTTTTTTTTTAATTGATTCAAACATAACTCAGAAAATTTTGATAATACATGTACTTTCCATGAAATTATTGTTCAAAATGGTCACTATTCACTTCTTTACAATAATGACCGAGACGGTTTTTGGAATTTTCTGTGATCTCATGCATTATTTTGTTAATTTATTCCGTTATATCAGCAATATTGTTTGGCCTATGAAAATTTACTTTACATTTTAAATAACTTCATAAAAAGTAATCAGGAGGAGTCAAATCGGGGGATTTAACCGGCAATTCGATCTTTCCACGTCTTCCAAATCACCTAGTGGAAATAACCTCGTTTAAATAGTTTCTAATTGTATATGCAAAATGAGGTGGAGCTCCGTCTTGTTAATAATAAATGGTTCGATCTTCATTTGGATGATTAATATCAGGAAAAAGTCTTTGTAATGTAGGCACCAAGAAGTTAATAAAACAATTTAGATATACCTCGCTATTAAAACTATGCCCTCAAAAAAAATAAGGTCAAATAAGTTTATTGTTAATGTTACCAACTTTTTTAAGATATTGAGGTGTCGCACACATCCAGTGCAGATTTGCTTTGTTCCAATATTTACAATTCTTTAGCTGTAGCTTCATCGTAAAAAACCATGTTTTTTATGGACTACAAAATCTGTGGTCATTCTGTCCATGATCCTTCTATCAGGATCATCTCCATTTAACTTCTGAACCAACTGAACTTGAGCTGTCTTCTGCGAATTTTCCTCAATCTCTAGAAGTACATATAACTTTTTTTCATCAGTAAATTCAACATTTGTACCTGGTTTTTCAATATTTTTTATATCTCCAGTTTCAATTTTGCTAACTGTAAAATACGAAACGTGTTGACCAGGGTATTTATTATTAAAAATTTCACAAACCATCTTTTGAGTTCTTGTTTTATTACCACATAATCATAATTAAAATTTCTGTTCCATAATTAAATTGAATACTCTTACAAAATATTACATTGACCTCTTTTAAATACGTAAATGTCATTTTAGTATCTTTAAGTACACATATGTCCAATATGTTGTATTAATTTGGCCATATTTAATTGATTTGGGTGCTTTCACATTATTCCAATTCTTGTTTAAATTTCATTTGAGCTGTTTAAAAATGCCCAGGGACATGATATCATATTTTAATAGGTCTAGAGTAATTGCTTTGTTACAAAGTGATATCGCGAATATTGTTGGTGTTACTCAGGGTGCTGTATCAAAAATTTAAAATGAAATTCCAAGACACAAATGATGTAAAGGATCGTCCCAGAAGTGGCAAAAGTCGATGTACAACTAACAGCACAAGACTGGCAGATAACATTGATAGCTCAAAGAAATCGACGGGAATCTACAAGTGGCATATCCAGAGAAATTGCTAGACTTGAAGGACTGAATTACACGAAGATTAAATGCGGTAAATTTGTATCGCAGAAGACCTCTACGTGTTCCCAAACTAACCTATCAACAAAAAATTGTAAGGTTGCAATGGGCTCAAGAAATGTTACACCATGGTCCTAACTGGAATTATGCGATGTTCTCTGATGAATCAAGAATTGGCTTGGTTTCTGATTCGCGAAGAACGCTAGTTTGGGGTGCCCCAGGACGACAAGCCCGATTAGAAACAGCCCAACCACGTGTTCCATTTGAAGGTGGGGGAAGAACATTGTCAAAAAGTGAACATTTTGAACATTTATTAATTGTATAATGAATTTTCTCAGTTATGATGGCAACAAATTAAAAAAAAAACTTTATATTGCTAAACAGAACACAAAAATTAGTTTCCACGACCCCCTTTGTCATTTAAAAATTTTCGAGGGAGATGCTGGAGGGGTTTAATATTTTTCTACCATTAAGAATAAAATTTTACATGTTTCAGGTTTTTTTCACATCTTACATACCTAATAACGCTAAAATTAATTGTTACTCTTTAAATATCTTGTTACGTCCAACAAAATTTTATTAGAACGCCGCTGGTAATGACAAGGGTTCCTAATATAATCATTGTTCTCCCCTTCTGATTTTTCATTTAAATAGTACTCCAGCAAAGTCCCTTTCTTTCTGATAGCCACCCCTTTTTATACGCCTCGTGTCAATCGCAGACATATATATTTTTTAATACGATAGAAAAATTGATAGAAATTTTAATTTTAATTATTATCCTTCCCCCTTCCTAAACGGGGAGGGGGTGTTTAAATAATCTATATTTTTACTCCTTCTCTGTCACATTAATATGTTTGGTAATTATCGATTAATCATAGAAATATTTCTGGTTTTATAAACAACCCTCGTTCCGGGTTTCACGTACGTGTAGACTGCTAAGTGTCTCGTGACGTCACGCCAAGCTCACGTGACGTTACAGCTGTTATCGTACGAGGTCTAGTAATTCTAGTTCAATTTTTTGTTCCACAAAAGTCGTTGGGGTTCAATTCGATAAAATACGGTGGTTTTAGAAGAAAGAAATTGCTACTAATCTAAATGACTTTTTAATTGAGTATAATGTTAATCTAATTACAAGTAACCTGCTCTTTGATACGTTTGTTTTGCTATACCATTCATAATTTTGGGCGTCTTCAATCTTTAAAAACTTCTTTCTTGTGCTATATCTGTCAACATAGCAAATATTTTTCTTCTGTTTTCGATTTGGCTATCTTTTTTTATTATTCTCCTAATTAGCATCATTTTCTCTGACTTATCTTCAATGAAATAATTTCCTCTTTCAGTATTTGGTCTCAATTGGTAAGAGGACTAGAATTTTATCAAAACTTGAACTCACGCACTTTATTTGCTTGCTTTCTTTAATTTTAGACTTAAAGAAAAAATAACAAAGCCAAAGTAAATAAAATTCTAATTTTTTTCTGGTCTTGAATTTTGTTCACTTTGATTTGCTCCCTTTTGCTTAAGTCTAAAATGGAAGAAAGTCAAGCAAGTGCAGTATCCCCTGCTCCTGCAAACATCCAAGAATACTCTACAAATTGTATCAAGATTGATCCACTCTGAGTTCAAATTTTAAACTCAAATATAGAGAGGAGTTAGATCAGGGCTGTGAGGTGGGCAGTATAGATAGTACCCCTAATCCCTATCAATCGACCTGGAAAAACTTATAGCAGGTACAATATTTGTTAATAAATTTAAATAACAATGAAAAAAGTCCCAATAATATTATCGTCTATGCTGTTCCTGTGCACACAGTAATTTTTTGTGGATACTGCCTCATCCAAAGTGCTGTAGGTACATCTGTTCTGAATGTTTTCGAAAAATTATGTAGTACGATCTTCAGTTAATCTGTGACAGAAGTGAAATTTCTAAAGTTTCAGTTTTTGGGATTTCTGGCTTATGTCAAAGTCAGGAGCTAACTGGGTAATTGATGTTTGCGGATTTTCTTCAAGTGGTAATAACAAATCTAACTTAAAGCCTCAACTATTTAATGCACATATGAAAGTTTTAGAATTTCATAAGGATTTCAAAAATGTATTAATATACAGGGTGTTCTATTTAAAATAGCAAAGTTGATATGCAGTTTCAAATATTGTAGATCACATAATCGTTTTTTAAATTAAGCGTTTTTATACTTCGTAGTAATTCTTTCTTTGCGGTTACCTTATCCGGACTAATGTTCTTATTTTTCATAAATTCTAAAATATCTGACTTCTTTGAACTAGAATTTGGAATTTTATTTAATGATAGAAAGCATTGTCCATAACGATTACTGAATTTGAAGGACTTTTAGGAAGAAGCTGCTCTTGAAACCATTTTTCGAATAAATCTGCAGTCATATCCTTATGATAGTTGGTTGAACATTGCTTAAAATTTTTCGCAGAAGAATTTTTCCGGCTTGAAGAATTATTATACGCTTTCCTCTCGAACATGGCATAGTTAAACTACACTTTTGAGACTGATCTACTTAGCCATACTGAACAGTATCATGTGTGTCAATTCAAGTCTCATCTAGGTAAACTATATGCCTTTTTAATTCACGATACTTCGTTATTTTATCTAAATACTTTTCACGGAGTACAACAATACGCCGCGATTCCATTGTGGAAAAGTATTAAGAATATCAGAGTGTGATGCTGCAAAAATAGATATTTCTAAGAATGTTTATTGTAAAATTTCAGTTGTTTTTAATCCTTAATTTGTTTGTGTTATATAATGAAATAGTGGTCAATAACTAATAAAAAATGTATTTATATAATTAATTGACAAAATGTTCTATTTTTAAAGTGACAACTGCTGTCAAAAAGTCCCTGTCCAAAACCATGGTGACTATAACATCTCTCCCTTTTGAAATGTTCTACATCAAAATTTTCCAAATTTTTTGGTAAACGAGTTTCTCGTCTTGGTCTCTGAATCAGGAAATTCCCAATATTATTGACTTATTCATCTGACTCTTCAGGCTAATCTGACTGTTTAGAATGATCCTGACTTCTACTGTTCTCTTCTTGACTAGAACTATTTCCTTGTGATGACTAATTCAAATTAGTTTCAGACGATTTTCTCTTAGAACTAACATCGTATGTATCCAATAATATGTCAATTGGAAGCCTGTATATTGAAAAGGAACATCAGGAAAAGAAAATTCATCACAGGAACTTTGACTTAACAAAGATTCTTACAAAAACGTAAGAAATTATATCCTAATAATTATTAAAAGTAAAATTAACAATAAAGTAACACATATCTATTGATCTATCAAGGAAATGATTATCCTATTATTATAGATTTTTAAATAGAATCCATACAACTGTTAAAACCGAAGTGTTACTGTTTCAATGCCGTTTACAGATTATCCTAATTCAGGTCAGGAAAGTAAAACAAATATTCACATAAACCCGATTAAAACCTTTATTATTTGATAATACACATTAAAAAATCGTCAAATTTTGATACGCACAGTTAAAATTTACAAAGTTAAAATGTTTTATCATTTGGATCCGCCACCTTTGCCTCCTTTACCCCCTTTCCCTCCTTTTTTCTTACCTTTCCCCTTAGTACTCATCTCGATTCCGCTGGAGGAAACTTCATCTTCCTGTGGCTGTTGACTGGGACCCGGTTGCGGATCGTAGTTGCTCATGTGTGGCACTGTCAGCGCTAAAAATTCGGAATCCGTCATGTCTAAACCTGAAGGATCGCTACTGATGCTGGATAAATAATTAATATTAGCCACGAAGGCTTCCGCTAGATTCATAGCCCCTTTTTTCGGGTTAAACTGAGACGTAGAAGATGCTGAAGACGTCGAGGGTTCTGGTGTTAACAGCGATTGATCAGGAGATGAAGAACCTAGAGAAGTTAGTTTGGTACTATCGCTAGTTTCTGGACTTGAAGGAGAACTGGATCTTCGCGAGGAGGAAGTGTTCAATAAACGTCTCCCTAAGTTTCTTATTTTCCTTAAACCTTTCTGCAAAGGGCTCTTTTGCTTCGCAGGTTTCGGCGATGTTTGTTCAGGCGTGATTGGACGACATCCCGAACTGGTACTTGGACCATCGTAACCAGGTACTTGCAGGTGTTGAGTCTTCGATTTGATTTTCTTCTTCTGAATAGGACTCAATTCTCCTATAGCTGTTGGTACAGGGTTCCCTCTATCTTCTTGCTGTCTATAAGGTGAACAATACAAAGTTGCGTAAGCTATTGGATGCACTTCTCGTTTACGGAAGCCACAATACTCCAAGAACAGTCTATCGTAGTAATAATTACCTCTTAGAATTATTATGGGATGCTGGAACATTCTAGATAGTTCTTCTATCATCAATTTCAATAAATTGCTGCCGTATTTTTTTCTCTTGTGAGGATCTGCCACTTCCAAGAAATCTATGGTACCGGACAACGTTTTGAAACCTTCAAGTAAACAAAAAAACAATAATAAAACAATAAACAAATATTTAACTTCCACGTTTTATTAAAAAATGAACAAATCTTGGAAGTTCTCCACTATTAAACTGTTTACTTTGATTGAGTCTTTATTTTATAAATAGATAAGACGTAATTTTAACACAAATATATTAAGTTATTGTAAAGATCAGCATGATATAGTTTTTTTCCTGGTTTTTCTATATCATTGCACAGTTATACTGATCTTAGAGGGAAGTACAGCCAGGATAATCCCTTAGGGCTAATAATATCTAGGCTTTAATATTGTTAATCTAATTATTTTTTCTACAAACGTCAAAAAATGACAAGGTTCGAGCATTGTCAAGAATATGCGAAGTGACCCTTTTTTTCATTTTTTTTTGCTACCATGACACCGTGCGCGAAGTAGTGTGCGAAATATTTACTTCGTACACTGCATGTAAACTATATGGGATTTTTATATTTTAACCTCTATGTTCCTCAATCAAGCAAAAATCCAAGAAATCATTTATTTATTAATGTATAACAATAATTATTAAGGCTTTCAATTTAACATTACCTAACAGGTCGGCTGAAAAGTCCCCGGTCTACCATAGTAAAACACAATATTTTGACAAAATTCATTTTTTTTATTCAACATAGTTGCCTTCAAGGGCGATACAGCGATTATAGCGACCTTCCAACTTTTCGATACCATTTTTGTAGTACTCCTTCGGTTTGTCCTCAAAATAAGCTTCAGTTTCGGCGATTTCCTCAGTATCAGAGCCAAATTTTTTTCCCACGAGCATTTTCTTCAGGTCAGAGAAAAGGAAAAAGTCGCTGGGGGCTAGATCTGGAGAATACGGTGGGTGAGGAAGCAATTCGAAGCCCAATTCATGCAATTTTGCCATCGTTTTCGATGATTTGTGACACGGTGCATTGTCTTGATGAAACAACACTTTTTTCTTCTTCATATGGAGCCGTTTTTTCGCGATTTCGGTCTTCAATCGCTCCAATAATGCACAGTAATAGTCGCTGTTTATTGTTTTTCCTTTTTCCAAACAGTCGATGAACAATATACCGTGTGTATCCCAAAAAACTGAGGCCATAACTTTGCCAGCTGACTGTTGAGTCTTTCCACGCTTTGGAGGCGGTTCACCGGCCGCAGTCCACTCAGCTGACTGTCGATTGGACTCAGGCGTGTAGTGATGGAGCCAAGTTTCATCCATAGTCACATATCGACGCAAAAAATCGGGTTTATTACGACTTAACAGCTGCAAACACTGCTCAGAATCATCAATTCGTTGCTGTTTTTGGTCGATTGTGAGCACGCGCGGCACCCATTTCGCACAGAGCTTCCGCATACCAAAATATTCGTGAACGATATGTCCAACACGTTCCTTAGATATCTTTAGAGTGTCAGCTATCTCGATCATATTCACTTTACGGTCACTCAAAATCATTTTGTGGATTTTTTAGATATTTTCGTCGGTAACCACCTCTTTTGGGCGTCCACTGCGTTCACCGTCTTCGGTGCTCATTTCACCATGCTTGAATTTTGCGTACCAGTCAATGATTGTTGATTTTCTTGGCGCAGAGTCCGGAAACTTATTATCAAGCCAAGCTTTTGCTTCAACTTTATTTTTTCCTTTCAAATAATAATATTTAATAAGCACACGAAATTCTTTTTTTTCCATCTTTTTGAAAATAACAAAAGTTGCTTCACTAAAAATGCAATATCTCACAAATTAATAATAGTCCGACAGCTGTCAAATTTTTACACGAATCTTTTGAAGGTTGATACTATCTAAAAATGAAATGGATTTAACTCTAGTGTCGTCATCTATAGGTCAGACCGGGGACTTTTCAGCCGACCTGATAATTTTATCTATTATATACAATGTTAACATTAATGGTGCAGCCAGTGCACGAACCAATATTTATTCCCAAACCAGATAAGTTTGGGAGTTGGAAGACTACCCACTGCCGTAGAGGTGACAGCACTTAATCCTGAAATTTCACAGTCTAAAATTTTCTTTGATATCTGAATTTTATTGTTGATAGAATCTTCCACGTATCCTTCGGCCACAGTCGAAGATTTCCAACCTCCATGTCGCTTCAGAACACATATATCGGCCCCCGTATAAGGAAGGAGTGTGGCTGATGTTCTCCGAAAACAATGGCCCGTGTAGGCATCAGGATTTGGTAATTTTAGGTGTTTTGCTATTAAGCTAGGCATCTTTCCAATACTATTTATTCCAACAACTTGGTTAAAACATCTCTTATTTTGATACTTCAAAAACAATCGGCGACTGGTAGCATAACTTGGACGAAGAGCCGCGTTTTTCGGTAAATGTCAATATAATCTAAATTTGAAACTGTAAAAATTCGTTGTGTATGCGTTTTTGTATCGGGTACGTTAACAATCAAAATGGAATTTTTATCTTCTATGTCATCGACCGTCATTTTAATGAGCTCCTCACGGTGGCAAGCACCCGAAATACCCAGTATTAAAACAACCTAAAAGGAAATCAGTAATTTGAAAAACACATGAAACAATCATCAAAAATTTACCTTAACCAACAAATAGGTTTCATCATCTGCTCTTTTATGAATTCTTCAACTTCTTCTCTAGTCAACACCTTAGATTTCTTAGGATGGTTCCCAACTGACAATTTTTTCAAATATGGAACCAACTTGGTAAATTTCTTGAAATCCACGTTTTCTTTAACATTGAGTGTTGCTTTCAACATAGAATATTTTGCCCACAACGAGGAAGACTTCAACTTCTCTGCAAAATATGCCAACAGCACATTTTCGGACTTTTCTGGCTTTATTTGCTTCACACCACTCTTTAAATTGCTGATATGCATTTTCATACTGGCGCCTCGATTTCTCCGGTAAGAGATTTGAAATTACTGAATTGGCCGCATCTGTCAAGTTAGGTGGGGTACTGCTTACTTCATCGTCGCTCGAAATTTCCATTATTTCACAGTTGTAAATATCACGCACGAAATTGACGCAAATAAGAATTCACTCCAAAATAATAAAAATAATTATCAAGAACATTCACTTTGAAATAATTGTCAACAAATGCCATTTTAATTCCATAGTTACATTACCTAATTACTTGATTTGGAAAAACAGTTCAATACTTTTTTTCATGTTAAGCTAAGCGTTGTAACTTCAATATGTCAATCTGATGATGCTAATTCTATAGCGAAACGGCCGTCATTATAATTTAAAATCTAATTTTTTAATAAAACGTGGAAGTTAGGTTTAAACAAATAGTTGGTTATTATTCTTAGTAAGATGGACTTCCATAGAGTAAGGGGTAGTACAATAAATTTAATGAAAAAACATTATTTAAGCTATAGCTTCTTACCCCATGCGACTACGCTGTTACTTCCGCGTATAAACAGCCCATATCCGTAGCTGATTTTCAACATCATTCGAAAATATTCTTGGGATACGGGGTAGAAGTATTGCCGTCGATTGTTTACATCCGCTGCATGGGTTTCGTCCATTTGTCGCATAAATACGTCTTCAGGGAGACTAAAAAAATAAAAAAATATGTTGAAATTTCAACCAACATGGAAATTTTGGTAATGTGTGGAAAGAAACACCTTTTTTTTAAATATATAGTATATTGTGCAACTAGAAAAGTTTAACTTTCCCCACTTGTTGCACACTATACTTTTCCTACAACTGCAACAATGGACTAGTTTAGTAATTTTTTTTTAAATTTGCATCTTATAAAATATGTTTTTAGTGGTTCAACTGTACAAATAAAATTTTTATAAAATTAATCCTCTAGCCATAATCGACTTTTGAAATTTAAATTTAATGGTTACATACGTCATAAGTGACGTGTTTCAATAAGATTGGTAGAAAATTTGCGATGTTGTCGATATGCTTTAATATTAACCGAGAAACTTATCTCTCTCTCTTATTTGTTGTCATTAAAAAGAGATAAACATATCGATATTTTTGTTCTCTGATTAACACTTTATCAAATAAGGAGTAAAGCACTAAACAAAATATTCTGTCATTTTCGTTAGTTTAATTTGTTGTATGGGTGTGTTTGGTTTATGAAAGAAATTACTTCTATATTATTTTTGGTTCGAAAATAAAAATCCCTAACACCTTCTCTTGGTGTTATAGCGGTTCCTTTAAAAATAACCAATAGAAGTAATTGTTCTCTCGGGGAGCAACCCTTCTATCGGTACAGTGAGAGAACGAATTTCAAGAATACGGTTTTGGCATTTTCAATAGAACCACGCCCACTTTCTATTGGCTGTTCTATTCTATCACCGTCAAGAATAGGGGTCTTGTTTGTTTATTACAGATAAACACGATTTTCTCTCCTGTCATATATCTTGTCAACTGGTACAATCAGTTAGTCACAGAACACGGTGTTTTGTGCCGCCAGTTCTTTGAGAATACTTGAAACGAACGTAGCTAAACTGTGACAACGTTGACTTTTAAACACACTTCATTATTGGTTATTAGTTGACGCTACGTTTAAAACTTACTAATTATTTATTGCTAAATTTTACGAAATGAGAAAAATTACTTGCAAAATGAATACCAATATAAGTAAGTAGGTATCTTATTCTAAATATATATTGCTATCATTTTGATTAAGATGATCCTACTAAACTAGTCCATTTATAGAAAAAAATGGATTCATTTCTCGAGGTTTGTAGGTATGACATCATAGTAAAAGTCAATTTTTTCTACTTTTACTTAATATTTATTTTGATGGTTAGTTAATGGTTCAGAAAATTGAAATACCATTAGTATTCTACCTCTTAACAATTGGGTAGTAATTAAAATTATAATTGATAGTAAAGTTCGTACAATTTTGTATGAAACGTCATTCCTTTTTAGTAAATTTTCTGTTTTATTTATTTTGTGTACAGAATTTAATTGTGAATCGATTGGCGGTGCTCTGTGTAATTATAATTTAATTACCGCGGGATTAAAACATGTTTATATAATAGTTATAATTAATTTGGTGCTGCGAACCTCGCTGCGCTCGGCACGCAGTGATCAATTACTTGACTTAACTAATAATAAATTAGGCAAAAATTAAACAATATCCCGGAGGTTGTATTTGAAAAAAAACAAATTTAGTATTGGCCATGGTCACCTTATATAAAAAAATGTCAGTGGGGATAGAAGATGAGTATACTGAAGAAATTAACATTGAGAGAGGTATTAAAAATGAAGTATTTTCTTGGAAAAACAATAGCTCATGTCCTACAGTTCCCAAATTCTACAAATCCTAAACACATTCTATCGAAGACCAAATAATTTTACTCCAAATCCTACATACCACTGAACACTCGCTAAAAAAAGCAATTTAAATATAATTTGTTAATAGTTATGTGAATTTAAGACTGTAATAAAATATAAATATAATTTTGGAGTCAATAATAATAAAAATATTATATTTTAAAATGTAAGTACAATTCAAACAAAAAAATATGTCGCCAAGAGATGACTCGTATGGTGGATGCCAAAATAAAATTTAATTTTAATTCAAAATAAAATAAATATTGCAATATGATCATTTTATTCCTTCCTGAAGTGAAATTATTTGTTATTTTATTTAATTCTTGTTCGTCAATATTGACAATAATTAAATTTGAATACATGCCAACCATCTGTCAATACCAATACCAAAAGGTTAAGGGTTGCCAACATTCAAATACAAATTTACTACACGGTATGAGTCATCATCAGTTTTACTTTTGCCGATTAGATGGCGCTGTAAAATTTTTAAAATTAAATAATTCAAATTTGGATCATATTTAAGACGCAAAAACTTACTATTCTTTCTTCTTCCTACCTTTACTTTCTATATTTAGATAGATAGATAGTGAGATAACTTTATACTTACTTGATTTCCATTTTTTTGACGTAATCCTGATCCAGGACATAGACTTCGCCTACGTCTTCTATCATCAAATTCAATTGCCTTTGTTGTATACCTCTTTTAATTGCAGGTAAAAATTCCGGGTCAATTTCCCTGAAAATGATGTTAACTCCAGGTACTTCAAAATGGAACCTTCTGGTGTTGAGGATGGCATCAGCTACGCATTCTTTAGCTGAGGGCGTTCTGGCGTCTAAAGCTGTTATTCTTATTTCTACCGTATTACCAAACTAAAATTACCAAAATTATTGATGGTTATTTTCTTAAAAACTTATCAAAGTTGTTACCGTTATAGTGACAAAAGTTAATTTATCAGAATCTTTAGCTCTGATGTGTTTATAGACTTTGATAGCGCTACCTTCACCTACTGCTTTGGAAACTATAGCACTCACTAGACTGTTCTTGTACAATATTTGCTGTACATCGGTTCTATAAGAAGAAGCCACGAATTCCAAGTCTTTACCTTCTAGAGGTTGTAAAACGTCTCTACTGAAATTCGACATGTTCCAATACTAAAAATTACACAAAACATTCAAGTTTTCCTCACAAAAACAAAAAAATTTTTAACACAACATCCACAAAATACTTTAAAATCGAATAACGACACACTGAAATATCCAATTTCTTTATAAAATGTTTGTTACTAAAATTTTTTTACAGCAATAACCAGATTTTTATCAAAAATGTTTATAGACCAGTCAGTGAAGACAAAAATTAACATATCTGCAGCATGTTTTCTTGATAAAAAGTTTTGCTTGTTTAATTAAGTGTTAAAGTATTGGGGAACTTTAGTAACAGTTTGCAATTGCAAAATTTCACGAAAAATATCCAGATGTAGCCATTACCCGGTGTGGATTAAAAAAATTAATCTGTCAAGACAAAAAGAAAATGAAAAATGCGTTCGTTGAGGAGGATGATGCAGCTATAGTACGTTTGAAAAATAGAAGCACGCCTATGTATTTAGAGGTTTCGGTGATTAGTATCCTGAGAATTTACTCCAGCTTATTCTTCAAACGTACTATATTACACTAGATATTCTTTCTTTAAGGAAAAATCCCAAGTTGAGTTCACTAAAAAAGCGGTGGAGGTTGGTTTTGCAAGAAAATATTGTAGCAAAACAAAATCCATCCATTAAAACCGAAAATCATTCATACTTTACAATATTGTGATTATGACACAAGGTTAGGTGTACATACAAAGTCATCGTGAGCACTGTAAAATCACAGTTATAATTTAAATAAACATTTATTTTACATAAACAAAAAAAATAAACATGCAGTCGTATAATTTGACTGTTGCGGACGCCTTTTATATAAATCCAAACAGTTTAACACCCCAAGATTAAAAACAACAATCGATACTTCCTTCAACGACACACCAGAAGCCCTTAAATTTCCTATTACACTCGATTTTATGGACTAATCTATCTTGAAACGGTCCTGCGAATGGCAGTAAACAGTAAAGTGGTTAAACAAGCCGTTTTAACCCCTAATAAATTGGTTTATGGTGTTTGTTTTGAGGAAATTATGTTTGCAATGATGCCGGTAAAGGTGAACCTCTTACCCCTTGCACCCCGAACGGGAATTTAGTATGAATGGTCACGCGAATCCACTCTGGGGACAGTTTTCGTGTAAAGAAGCATGGTTTCAAAGATAATAGAAATACGCTAAGTGACTGTCGTCTATTTTGGAATACCTAGTCCAGTCTAATGTATCCAATTTTCTGTCCCATACATTTTTCGGTGTGGAATTCGACAAAATTTACTTTAAAAAACTGTTCCAGGGGTGCTTGAACTGCATAAATTTTTAAGATTCATCGTGAGCTCTTGTGCAAGTTGATCTTGAAGATCAGTGACTTCTTTTACACTTTAGATCTTGAAATATATCCAAAAACAGTTCCATATTATCTCATGGTATATCTTTCCAAGTTGTCTTAAGACAAGGCGTAAAAGAATCAATCTTACCTCGTACTGATGAGACACAATAATGTCGAAACCGGTCTACGAGTAGCGTTCTTTCCGTTGATTTGCAAATCGATAAAGATGGTTTTAAGTATCGACGAAGTCGGTCGCCATAACGTTTTCTATTGGAATGTAATTAAATGTCCGGGAAGTAGTTGTTTTTTCATAGAAAACGATCAAGCTTGGTATAGAAAATTTAAGTTTCTTTACCTTGGGTGCAGGTAGAAACAATTTTCTACTTTTTCAGTTGTCTTCAGACATCTATTATTATTCCACCCCATAAAGTTGGCGACAAAATACTGGCAATTAAAAATCCATTGCTTTTATTCGTGCTTATTCTCTCAAATTAATGGAAATATAATCGAAAAACTGTCTTCTTTCCTACATAATTAAATGCAGTATCTTAGGTTTTCAACAACTTGGTTTTCTGCCGGGAAAATGCACTGCTGAAGGGATGTTTTAGGTCCTAGGTGAATTATATACATCTATCAGCAATAAATACTATACAGCTACAGTATTTTGTGATTTTGCCAAGGCATTTAACTGCGTTAATCACAAGATTATGGTTAGGTTAGGTAAACTTCATTTTTATGACATCCGTGGCTTTGCGTACATGGGTAATTTTAGAAGATCTAAAATGTTGAATCTGGAACCGTTGGCGAAAATGATACCGAAAACCGTTTACACTACCACTACACCAACACACACTTTTATATGCCTGACGCGCGTTTCGATAACCAAGTTATCTTCTTCAGAGACCGAAGGTAAACTAAAGCTATGCCTACAAACTAACCTTATATATAGAACATTTTTAGCGCCAAATGTTTTCGCGGTAAATCTTTTGGCGGCAAAGCCAATTTTTAGCGCGAAAACATTTTTACAATAAGTTTTCTTATAATAAACTATAAAGTGGACTATCTGGGATAGGTCCTTTGTCCTTATTTAATCTATTTTTACATTTAATAATTTCTATACTTTCAAATGCATCCAACAATCTAGAGTAGAACCAAACTAAGAATGGTACACCACATGGCTGAAACCTGCGCGAAGGTGTGACGTCAGAAACAGAGGCGGACAAATTTCTAGTTAGTTTTTAATCATTAATATTAATATTATGGATGATTTCCCTTACTTGACTATTAAGGGGTCTTCCTTTTATTCCAATTTTTTTTGGAGCCATTTATAAAATAATAACAAATAAAAAAGTATATAGTCAGAACTCACAATAATCACTTTTCGCTTTCAGCTCACTTTGCACTTACTCTACTCAACCAAGTCACGCCACTGAATAATTACATTTCGCTCTTTCGGGAGTCGTTACTATGGTAACTGCCACTGCGCAACTTATGCGGTCGCCATGTTGTGTACCATTCTTAGTTTGGTTCTACTCTACTATTCGATACATTTTTTAACAATTTTAAACTATCTACGTTTACAGAATGGTTTTTGGTAGAAGCATGTTCGGCAATACTAGATTTTTCTATACGTCCATATTTTAGATGAGCTAAATGTTCTTTAAATCTAGTTTTAACCGATCTTTTTGTTTGCCCAACATACTTTTTATCACAATCATTACAGCTTATTTCATATATACCGCTTTTTTCCAGATCTTCTCTCTTATCCTTCGGATTTCCTAACAATTGTCTCAGGGTGCCACTAGTTTTATGAACTAAACCTAATCCCACCGTGCCGAAAATTGTATTCAATCCTTTGGTATACTGAGGGATAAATGGTAATGAAATGAATTTCCTATCGTTGTGTTCTCGCTGGAAAAAGGTGGTTTCACAAAGAGATTTCTTAAAACTATGGCGATTGATCAGCTTATGAATTAGTTTTTTATCATATCCATTAAGTACAGCTATATCCTCAATTAAATTCTTTTCTCTGTTATATCTTGTTTTGTTTAAAGGAAAATGAATTAATCGATGAACCAAAAAATGAAAACTTGCCATTTTGTGTTGATTACAGTGAAAAGAATCTATCGGAATATACCTATACGTAGCGGTGTCTTTCCTAAAAATATCAAATTCTAACTTGTTATTATTTCTTATTACTAATGTGTCCAAAAATGGTAACTGTTCATTATTTTCTAGTTCAAACGTGAATTTTATGCTTGTGAATTTTTAATTTAATTTTGAAATGAAATCTTCTACTGATGATTTCTTCGTATTGAAAACTGCGAAAATGTCGTCCACATATCTACACCATATCCTTGGGAAATACTCGAACTCTTGACTGATCTGTGTTTCAAAATTGCTCATAAAAAGGTTGGCTATAAATGGTGATAAACAATTACCCATTGCTGTTCCTTCATATTGTTGATAAACCTGATTGTTGTATTGAAAATAATTTTGGTCCATGCATAGTTTAGCTAATCGTAGGTATTCAGTTCTAACTTCAACACCCAGATCATTCAAGATGAGTAGTTCTTCCAGATATTGTAAAGGTTGTGGAATCGGTACGCTAGGAAATAAAGAACTAACATCGAACGAGATTAAAATTTCCCCATCTTATAGAACAACATCTTTAACTTTCTTGATAAATTCTAATGAATATTTAACTGAAAAACTGTTACATTTTTTGGGTAGATTTTCAAACTCGTTCTATAACCATTTTGAAATATTATAACTAGGTGTACATATAGCTGAAACAATAGGTCTCATTGCCTTCCCAGGTTTATGTATCTTCGGAAGGCAATAGAGCTTTGACAATGTAGGGTTACTTACAGTTAATTTATACTTTAACGAATCGGTGACAAGGTTCTTACAACTTTTGAGAGTGCTCTTCGCCATGGAAATCATTTTATTTAGTGGATTTTTTTGAATCTTAACGTAAGGACCATTCTCGATCAAGTGATCCACTCTTTCGAAATAGTCTTGTTTGTCCATTATAACAACCTTGTTTCCTTTATCAGCTTTTAAGTAAAAACATTCTTTCTGCCTCAAACCTTTGACAATATTCCTAGTTTTCTTAATTCCCTGTAAATTTTTGTTCTTATTTGAAATATTTTTGGAAATTTGATTCTTACAAGCTTCCCGAACATAAACCTTGGCATATATCCAATCAATTCACCCAAGTTCCCACGAGAAGGCACGGCAAAATTCAAACCTTTGTTTAACAACTCTGTTTCACTGCTGTCAAAAGTTTGGGAAGAAATATTTTCAACAATATTAATAGGTTCTAAAGAAATTGTTTTAGGTTTTGGTTTTAATTTCTTTAGTTTTTTACTCAATCCATATTTTGGATCCATATTTTGAAATTTCCTTAAACTATACAGAGTGTTGTATAACTCCGTTACAAACCAAACAAATGATTTTTTAAATAGGAACCTCTGTATATTATACCGAAGGTTTTGATAAGTTATACAGAGTCCTTCAGAAGTTATGGACACGTTTATGTGAAAATCGTAGGTAAATTGACGCTCTGTATCTTATTGTACGTTGAAGAAAAAAAAGTATTTTGCCTAACAGAGTTTCTTAATATGATACATCACCGTATTCTATTAAATATAAATTATTTTCCCTTTTGTATACAGGGTGGACGATAACTCGTACCTTTCATTTTCTCTCTTCTTTCAAATGGAACACCCTGTATAAATAGAATATCCGATTAAGTAACTTTAATTTTTGTTAAGCATTCCCTATACCCAAAGTTTATGAAAACAGACTCTGTATAACGTATTAAAAGCTTCAAAAAAATGTGAGACATCTACCATTTTTGTTAATAACATTTTTTGATATCTTCTAAAATAACCCATAAACCGAACTTTGTCGTAAGGTTGGTACACCCTGTATATTACATAGGTATTACATCTATACGTTATTAGTTATATTATCGCTGTGTCCATAAAAATGTTCTAATTTTTCAGTGTATTAAAAAATCCTTCATCTGCCACACTATGACTTTTTAGAGGACTTGAATTTGAGTTGGAGCTTCCTACGAAACAAAATGTGAGTATAAAAATGTGCTTATTATTAATTTTAGGTTTTCATCCAGAGTTTGTCGTTCTCCTAGTGTTCACTGTGAGCCTATATGTTCGATATTTTCTCATAAGGCACGCGGTGAATGCCAAGAGCAGACACTTGACAACAAATTACAGGAGTATCGACGAAGTTGGTCGTCATCACGTTTTCTTTGGAATGTAATTCAATGTCCGTTGGGGCATATAGCTCAGGAAGTAGTTGTTTTTTCATAGAAAACGGTCAAGCTTGGTATAGAAACCGGTATAGAAACTTTTTCAGTTTTTTAAATTACAGGAAGATATGTAACTCACAAAACGTTTCATGTAACCTTCACACCTAGGCTATTTTTACTTTGGCTGGCTACAATAATTTCTTGAAACCATCAATCAACGATTTTTAAGAAAAAATAATGTAGAAATTTCCATTTCAAAAGAATAAACGATCTGTAGGAGTAGAAGACACAGAAACTAAATCAATTTTCATCTCGTAGAAAGATAACCTCGTTTAAAGCTCGGCTACCATTGTCGCAAAAGTTTTTAATCTTCCCCCTTGCCGAATTTCCACCCTTCACGTCATCGTCGGCTTACATAAAAGGATTCGTCGTACAACAACATACACGAGTAAAAAAAACTCATAGAGGGTGGCGAAAATTGCATAACTATCGTCAGAGAAGGACTTTTGCTGCAACATTTCAAAGAACTTGATTCGCAATTACCAATTCGGTAATGTCGTTAATCAGTCCTGGCCTGTGTGGTACGATACGAGGGTCGTAGACGCGCTTAGAGCGCTATAGGGGCGTCTATGAGGGTGAATGTTTTATGCACACTCACCCTCTGACTCTCTCTCTAAATAGGGTGGTTGATTAAAGATAGACAGCGTGCTGCACTTGTGACTAAATCCTATATGTTACCATTGACGTGCATATTTGAACAAATTTATCCACCAAGGGGTAAGTTTCATAACAACTACTCGATTTTCGGTGAGAATTAACATTTATTTCCAACGGAAATTTTCTTTTTGATAAAAATTAATATTTTCGGTCAAAAACAGAAAAACTGTATGGGGTTATATGGATTTTTTATTTTATATTTTGTGAGAGCCTCTATCTGCGTTCGGAGAGCTGTCCCTGGGTATCCCGTTGAGAAAAGGACGAACTGTGGTTGGCATGGCAACAGGATCGATACATTCGGCAGTGATGCTGCTGCTCCTGCTGCCGGTTTCGTTTCCTGCGAAACTCGTAGTCGAGCCCAGGGAAATAGAGTTTACCCTATTACTTTACAATTCGGTACATATACAGTGTGTAAAAG
This sequence comes from Ophraella communa, assembly GCA_035357415.1. NCBI lineage: Eukaryota > Metazoa > Arthropoda > Insecta > Coleoptera > Chrysomelidae > Ophraella > Ophraella communa. The sequence continues at coordinate 28,366,035 of CM068987.1, read as the reverse complement.
CCAAATGGAATAAATTCATTATTTCGGTTACTGTACATATTTATAAAAAATCCCGAAACACGTCAAATTTAAATTATAACTTGACATTCTTTAACGTGAAAATGCAACCCCTACCTTCAACCCCCTTAGAATGACAGGTAGAACCCCCAATTTTTTAAATGGGAAGTATAGGCTTGTGATATATTTATCATTTGAAAGGTCTCTTCATTATCTATTTAAAAATGTTATTGTTTTTAAATTTAATGCAAAAATTAACATAAAAAAAATTAATATCGTGTTGTTACCGAAATTCGCTACAATACAATCAAAAACTAAAATGTAATGCAAAACGTAATAAAATGTAGAACACGAAAAAGAACTATGAATGTTAATGAAGTAGATGTTCAAAATGTTCTCCGCGAACGTCTTGGCTACATCCTAATCTCAAATAAAACTGTCTAACATTATTTAACATATCAGGCGCGATCGACTTAATCGCAAGCGTTATTCGTTCTTTTAAGTCATTTAAATCAGAAGGTTTAGTTTTGTACACATGGCTCTTCACATATCCCCATAAAAAGAAATCTAATAATGTAAGATCAGGTGATCGTGCTGGCCATTCAATCGATCCTGGCCTCCCTATCCACCGATTGGGAAATATTGTATCGAGGTACTGCCGGACATTTTCCATCCTGCTGAAACCATATCGTATTCGCTGGAACTTGAGGGTTACCTGGATCAGGATATAAATTTGCCAACGTTGGAATGACATCATTTTGAAGTAGTGCCAAATAATTGTTGCCATTCAAGTTGCCCTCAATAAAAAAGGGACCAATGATATTGTTCCCTACAATCCCTGCCCAAACATTAACCTATTGAGGGTATTGAGTGTGTTCTTCTCTCATCCAGTGAGGATTTTCCGTGGACCAGTAGCGGCAATTTTGCCGATTAGCATGACCGTTAATTGGAAAAAAGTACACTCATCAGAAAACATAACGTCTTCTAATTGGATAATATTGTTATCCAACATGTCCATCATTTGCTCACAAAAAAATGTTCTCCTATCAAAATCGTCTTCCATGAGCTCCTGAGTAGGTATCATCTTATACGGATGCAATTTATTTTCTTTTAATATGTTTGCTATCGATGTATGGCTAGCATTGAATGTAGTGGATGCCTGTCTACTCGATGTATGTGGGTTTTTCTGAAACTCAAGCAACACATCTAATTTAAGTTCATCACTCAGTGCATTGGCAGCTGCTTTTTTTATCTGCCTTACATGACCAAACTCGCGAAACTGCTTTTCATTTTACTTATTGTTCCTTGGGATATAGGCGGTAAATTAGGAAATTTCTCATGAAATAGGCGAGTTACTTCCTGTTGTGTTCAGATGTTATCTCCGTAACCAATCATTTGTAAAACTGTTATTTTATGCATTTCCGTTAATCTAACCATTTTTCAGAATTGAATTGAACAAACTTTATACTTAAATTACAACAATGACAACTTAAATAAAACAATTTAGTACTGCTTGTTAAAATGGCGTTGCCACGGAAATTCTTTAAAGTTTTTTAATGGTTACCATCTAAAAACCACATTGCTATGGTTTTTGTTCACTTTCTCATTATCAAGACCTAAACAGGAAATAAGTTTTAAGTATATTGTAATAAGTTTCGAGTATATTTTAGCGAATTTCGGTAACAACATGATATTAATTTTTTTATGTTAATTTTTGCATTAAATTTAAAAACAATAACATTTTTGAATAGAGAATGAAGAGACCTTTCAAATGATATATCACAAGCCTATACTTCCCATTTAAAAAATTGAGGGTTCTACCTGTCATTCTAAGGGGGTTGAAGGTAGGGGTTGCATTTTCACGTTAAAGAATGTCAAGTTATAATTTAAATTTGACGTGTTTCGAGATTTTTTATAAATATGTACAGTAACCGAAATAATGAATTTATTCCATTTGGTTTTTACACACTGTATATAAAATACATTAATTTTTAGAGTATTATATGAAGTATTATTTATATATAGGGAATAGTTAATAGGGTTTCTGATTTCTCGAGCCTTTTTAAGAAGACCTTTAGAAAAAAGCCTTAAAACTTAAAATAAAACCAAAAAAAGATCACAAAATTAATGTATTTTTACTTCGTCAACTTAACCACCAAGAAAATACTCTACTAATACTCATAATTAGCTGTCTAGCTAGCTACTAATTACTCGTAGGAACTAAGAAACAGCAGTACGTAATTATTACTCTTTAAATCTTTAATCTTTTAATCTTTAAATCATTCATTGACCAGAACTAGCTTAGAATAAGGTCAAACAAAACAAAATAAATCTTCTAAAATAAACATTACAACAATCAAATCTTAAAACTAATAGTAAGGTACGTATTATTAAAATAGTCTTCATTGAAATTGAAATCACTGGGTGAGTAATCAAAAAACTAAAAGTGAAATATAATCAGATCTAAAACAAATTAAAAATTCGAATTGAATATTCTTAATTTTTATCTCAAGGCTCGAGAAATTCTGGAGTCTTCACATTTTTTTCTCGTCTAGAACCAAGGCGAATTTCTCGAATTTTCTCGAGCTCGAGAATACTCGAGCAGAAACCCAAATACGGGGTAGGGATAAAGTATGGAACCAAGTAAATATCTTTTAAACGAAAAGAACGATATTTACGAAAATTTGCAGGTAAGTGCAATGGAACAAAACGCATCTGATGTACATTTTTTTGATAATAATATACTTCCGGTTTAACCGGAAATGCTATCAACTTCTTTAATTTAAATGGTACATCCTATATATTTTTACAGATTTTGAAAGAGCTTGTTATTTTAAATTCATACATACTGATTTTAGTGTAAAAAAATTTCTAAAAACGAGAAATATAGCACTTTAACCAACCTCCTTTGAGTTTTTTGCATAAGAGCAAAAAACTATTTAGATAAACTAATTGATGTTGTTTGTATGCATAGTAATAAATAAACAAGTACTGTTTAGTACGTCTTTTGTTCTTCAAGTGTCAAATTCTAATTGACGGAAATAAATTGCACAATTTAGAATGGTTCAATTAAGTGAAAAAGAGCGTATTGAAATTTTAATGATGATCGGTTATGGTGATCGTGTTAGAACTCATGAAGAAGTGTGTCATATTTTTATTAATTTGCATCCGGAGAGAAATCATATATCACGCTCAACAGTAACTAAAACATTACAACGTTTTAATAGTACTAGGATGGTAAAAAATTTGCTAAAACCTGGAAGACCGCGGACTGCAACGAACGAAACTATTAAACAAAATATTGCAATCGATTTAAAAGAATCACCTCAAACTTCCACCACAAATTTGGCACTAAACCATGGTATCAGTCGACGTTCTGTAGAAAAGATATTAAAAAGTGAAAAGTATCATCCGTATAAGGTACAGTTGGTTCAAGAATTGTCATACGATGATTTTGACCGACGGCTGGAATTTTGCGAACGGCTAATGGACATCTGTAATGTCGACAAAAATTTTGCTTCTAGCATAGTTTTTTCCGATGAGGCAACTTTTTGTTTAAATGAAACAGTTAATCGCCATAACTCAAGGTATTGGTCAAATGAGAATCCTCATTGGATTCATGAAGCACATACCCAGCATCCACAGAAGTTAAATGTTTTGATGGGAATTGTCGAAAATAAGCTTATAGGCCCATTTTTTATCGACGGAAACTTGAATGGTGACAAGTATTTGGATCTACTATAACGAAATTACTCCTGCACTTCAACAGAATGGGCAATTACCACAAAATATTTGGTTTCAACAAGATGGAGCACCTCCCCACTATGATAGATGGGTAAGGGATTTTCTGGATGCGAATTTTCCAAATCGATGGATTGGACGTAGGGGATTCATAGAGTGGCCTGCTCGTTCTCCGGATCTTAGCCCGCTAGATTTTTTTTTTTGGAGTGTATACGTTAGACGACCAACAAACTTACAGGAATTGAGACAAATAATTATTGATGAATGTGAACTAATACGTGGAGAAGTCTTGGAATGAGTGACTCAAGAATTTGCTAATAGGATGCCATATTGTTAGCAAGTAAACGGCAAGCATTTTGAATATTTGAAGTAATTTTGTTTCTCATTATTCTAAAATAATGAAATGTACATCTATTGTACTACTAACAGTGAATTATTCCTCGTTTTTGCAAATTTGTTTACATTAAACTCAGTAGGTATGTATGAATTCAAAATAACAAGCTCTTTCAAAATCTGTAAAAATATATAGGGTGTCTCATTTAAATTAAAGAAGTTGATGGCATTTCCGGTTAAACCGGAAGTATATTATTATCAAAAAAATGTACATCAGATGCGTTTTGTTCCATTGCACTTACCTGCAAATTTTCGTAAATATCGTTCTTTTCGTTTAAAAGATATTTACTTGGTTCCATACTTTATCCCAACCCCGTATTTAATAACAACAAATACTGTGAAATTAAGTTCTCCACTATTAAATTGTTTTATAAGGATATGTTTAGTTTTTCCTGGGTTTTCGTTGTAATTGTAGAGTTATTTGGTCTTAGGAGGAAATATATACAGGACTGACGATATATAATAATGAATATTGTTTTATCTTATTATTTTATTAATCAATCAATAAAAATTTACAATCCAAAAGTTTCTATTTATTATGGATATGTACAAATTATGAATATTTCCTTATGGAATGGTTTTTTTTAAAAAGAAATACCCTGTATTTTTAAAATTTTTGGGTTGGTTTTTTATTCTGTAATAATTTTAAATAATTAAATTAAATATTAATTGACATTCTCTTGATACAGTAATTGAAATTAAAATGGATTACAGTAAGGAAGGATAAATCCAATTTTTTTCCAAAAAAAAATGGTTTTTTTAGTAAAACATTATTTCTGCTTATATGCAAATTAAGCAATGGTTTCAACAGGAAGATGCAACAAGGCAACAAGCCATACAGCCGAACGCGCCATATACAGGGTGTACCAACCTTACGACAAAGTTCGGTATATGGGTTGTTTTAAAAGATATCAAAAATTGTTATAAACAAAAATAGTAGATGTCTTTAGGGTCCATATTTTGAAATTACCTTAAACTATACAGAGTGTTTTATATGGGAACCCCTGTATATTATACAGAATTCGGACTGCTCACATTTTTTTGAAGATTTTGATATAAGGTTTTGATACGTTATACAGAGTCCTTGAGAAGTTATGGACACGTTTATGTGAAAATCTTAGATAAATCAACGCTCTGTATCTTATTGTGCGTTGAAGAAAAAAAAAAGTATTTTGCCTAACAGAGTTTCGTAATATGATACAATATCACCGTACTCTATTAAATATTAATTATTTTCCCTTTTTTATACAGGGTGGACGATAACTCGAACCTTTCATTTTCTCTCTTCTTTCAAATGGAACACCCTGTAATTTATATCATAAATAGAATACCCGATTATGTAACTTTAATGTTTGTTAAGTATTCCCTATACCCAAAGTTTATGAAAACAGAGTTATTTTTTAATATTTATTGTAAACATAATTATTAACCTATTTTGTGAAAGGAACGTAACAAAAAATCCTTAAAAATAATAAATTTTAATAAACAATTTATTCTAAATAAAATAAGTCACCAAAAGTATAAGATTGTCCCAGGGCAAATTTTTGCATTCTTCTTCGATACACCTCCAAAAGCAAAAGTATGTTTTTAAATTGTAAATCTGATTCTCTAGTTGATCTTTGATATTGGAGAGTCAGTCATTTTTATTGTTCAAATGGGTTTGGTATTTTTTAGGTTCATATAACTTCTTCACACAATGCAAGTAAGAAATCCATCAGTTTTTCAAGTTTTTCTCAACGTCATTGATATAAATTTATGGACCTAAAATAATAGTGAAAACATTTTATTTATTCTTGCTGCTAAAATGTCACTTTATCTACACTTGCGGTTGAAATGATACTTTATCTACTCAAAACAATTGTTATAGCAACACTTTAACATTACCTATGGGAAAAATGATACTCAAGTTTTTCTCGTGATATTTAAGACGCTGCAAAAGCAGTTAACAATCTATTTTTTTGTAGATGAAAAATTATAATGGTTCATCTTCAACTCATCATACCACTTGGTTGTACGCTTTCATTCCTTACAATACCATGGTCTTATGTCTTTATTTGGTCTCTATTTGGTAATTTATTCCAAATGACCCAATCAGTTGTTCAATAGAATGGGTAAAACACCCTTTAATATGGATGGGAAGAATCGGGATGAAAGTAGTACAGTAGCAATCAAGAGTACTACACTTTTAACGAAATTAACAGGAATTTTGAAGTTTTGCAAAGCATTTACTGAACATGGGGTTAATAGTACTCTTTGGACACTCTAAATTACACAACTTGACAATAAAAGTGAACTATAAAAGATATTACAGAGTACCAAAGCAAGTTTGCTCCATCTATGGGAGATTTGGTTTCACCAGTCCTTCTTTTTTTGGTATTACCATCTAAAAACCTTTATTAAATATATACCTAGTTATCATTCAGTGTACAAGCAGCCCTAAAATTTGGTCTGCTTATATTTCCTGGTATAATGTTTCCTAACCCTGCATTAACCCATGTAGTATTGACCTGCAAAGGTGGTAAGTTTACGCTTCCGTTGGGACCAGTCCCATCGCTCCTGTGATCCCAAGGGAAACCTACTTGGAACCTACTAAGCTTTTGAAAAGCTCCAACCTGCTGGGTTTTTTCACCAAACCCCTAAATCATACGTTGACATATTTAAAATTGAGAGTGGTAAGAGATGTGTTTTTAAATTTGTAAGAAAAAATATTTGGCGAGTTTTCTTGGAAGAGATACTGAAACATTGATCTAGATGATTTCGTAGACAAGCTTTAGAATTTTCGGTATAAATACTAAAAGAAAAAGATTTGCACTTGTGTTATTCAGAAAAAAAAAACAATATTTTCTAGTTGAAATAAATATGCAATGTAAATATCAATTAAAATTATGTTAAAATTGTTACAATTCGTGTTGAATTAAAAATGATAAATGGTCAAAATTGGTCAACAACCAAATGAAGTTAATAAGTTTTATATGTGTGCAAAATATCCAAGAAAATTGAGTTAAAAAACTGGATCCTGGGAAAAAATGTGACACCAAGCAGACTGTCGTTCAAAATTCACTAGCAGCTCGTTACAAAGTCCATAGGACCAGTGATTTTCTCTTATTCAGTTTGTATTGCGTCTGGAAAATAAAAATGTATCTAGTAACATTTTACAGAAACCATTTTATTTAATAATTCATCTATAATTTTTTAATTATAAAAAGTAAAGATTCAACAATGACAGACGATTTAAATTCAAATTACGTGTATTTTATGTTGCCTACCTAAGATTTATTTTATTTAAACATTGATAATTAAGAGACAGAAAGGAAGTGGGTTTACACATAATAATATTTAGTAAATACATTGTTTTTTAAGAGAAAATAATCATAAGCTTTTGATCTTTCAATAACTTTATCAAATAATAAGGTTACGACTAAAATGTTGAATCTGGAACCGTTGGCGAAACTGATACCGAATCCGTTTACACTACCACTACACCAACACACACTTTTAACTGCTTCACGCGCGTTTCGATAACCAAGTTATCTTCTTCAGAGACCGAAGGTAAACTGGAATAAGGTTACGGCTACGGCTTAGCAGGATAAGTAAATGGTAGGGGTAACGGACATTCGGTGGTATTATAGAGAAGAGAGCAACTGAGGTAAGGGAAACGAAAAAGTCAAAGAAAACTAGCATTAGAACTAGCAAATGTTTTGAACGGATTTCTTTTTTCTTTTTATAGCAGTTTTATAAATCACTCTTTCTTTAACAGGAGCTAGTTTGTTGACGTAATCAATGCCTGTACACTATATTTATAGTAATGACAGTTGTCAGTTGTAGTGAGCACCGTAAAAACACAGTTATAATCAATCACAAAACTGTTATATTTTGACAGGTGAAAAAAAAATCTCTATACAATTGGAAATAAAGAAATAGTTTGATAAGTCACTAGATAAAGATGGATTTCCTCAGATTTACTTTATTTATTATTAAGATTAAAGTTGAAATTTTTGATATTCTCAAAATTTAACAACTTACAAAATTTTCTTGGAAATAATAAATCACAAAATCCTATTAAAATTTTTGTGACAATTTTTCAAGAAAGTTTTTTTACGAACAATACATATAGATCCAACTAAATTTTGTAACAAACTTATTACATACATTAATTACATTATTATTTTTAATTATAAACATTAATATGAAAAGTACCTACAATTAGAACATCCGCCGATATTAATACCTTGGATTTTGTTTAGCCTCGTATCAAATTTGATCTAGTTGATTTGACAATTTCACGGGCATTAACATTTAATTATTTACGTGAAGAAGATGATGCTGTAACGCTGGATCTAGCTGTTTACGGGAGATTTAAAAACTCAGCAATGGTAGAAAAGTGTTAATACCAACTGGGTTGGCAGTGGAGTTATAACAATGCAAAAAGAACAACGTATTTTCGTTTTTGTACTTGCAATTTAAACCACCAAAGATTAATCTATTGATGTAATTAATAAATAGCACAGCTCATCAAATATTTTTCATCTGAACTTCATTTTTAAACCTCTGGACTTATTCAAACGTAAAAGTTTTTTCCACTTTGAGAATGTTATTACCGTGAAATATTTGCTTGTAGGTATTACAATTTTTACCGAGTACATTCGACTGTATCAATTAAAATTCGCTCCACAAAGTTTTATGGGACTCATATTATTCATTTCTCTTGTAGAAAGACAAAGAAGACGATTTCACTGAAATTTGTTTCAAAGTTTAATCCACAAATCATCTCAAGGAAAGATAGCCGACTCCCTCTTTCCCGCGCATTCGAAATTGAACATCAGCGCCTTGAGCGGTGCGTTGCCGAATTAAAACTTTTGTACGGCTAGTTGCATACCTCCTGAATTTAAGTTTAAATACTTAAATACTTTTTATACTTTTATAATTTACCTAACACGAAAATAACAAAAATTTTATGAATTTGAAAAATCATCAAATTTGCCATCATAGTGTTAGGTAAATTATAAAAGTATAAAATAAATAGGTACTAGAGATTAATATAATAAAAATAAACAAATATTATTTTTTTTTATTTATTTGTTTGCATCAACTACCAATGAGCAACACAATTGCTACAACTTATATTACATTCCAATATGTTTTAAAGAGTTTATAACATTTTCAGTCAAATTTACATCTAGGATTGATGTTAAACAATTAGGGATGTTAAAGTATATTCTATTATTACTTAAAAGATGTTTGCATTGAAGGAAAGTAAAATTACTCAATATTCCAATTTATTCTACCTGTTATTTTTAAAGTAGAAGGCACTGACAATAACTGTTGTTCTCTTGCACCTTTCTGGAAGTTGATGGCATATCTCTTTCCTTTGAAGATGATCATTCTAAAATTACAGGAAATTGTTAGGAATTACAGGCAGATAAACCAATAACAACAATAATGGCACAACAAAACAACCTCAGTTGTGTTATAACAAGAAATAACCAATACTTTTAATTCCAAAATTTAGATAAAAAATTTGAACATACCAGGAATAATTGTTGGAATTGCTGTGGCCTTCAAATTTGTTTTGTTATGATATGATGAAAACTTATCCTCATCACTAAAGTGCAAGTCACACACCCTGTACATATTCCGTCTTTTGTTCTCATCCATATCTAATAACTCCAACCTGTTAATTTGAAGACACCAGACTTTTCGTAGCTGAAATTTAATAAGTTTGTTAATAAAATATTAAAGCAAAGCAGCTTATATTATTTTTATTGACATACTGACAAATAAAGGTGGAAATGCACATATATATAAATTATTACTTACTCAATAAAACAACGTCTAACTATAAAGTTGTATTTATACAAATTGTTTTAGTCATAAGTATAAAAAAAATCATATAACAATGCACTTCTTTTTTGCTTATCATTATTGTTAATTGTAGGCTTATGAATATGTTTATATTTAAGACTAAAACATTCTGTATAAATCCTCATTTTATATATAATAAAAATAAATAAAACCTTACCTCATGATCCTTGGGCAAAACATGCATTTTAATATCTTTGCTGGTTAAATTACAACCAGGAACACAACAACGTTGAACCATAATTATTATCTGGAATAAAACACTCGGTAATAATAGTAGTACTAATAAACACGACCAGAAATCAAACACTTCAATATAAATACAAAATTAAAAATTTGTTTTTAAGCGAGTGTCACAAAAAATGAAGTTTTACGGATCTATTAACGTCCCTAAAGTGTATCTTTTTTGGCGGCTTTTTTACTTTACGGCCGCTGTTTTACTTTACGGCCGCTTTTTTACTTTACGGCCGCTTTTGCAAACAAAGTCATTATGAGGGCAACCTACTAGACACATTTAATTTGCTTATTTGAGTTATTTCCACGTCCGATATTAAGATTGTCAAATTATGAAGGCGGCCTACTAGACACACTTAATTTGCATGTTTGGTTTATTTACCCATAAAACAAATAATGCCCTAATTTATTAACTTCGTTATGACCCAACTTCTGTTTATCATACTTACTGTAAGTAATTCTGTACACATATCTTTGTTACTTAATAATACACTTTTCATTTGGTTAATAAAAAATTGAATCTAATCTTCCAGTTTCGTCTCTGTTTAGAAACAAAATTGTAAAAAAAAGTTGTTACCTATTTGATGAGACACTCGCTTAAAAAATTTTGTGTGCACCTCAGCCGTATGATCTTTTTTGGCCTCACCTGAAATTTGCTTGGCCTCGGCTATGCCTCGGCCGCAAATTTCAGATTCGGCCAAAAAAGATCAACATTACGGCCTTGGTACACAAATAACTATTTTCCTGGCTTGACTTCTTGTTTTATGGCCGGTCAGCTGACGGACGGAAACAATTCGTGGCGGCAATTTTGAATATTGCTATACTAGCGCCTTCGGTGATGCGGCCTAACTAAAACCTCAGACCTGTCAAAGCGTGGGGAGTGAACGGGCCCTGGTTTAATCTACACCAGCTAAAAAAATTAGAATATGCGATGTCGTACTGTTGAGTGTTGAGCCGATTTTTTCGGTAAAAATTTCATAGATGATTCGACTAATACCTATATTCAGTTTTGCCACTACAAAATGTTCAGGTCTAAAATGCCTGACATTTTTTAGGGCTTTTTGGGTATGATTCAAACTCGAGAAAGAGATGATTTTTAAATTCAAAGATTTCTAGATGTTTTCGAATATCTGAAGAGGGCTATTAAATTGGCTATTGAAATAAAAAATAAGTAACCTAGAAGATTCTTTTTATTTTTGCTGCATGGACGAAAAACATCAATTCTATGTGACCTGAATGAGTAATCTAATTTATTTTGTGGTTAATTGTTGTTTTATTACAAAGTATAGTATAGGTACGCCAAAAAAAACTATACTGAAAAATTAAGCTTGAAAATTAAATAACAACATTTCAAAAAAAGCGAATTTTAAGTTTGGTTTCTATACAAAATGTATTCAAAGTGCTCGCCATTGCGTTTCTGTAGTACTCATAACGCTTAACAAGATTGCTCAACATATTATTAAAAATAGGCTGCTGCATTTTTCTGAAAAAGGTCAAAATTTTTTCATGGAGTTCACGGTAGGTTTTCTGTAAAAATGGCATACTCTATATGTAAGCATTAAGGGTAGATAAAGTGACACAAGGTTTATATTATTTTACCAAAATTTCATTTAGCTTGTAGGTATGTTTTGTTTTCAAGAAAAATCGGAAAAACTATTTTTTTGCAAGTATAAAGCAAAGAAACCAGTACATAAAAAGTCGCAATTTTTTTATAAAATAAACTAGTTTTGGTTCAGAAACATATGACAATTTTTTAAAAATTTTTGAACTTGCAGAAGTTATGCTATTGCAATATATATATTTTTTATTCCAAAAAAGTATACTTATATCATAAATTTGAATATAATTTTATGGGATATACATTTAGTTGTTATAATTAAATACATTCACTACAAAAAATTAATAATTTTTTAATAGATAAGCTGAAAAAATCAATTAAACAGTTATTGCAATTTGAATTAATTTGGTTTCTGTGAGGTGCTGCCATCTAAGTCTATACTTTTTAGAATATTACACAGATAGCGCTATATTTAATACTTAAACTGAAATTTTAATAGATTTAGGGTCAACAAGAGGAGATAAAATGTTTTAACTTTGTTGTATTCAATAAAATTTACAAATTCAAACACATTAAGGATTAAAAACAACTGAAATTTTACAATTAACATTATCAGAAATATCTATTTTTTGGAGCATCACAACTTGTACTCGTTTGCTTAAACACTTGATTCGAAGTACTGGATTGATTTTCAGGTCCGCTAAGTATACACTTGGATACAGCAATCTTATTGCTTATTGACTCTTCAATGTAAGATTCTGCAACGGATGACGATTTCCATCCACCTAATGTTTAAGTTTTGCTAGCTCAGCTCCAGAATTTGCGAAGATAGTAGCTGAAGAACGACGGAAACAATGCCCCGTGTACATTTCTGAATTTGCAAGTTTCAAAAAATCTGCAATCTTCTTGGGGAAATTATTTATAGTTTTTATCCCCACCGGTTGAGTAGTGCACTTTTGCTGTCGGTAATTCACAAAAAACTTACTGTGAGGTACGTTTTTTAGGCGCAAGACACTATACTTTCTCACAATTTCCAAGAAACTCACTCCACTTTTCTTATCAGTATTACAAAACGACCTATCCTGTTTGGTTCTACTATCAGATAATAAAACGATTATCAGCGATTTTCTGTCGTCCACATTACTTCTAATTTGTACAATTCATCGGACCCAGTTGCTCCATGCACGCCAAAAATAGCAATAACCTTCATCAAATAATAGACGTCATCAGGAGTTTCTGTCAGAAATTTAATAATGTCATCTGATTCCAGGATTGTGGACTTTTTAGCTTTGTATCTGTGATGTTTATTTTTGTTGGATTGTTTGTAATAAAAACACTCTAATATACTTTGTTCAATTATTGTATTTTACATGTGATTATAATCGTGGTTAACATTAAAGATACCATGTACAGACAACAGACGCTTACCTTGTTCCCGCGCTTAACCTCTGTCTTTCTTCTTTTCTAACTCCCAGTTAGGATACTACATTCTCCCTGGAGTTTATTTAAAAAGACGTACATATGAATATGAATTAAAGTAAAAAATATAAACTAAAATAAAATATCAAATACATTCAAAAATGAGACTAAATAAAATAAGGTTATACATTTTGTTACAAGTTCATGAAGATACACAGTGTCAGTTAGTTCATAAACTTTTGCTTGGGATACAAGCTGTGATAGAGATGGGTTTTCTGTTAGGGCAAACCTTCTGAGCTTTGTAGAATTTGTACCTTGTATTATCTGAGATTTAATTTCAGTGTCGCGATTTGGAAATGCACTGTCAGCACTTAATTTGTGTAATCTAGGATAATATTTGTCCATGGTTTCACCATAAAACTGTTTTGCTTGTCTAAAGTTATAGATTTCAAATTCTGTGTTAATTTTGGTTGCAAAATATTTGTTTAACTTAATTTTAGCTTTGTCATACCTTGATAGGGAAGTTGAGGTATCTGTTACTGTTGTAGAGTTTGACTGGGGTTCTGGTAGAGAGCTGTATATGTCAAATACTTCTTCACCGACACAATGCAGTAGCATAGCTTCTTTTCTTTAGTCATTATGTATTCCTGAAGCTACGAGAAAATTGTCGAACCTTTTTATCGATGATTGCCACTTAATACCTACGTTGTTGGTGTGTATGTTGAATGTTTCAGTTTGATTAAGAATGCTTTCCATTGTCACTATTGTCTATTAGAGATGTGTTTGTTAAACTGTTAAAGTTCTTTCTCTCGTCGCCAAAATGTGATGTTTATTTTTGTTGGATTGTTTGTAATAAAAACACTCTAATATACTTTGTTTAATTATTGTATTTTACATGTGATTATAATCGTGGTTAACATAAAAGATACCATGTACAGACAACAGACGCTTCCCTTGTTCCCGCGCTTAACATCTGTCTTTCTTCTTTTCTAACTCCCAGTTAGGATACTACAGTATCCTCCACTCTAATTTTTTTAAAAAAATACGCCAGAAGTATTTTTTCATTCACGCCATTGATATTCTTAATGCTTTTTCATTTTTTAAAAGACAGGTATTCTTTCTCATACATCATCCTAGATTTTTATGGCAACAATAAACTTTCTGCTTCCAACGCTGCATTTTCTACAACTGTTGGTAGGTTTTCCTTTTCTTTTGTCAATTATTTTTCATCCATTTAGTATTTATTCACTTTGTACACAAAACGCAACATTTGTTTGACATTTGTTGACAGAGTAATTCATATCCCTTGCAAAGGAGCAACACAATTGCGATTTTTGTGTCCAAAATTACAATTTTCTTTGAAATTCTATTTTTCACCTGAACTTGAAGTCTTGCTGTGGAAAAAAATGTTGTATTGCACACGAAGATAAAGTCGCATTATTTTCTCGAGCATAAAAAACCATCTCGAAGATACAAAGTACAATTTTATCGTCTTCTACAATAAGTAACAAAAACAGGGAAGTTATACAAAAAACTTTGTATGATATTTGTGTTAAATAGCTATTTATCTGTCTAAACATTACATAAAACAGCTCCAGCTGATAAGAAAACGTAACTTTTATATTTGAACTTAAAAATCTATCGCAGACATTACATCTTGTTATTAGTTCCCACTTTTCAGCCAATTTAAAAAATTAAAAAACGAAAAGGGAAGTCTCGGATGATTTCAAAAGCCAGAAACCCTGAGACCCGCACCCCTTATTCTCGCGCGCTGCTGCCAGCCGACGATGCTCCTGTAAAATTTTTCCTGTGCGGGAAAACTTGTGCAGAGAGAGGTTTTCAATAGCATCCATATACCGAGTACGGAAGAGAAATAACATGGCAGATCAATATCTGGACGGGCAGTTACAGCCGTTGCTATGGCAACCAGCTGCTGCGAGACAGCGGGCCGCCCACGCCCGGTGGTGTTTGTCCCGCCCCGACTTTTCCAACCCCCTCTCGTTTAATCGCCTTTCAAGAGATGTTCAAAAATTAATTACACACGCTATAACGAAATTTGCGTCTACCTGTTCAAAGAAAAGGGTCCGAATTTGCAACAGGAACTCGATACTAATCACCCAAAAACGCTTAGCTCTTCCCGGTTACAATTTCAATCAGTAATCATCGAAATGCGTAACAAACTACCCTCAAAATATTAACCAAATCATTTATTGTCAAAGTACAACATTATTTCTACGAATTTATCATTATTGTGGTGGAATTTGTCAAATTTTTCTTTCGCGAGTTGAAAGAATTCGTAAGTTAGAACTTCCCCGCCGCTGATTGGTGCACAGCAGCAGCATCCCGCCAGCAGCTCCCGACGGGAGTTGCAGGGCAGGAATTGGGATCGATCTTGATGTCGTCGTCATGGCAACCGCATGGAAGTATTAGCTTAAGATGTTAGTTACATAATGTCGGTTCCTGCAAATATTAGAGGTGGCTAAAAATAACGTATCGCTCGATGTAATTTAATAATTTGACCAAGATTTAATATGCAGAAGAAACGAGGACGGAAAAAAACGTATTATCCAATCTCAGTATTAAATGTATTTACAAAATTAAATGTCCTAAATGTAATACTGTATTATATAGGTCAAACATAAAGAAATTTTCAATGAAGAACTCGAAATAAAAAGACAGCTAGCAAATCAACAATTTAAAGTTGTTAATGAACAAATAAATCTTGGCAGTTCTCCACTATTAGACTGTTTACTTTGATTCGATTCTTCATTTTTTAACAGGTCGGCTGAAAAGTCTCCGGTCTACCATAGTAAAACACAATATTTTGACAAAATTCATTTTTTTTATTCAACATAGTTGCCTTCAAGAGCGATACAGCGATTATAGCAACCTTCCAACTTTTCGATACTATTTTTGTAGTACTCCTTCAGTTTGTCCTCAAAATAGGCTTCAGTTTCGGCGATTACCTCAGTATCAGAGCCACATTTTTTTCCCGCGAGCATTCTCTTCAGGTCAGAGAAAAGGAAAAAGTCGCTGGGGACTAGATCTGGAGAATACGGTGGGTGAGGAAGCAATTCGAAGCCCAATTCATGCAATTTTGCCATCGTTTTCGATTATTTGTGACACGGTGCATTGTCTTGATGAAACAACACTTTTTTCTTCTTCATATGGGACCGTTTTTTCGCGATTTCGGTCTTCAATCGCTCCAATAATGCACAGTAATAGCCGCTGTTGATTGTTTTTCCCTTTTCCAAATAGTCGATGAACAATATACCGTGTGTATCCCAAAAAACTGAGGCCATAACTTTGCCAGCTGACTGTTGAGTCTTTCCACGCTTTGGTGGCGGTTCACCGGCCGCAGTCCACTCAGCTGACTGTCGATTGGACTCAGGCGTGTAGTGATGGAGCCAAGTTTTATCCATAGTCACATATCGACGCAAAAAATCGGGTTTATTACGACTTAACAGCTGCAAACACTGCTCAGAATCATCAATTCGTTGCTGTTTTTGGTCGATTGTGAGCACGCGCGGGACCCATTTCGCACAGAGCTTCCGCATACCCAAATATTCGTGAACGATATGTCCAACACGTTCCTTAGACATCTTTAGAGTGTCAGCTATCTCGATCATATTCACTTTACGGTCACTCAAAATCATTTTGTGAATTTTTTTAATATTTTCGTCGGTAACCACCTCTTTTGGGCGTCCACTGCGTTCACCGTCTTCGGTGCTCATGCTTGAATTTTGCGTACCAGTCAATGATTGTTGATTTTCCTGGCGCAGAGTCCGGAAACTCATTATCAAGCCAAGCTTTTGCTTCAACTGTATTTTTTCCTTTCAAATAACAATATTTAATAAGCACACGAAATTCTTTTTTTCCATCTTTTGAAAATAACAAAAGTTGCTTCACTAAAAATGCAATATCTCACAAACTAATAGTCCGACAGCTGTCAAATTTTTACACGAATCTTTTGAAGGTTGATACTACCTAAAAATGAAATGGATTTAATTTTAGATGTAAATGTAACACAAAGGTGCAAAAAATTCGATCAATACGATTTTTTCAATAAAAAAATTAAGATCTTTGGATATTAAACTTTAAAATAAGTTATTATACGTATTGAATATCAATAAAACCCATAGTTTACAAAAAATAAATATTTTATAGAGCCATTCACCATAATACAGAAAATTGAAAAATGAATAAAAACTTCTTGAATAAAAAATGGCAATACAAAAATGTGGTGTATGCAGTGATAATTAATACCTAGTGTTTCCTCCCCGGGCCCTTATAACAGCTTGAATACGGCGTGGCATCGAGCTAATCAACCTATGGATGTCAGTCTGGTCCAGGTTGTTTGGACGAGGTATTCGTGCTCGATATTGCCTTCCCAATATGTCCCACAGATGCTCAATTGGACTGAGATCAGGACTGGAAGTTGGTCAATTCATACGGACAATTCCCGCCTCTTCTAAATAGTCATTGACGATCCTAGCACGGATTATCGTCCATGGAAAGAAAATTGGGTCCGATGAACGGGGCAAAAGGTATCACATGCTCATCAAGATTGGTCGTTATGTATCTTGCACCCGTCATAGAACCGCCATCCACGATAGCTAGGTCAGTACAAGCTTCGTAACTTATACCACCCCAAATCATCACTGAGCCTCCTCGATAGGTTATTCTTTCTGCAATGCACTCAGCAAATCGCTCTCCTTTCCTCTGCCAAACTCTTTCGCGGCCGTCTGGTGACCTCAAGCTAAACCTGGACTCGTCTGAGAACAATACACTTCGCCAGTCTGCGTCATTCCACTTTTCGTGTTCTCTTGCAAGGGCAAGTCTAGCTCTGCGATGCTTTGCGGATAATAGTGGACATAGGGCTGGTCTTCTGAATACTAAATGAGCTTCGAAAGTCGACTTCGAACTGTCCACCTGCTTAAGTAACTTAAATTGTTTTTTAAGAGAAACGCTACGTGCCGAACGTAGTGAGGTACGTAGCAACAAATTAAATACAAATTTTATTATTATTACAGCTTATTATTTAGTTTTCTACTCTTTTTTTCGGCAACAATGTTTTAAATTAAAAAAAAAAAGAATGTTCTATGAAAATTATAACTGACAAATAGCATTTTAATATGATGTTTTATGTTTTTGAAAAGAAAATAAGTTCGTTTATTAAATGATATTTTAAAATAACTGTCATTTAGCAAAAAGTTTGATTTCTGTATAAAATGGTAATAGTATTAAATACAATAATCACAAAACACTGTGTTCGGATTTTGCCATTTTCCTGTTTTCGGACCGTCCTCTATCGAGGTGGTTGGAGTTGTGGACGAATTGCACTAATGAAATTAAATTAAATCTTTATTTCTTTATTTATTAAATTAATTATATAGAAAAAAAATAAAAATAAAAACACTTTATAAGAAAGTGTAAATTTTCAACTAGTCGTATTATTAAGGAGCTTTTAAAATCACAAAAACATACAGGGTGTTTTATTAAAAATATACATCATGGACGATGTCGTGTCCCAGCGTTTTTTATGATCTAAACTAACCCCACAACCCCGTAAATGGTTTCCACACTGTATTTAAAACAAAATAGAATTGAACTTCAAAATTTATTAAGACTAAAACATTATTGTGACAACTGACAAATCATGGCTACCCCTCGCATAATCCAATGCGAAGGAGGCAACGAAGAAGGCAGAAACATCGCTATAACAAAATTAGTAGAGTGTCCAGTTGTCGATAACACACCTCTTCTTTCAGTGGTCTTGTACACCGGACAAGTGTATGTTTTTCTTTCTTTCAAATCGTCCCTCTTCAAAGGTTTCAACCACATCTACAAAACCATCATGAATTTCAACAGAAACAAACAGTTTTTCTCTACTTACATAAGGTACACTTTCATATAACACTTTAGGAAAAGACTCATCCAGTTCCATTTTCTTTTCGTTCCATCTGGCTCCGTCTAAGAAGAGTCCGTAGATGTACACCCCATCTGGAGGCGGTTTGGTAAACGTGGTACCTTTCATAACCTCGTAATCAAAAGCCAATAGATCTATTGGTATCGTATATTTTCTAGCGTAATTTTGTTGAGCGCCTGTCAAAAACGCTTGCGTGAAGAAAAATCCGGATATCCAAAATGTAATCGGGGCACCGTTTTCGTACCAATCCTGAATAAAATAGACAATTAGTTTAGAGTATGGAACCCCCTAATTAACCATATATAACATTTTACCATTTTTATGCTTCCCTGACAAAGATTTCACACCCCAAACATGGAAATTTTAATATTTGTAATACACTTCTCCAAGAAATTAATGCTCCGCAGATGGAAACTGTTACAGCTGACAGGTAAATATTGGAGATCCTGGAGCAACACGTAGTACCTTTCGCCCTAACTTAACCTAACCTAACCTAACCTAACCTAACCTAACCTAACCTAACCTAACCTAACCTAACCTAACCTAACCTAACCTAACCTAACCTAACCTAACCTAACCTAACCTAACCTAACCAAAACATTTATACCCCAGATCAATATAAAGAAATCATTAGAAATGCTAGTATTAAAAATAGTTTATATTTAAATATGCAACATTACTTTTATAATATTGAAGAGCTTTCAGCTAAGTTTTACTTGTAGAAGAAGGTGACTAACAGTCTTAATGAAAAAATTAGTTTAGGAGATAACGTCCCATGGATTAGAGTTGAGCAATTTGGATTTTATTGTTGTAAAACTAACCTAGATCCGTTTTCCCCATTTTTACAAGTCGATTTACAAAAAAGGGGTGCTAGACAGATTCACGCTGAGCAAATTACCCCAAGTGTGCCACCCTTATGTGTGTCGACCTTTAGAGAGCAGCTGAAATTTGTTGACCTCGACTATAGATGGTTCTATAGAAGAAAATGATGAAAATTAGTAAATTTTCTTTATTGTTTTAGTTAAAGTTCCTTTTGCATTACAATAAAATTTTGTTAAAAGATATAAACACAGTTTGATTTTAAAGTTAGTGGATAAAGGTGGTATGTACACAAAAATCCAATTTTATCTAAATCCATTGTTTCTTTTTTCAATATACTATTAGAAGATGGTCTAAAATTATCCTTTATCCACTTACGTCTTCAATTATTAATTAAAAATATGAATAGACTTTTTTATTGTATGTAGAATTTCACCAGGAATTCAAAAATGTAAAAATATAAATTTATTTAAAATAACAAAATGGACATGCATTTTCTGTTTAACCGGAATAGAGCAGTCGAATTACGTGAAAAAGTGACCAATTTATGATTTAAGTCCGAATTGAGGTAGCTAAGTGGACAGGGGTAGGTTTGATAATTACAAATCGAAAGGCGACCATCCAAGATCTTAGATGCGTGCGAGGGGTGCTTGGTAGGGGTGGAAAGGGGGTGAAAACGGTTTTTTGCAATTTGCAGCGTAAATACGCATTTTATTGAAAAAAGTTAAATGGAAAAGTTGTAGATAATAAAAAATCGACAACTTTTGTCTGAAACATTTTTTCACATAACCTAAAAATAAAGGCTAAAAAAGCGAAAAACCATAATTTTCGTTTTTTATTTTTTACTCAGCGAAAAATCAATATTTTGTTATGAAATTCAGTACAGTGATAGCTTTTTGTATCCCAAAAAAGTAGAATTTTTTTTTTACGATAACTCAATTTTTTTTCGACATATTAACGATTTTCGAAAAAAAGACCTCATTTTGTAACGGCTCCCAAGGTCCGAATTTTTATTTTAGACGCCTCTTGAAGGTCTCATTTTTTTCGTAATGACTTTAATTTTCATATACAATAATAAAAAAATACTACTCCTAGCAAAAAAAATCGTTTAAAATCGAAAAAACTGAAAAATTCATAATTTTTCACGCGTATCTTTTTCCTACCCTTCTACACGTTATATTACTCTAAAAAATATTTCATGTGCATGCATTTAATTTATCACACCTTATTGCAGTTTGTAGGATTAAAATAAAGGAAATTATGGACGTCTATATTGATTAAAAAAATAAAAAAAATTATTTTATACGTGCATACGATGAATTATACAAAGAAAGTACACTTTTACTGTTTCTTATTTTTAATTATATCTCGCCCTTTTGACTTGCGAATTACATTCTTTTTCCTCTTGTACCTCTACTTCATCGTCATCTTCATCAATTTCGTCTTCAGTTTCATCATCTCCGTCTTCATCTTTATCATGTTCGTCTTCATCTTCATTATCATTTTCTGATTCTTCTTCGTCAGATTCGAAATTTTCTTCCTCTTCTAGCATGCGATTCTCATCTTGAAATGTATCGTTTTGGTCAACGTGTTCTGAAGGATGTACATTGGCAATTTCTGTGATTCATTGCTCGATATTAGTACAATCATTAACGCCGTAGCAATTCGAGCATAAATTTGTACACTTTAAACCGTGTTTTCGACAACTGCATCTTGAAGAACTGCAACCTTTTTTGCAACTGCAGGAAATTTTTTTAAGCAGACTGTCTGGAATTAACTGAAATATTTTTTAGAGTAATATAGCGTGTAGAAGGGTAGGAAAAAGATACGCGTGAAAAATTAAGAATTTTTCAGTTTTTTCGATTTTAAACGATTTTTTTTGCTAGGAGTAGTATTTTTTTTATTATTGTAGATGAAAATTAAAGTCATTACGAAAAAAATGAGACCTTCAAGAGGTGTCTAAAATAAAAATTCGGACCTTGGGAGCCGTTACAAAATGAGGTCTTTTTTTCGAAAATCGTTAATATGTCGAAAAAAAATTGAGTTATCGTGAATAAAAAAAATTCTACTTTTTTGGGATACAAAAAGCTATCACTGTACTGAATTTCATAACAAAATTTTGATTTTTCGCTGAGTAAAAAATAAAAAACGAAAATTATGGTTTTTCGCTTTTTTAGACTTTATTTTTAGGTTATGTGAAAAAATGTTTCAAACAAAAGTTGTCGATTTTTTTATTATCTACAACTTTTCCATTTAACTTTTTTCAACAAAATGCGTATTTACGCTGTAAATTGCAAAAAAGCGTTTTCACCCCCTTTCCACCCCTACCAAGCACCCCTCGCACGCATCTAAGATCTTGGATGGTCGCCTTTCGATTTGTAATTATCAAATCTACCCCTTTCCACTTAGCTACCTCAATTCGGACTTAAGTCATGAAAAAAAGGTAATTCGACTGCACTAGAAATAGTGCATTAAATTTTAAATCCTCTTTGAATTCCTTGGTGGGTTCCATACTACAAGTTTTTTTATTTACCTGCAGAAACTGTAACCTCGCTAAGAAATCACTGATGTAGCTTCCCAGCGGTTTCAACGATGGATAAGACACTCCCGCCCACATTTGAGGGATCCTTCCTGTTAATATACTGGTAACTACTTCTTCCAGATCCACAGACATTACGATTAAACCTTTGACAGCTTTTTGCACGTTCTTCAAACTGTTACGTATTTTGCTCAACAGATTATTGAATCTGGTCATTTCTTGTACCAAGACGGTGTTCATACTTTGAGAATATGAAGTTGGATACTTCTCCATTGCTTCTTCCCTGTTGTAGTTCGGTGGTAATTTGCTTAAGATATCCGCTGAAACTTCCATGATTACCTCGTCGGGGGATTTGTGTGAACCGCTGGACGTCATGGCGTCCTACAACACAAAATTTAGTTAAAATAGGTAAAGGATATTTTAGTTAAAAAGAGAATGGCATCGTTTTAATGGCGTTAAAGTTTCAAGTTAAAAAAACTAGTAAAATTTGATGTATGATTGAGACAATTCGGAAATATACCACTTTCCATTGATAGCAAAGTTAAAGGATCAATGACTTCCTCAGGAATGTCCAAGAATAATTTGATAGACAAGCCACGATACTGCAAGAAGACATTTTTTAGAATTTAATAATGATTTTAATCAGGTCTTCTGTGGTAAGTGGTCTAATCAAAAAATTATTGGAGGTCTTTCTAGATGCAATTAAATAAGAATGTGTTACGCAACTGTAAAGTATCTTTTGCCTATATTTGAAGGTTTAGTTCATTGGGATCAGGAACCTCGAAATAGGCTGGCGTAATTTGGGCCGGTAATCCTGGTCAAATTAAAGGTCTCATCTAATAACCTAGCTATTTTGGACCGAGAGATTAAGGACCCCCCGCCGAGGGTCCAAGTTCTTTGCAAAATACGAAGGATGGGAAATATCAATAAGATCGACTGTAAACTTTGAACTACAATTACATCCCTTGAGTAATATTAAAATGTTTTTCTACATCTTATTTTGTGATACTTACCTTAGATATGCAGATGACACCTTAACACCAGCTGGTTCAGAAAAAGAACTCACGGAAATTATGAGGAACTTGGTTAGGATCAGCAGAGAACAAAAATAAAACTAAAATTTTGATAACAGTCCGCAACTCTGCCAATGTTGGACATATCGATGGTTTTTGAGGCAGTTGAGAAATTCAACTATTTAAGTTAATGTTTGTAGATGATTTGAAGTTGTAAACAAGGACAAGGAGTAATAAATCATTCATTTAAGTAGATTTCATAGACGTACCAAAATATATTTTAAGAGGGTATACCGTAAGGTACATTTTGTATTGAACGAATGAGTTGCAGCTATGCTAAAGAATACACGATTTAGGTCAGAGGTAACGGGATGTACTAATTTTAATAAAAAAAAGTGATAGAGGTACATAAATTTTAGTAAGTTTAAGAAAGGCAACACAGTTTATTCATAATAGAAAACAAACCAATCTGTAACAATAATTATTTTATATATTTTTGTTCTTTTTGTAAGAAGATTAATTCAAACTTTGAATATTGTCACAAATAAATTACAATGAAATATATTTTTAAAAAATTAATTAAAGTCAAGATAGCAAGATATCGTTACAATTTTTATTAAATTCAAAGAAGCAAAATGAATATTTTTTATTTGTATTACTCCTATATGTAGTGTTTGGGGAATTTTTCTCAGAAATTTTAAATGGCAGGTGGCCTACTGTAATCGTCTTAATACGATTACACCTGTTAACAGATTATTCGATTATTGAGAGGGATTTTCCAAACAACCCAGTTTTCTTAGAAACATTATCGGGAATATTATTTTAAAAGAAAGTAGGTACATTAAATCAGTACTTAGTATTAGTTCTTTGAGTAAAGTTGTATGGTTTTCATAATATTGTAAACAGTTGGAATATATTTAAAACATTTGTTGAATGTTAATTGTGCAAGTCCAAACAATGTCGATAAGCCAAGGACCATCTAAACGACCAAAAACAGGTCCATTATCTTTAAATGAAAAAACTCTGATATTGAATTGTTACATATCATTAAAAAACAAGGATCCAAGTGCAAGTGTTGATGATATTGTGGAATTAACGGCTGCTATGTTGTGTGTTGCTAAATCATCAATTTATAGATTACTAAAAGAAAGCAAGAATGGAACTCTTCAACCCCCTAAAACTCCTTCAGGCCGAAAACCAATTGAGATCGATGAGTCATTAAAACAAAGACGTAAGGCGTAAAGTCCATGTATTTTACTTACGAAAGGAAATTCCAACACTTGACAAAATTATGACATCAGTGCAAGAAGATACGGACTGTACAAAATTCTCCATAATGACATTATGCACACTTTTGAAAGATGTGGGTTTCAGATATACAAAACATAATAGAAAATCTCTCTTGATAGATAAACCGGAAATAGTTTTTTGGAGAAGAGACTATTTAAGAAGCATTCGACATGCCAGAGAACAAAATTTGAAAATCTTCTACTTAGACGAAACATGGATAAATGCTGGATATACAGTTTCCAAATCTTGGCAAGATGAAAACATTAAAAGCGGAAGGCAGGCATTCGTGGAAGGTTTATCGTTAGGTTTGCAGCCACCATCTGGAAAAGGAAAAAGACTTATCATTGTCCATGTTGGAAGTTCTGAAAGTTTTGTTGATGGTGGATTATTAACTTTTATTTCAATACGCACGGGGTACTATCACGATGTCTTTGAGGAATGGTTTGTTCAAATGTTGGATCTGTACAATTTAACTTTTTTGAGACGTCATTCTCCTCTTAAACTTTTTAGATAAACGTAATAAAAAATCTTACCATTTTTGCCTTCAGTAGCTTAGAAAATAGTTTTAGATAAATCAAACAAAATCACTTACACTTAATCTCAAACACTTACCGATATTTCATACAAATCCTTTCGTAGCAAACAAAATAAATACAATTAAAAACATTTGAGGAAACAAACTTTTACATTTCTCACCATTCGGTCCTTGAATTAGAGACAAAACCCGCAGCAAGATAAAAGAGAAAGTTGAAAGGAACTCGAAGATCGCATTTAAATATTGACTCACCTGAGTTAATAGAGTATTCTTAAACAGCAATTCGGTTTCGTGTTGATCCTTCATTATATCGGCGTTTTCGTGCATCCCAAACACTTCTGGGTGGGTAATTAGTGGAAGTTCTTTCGTATATGCCAAAAAATCGTCATAGTCGCTTTTTTCAGGTACATAATAAATCCCTTAATAGTAACACAACATTATTAATCTTTCTTAAACAATTATATATTTAAGATATCAGGTCGGCTGAAAAGTCCCCGGTCTGACCTATAGATGACGACACTAGAATTAAATCCATTTCATTTTTAGATAGTATCAACCTTCAAAAGATTCGTGTAAAAATTTGACAGCTGTCGGACTATTAGTTTGTGAGATATTGCATTTTTAGTGAAGCAACTTTTGTTATTTTCAAAAAGATGGAAAAAAAAGAATTTCGTGTGCTTATTAAATATTGTTATTTGAAAGGAAAAAATACAGTTGAAGCAAAAGCTTGGCTTGATAATAAGTTTCCGGACTCTGCGCCAGGAAAGTCAACAATCATTGACTGGTACGCAAAATTCAAGCGTGGTGAAATGAGCACCGGAGACGGTGAACGCAGTGGACGCCCAAAAGAGGTGGTTAGGACCGACGAAAATATCAAAAAAATCCACAAAATGATTTTGAGTGACCGTAAAGTGAATATGATCGAGATGGCTGACACTCTAAAGATATCTAAGGAACGTGTTGGACATATCGTTCACGAATATTTTGGGTATGCGGAAGCTCTGTGCGAAATGGGTGCCGCGCGTGCTCACAATCGACCAAAAACAGCAACGAATTGATGATTCTGAGCAGTGTTTGCAGCTGTTAAGTCGTAATAAACCCGATTTTTTGCGTCGACATGTGATTATGGATGAAACTTGGCTCCATCACTACACGCCTGAGTCCAATCGACAGTCAGCTGAGTGGACTGCGGCCGGTGAACCGCTACCAAAGCGTGGAAAGACTCAACAGTCAGCTGGTAAAGTTATGGCCTCAGTTTTTTGGGATACCCACGGTATATTGTTCATCGACTATTTGGAAAAGGGAAAAACAATCAACAGCGACTATTACTGTGCATTATTGGAGCGATTGAAGACCGAAATCGCGAAAAAACGGCCCCATATGAAGAAGAAAAAAGTGTTGTTTCATCAAGACAATGCACCGTGTCACAAATCAATGAAAACGATGGCAAAATTGCATGAATTGGGCTTCGAATTGCTTCCTCACCCACCGTATTCTCCAGATCTAGCCCCCAGCGACTTTTTCTTTTTCTCTGACCTGAAGAGAATGCTCGCGGGAAAAAAATTTGGCTCTGATACTGGGGTAATAGCCGAAACTGAAGCCTATTTTGAAGACAAACCGAAGGAGTACTACAAAAATGGTATCGAAAAGTTGGAAGGTCGCTATAATCGCTGTATCGCCCTTGAAGGCAACTATGTTGAATAAAAAAAATGAATTTTGTCAAAATATTGTGTTTTACTATGGTAGACCGGGGACTTTTCAGCCGACCTTTTATATAATACCTGTGGGATCTAAGGGATAATTTACACTATCGACCACTTCTTTCGAATAGAATTTCCTAAGGATCGTTCCCAAAGTTCTTCTATCCCAATCGTCGGTCACTCTACCGCCGTAGTTACATTCTCCGGTTAGATACAACAGAGCGTCGTATTGTATGTCCTAAAAAAACAATCAGCATGCTGTTATTTATCTGGAAAAGTTGAAAGGGTCGGAATGTTTGGGAACACGATGTCGACTCGAATCATCTGGAACTTCTCGGTGGATTGGGCGGGTATATAAAAGTGCGATACCAGCGCGAAGGAGTCAATTTTATCTAATGGTCTTAGGAAGCGCGTAAAAGCAAAATATAGACTTATAACAAACCTGTTTTTGCAATTATACACCCCTAAACACCACAATTATTCTCGTTCAAATCCAAAAAACAAAATATTCTAAATATCGTATTATGAATACTTATCCCTTAACTAAGAAGATTAAAATATGATGATTAAAAGAATTTTCTTAATTGATTTAGAGTCTTGTTTACAACATTTAACGATTTAATAACTTTTCTTAACTACCAACTCCAACAAATAAACTATAGTACCTAAATCATTAAAATAAGGCGTTTTAATGCTCAAAACAAATCCTGCCTTTTTAAAATAAGATGTTTCAATAAATTAAAATAAAGAATTCAAATAACGTTACTTCGTATTGATTGAGAAACATGTGTAATTGCATGACGCTGATCCTTAGATCTGTCTCGTTGAATTCGTAGGGTATGTTCCAACCTAGTGGACCGAATTTTCTTCTTTCTTGCACCGAAGCGTGAAAGAAACACAAAGCGTACAAGAGTTTCTTGAACACTTGAGGCTGTTTACAACTTTCGAACCATTCTATATCCGAAATTGGGTCACTGTAGTACGAACTAAGAAAAAAAACAACAAAAAACTTTAATAAACCATTATCGGTGGTTGTAGAAACACCCTCTTACCGTACAATGTTATTTTTAAGACCTTTAGGTGGTTCATTGGTCATTTTAACCCCATTCTGCAACACCAAAACGGGAAAATGATCCGCTGGGTACGAAGTAAGCCACAATCTGAAATCCGGATGAGTGGAATCCGGCGTTAAATTTTCACAAATCTAAAAATATATCGAATAAAATCTCTAAAAATCGTTAGTAATTGCATTTTTTTACTCTTTCCAACGTCGGCATGAAACTCTTAGCCAGATGGCAGTTCTGCAGTACCACCCAAGTACCGTTTTTCACCCCTTCCTCGATTAATTTAACAGCTATAGGTCCTTGACCTTGACCCAATGATAAAGCGAACAATCTAGCTGCTCCGAAACCTTGATCGTCAGCAAATTTTAATAAGATCGCCGTTGGATCTGCGCCAGGGGTTAAGATGAATATGAGAGGGATGCAACAATGGGAATCTCCGAAAGAGGACTGCAAATCGAATGGTGGTGGTTCAATGAAGCGTTTACCCAAGTGACCTAAAACAAAGTAATCATACAAAGTAGCTACTCAATGCAAAGGGTTAAAACTGAGCAATTTTCCACATCGAGGTATTAAGTTTTCGCTGCATCACACTGTATAATTAAAAAAACGATTATAAATTTACCTGTAACGAAGTTTTGCACTGCTGGTACTATTTTATCGAATCTGATGCATCTTAACACTAGCAATTTTTGCAGATCGTTCAATTTGGTGTTCCATGGAGAAGGTAAGGGTATTTCCTGCGGTTCGCTAGAGTCGAATATCTTCTTCCAATGATTAGTATTGCTTACGAAATGATCCATTATACCTCTACAAGTAAATACTATCGAAATCCAGTCTAGATTTATATCTAACACTTACCGAAAAGACGGTAAATCGTTCAATCTACATAACTCGTCCCAAGACTTCGCTATCAACCAATCTGTTGGGTTTTTGTTAGGATTGTCAAGTCCTACACCTCCTGTTAGCAGGAACATCCATTCGGATACGTCGATTTCATTGCGGCTTTTCATCAAATTCACGCACAGTAATAGAGAAAATAACAGCTTATCCTAAAAAAACATTGTTCCTATTTTTCCTGAAATACTACAATTAGTGCAGTAGATATGCCATGGGACCGGGAAAAAATGGTTGTAGAAATTTTTTTTAGCTGAATGTGTCTTAATCCGTTTTTCAACGTTCCACCCTCCCAAATTTGGCTTAAAAATTGGAATCCAAGTTTTTGGTTATGATATTCAGAATCAGCGCGAAATTTTAATATTTTTTGACCCCTCATTTGCTTGTTTCTTGCAAACTATTTTATGGGGGGCTAAAACGCCACAAAAAGGTCCTGAAAAGAGGAGTAAGGATGAGCGGATTTCAGCGGATTTTGGATATGTTTTAAAGTACACCTATTACAAGACATTGAGCCAAAAAAAATTCTATAACATTTTTTTTCAGGTATCAGTAAATTTTAACCTTAATCTACTCCACTAAATATTCATTTGATTACCTTTTCAAATAAACTCCTGCAAATATTTACGTACAAGGAATAGGTGAAATATTTTTCTAAATCCTTTAAGCGTTGAGTTACATCTTCCACTCTTTCCGTATTATCTATGCCTGCTTTGAACAAGTTCATGAACCAGACAAGGGAATATTGGTACATCGGATCTATGTTGGCCAAATCGGCTGGAAAACAACAAAAGTTTTAACAAACTAAGAACAAAGATCTATCTTTTTTGAAGGCTACATGTTATAGACTGTACCATAGTATCACCATATTGGAAAAAAAATAATGCAAGGAGGAAGGAGCTATTCAAAACATTAGGAAAAAAACACTATTAACATTATCCTGCTCCAATATCTAAAACCATGTTTATTACCAAATCCATTCCAATAAAAGTTAAACTACTTAGGGCCGGTTAATCAATAGCAATTTATCTGTTAGTTAATGCTTAACTAACAGTTATTTTGGAAAGGTCGGTTTATCAACAACAGGTTAACTTTATGCGACAGCTAAAATTTCAAATATTTATCTGTAATTTTCAATGGATGAGTTCTATAAAAGGGAAATGTTGCCAAATTAACGAGCAAAAAAATACTGAAAAAGGTTAGTCGCATAAGGAAGCAGTTTTTCCAATATATTTTTGGTTTTTCTTATGTATTTTGGGTCCCTTTATCACCCGTGTTGTACCCGAACGATATAGAGGTCAATACAGTTGACGAAAAACTAAATGTCAGCTGTCAACACATACACGTATCATTAGATATTATTGTCCTATTATTATTTAGCATTGTTTGGCTTTGTGTTTTTGTATTACTGATTTTTTATTCTAACTTTATCTGTTAGTGATTTGTGTTACTCTGATCTGCTTTTATTATTGCAAATATCCTCGAGAAGAGTTAGACATTTTACAATCTTTCTAGTCTAGTATCAGTTAGACATGGATTCTATAGTGCTTTTACCTAGAGATGTACCCGGGGCAATGTTAAAAGAAAATTTAAGTTTAGAGGACCATTCTGTCAACGAATTAAAACGTTGGTTGGAGTGCAGATCCCTTAAACAAACTGGGTCTACGGATGAACTAATTAAGAGGTATGTCGATTGAATGAAACATGATTTAATGTCTATTGTTCTTATATTTGAATTTTTTAGAATTAACGACTGCATTGATAATGGAGGAAGAGATAAAATTTTTCTAGGCATAGACCAAGGAAAATGGTATGACATGAAACGAAGTATTCTTCAAAATCCAAGTTCTTCAAAGAAGAGTCCAATTAATGTATTTGAAGAAAATTTGATTTGGTCAAGATTTCCATCACGTCCCTTGCCTCAGTATTTCAATAAAGGCCATATATTTACTTATATAGTGAATGAAAGTATTGAAAACGAAAACCCGGAAGTTATTGAAAGAGATAATGATTCCATTGTAACAGTAAAACCATTTAGAAGAGGTTCACAGTATGTAGAGAGTGATCACCTCAGTCAAATTTACGATTCTCTTGTTAGGTATTATAATTATTGTAAGTGTAAATGTCAAGCTTCATTTGACAAAAAAACAAAACATAATGTTATAATATGCCTAAATAAATAAATAAATAAATCACTAACAGATAAAGTTAGAATAAAAAATCAGTAATACAAAAACACGAAGTCAAACAATGCTAAATAATAACAGGACAATATCTAATGATACGTGTATGTGTTGACAGCTGACATTTAGTTTTTCGTCAACTGTAAGAAGTAAAATACTACAAACTAAAAATATGTTAAAAGACTCCATATCGTTCGGGTACAACACGGGTGATAAAGGGGCCCAAAATACATAAGAAAAACCAAAAATATATTGGAAAAACTGCTTCCTTATGCGACTAACCTTTTTCAGTATTTTTTTGGCTCGTTAATTTGGCAACATTTCCCTTTTATAGAACTCATCCATTGGCGGTTAGGTCGATATCTGGAGATTAAGGTCTATTATATAACCTCACTTTATGCAGAAAAGTTGGTTTTGTTTTGATTCCGAAGTTTTTTGGTGTGTCTTATTTACTAGGGTTTGATCAAAGTGAAAAATGGAAATTACTAGTACGACTAAGAAGAGAGGAAGCAATTTCACAGCAAATAAGAGAAATTTGCTATTAAAAATTGCAAATAAACATAAAGATGTCATCGAGAATAAAAAAAACGGATAGAGCAACCTGGAAATTGAAAACCATCTACCTATTAGTACAAAACTCAAGTGAATCCTTAATGAGTTCTAATATTGACAGAACAGCCTCTTTTGTCATCCTAAATCTTGCATGAAAATCCTGGTCATCCCACTTTTCGAAGTTGTCCACTCGTTCCCTTCTTTCGTACTCAAGCAATTGCACAATATCATCCAAAAAATGCATGTTCATCAACAATCAAAAACTCTTCAGCAAGTAAAAACACAAACTTTTGCATAACATTCATCCATCAGCATTGCCAACTTTCATTATCTATCAGTTGACTAACTAGAGGATAAAAACGAGTCGATAAACCGCTTCCGAACAAACTGGAACTTTATCTGCTAGTTAGTTTTATCTGATGGATAATATTGGCAATTGATAAACCGGCCCTTAGTGAAGCAGATTTTTTTTAAATACACACATTTGGAAAAAAATATAAACTTCTAGCATTTTATCCAATTTTAAAAACAATTCTGGAAGACATCGTCTGGAAACTCCTGGAGTACCCTCGTCGTGGAAGGTTAGAGTAATGGGAAAATATCACGAGGTGACCTATCTAGCGTGTATGGAGGGCTGTAACAACACTGCGATTGTTTTGGAGCATTATAATGAGACAGAATCAAGTTTTGGTAACCTCTGGACGCTTCTAGAGATCTATTTTTAGGTGGAAATGTTAGTTAAAAGTCTGTTCAAGTGGTATGCGCTCTTTGTGTACGATCTCTTAGCTGTTCAAGAAGCAAATCATCATTTTCCAATGGAAAAATATTACATCACTATCAATCATTTGAAATCCAAGATTAACTTGATCAGTCTATGTCCAACAGATGTATCAAAATTGGAGCAAAGAACTCTAACTGGATGCTTACAAATGTGTAGATTAAAGCTAAACCATGTGCAGTAAGAATTAGATGAATTAAAGGTAAAACTTTATCATGCACTAGATCCACCCACCAGGAAAATGCATCTCTAAATGAATTTTTCTTCGGTGCACAATTTTCCATATATTTTTGGTAGTGGTTAACTTTTCTTCTAATTTTCCAGTTGCGATGTTCACCCTTTTTAAAACTTCTATACTATCCCAACAACATTTTTTCCTAACTTACTTTTTAGAGTTGTTCTAATCCAGAATATTGTAAAATATTCTTCTATCCATAGTTCTTTGAGGTATTTAATATGTGGGGTAGTATGTAATAAACACTTTTTACACTAAAGACATTATAACTATATTTACTATGAATTAAATCTGAGTACAACACTTAATTACTATAAATAAATTAAATAATGCCATATCAGCAGCATAGTGAACTTTATCGTGAAAATCATTTATTGAACCCGTCGTCAGAGCATTGTTATGTATTTATATTTATCTTTTGTTTATTGGTGGTCTAGGCCATCGGTATTTTACGGGGTGTTTACACCACATTATTGATCTTTTTGTTGACTGAATCAAACGCCTTTTTGTGCTGTTTATAAAGTATTTGTTCAACAATATTCATTCTAAATAAAACTTACCAATAGAAAAGAAAAGTATAGCTGCGTGAACGGCAATAGGAGTATACTCCAAGCGAGCATTGTCGATTTGCTTTTCAGTGACTTCAGCAACTGCTTGCTTGGCCGCTATATCATTCGCCAAAACTTTTGACGAACTTAATATTTGAACGGCAGTTTCATCTTCCAAGATATTACCTTGCGAAGTACTCAATACCATCAAAATTTTATCTTCGATCTCTTTTAACGCTCTAAAAAAAACAACTTCTGGCCAAATAATTCCTTAAAACATTTCAACGTACCTTTTATTGTCGGCTCCTTGTATAATCAGGGAGTTTTTCTCCGCCTCCAAGTCGGGTCTTTCTTTAGCTACCGTAATCCCCAACAATTGATCTTCCAAACCGACACTGGTTATCATGAAATTCACCAGAGTAACTTTGACGGCCACTTCAGGTAAATAATGAGGATTTCTCAACTTCGTCGTGATGTACAATCTGAAATACTTTCATCAACATCTTTTACTTAGTATCATAACTTTAGTAACTTACTTAAATTCGGTGCTGTATTCCACTACGGAATCTCCAAGCTTTAGACACCAGGCTCCGCCTTGTTTAAAGATCTGTTGAGCGAGTACAGGCTCCAGTACTGGATCCATCTCTTCACCGATATTCTCCAATAGAACCTGCCGAAGAGAAACTTCAATCAAAAAGTAAAAACAAATTTAAATGTTCGTAAATATTACCGGCTGTCCGAATTGTATGGCATTTTCCAAGATTCTTACGTAGTCTGCTTGGTTCAATCTGATGATGGCCAGATTTTTCGACTTTTCCATGTTTTTTATCCACTTATTTGCCTGCCCCTGGGGGTCTATCATCAAGGGGTATCTTCTGGCATTTCTAAAATACAAAAAAAAATAGTTTTTTCAAGTAAGCATTCCAGTTTTGGTTAAATTTAAGAGTCATTCAATAATAATTTGAATGTACCAATTCGTTTTCAATGTCCTTGCAACCTTCAAGTTCTTCTGATGTTTTTGGAGCACTTGATCAAGTGAAGAAGTTTATTTTTTACTCTTTAAACCTTTCTCCAAGTAATTCTCATGTTGTTTTTTCATTTAAAAGCGTAATTTTGTATAATTATTCATATTCGATTGGTCTTTTTCTGCTTAAGACCTTCCTCCAAGAGATTCCGTAGTTTTTTAATGTCATTACCTACCTTTTACCTTTTTAAAGAGTAATTAAACGGACTTATTGACATTGAATTAGTCTTTTTATGCTTTAGAACTTCCTCCAAAGGATCATCTCGTTTTTAACCACATTGGAGGATTATTAGATGTACCAGTTCTATTTTTGATGATTTTAAAGTTTTGAAATGTCGCAAATTACTTACGATATGATGATGCCATTATCGATACTGAAATTGTCGCTCGGCAAGCCGAAAATATTCCAAGCTCTTATCACGACAGGTTCCCCTAACACTCCGGTTAGTTGGAAATCTTTGGAGCACACTATGTCGAATCCTATAAGTGCCGAGGTCCATTTTTCGATTTGTTTTTGTCTGTATTGCATGGTGAACGGTCCCAAATAGGCCACGACACCTGCAGCAACCAAAATATCTCCTGTTAATATGTAATACTTTTTTCCCAGATCTATAGCCGTTTGTCGCCATCTTGATTTTTCTCCTCCCAAACCGCCAATCAATTCTTCGGCACGTTGTAGCTTCAACTGACAGAGATTCACCTCATCGGTCAATGTCTACAACAATTAAACCTTTATATCAGCAACAAGTTAATTTTTTTTTGTTATTTTACCTGAAACTTTATCTTTTCCTGTTCTAATTTGGCCTCGAGTTTCGCCACTTTTTCCAAAGCTTCACGCAGCTGTTCCCGTTTTACTTCCAAATCGGCCATGGCCGCTGCTAATTGACCCTCGGCTATGGCTAGCGCCGCTTTCTTCGGTGCCACTACTTTGGCAACTTTATCGTATTTCGATATAGCTATCACCCATTTGCACAAGCCTTCAGCAGCCGTTGAAGCCGATTTGATTTTGTCCGGATCGAAATTTTCGTCGTTTAGAATTTGATGTCGTAACTTGTCCATTATACGCGGAGGAATGTTGTCCTTATCGAAGAGTATAAGGCTCTCCAAGAACTTGATGTCGCTCAGAACTTTAAGCGACGGTCCCCAGTAGTCGTCCACTTGGCCTATGCCGCTCGGGGCAGGAACTCTTTGCGGCTTTACATCCTGTCAAAATAAAAAAAGAAATAGGTAAAAAACACAGCATTAGAGCATCGTTAGAGCATTAGGGATCGTCAAAGATGGGACTCCATGGGACTCTGATGTGCCAAAATCTGAACGCGGACGTTATCCAAGAGAAATTTCATGGCAATATCGGGAAAAACATTCCTAAAGTCATTGTTGGGGCGTTTTTTGGGTAGCTGAATCCAAATCTTACGTCGAAAACGATCCCTCAAACACTTGGTGCACTGGAACCACGATCTGAACGTCTTCTCCTAGAGTTTTTCTCTGACAATCGCTAAAGATACAATTCAGCGCGCTAAAAATTGCTTCAACATTGATCTTCGGGTTTTTTTCGGTCAGAAAAATTCTCTTAAATACCGTCCGCGTCCAGCTTTGGGTGCACCAAGTATCCAAGGTGTGTTTGCCCATGCTATATTTGGATTTGGTGAATTTCTAGTTTATTTTCTTCTACCCGAGAATTTTGGGGGAGACCAATGGACATACCGTCACGGTGTTCGTGGTGTCCTTGTCGACCGGAAATTTAGATCCAGCGCACCTAAAACCGTCCCAACAATGATTTTCGGGATTCTTTTGGCAGTATTGCCAGGAAAATTCTCGGAGATGACGTCCGCGTCCAGGTTTGGGTGCACCAAGTGTTCAGAAAGTGTTCGCCGATGCTTTTGGGACCCAAAAACTCCAGGGTCTTAAGTTTTTCTTCTTCTCTGTTGGAACTTTGGGAAAATCCCACGAAGATGCCATTCAGGGTAAGGATGTGATGCACCAGGTGTTCGAGGGGTTATCTTCTACGGGAAATTTGGTCTCAGCGCACTTAAAATCGTCCCAACAATGATTATTGGGTTTCTTTTGGTAGTATTGCTAGAAAAATTCTCGGGGATGACGTACGCGTCCAGGTTTGGGTGCACCAAGTATCCGAGGGGTATTTGCCGAAGCTTTTGGGACCCAAAAAACTCCTGGGTTTTAAGTTTTTCTTCTTCTCTGTTGAATTTTTTCAAAAGTCCCACGGAGATGCCATTCAGGGTAAGGATGTGCTGCACCAGGTGTTCGAGGGGTTATTTTCTACGGGAAATTTGGACTCAGCGCACTTAAAATCGTCCCAACAATGATTATCGAGTGTCTTTTGGTAGTATGGCCTGAAAAATTCTCGGAGATGACGTCCGCGTCCAGGTTTGGATGCACCAAGGCTCTGAGGCGTGTTCGCAGATGCTTTTGGGACACCAAAAATCTCCGGGACCTTAAGTTTTTCTCCTTTTCTTTGGGAATTTCGGAAAAGTCCCATGGAGATGCCATTCAGAATAAGATTGGAGTGTACCAGGTGTTCGTGGTATCATTTTCGACCGGAAATTTAGATCTAGCGCACCTAAAACCATCCAAACATTGATTTTCGGGTTTCTTTTGGCATTATTGCCAGAAGAATTCTCGGAGATAACGTCCGCGTCCAGGTTTGGGTGCACCAAGTTTCCGGAAGGTGTCCGCCGATGCTTTTTGGACCCAAAAAACTCCTCGGCCTTAAGTTTTTCTTCTTCCCCGCTGAAATTTTGGGAGAGTCCTAAGGAGATGTCGTTCAGGAACAGGTTACGATACACCAGGTCTTCGGGGATCATTTTTGACGGGAAATTTCTCCCTTTCCCCGCTGGAATTTTGTGAGAGTCCCACGGAGATGATTTTCATCGTAGTTACTGAGCTCCAGACTGACAGTGGGTCAATTTGAGCATCATAATTGGTAATCAGCGACCTCTAAAACCTCCAAGAACCCGATTTAGATTATATTTGCTTAGACAATCTACACTATTACTCTTATAAACTTAAACTCTCAAATACCAATAGCAACTTTTCGTTCCAAGGCAAATTGACATTGACAGTAAGACTTCAATCAAAATCATGAGCGACAACAAAACCGTCCCAGATCCAGGAAAAGTTACAGATCTTAACTCCGAAGCCGTTAGCAAAGATCCAAAAGTGGCGAGAAGCAGAAAAACCACTTCAAAATTTTCGACCAAAGAAACTCCTAACCAAAACTTACAGTTGGAACCCAAGACCAGCGAAGAGTATTTTTCCGCTACAGATACAAATTCTCCGTCAGAAGCCATGAACGAACAAGAGAGTTTCTACAGCTGCTTATCCCAGCCATCCAACGACATGGAAACTCCCAACAAAGTTCCGGAAAAATAAGTTTGTTTTAATATATTTATTTTATAAATAAAGTTACCTTTAATATACACACGGCTTCCATGACTAATTTTACTCCTTTCGGTGGATTTTTCATGGTTTTCACTACTGAAATATCAGCTGTAGTTAACGTATTTAAAGCAGCTAAAGCTACGTTTAATATTGGCAAAGCTTCTGCTAGATTAGCGTCACAATCGTCTTTGATGACTTGAGCTTCTCGCGCTTGTTCGTTAGCCACGGCTTCATCTTCTTGTATATGTCTGGCGACGATATCAGCTTCTTGTGATTCGGCTTCTACGATCTTCATAGTTTCTTCTACCTTAGCAGCAGCTACCACCAATTGGGGTTGGAGAGCTTCTAAAGCCGCTTGCATTACCGCTACTTCAGACCCAGCACTTTCCAGTTTTTCCAATCCTACTTCGTATCTGTGCTTAGCTTGAAGAACTTCTCTATTGAATAAAAATAGAACATGTGAGGAATGCAGCAAAGTAAGGTACACCAAAAATTAATGGAAATATTCAACAAGACATAATTTTGTTGGTAGTAGAAAATCAACACTGTACATGTACATGACGTTCTCGAAGATAAAGTACACTTTTATCCTCTTGTGCAATAAATAACCATTATTGCACCATTTTTTTGTTATAAATAGTATATTAACCTAAAGTAATAACTAAACTTACTTCCTCTTATTGCTCAAGAAGGTTTTAAAAGTGTTGATCATCTCCAGATAAGAAGTGGGCGTTACGTAATTGTATCTGTTAAGTCTTAAAAAGAATTCGCTAGACAAAGTTTGAGTGGAAACGTGGAACATTTGACACATATCGATGCAAACTTGTCTTTCTTTAGAAGTAAGCTCGATTTCTCCCAAAAATCTAGTAGCTACGGCCAACAGAGCATCTTCTGGCCAAGCCTACAAAAGAAATATTTTAAGAAATGTCTCGGGATAAACAATAAAATTGTTCTAACTTGGAACCAATCGATGGTGCAACAATTCACTAAAGCTGGAAACTTCCTGACCCTCGTTCTAAAACCCTCACCAATCGGACTCATGGTTAGTATCAGATGCAATTGTTCTCTGACAATTTGTACGAAGAAATTAAACAATGCCGGAGGACTGCCATCAGTTTGTAAGGATTTATCTCGCTGTCTATCCAGCTGACGCATTTTTTCGCACAATTCCAACTTTTCTTCCGTTGTGAAGATATTAGGAACCTCTCCGGAGTTCATGAGATTACTCACGTCTTCAAGAAAAGCCTCCTCCTTTATTTGAGTATCAGAAAACAAAAATACAGCTGAAATAAATAAAACAGTACAGGGTAAGTTCCCGTTAGATTGTGCAAGGGTTATTTTCACATAGATGAAACCAGATTTTGTTAAATTTGGATACAATGACTCTGTGAAAAGTTGACAATGAAAAATAGGTTACTCTGGAATAAACACGAAGACGAAGTAATACACAAAGCAACCAAGGTCCTCATGGTGTGCAAGAACATTGCAGGGAAGAACTGGGGATGCAACCCACGTAGTCTGGAATGGATGTACACAGCAATAGTGAGACCATTAATCACATATGGGGCAGTGGCTTGGGGAGCAAAGGCTGATCTGAGTACGACGAGGAAAAATCTCTCGAAGATTCAGAGACTAGCCTGTTCATGTATCACTGGAGCAATGGGAAATTTCCCCTTCTGCTGCAATGGAGGTTATTTTAAACTTGACCCCACTGCACATTCTGCTAGAAAGTGTAAGGAAGAAAACAATATATAGAATGATCAAAGAAGGAATAACAGGGAAAAATCTCGATCATTTCAATTTGATCAAACTTGGGAAATGCCCCAAGATATGCCAAAGAAATTCAACTTTGTGAGAAAATTCATCACAAAGTTGAGTAATAAATCTGAATGGGATGAAGACACCATACAGAATTTAAATCAGAATGCCATAAAGTGGCATACGGACGGTTCCAAGCTAGACGAGGGAACTGGGATAGGAGTTTTTGGACCGAGAGCCAAATACTCAGTAAGCTTGGGCACATACCCGAGCATCTTTGAAGCAGAAGCTCGCGCCATCGAAAGATGTGTCGAATTCAATTTTGGAAGAAACTACCGCAGACAAGAGATTGTGATCATGTCGGATAGTCAAGCAGCCATCAAAGCGCTGAGTTCAAATATAATCAGTTCGAAGATGGTTTGGGAATGCCTAGGCAAACTAAATGAACTGGGCCAGAAGAACACTGTCACCCTCCTAAGGGTCCCGGGACACATAGGAATAGAGGGGAACGAAACAGCAGATAAGCTGGCAAAAAAGGAGCTGAAACCCCACATTTGGGACCAGAATCATCTTGTGGGATCAGCAGTAGAGTTATCTTAGGAAAACTAAGGGAAGATATGGAGAAGGAAAAATCCAAGTACTGGAATCAGCTGGAAGGACTGAGGCAATCTAAGATACTACTGGGGAACTATGACCAGAAGGAATCTCTTAGCTGCCTCAACCTCAATAAACGGGACTATTAACCTCTAACGGGAATATTAACCGGGCATTGCCGGTTAAGAAGCCACATGAAGAAACTAGGGTTAGCAGATGAAGCAAAGTGCAGATTCTGTGAGGAAGAGAATGAAACACATACACATACTCTCAGAATGCCCTGCCTTGCAGAATTCTAGGGCCAGATACCTAGGAGCACATTAAATAGAAGAGGGGGATCTACCTGATTTGAAGCCCTACGATGTCCTAAACTTCCTCAGGAAAATAGGACAGAAAGAGCTGCTATAAATCTGAAAAAACATCAGAACATGGCAAGTAAGGGGGGACACAATAGATCCTATAGGTCGCAGTATACTATCACCCCTAATTTATACATACATGACAATGAAAATGAGGGTGGCAACAAGAAAAACCAAAGGAGGATTTTGGAGACAGGAATGGAATATTGAAGGAGATGCTGAGGCCTCATTAGTAATAACAGGATTACAAATGAAGATAGAAAATACATGGTTAAACAGGGCTGCAGAATAGAGCTGTAAATGATCAAGAGGAACAAGAGAAATGACGAAGTCATGTTAAAGAAAGGGCTAGAAGTCCAAAGCAAGCTAAGGGCCAAAAATTTCATCCATGCAAAAACAAGTTATATTTGATCGCTCTAGAATCTTGTTATTATCACTGCGTGCCGAGCGAAGCGAGGTTCGCAGCCCCAAATTAAAAATAATTGAGTTATAAAAAATAGTTTTTAAATTACATTAGATTGATTCTAACGCCTACCGTGAAGATCGGAAGCACTGGCCTTTCTTAATATAGACTTGACATCTTCCCGCCATTCGTTCACACCATACTGCCTCGTTATTTCCACTTGGAACAGATCATACTCCGCTATATGCGCTGATAGTCTGGTTAAAGATTGTCTTCCCGATCCTCCAACTCCTACGCACAAACCGTGACTCCTGGGAGATTTTAAAATCCTGCAAATTTTAGATAAATGTTCGATGGCAAATCTGAACAACACCAAATTCATCGGTTTCTTGGACATGTTGTTAAACTCCGCCAAATATCCTTCTACTATAGTAGTTAATTGTTCCAAGTCCAAGACTTCCATGTAATGGCGTTGGTCAGCCTTCGGATTAGCGAAATCGCAGTACAGCAAGTTCCGCAAATCGTTGTCGCCAATCTGAAAATAAGAGAGGTTCCTAAGAAGACTTCCAGACATGAAGATTGTTAGGCAGGATAAAGTAGCTTTTTACCGGATGATTTGGTCGTTTTATCCTGACGAACAGTTCGTCCATGTCCTCTTCTAATTGCTGCTTGCATACGACTCTTAGATACTGCGTTATCCACGTTCTATCAGCATCATCTACGAGTCTATCGTAGTAGACGCGCAAAACTTCGTGCACCCACAATCGTTTTATCGCCGCAAGATCCTCCATGGCTTCTGGTACGGATAACAGAACACCCTGTGAACAAAAAACCGGCGTCATTTTTATACAAGGTAGTCCAACGAAAACTCCATCAACTTCTGATTCGAGTGAGAACCATTTTTCAGCTCTTTGCCCCCCTCCATAGAAAAAAGTCCAATGTAGCCAGATCTGGCGATCTGGGTGGCCACTCAATGCATAGAGTGGAAAAGTAGTACCCCCTCGTATGAGAAATTGATGAGTTTTTTCCGTCTACATTTAAAAGTCGAAAAATCGAGTTTTTAACTCTTCTCTGGACCACCTTGTATGCGATAAATGATCTTGGAACTTTGGCTCACCTGTATCACCCTGGAGAAATCTCTTAGATTGAACAGATAGTGGGATTTCATGGGAGTAGGGAGTAGATTCAGACGGGCCTGTTTATAAATTTGTAAAGTAGCATTTACTATTTGTTCTATACACGGATCGAAGTCTTTGGAAAATCCTCTGGAATTAACAATAAAAAAATGACATTAATACTAACATAACAGTTTAAAATTACATTTACATTAAATATTTCGATCTTTTTGTGTTTTTTTTAAGCATAATAAAAAGCCGACAGCTTTTGATCTTCCAGAAACTAATTCCAGCTGTGCAAAAGCCCTGGAAAATCCCGGAAAATCCCCGGAATCGGTGTATGTTTCGATTACTCGCTTTCCACGGTGTCTCCGATTATTTTTAAACTCGTGAAAATGTTTTATTTTTTCCATGGTCGACGGTCAAATAACTAAGTTGATATGAAATTTTAGTAACTCTAGACTTTTGGGAGAAGGAGGTAAGAAAGAAAGTTGACTTTCAAAAGATCAACGTCGGAGAAATGTCATTCTTTGATGTCGGGGCACTTCAACTCAAATACGCCAGGAATTTTAATAAAAATTCACCGGGTGCTCAACCATTGGCGTAACTACTTTAAATTTATAATATTGCAAAGAAATTGGATAAAAACAGTTTTCGATACATCCCCCATACCTGGAGAAGTATCAGACTTTTATACCAAAACCTGGGAAATCTGGACAGGAAATGGCTAAACATCTTGGACCAATTAGTCTCATGCCATCCGACTAAAGACTCTATCTAACCTGGGAGTTATTCTTGACCCAAAGTTACCCTGGAACTGACACCTACAGCACATTATAAAAAAAGCGAAGGCAATCTTCATGGTTGCTAGGCGCACATATAACACTGCTTAGAGATCAGGAATATTGGCTGTACAAAATGGCAGTTATTTCTAAGGTAACTTTGCCTATTTAGCTTGATGACCAAAAATGAAACAAGTCTCATCCAAGACCAAAATGAGCAAGATACAAAAACTTGCTGTGTTGGAATAACTGCGGCAATGAGACCTGCATCTACGGCAGAGCAGGAATTACAATGGGTTCGAACAGTTCTTCAATATTGATATCAACACTCCGCAATCGTTCTTTTTTACATGTTTCATTCAGGATGTCAAAATAGTGCTGGTACTGTGATAGACCATAAAGTTCTGGAATAATTATCATGGCTAGCATGTAAAAATTGTCCTCTGTATCCAACCATCCAAATATCCTTTATTCAAAAGGATATTTGGATGGTTCTCCTTCCTCTTCTTCATTACCTATTATCCATTTGTGAACAGTCACTAAAAAGTCACCATACAACTGAAACATTCCTTACCATGGACTTGAAAATCGTTTGGTCCGACCAGAAGATCATTTTCCATTTTGTTTCAAGTCCCATGTCTTTCGAAATGTAATACGACCAGTCCAAATCTCTAATAAGGCTTGTGATAAGATTTTTTTATTGTCTGATTGTTCCAAATTAGTCACTCACCCTCTCATAACTTACAATGTTATTTACTTACCCTTTAAAAAATAGTTTCTAAAAGACTTCTTTGATAAAACTAACCTGGTATCCAAATGCCACAGCATGATTCTACTGAAAATATTTACCAATACGGAATCCTGGAATTCGTCGATACACAAATGTATAAAATGCCTTAAAAACCTGGGAGTTACTGTGTTTCCACCACCTCCAGGTGGACACATGGCACACATAAACTACAAACAAATACAAACAATACATTAAAGATCTTTAAATTAAGCTAACTAGCTCAGGAGAATCACAACTCACCTGAATATCGATCAGTTTCATTGGTACGATCTCCTTCAAATCGTACCACATCTCGTGGTCGAACCATTGTCTAAGTAACTCGATGGGAGGCTGGGCCCCGTATACTTCCTTGGTAGGCATATTGACATCGTCCACGAATATTACACATCGTTTTAGAACTGGTGGACCAAATACTCCTATAAAAAAATTCATTTTTAATCAATTAATTAGAGAAAAATGTAATTGTTGACCTTTGCGTCGCTTGTCTAGCTTGGACATGACGATATTTTGCG
Source organism: Ophraella communa (assembly GCA_035357415.1). Lineage (NCBI taxonomy): Eukaryota > Metazoa > Arthropoda > Insecta > Coleoptera > Chrysomelidae > Ophraella > Ophraella communa. The sequence continues at coordinate 28,322,022 of CM068987.1, read as the reverse complement.
TTTGATTGGCGGTGGTTTGAGCGGAGAAATTTATAAATAACGGTATGTAAGTCTTGCTGTTTCTTTTTAAAAGAAAATCCTACAAGGAAAAAACATTAAATATTAAGAAAAATATCTATTTTTGATTGTTTACCGTAACGTATACGGATTTTCCTGTTCCCGTAGGTCCAATTATCATCATGGATTTGTCGTGTTGGACCAATAATTGCATCAAAGATATATTCCTTATGGTTTCCACCGTTGTAACTATGATTTGATTAACTGGGATGTCTCTAGGTATAGGAGGAGCCGACATCAATTCATCCGACCACAATTTCCATTTACCTTTTCCCTAAGAAACCAAATTTAACCCAAAAAACTAAATGTGCAACTAAATGTAAGGGTTTCCCTGCACTTATTTTTCTTAATTAATTAAGGGAATGCAAAAAAAATATTTGTATTTTTACCAACTTTCATTTTTGGATTGTATTCCCGAAATTAATGAAACTAAGTGTTCAAAATTTAATGAGAAACCCTGTACATCTATTATACTTACCTCTTTTATAAACCTGTAGTCGAAACATGTTTCCCCTGCTGGTAACATGAAGATGTACGGCTTATCCGGTTTGTTGATCTCAAAAGGATAATTCAGATTTTCCTTTACCGTTTGATTGAACTCTTTTTCCAGCAACGCTCTGAATAGGTAGTTGAATTTCGGTCTGCTTTCGATATCGATGGTACCTCCCAGACCCCATATACAAGAGAAGAAAAAAGACCCTTCTATTTGTGCTCTGACGTCCAAATCAGAAACTTGTTCTCTGTATTTCTCATCATAGAAATCGTCCATAAAAGAATCGAAATAACTCATTGTGGCTCTCAACAGATTGTGTTCTTGACAAGGAGCGATTTCCTGGAATGGTGGACAGAGGAATATTAGTCATAATCGATATCAGACCCAAATGGAGCTCATCACTGTCTCTGATGACTTATAATTGACATTAGCAGCTTTTTTTTATACAAACCTTGAGTCCTCCTTTTTTAACCAACCAAAGCAAGGGTTTGCAAAACCTAATGAACAAATTAAAGACCATGTTCTTGTAGAAATCGTTGTTCAAGAACGGAGGCAGGGTATTCAACCAAGATAATAATAAGGGTTCCCAACCTAGAGAAACTGGTTCCATATAGATCATTCCACATCTAGAAACCTAAAAATACGATTTTTAAATATAAAAATAAGAGCAATAAAATCGGTTTTACAGTCGCAGGTGAAGCAACGTCCAAATCCATTGGTTCAAATATCAAATTCGTCGTATTGGCCAATTGTATAATTTCTCCCGACATCAAACACAATTTTTTGTTATCATCCAACACAGTGTTCATGTTTTCTATCCACACAGCGTCCACAGGTCCATCGAAAATCAACCATTTTCTATAAAAACAAATTAATCAACAATTATCAATCATTTATTTTATTGTAAGATCAGTATTCGGTACCTTTCGTCTGTTGTAGACATAGCAAACTGTCTAAAGCTAACTGCTAGCACCCCGTCAGACCATTCGTGGGAAACTGGATCGAATTGACCGTAAAGTTGACCCATGGTGATGGATTTCGGGTTCATTACAGTATAAATAGCTTTATGTTCATCCATACCTCCCTAAAAATAATTTATTAATAACAAACACACTTGGGAATCAATCAACAATGATTTGATCACTGTGAAGGTCACTATAGAAGATCATAAAAGTTGTAGAATGTCTCATGGCTCTGACACAAGCTTGCAAGAACAATTTGGTCACTCTAGGATGGATCAAAGGTAGTACAAACTCGAAAGGTAACCGCATAGCCAAGAAAAATACCTTTTGGTACCTGGTACTATGAGGTCCCTTGAAAAATGCAAGTTTAGATCGGACAAAGAAAAATATTGAAGACTAGGAAAATACGTGGCCACAAGGACCTGTCACAAGCTTTTACTGACCATTGTCAATTACGAAAACATCTGAGCAATCTGGGATTATTTGACACCCCACTATATAGAGGATGTGACCAAGAAAATAAAACAGTTTGATATGTTGGAGAAGCTACCCACTGGCAGGTGAGTTGGTTGACGAGCTAGTAGATAGACTGAATCTCAGAAAGGACATCCTATTGTTGTAAGATGACCCACCCTTCGTGATCTACAGAATCAAAGATGACAAGAAACTTACTCTTTCTTCTGCTAGTCCCAATGCGTCGGCTAGTACTCGATATGCAGTGGTTTTACCAGCAAAAGGTAGACCCACGATCATCAAACCATGCCTTACAATAATCATTTCGTACAACTGTTGCACTTTTTGTAAGAAAAATGGGGTACACTGTACGTTTTTAGTTTGACACGTATCATTGACAGCTTTGTTTAGTACGATGTAATCTGGTTCTGGCAGTACCACACCCGGAAACAAATCCGAAGTTATACCCTAGAAAAACAGGTTAATAACATTTAGTTCTGCAACAGCTAGATTCTTGACACTTACTTCAAACAAAGGTACATCCTGTTCTAAGAATTTAGCCAAATTGATGTCGATTATCGATCGGAGTACTAAAATATCTTCCTTTTCTTTGGGATAGCGTAGCTTTAAAGCACCAGCAGCTCTAAGGACCGATTTCACAGCTCTCATGCCGTAATCGTAATGGTGTTGAGAAGATAGTTGTTCCGAGCACAACCTGTAGGTGGCTACGATTTTAACAGATAGAGGTTTAGCTGTCAAGAATCCCGAAGCGTACAGCTCGATTTCTGATATAAGGGCGTAATCCGGGACCATCATGGCGACAGATCTGAATAGCGCTTTTAAATTATCCGGCAATTCTGACCTTCCTGCATAACCTGGATTCATAGTGATGAAAACGGCGCATGTAGGATCTAAAGTAAGTTCGGTTCCTTCGAATAGTAGTTTCTCAGCACCGGAATTAATGCCTCTCTGTATAGTTAGAATCTGTTGGGCTACTACAGACAGTACTTCCAAATCGATGCGATTGAATTCGTCGAAACAGGACCAAGCTCCGCAAGATGCCAAACCCTTAAAAAAATCACAATCAACATAACTGTTGAAACCAGTAGTTTTTAAAGAATACAAACTTTAAAGAACTTTCCTAGGGCTATGTAATCCAAACCGTCGGAGCAGTTGAACACGACGCATTGTTTGGCAACTGCTTTCGCTAAATCTTTCGTGGTTTCCGTTTTTCCTGTACCTGCAGGACCCTCGGGGGCTCCTCCTAAATGTAAATGCAACGCTCCAAACAGAGTTCTGTAACATCTATCGGTCAGAGGAGTTACTACAAGTCTAGTAGTATTGCCCAAGTACTCGTAACCGTATCTCAAGGTACTGTTTATCATTGAAGTAATCATCTGTCCCTCCTAGAAATAATACAAATCTTTCAAATATCAAATGAATTTATACTAATTCAAAAACCATTAGTTATAATTTGGTTTTTTAATATGTGAATATAGTGTTTACCTCCCAGTAGTATCTTAATTGACACAACCACTTGAAATCGTGAACATTTTTCACCCCGTCTGTTATTAATCCTGATAAAACATCCCTAGCGTGCACATCCAGTACTACCAACGCTCCTAGAACATGAAAAAATACATAATCATTCTTTTTTACATCGGTTTAAATACCCACCTAAGGTAATTCTATTTTGGGTGTTCAATTTACCCCTAACCAAATCCACAATCTTGGCGATTTGGTTGTTGGACTTGTCCAAATAGCTTTTCAAATCTGCCATACCACCACCGATGGCGACAGTAACTTCCGTAGTCCAAAAAGTACAACCTACGCTTTGTACACATTGACCCGGCCATTTCAACACCCATTGATCCCTGGGTCTGGTGGGATAGTCTTCGATGGAACATTTTACCATATTGTGTACCGATTTCTTCATGTCGGTTTCCAGTTCCACCAACCATTTCTCCACTTGTCCTCTTGCCAATGCGGTTTGGATGACGTCTACCAGAGGGACGACTTCGTTCTCGCTGGATTTCATATGGGTTACGTCCAATTCTTCGGTGAAGGTTAACTTTGCTATACCTTCGAAACATTTCTTGAGATGTGGCTGCACTCTGGTGGGATCTTTGGTTTCTGATAGGATCTCCAATAGCTCATCGTTGGATAAGAAGAAGAATCTGGGGAAGAACAATCGCTTCTTCTCCAAGTAGTCGTTGAGACCCTTCTGGATCAGATCCAGGAGATTGTTGCATTTTTTTAGACGTTCGGACATCTTGTCTATTTCGGCCACTGACAGCACTTTAGGATCATTGTACACCGTTTTCATGAGGTCCCTCCAAATCTATAACAAAGGAAAAACACTTTCAATAGTAAACAAAACTATGCTAAAACAGACTTCACTCTCAGGAAAATTTTAACAAATTATGATTTTGTATACTTTTTGGAACACAAATTGATAGTTGAAGCCTTCAAATTTGAATGTTTGGCTTCAGTTAATTAAATTTACCTTATCAACAGCGCTGAATCTCCTACCTTCTTCGGGCATCTGCTGCTGGATATCGGGAGAAGAGAATATTGGTTCCAAATACATCCACGTAGATTGTACCTTCAACCATTCGTCCATAATTTCTTGTAGCAGTTGTAATTTAGCTTCCCATTCCCTATAAAAACGGATAGTTATCATGGAACAGAATAAAATTATTAAAAAAACCTTACAAAGTTTCTTTTTCGAACGGTTTGATGTAAGGTGAGTTTTTCATCGTCTGAGTTTTGACGATGTGGTCATCCAGTAACACTTGTATATCGTCCACGGCGGAAATAATGTAAGTTCCGGTATCTTTGTACACCAGAACGCTGAATTCGACGTCCTGCCATTCGCCCAACATCTTCGATAGATTCTTCTCGAGGTTGTTTTCTTTCGTGGCGGCTTCGGAGATGGCTTCGAACTTCTCGTAGTAATCGTCCAGTCCGTAATCGATAATCTTTTCCAACGTCAAACTGTCGTCCACGGTTATAGGGAAACCGACTATTTCGGACACCTTTTCCCAATGTCGTTCCTTCATGCCAGGATTTCCTAGCGTCTGGATGATCGGCATGTGTTCCTTAAACTCCTCGATTTGTTCCCTTACCTGTACAAACCCATTTTGTTAAATAACTACCCTTTCATACTACAGTAAAACCTGTGTCGACGGCCACCTCTGCTAACGGTCAGTTTCAAAATTCCCAAACCGATTATATGGAAATTCCCATGGTAGTCACGGACACCTTTATAATGCGACCGCGGCCAAATAATCTCAAATTTTTAATGCCCATTTCATTGAAATTTACCTGTTAATATCGGCCAAAATATTTCGGTCTATTTGTTGATTGAAATACCCAATATTATTAGATATTTAAATAGGTATCTTCCTACCTAAAAAAGGATGAAATTATCTGCATTATTAGTATCTCGGTCTTTCTGTTACATACATATTTCATAATTTCATCCCTTTTTATAGTGTATTTGAAAATCAAGAGAGAGTAAATTCCCAGAAATGTTTTGCAGTTATCAGTGTTAAAGGCAGTAAACCATTGACGTGCGTTTTCAAAATTAAATTAATATGGAAATAGAAATATTTAATTTGTTTTAGTTATTTATACCTAGATTATCAATTTTAGATAGATAAACATAATTCGTAAGTAGTAATTTAATTTGGGTAAAATGAAGAAAAAGTCAATATTATTTTAGGCATTTTGTTTTAGGCATATGTTTATTTACAAAATATGTATATAATATGTACAGATAATTATAATTACTTATAAATTAATATGAGGAGCTAAAAAAACAATTAAGTAGGTATATGAGAAAAAAAAACCAACCGCAAGGATAAAATTTGACGAGCAACATGCAAAAAATACGACAATATTAAATCTTAAAAAATAAAAATCTAAAAATAAAATTAAAGTACATAAATTAATAATTTTAAAGTTATGGTTCCTCGCACCCTGTGTCAGAAGATTCACCATCTGATTCTAGAGAAATTACAATGGGCTCTATATCAATCAATTATGTTATCTAGCTCCCACATTTTTTTTTCTATTTCTGTAACGGGTCTAATACATTTTTGCCAATTTTCACTTGTTACTTCAGATATTGCCTTATTGAAGAGATTTTTAACATCTGATAATTTAAAAGTAGTGTTATTTATGGCAACATAACCTTTAACTTGAGCCCATATCAATTCTATCGGATTCAGCTCACAATGGTAGGGTGGTAAACGAAGGATTTCAATTTCTCGTTTTTTGGCTATCTCCTCAATATTATATTTTTTATAATTTTGCTTATGTTTTTTAGCAATAGTTAACAATTCTGCCCTCAGCATTGTATTGTCAAAGGCTAAATTTTTAGAAGATAACCATTTTGCAATTTCATCCTTTTTCCATTTAGTGGTTGGTAAAGGTTCAAGTAATCTGGAGTGGTAACTTGCATTGTCCATTACAATAACCGATCCTTTTGGTATGAATTGAGTCATCTGTTCAAAATATTCCTCAAACACGTCTCCATTCATTTCTTCGTGATAATCAACGGTTTTTTTATTCAAATAAGAGTAAATCATTCTCAAGAAAACCGTTTGTACTGCCTATATGACAAATAATTAATCTTTTACCTTTTCCTATAGGTTCCTTAAAACCAGTAGTATATCCTTCTAGAAAAGCTTGATGGGATGATTTTATATTTTTGTCTTTCCAAACTCTTCCTACACAATGTCCTTCATTAACCCATGTTTCATCTAAATAATAAATGTTTTTATTTTGAGCTTTAACTTGTTGTATTCTTCTGAGGTACTGTCTTCTCCAACATACAATTTCTTCAGAATCAATTAGCATTGAGTGTCTGCCCATTTTTTCAAATTCAAAGTTTAACTCATGTAACGTTTTCCATAGTTTATCCCGGCTTATTGTGGGTAAATCAACATCATTCGTAATGGCTTGCAAAACTTTATCTAAAGTTGGTATTTGTTTGTTTATAAAAAATGAGTGAACAAGCTTACGAATAGCATTTTTAAAAAACTCGTCCACGTTGACTTTTAATAGTTTTTGTCTACCTGGTTTCGGCTTTGGTAAGGTTACTCCACCTGATTTTTCCTCCTTTAGAACTCTATATATTGTAGATTTTCTATATCCCTTTGCCTTAGATGTTGTTTCAACTACACTGTAAATAGTGTTTGAGGGATTTTGATGTTTAAAATAGTTGTATACATTCACTACAGCACTCCTTTCATTGAGCGATAAATGGTCTAGTTTTAATTTTTTCACTGGCGTATACTCACAAACTGCTTCCATTTTTAGTCACTACTATTTGTCACGTTTATCGAAAATCAAATAACTGCATTTCTAGAAACTTAAGCACTATTTAGGTCAAAATATCTGTCATTAGAAGCTGTTGCCATTCGGAGGTCGTTAAATAACAATTATCCCTTTCTAATCTGGTTAGGTACGCCTATGACGCACGTTAATCCTCTTAGGCCTACTGTAGTAACAATGAAAAATCATAAAATAATGTGATAGTCCAAGAAATTTAATAAATTTTGTATTGAAATTAACAAAAACAATTTAGAATGCATTACAAATATTGAAGTTTTACCGCACGTACTGTACTATAGTTTTGCATACCGAATTAGTTTTTATTCTGGGAATTTACTCTCTCTTGATTTTCAAATACAGTATAGGTAGGTAGATACCTATTTAAATATCTAATAATATCGGGTATTTCGGCCGATATTAACAGGTAAATTTCGATGAAATGGGCTTTAACAATTTAAGATTATTTGGCCGCGGCCGCATTATAAAGGTGTCCGTGACTACCATGTGAATTTCCATCCATATAATCGGTTTGGGGAATTTTGAAACTGACCGTTAGCACAAGTGGCCGCTTTTGACAGATGACCATTGACACAGGTTTTACTGTATAAAAATCGACGTGTCATAATTCTTCAACCAAGGTAGTTTTTAGACTGTCTATATACTTACGGTGGTGGCTAAGTCTTGGGTAGCAGGCCTGTCGTTGAATAATTTCTCCAATTTATACACATTTCTGTAATAAGTACCGACATCGGCTTCTATATCTTCTGGATCGTAAGTGCCCACTCGCGATTTCATCCACAGTTCGTACTTTTCCAAAAAGTCTGTGGAATTGTCGTACAGTTTTTTATACGGAGCCAATTTTTCGTGCACCTGTTTCCTCAACGGATATTGGGATAGCTCGAAACCGAAAGCCGCTTCTTCTTCGTTGAAACTGTCGATCTTCGACATGGCGTTTATCAAACTACATAAGGAATCAATAATCAATATCGAATGTATAAATTTATAAAATCACTTACCGTTCATCTAATTTCGTAGCTTTCTTATGATACTTAGGCAGTTCTTCGATATTGCCGTTGTACTGAAGTTCGTCCACCATTTTAGCATACATCTCCAGTTCTTCTTTGAACTTTTCGATCTTTTGGGCCAGCAAAATTTGAAATTCTTCCATCTTGACGTCCACCATTTGTCTATGTTCTTCGAGCACTTTCGGCATGTACAAATACCTAGGAATGATCAATGTTCTTGTCTGTAGATTTTTCTATACATTTTACATTATTTTGCAAAATATTGGTGAAATTGGTAGTGAGCAAGAGTCACGAAAATTGTAGTGAACATGTCACCTATAATATCCAAGTCTTCTCATTGTAGTGAACAAACGCCATAATGAGTTTAAAATGGAGCTAACACACTATTTAAGCTCGTCAAGGCTTAAAATTTTGGTCAACACACCATTTAAGTTTATCCAAAAATGTATTTGTTGTAAAAACCTTATTTAAAGCTACTTAGAACATTTGTAGTGAACAAACACAATGTAAAACCTGTAATATCAGTGAACACTTAGTTTGAACCTATATTAAGTCCAGAATGTATAGTGAAAATAAGAAATAAAAGACTATTGAGATTTTAAATTGTAGTGAACAGACTCTAAAATGTGGTTAACAAGCCACTAAGATACCATAGACATGCATGCCATATATGATTGTTAGAAATTTAAATTGTAGTGAAAAACTGTATGTATTGTAGTGATCATACCCTGTATAGACTGTTACGACTTCAAAATATTTGTGAACAGACCCTCAATTGTGATAAACAAGCTACTTTTGATAGCAAAGACATCAAATTATAGTAAACGCATGCCATATAAGACTGTTAGAACTAAAAAATGGATTAAAAATTCTATTTAAGTCTACTCACAGATTAAAATTGTGAGCAATTGTAAGTTTTGATAAAAAAAAATTTAAATTGTAATGAACACAAGCAATGTAAGATTATTGAGACTTCAAATTGTAGTGAACAGACTTTAAATTGTGATGAACAAGCCACTTATGATAGTAAAGACTTGAAATTATAATAAACACATGCCATATAAAACTATTAGAACTAAAAAATGTATTGAACATTCTATTTAAAACTACTCAAACTTGAAATTGTTGGGCACAGTTTCAAATTGTGACCAATTCTATGAAGACTGCAAGTTCTGATGGAAAAATTTTTAAATTATAGTGAACACAAGCAATTTAAGATTATTAAGGGTTTAAATTGAAGTGAACAGACTCTAAATTGTGGTGAACAAACCGTTCAAGATAGCAAAGACTTCAAATTATACTAAACACATGCCATATAAGACTGTTAGAACTAAAAAATGGATTAAAAATTCTATTTAAGACTATTCAAACTTGAAATTGTTGGGCACAGATTCAAATTGTGACCAATTCTGTGAATACTGTAAGTCTTGATAAAAAAAATTTAATTATAGTGAACATAAGCAATATAAGATTATTGAGGGTTCAAATTGTAGTGAACAGACTTTAAATTGTGATGAACAAGCCACTTATGATAGTAAAGACTTCAAATTATACTAAACACATGCTATGTAAGGTTGTTTCAACTTTAAATTGTAGTGAACAGTCCATTTAATAACGTCTAGACTGGAACTTGCACTGAAAATATAATTTAAGCTTGTTAAGATCACAGATTATCATCAAAGTTCTAAGGTGTGATGGGAAGTCATCCAATTGAAAGAAAGTCCAGTCAAAATGTGTTGAACGCTTTATTCAAGACTGACCAAACTTGAAATTGTAGTGAACAAACCCTAAATTGTTGAGAACAGACTCCAAATTATGACCGACAGGCCTCTTAATACTCTCAGGACTTTAAATTTTGACGAGAAGCTTCTCAGGACAGTAAAACCTTTACATTGCAGTGAACACCCGCTATATAGATTTCAAAATATGGTGAACAGACACCAAATTATGGTAAAAATGCTACTTACCATTGAAATGCGTTATTATTGAGCTTCATCTCTACCGGAGTAAAGATAACATGATCAGTCAGAAACAATATATACGTCATAACGTCTTTTAGTTGCTCCTCTAGTTCTATCATGGTGATAGCTTCGACATCTCTAACGTATTTGATTGTCGCCATCAGCTCGTGAGTATCAGCAGGTACGGCCAAAGCCTTATCAGATATCTCCTGATACTCTTCTCCAATGCTGTAGCAAAAAAATGTGTTTTACAAACAACAGTAATCTTTGATAGTACAACTAACTCCATTAAGAAATTAGACTTGCCTTTTACATAAGATCTGCAAATTCTTGATGCATTTCTGTAACAACATATCCTTGAAATTTTCTGCTGCCGTTTCCAGAGCCTTGATCAGATCGTTTCTGTTCATATCGTATAATTCTATCCTCACGTAGTGTTCGTTTGCCAAAGGTATACGATCGGCTATGGCCTTGAGTTGAGCGGTAGTTAATGTCAATTCAGGTATCGAATAAATCGCGAAAAAAAGTGCTTACCTGGTATTTGAGAATTTCGTTTGCCAGTTCCTCGAATGTATGTTCGCTGGATAAGAATTCTTCCAAGTATGCTTCGTCCTTGCCGTTGATCAACGGCAAAAATTCATCGAAATCCTGCACTCTCAATTCGGGTCCTATCCTTTGTTCGGCCAGCATGTTACGTATTTGGATTTTGTAATCCATGGCAAGTTCTTCGGGGACAATTGGCTGAAAATAAAACCAAACCGAAATCTCAAGAACGAGACTCATTATCAATCCCTAGCAGCCGAAGTAAAGGTTTAGGCTGACGAAGTCAAAGGTTTGGGCATTTAGAGCTTCAGATGATACCTACAAAGATTTTTCTTACAAATAACAACCTAAAATCTCAAGAACAAGACTCATCATCAATCCCTAGCTGACGAAGTAAGGGTTTAGGCTGAAGAAGTCCAAGTGTTTAGGCAATTAGAGTTTCAGGTACAATCTAGAAAGATTTTTCTTACAAATAACAACCTAACATCTCAAGAACGGGACTCATTATCAATTTCTAGCTGACGAAGTCCAAGGTTTAGGCATTTAAAGCCTCAGGTGCTACCTACAAAGATTTTTTTTACAAAATAACAATCTAAAATCTCAAGAACGAGACCCATCATCAATCACTAGCTGACGAAGTAAAGGAAAGGTTTAGACTGACGAAGTCAAAGGTTTAGGCGTTTAGAGCTTCAGGTGCTACCTAGAAAGATTTTTTTTACAAATAACAACCTAACATCTCAATAACGAGACTCATCATCAATTCCTAGCTGACGAAGTAAAGGTTTAGGCTGACTAAGTCATAGGTTTAGGCATTCTTCAGGTGCTATCTAAAAAGATTTTTCCTACAAAAAACAACCTAAAATCTCAAAAACGAGACTCATCATCAATTCCTAGCTGACGAAGTAAAGTTATAGGCTGACGAAGACAAAGGTTTAGGCATTTAGAGCTTCAGGTGCTACCTACAAAGATTTTTCTTACAAACCCCTATAGCTAAGAACAATAGAAAACAAGATAAATATAAAAACCTTCAAGCTTTGGGTTAGATTGTGCTATAAGCTGTTCAAAATTAGACTTAGTTACTTACCTTCAGAAAAGTCTCCGGTTCACTCCAATCCAGATACAATTTGGTCTCCAATCTGGGTATATCTCCGACAGCTTCAATCATCGTATCAATGAGAAATACCAGCGCATCCCGAAAACTTTTGAAAGACGGTTCGAATATCAAGGTATTACCCCTTTGTTGGAGTTTTATTTGAAATCCTTTGTTAGCGTACTGTTAAAATGCAATAATCTTTAAAACAAACTCAATTTCGAAAACATTTTAATTACCTTGACGTCTAATATATACTCCATATAATCGGCTAGAGATTTGAAACATAAAGTTTGCAGATGGTAAGTCATCAAGCTAGCCACTGCGTTATAGAAGGATACCATCTTTTTTTTCTTACCAGGATCCGGTAATCTATTCTTCTTATTACCTTGTAGAAATATATCAGTTACTGCGTAATAATATTTGGACATTAAGGTATCTTTGCATTCTTCTATTTGCAATGTAGTCGCCAGTTTGAATTCGCCTAATTCGTATGCTCCTTCGTGGTTTTTGAAAGCTTCTATATTCAATAACCTCAAATCTCTAAACCATAATTAAAGTTGGTGCAATACATTTTTTATTTTAAAGATTTTACTTACTTGAAATCCTTTTCCCATAAATCCAGAACTGCTGCCAAACAAGGATTTATGCAATGCAAATTCCTGCTGATTTTTAATTTGGCAGCATTAAATGCGGGTCTAAAACTATTTCCTATAGCTTTCAATTCCTTTCTGATAGGCGTAAGATCATCTCCGTAGGCTTTTAGGAACGCAGGATCTTGCAGGACGAAATCTACTATGGCTTTTTTTACGGCCATCATAAAATCGTCTTTTACATCTTCGACTGATTCTGCTAAAGTTTTTTCCCATTTTCTAAGCTTCTTCGGCACCAAAGCCAATACCTACGTAAGCAAGATAGATTTTTTTGTTACACGTTACAGAGAAAGAGACTGCAAAACCAAACCAGAAGACCGAGGAAATGTGACAAAAGTTTGGTATTACAAGAAGGAAAATTTATAGAATACCAAGTGTAGCGAGGAAACTTACTCTCACTAATACTTTTTCGTCTAAAGGGGCAACATGCACAGTATCGACCCCATGTTTGATATAATAATAATATCTTAGCATTTCTTTATCGTCAGCATTAGGTAGATCATCCATGGAAGCCTCTTGATCTGTGCCTACTATAGATTTGACCAATCTATGTCTATATTCTTCTCTTTGTTTTCTCAACAAAGTGTAAGATTGCAGTTTTGATTGTAGTTCGGCGGCTAAAAGTGCGTTTTGTTTAAAGTCTATGGTTTATTTGAATATTTATTTAATACCTTTTTTATTCTCAGCGGCTAATCGTTTTTTATATTTGGGATGTGCCGAAGCTAGGATGGGTTTTAATAATTCGGGTGGTAGTGAAAATAAGGATCTGTCGTGTATGTTAAAATCCGAAGGTAGAGTTAGTCTGGGTACTTTGATGTTAAGATCATCGCGAGCTTCTAGTTTCGCTCGTTTTTCCGTTATTTTTTTTATTAGACGTTCCCTTGCTACGTCTCTAGAAGCCATTTCTGAAAAAATAATACATGAAGAAAAATACTTTTATCCTACTAAATATGCAACTCGTTATACAACGTTGAGTATTACTGGTTGCATACCGTTAAATGCGATTATTTAATATTTTCAATATTCCGTGTTTCTAACCTCAAATTTTACGTCAAATAAATGAGTGATTGTGTCATCTTAACACTTAAACTTCTTTTAAATAAAACTAATAAATTTGTGAGTTGTATTTACAAAAAATATTACTGAATTTGAAAAAAATGGTAAGTACTCATACCTGTGCTTTAATTAATAAAGTCCTTATCTTTCATTATCCATAATAATCGGTAAACTAATACTTGTAAAAACCCACTTTCGGTATACGAATTACCCCTAAATATTTATTTTTCCATAGAAACCGTGAACTAATCAATAATTTTACTCATTCCTGTCAACAAATTTCGGTAATTAACGCTGAATAATGAAAGGCAAGTCCCAAATTACCAGTACTTTTTTTATTTACTTAAATAATGGATTGACATTAATTTTCGCTCTGTATTTAACCCTGCAGATTTTCTATAAGAACGTGAGACAGCTATACCTAACCAAACGGAATTTTTCTGTAGAAAAATCTTTATTAGCATCCCTCCGTAAGAAAACAGGTATGAAAATTAAATACTATTATATTGTTATAAATTTAAGTTGTTTATTTTAAGGTTATACTTTCGCGAATTGTAAAAAAGCTTTGGAAATGCATAATAATAATTTAACTGAAGCTGAAGTTTGGCTAAAACAACAAGCACAAGCTTTAGGTTGGTCCAAAGCAACTAAACTAGAAGGCAGACAAACAACGCAAGGTTTAATAGGAGTTGCTGTGAATGATAATTCTGGGGTACTGGTAGAAGTTAACTGTGAGACAGATTTCGTAGCTAGGAATAAAGAATTTTTTGATATGGTACAAGAAACAGCTGAAAGCTGTTTGCACTATGTTAAAAACCATCCAAAATCTCCAAATCAACTAAATACTAAAGTTAGTAAATTTTTTAGTTACATTTTCATTCATCTGGTAGTTTAAAAATTCAATTTATAGATTTGTCTTGACAGTGAACAGTTGAAACATATAAAAACACTGGAGGGTAAAACTTTAGCAGACCGGTTAGCTCTTATGATAGGTACTGTAGGTGAAAATGCTATTTTAAAAAGAGCAATGTGTTTTAAAGTTGCCGAAGGGATCTCTTTAACAGGTGAGAAAATTTAATTAAAAAAAGTACTTCTCTTTAAAAGTTAATTTCACAGGTTATGCTCACCCTTCAGGAAATACTGTTAATAATATCCAGTTGGGGAGGTTAGGAGGATTACTGGCTTACAAAGTACAAGAAAAAAATGATACAATCAACGAGATCACCCGAGGTAAGGCCTGAGGCTGTTTGAACTGTATCTTTTATTTTCATTTGTTTAAGGGATCTGTCAGCATATCGTCGGTATGCAACCCACAAAGCTCGGCAGTGCTACTGATAAACCTGCCGCTAATAAAGACGAAGAACATTGTTTGATCCATCAGGAATATCTTTTGGATGAGTCGTTGACTGTTGATGATATTCTTAAGATGCATAATATCGAAATTATCGATTTTAAGAGGTTCGAGTGTGGGGAGAGTGCTAAAGCTGTGGGGGATCAACCTTTGGAGTATGTTGAAACTTGTCAATAGATACGAGTCGTTATAATGTTTTTAATTAAAATAAAAGTTGATTTTTTTGTTGTTTTATTTTTAAAATATTTGGAATAGTTACAAGAAACAATGGCGACAGGTACGTGTAAAACAATTCAACATGTAATGTATGATGTTGGGTCATTAATGAATAAAATAATAAATAGAGGAGCCAAAACAGAACCTTGGGGTACTCCCAATGTAAAATATATTGATTATTATTTGTGGCTTGGGCATTTACTAATTAAAATTAGTTGAATGTGCAACATGTCATGAGGCTTAGTAACTTTCAATAAAATCCTAAGGAATTCTTGAAAATATTTTGTTTTTACGTCATTCTTTATAAGAGATATGACAACAGAAGAACATAGGGGAAATCTGTCAATTGTCAGGCAGCAATATTGTGACGATAAACATTTACCAGGATTGCCTAATCGGCCTGATTTGTCCGCCAGCTGTGTGACGTCATTGCAGTCCTTCATTATAACGTTTACCATATAAAAGCATGGAAATAATAGGAATTAAACAGTATTTTTATGATTTCTGAAATACTAACGTACCACTATTTGGATTTTTAAGATTAAACACTTATAATTTATAATAAATAATCCCATAAAATCGTTTTAATACTTATATTTAATTAATTTATTGAATATTATTTGGGAAATAGGTAGAGTAAAGAAAACACTATTTAGTTCTATTTTTATTTTAAAAAATACATTCAAATAAATTTATTATTACACAAACAAAGAAACAATAAACAATTTGCAGCATATTACTAGTACAATCCGTGAATCTTTTATGGAGCGACATAATATGTATTCTATAGAGAATTTTTAATTACAAATTTAAAATTAACAAAAAATACTACATATTAAAAAAATAGTAAGTAAGTAAACTATCTCACTAAAAACGTAAAATAAAAAATGTATTCACTATTGAATATTAACGTTGACACTCAACGATACTAACCAAGCAATGTCCAGCCAAGCAGTGTAACACATGAAATTTAAAAGTCCGAACTGGAGTTTAAAAGAACAGTTTTTTAAAAATTTTACACAAAAATGCAACGTACACTAATGTATCCACAATATCTACCAGTCAAAATTTTGAATATTTTTATAATAAATCTAAAAACGACGATTGAAAACGACCTAAAATGCACTGTCAAGATAGGAAAAATACGGCCGAGGACTGCAGTGACGTCACAGGCCACCACGTGCAATCGATTTTTTGGCGAATGTACGTCTTATGGGATTAAGCAATCCTGGTAAATGTTTATCGTTCTTGGTGTGCCACAATATAAATCTTTGGTTAAAAAGAACTCCTTTCCCAAGGAAAGGAAAGTTGGAAGTTAGGTTGGCAGGACTCGTTTCTCAACAAAATTGTTTTTCTATAAATCATAGGAAATTTGTCACCATCCATTTTTTGACAACATAAACAAAATGACCTATTGCTAACTTCAACTTGTCAGGTCTTAAGGGATTCGGAAGAAGGGTAATTTGAGATCTTTGTAATTATGAAAGGGGAGCTGCATTCTATCGATATTGGAGGTTCTGTAACTTTGAGTCTTTTTCTAAATCATTGTTATTTGAATCCAGAAGGTTAAGTGGGAAAAACTTTGATTTTTTGAAAACATCAATTGGTTTCCCACAAGGATTCATACTAAATCCATACTTATTTTTATTACAAATATAAGAAACTTTAATTATGTTTTTCTGTCGTATTCTCAAGAATAATATACCGATTATGTATTAGTCATTTTATTTAATACTCCTATATGGACAGTTGATACGGCAAAGAACATCACTGCACAGGTACCGATAAAGATATTTCTTTTCTCGCATAAGATTTAACTGTGGCCCCCATCGGACGTGATGGGGGTGCGCAGAACTAAGTCTACATGCGAGAGAGCAAACGACACATCTGTTTTATCATATCGGTAGGAGTATTAAAAATATATGTGTATTAGTCATTTGATTTCTGTCATCAAATATATGATTTTCAAAGAGTGTTTTATAAAAATTATATGGACTGTTGCCAATAAGAAGCAAACAATATTTGTTTTCAAGAAGTTGTGTTTCGCCTACTCCATAGATAAATAATGTCAAAATTAAATCAAACAACACACGATATTGATCTAGAAGCTTCGTATGAAAACTGAGGGTTCTACATTTCAGACTTGGAATAAGTTTGCACCATGACAGTTGTCGGTTTAGATCTAGGTAACTATTATATACTTGGATATTAAATTCAGGTTTAATTAACATGATAACATTTTATTTCAAACGTACAATATATGACATTACTAAAAACTAAATAACAACGGTTGCTAGGTATCAAATACACAACAGTCTCCCCCACAAATTTGGACTAATATAACATGACATTTGGGCTACGGAGCCTCTCTGGAAGTCTTCTTGGCCGGGGTGGCAATGGTAGAGGGCGGTGTGGCGTGGAAGGTAACATTGGCGGAGTTGTTGGTGGTACTGCATCTGATTCACGTGACGATGAACTAGAATGGGAGCGATGAACAGGACTATGAGGCTGCGAAGATCTGGCGCCATGATGCTGGGGAACTCGAGGAACCTCATATGACGGTTGAGGCCCGAAGCTGACGGATTTCTTAAGGGGCACAGGGGTATTGCGGAGCTGATTTATGTGCCTCTTGAGCTTCTTGCCTGAACTGTTCAATCGAACCAGGTAATGAATCTGGCCATGTTGGCTTGATTCCTTTGTAGAGACGGATTTGTACTCTCTTCCCCCGCATGAAAGAACCTCTTAGCAGGAGTGAACTTGAAGGCCTCTTGGCTGGTGGACAGATAGGCGTCGAGGCGGATGCGGAACTTCCGGCCGAGGTAAAACTCAGCGGGAGACTTACCGTTGGCAAGTGGCGTCGCTCGGTGATGGAATAAGATGTTCCCGACTTTGTCAGTCATAGACAATTTTTCGTCGGACGTAGCTTGTTTGGACATTTCTCTCAGCAAGACCATTTGTGGCAGGGTGCCCAGACGCGATGAATTTCTGAAAAATCCCATTGAAGCGGCAATTTTCGCGGAATTCCTCTCTGAAAAATCGTGCCGTTGTTGGAGACAAGTTGTTTAGGGAAACCGTACGTTGAAATAATTTTGTTGAGGGCCATTGTTGATGCCGAAGTTGGTGCATCCTTGACAGGCTCAACCTCTGCCCATTTTGATCTGGCATCTATGCATACCAGAAAATGGTGTCCTTGAAAAGGTCCAACATAATCGATATGCACTCTCTCCCAATTCTCGGTGGGTGGTTCCCAAGGGTGAACTTCTGTTTTCGGTGGACTGGATCGTGTGAGGCACACTGTTCACAACCCTTGACCAACCGCTCAATTTGGTTATCAATTCCAGGCCAATATACATACTTGCGAGCCAATTGCTTCATTTTCATGATACCAAGGTGAGTCTCGTGTAGCTCAGAGAGAACTTGACTACGGAGGGAAGCGGGGATGACAATCCGGTCCTGACGGAACAACGCACCGTCGTGCACAGTGTATTCTGATACTGTACACTCGTTCATAAGGGAATCGACAAGTTTCCTCAACTCTGGATCCTTATTGGTCTCTTCACGAATTGTCTCAAAGGTTAAATTTCGGCTTGAAATTTGCAGAATTTGTTTCGGACAATATGTAGTTGACTTCTTCACCAATTGCTATGTCTGTGGACACGATGTTTTGGGGAATTGGTGCGCGCGAGAGGCAATCAACATTCTTGTTTTCTTCGCCGGCCTTAAATTTTACTGTAAAATCAAATCCGGACAGGAAAGACGCGTAGCGTAGCAGGCGGGCGCTGGTCATTTGAGGCAAATTCTTGTTGTGCTGGAAAATATGCGTTAAGGGCTTATTGTCGGTAACCAGGGTGAACGAACGTCCGAACAAGTAATTAAAAAAGTGATTAACCCCAAAAACTATAGCGAGTGCTTCGCGGTCAAGTTGGCTATAGTTGGTTTCCGATGTGGTCAGCGATCGGGAGGCGTATGCTATCGGCTTTTCCGCATCTTCCACTGGGTGACTCAAAACGGCTGCTATGCCATCAGGACTGGCATCGCACGTGAGTATAATGGGTTGGCTCGGATCGAAAGGTACGAGAACTCGATCGCTACATAGCTCGGTCTTCAATTTCAAAAAGGCGGCTTCACAGTCAGCGGACCATGTGAATTTTTGATTGTTTTTCAGGAGACGTCGGAGCGGAGCTGACATCGACGAGAACTGCGGAATAAAACGTGAATAATATGTGAGAAGCCCAATAAATCGACGAACACCCTCAACGTCGACGGGACGTGGCATTTCGTTTACGGCCTTCACTTTTTCTGGCGATTTTCTGATTTGATTTTGTCCAATGATGTGCCCAAGATATTCGATTTTCGTCTGGAAAAATGAACACTTGTTTGTGTTAACATGTAGGTCGAAGTTTGAAAAGACGCTTAAGGCATGCACGGAGATTTTGAGCGCATTCTTCTTCAGTTGTACCGTGACAGATTATATCGTCAAAATATGCCTCTGTTTTTGACAATCCTTGAATAACTTGTGAAATAATTCGATTAAATTCAGCCGGAGCTGTCTTGATGCCAAAGCTTAATCGATTCATCTTATACATTCCTCGGTGAGTACCAATTGTCTGAATTAGGGCACTCTCGGACAGACTTTCAAGTGTAAGTGCGCCTTAAAAAGATCGATCTTTCAAAAATACCTGGACCCATGTAGACTGTGTAGGATATCTTCAATCCTTCTGATTGGGAAACTTGCAGATACCAGCCTTTGATTCACGCCGGATTTATAATCGACGCAGAGTCTTACTCCTCCGTCTACTTTGGGAATCACAACAAGCGGCGAACACCAGTCGCTGGTCGTGACGGGCGTGATTATTCCTGCGGCCTCGAGAGAATCCAATTCTTTGTCGACGCGTGACCTCAAGGCGTATGGTAGTTGACGCTCTCTCGTGAAACTTGGTTTAACTCCCTGGCGCAACTGGAGCTTAACCTGAAAATTTGGCACGCATCCAATCTTCTCTGAAAAGACAGACGGAAATTCAGCAACAACATCTCTAGGAGTGAATATCGTGTTTATTGCTACTGCTTTAGGGACATGCTTAGAGGTCAGGTCTATTTCTTTGAGTTCTATGTCCAAATCCCGAATCCACTGGCGACCCAGCAAGGCGGTGTGACCTGAGGGAACGATATACAGATCACTTCTTGTTTCTTTGCCATTGTAACTCACGGAGACAGCAACTTTACCTTTTTGGGATTATTACATTCCCGGAATAAGATTTAAAAACAGTGTTTGAGGGTTGAAAAGGCACATGTAATTCCAACTTATTAAATTCTTCCTCCCCTAGGAGAGAAAAACGCACCTGAATCAACTTCCATGGCTTGAGACTTCCCATTAATGAGAACCGTGATTATATATTTATCCGAATCAGGGAGAACCTCGAAAAGATCAACGACTTCTGTGTCGAGGCGGGAGATACCATACGAATGCAAGTGTTCGGTATCCTCAACGTGTGTGACTGCGTTAGTCAAGCCTAATCCATTGGACTTCAAATTCTTGGATAGCGTCGTGATACAAACGCGGCTTACGTGACCCTTGCGGTTACATGAGGAACAATGAACTTTATCGAAACCAACTTGCAATCGATCACTCGATGATTATTCCTGGCACACCTGGTACAGAGATCTTGTATTCCTAGTGCTCGACAATCCATGCGGCGTCTGGGTTGTGAACCATTCCGGAACCTGTATTTCCGATTATCGTTTGACTGATAACTGGAATCCCGACGAGAACCTCTATGTGATCCTTGGAGGTGGAAAGTATCACTTTGGTTTGAGTTGGACGAATGTTTGGACAGCTCGGTGCTTTCGATACGGGCGGCTTCTAGGGCAACGGCCTTGCTCAAGATCTTGTCAAAACTGTATTCTGCTGACTGAAGAATTTGCTCTCTGATCCAATTGTCGCGCAATCCTCTAATAAACTGTGCTCTCAAGAAAATCTCATTGACGAAAATCACATTTCCGACGGCTTTGCATGCTTCTGCCGGGCACTCAACCCTGAATTCACAATCGGTTATGTCCCTTTGGAGTGCGGCAACGAACTCGGCGATTGTCTGGCCTTCTTTTTGGACAACATTTAAAAATAGTGCTGAGACACGATTGAGCTTCGTTTTGGCGTGAGCATTTGATCGAAACTTGCTTTGAGCGTTTCGTAATCGAGCTTTGTAATCGACTTATCAGGCCCTATATAAGCAGTAAGAGCGTTGTAGTGCGTACTGCCGATGGAACCACACAACAACTGTGCTTTCTTTGAATCATCAACAAGACCTTTCATGGTGCAATAGTTCGAAAATCGCTCGATGTAGCATGAGAATTTCTCCTTCTTTGGGTCAAAGCTTTCGAAGGGATTTACATGAATCAAACTTTCCTTACCAGGTTTTTCGTCCTTTAATACTGTAATCAAGGACTTCATTTCTTTCATGAATAGGGCAAACTGTTCCTGGTCCATTTTCGTAGTACTTATTCTCGATCTTGATTGTATTTTTTTTTTCCAAATACGGGAATTGTCTTGATAAGTGAGTGCGAACTTGAGAAACTTGTAGGCAAAAAAAAATAACTTGATACTTTAGAACATTCACGGAGTACTTTCACTGAGCTACGATTTTACTCTCGTCGCCAATTATTATATACTTGGATATTAAATTCAGGTTTAATTAACATGATAACATTTTATTTCAAACGTACAATATATGACATTACTAAAAACTAAATAACAACGGTTGCTAGGTATCAAATACACAACAGTAACCCACGTATGATGCTTTGTGGAAAGCCTTTGTATGGAACGATCTATTTTCTTACAGATATCCGGGTTCCTTTAAAGAATGACTTCTTTTTATTTAAGGCAAGCCAAAAGGTTTGTAGATATTTTGCTTGAAAGAGCAAGGGGCTTCCTCGAAATGAGCAAAAAGACATAAAGCTGACCACAGAGTCACTGTTCTCCGAGACTACATTACTTTAGATTCATAAACCAGGCATAACTTCCGATGGATGTCAGTCTTAGATTAGGTAAAAGAGAGGATACATAACGCCAACCAATGCGTATGAATCCACTTTGAGTGGTCGCCATTTTGTTGGTGTACAACATTGATTTTGGTGTTTGTTCGTTTTTGTGCAATTATAAAGTGAATCTTGAACTATTTTGTGTGTAAATACTGTTTAAACATGGTAAAGTGCCCATCTTATCAGTGTAGTATTAATAACAAGAAAAAGGAAAACGGTTTTGGCTAAACATAGATATTATGTAAAAACTATGTAAGCAAATGTCTATATTTTTAAATATGTAACTCATTGTTGTGTAACCTATGGTTAAAGAAGATTTCAGTGCCTAATTTCTAAATTTTCATTCATAATTTTATGATGGATTTCAGATTAACCTTGAAATTTCCATCTTTTTACATAGGCGTGCATTTCTGGCAGGGTCACATAAAGTAAACACTTGGAATATTTTGAAAATAAATTTTTGATTAAAAAAAACTATAATATGAGTAACTGAGTATATGAGATGAGTAAATATTATTATAAAAAGATTATTATTAAACACTATTTTAATGTTCAGTTGAAAATTTTAAACTGCATGGTGTCCATCAAAAGACGATCGTATTAATTTGTTGCAAATCATGATTTTTACAAAGAACTAATGAAAAAATGAAGCTATACCCGCTGTTTTCCCAGAACTACGTACAAGTCTTCAGTTAAGACAGGTGTATTGCAAAAACAATTTGATAAATTACCAAAATGATTTTATTTAAAGGACATTAGAGCTATATTGTACAATTTTAGAAGTATATGCATGTAATATAATAAATATATTTACTTAGTAATGCGATTTTTAAAATATTCAATATTAAGAATGTTAAAACTTGAATATAAGTACGTCACTTTATAGTAATTGATATAAAGTGTGAATTAATCCGAAAGTGTAATAAAAGTAAATCTTATTAATGTCTTTAGTGAAATAAATGTTAATCTACATCGAAAGTCATTTATTTATTGCTCCAACCAACGAAATTTCAGTAATGAATTAATTTTCTTGATAAATAAATAGGATTATGTCTTAAACTGTTCTCATAGATACGCCACTGGTGTTTATTGTTTGGTACAGATTTGCTTCAAATAGAGGATTTCTGTTAAGAAATCAGTGTTGCCATTTCCGAATAAATCCCTAAAAAACCACTAAAACTATACTGACGCTTTTTATTGCTTTCAGTCATTATGTTAGGATAAAAAAACCTCAATAATTCCTTTTCATTTGATAGCAAACTGCATAACAGTAATTTTTTAGGGATTTATTCGGAATTGGTAACACTGAAGTCCTCTATTGCTGCCGGCCGACCGCTGTCCTTTTGCACATAAGAAACAAATCAAAGAACGCTCTTCACAGTTTTCGCGGCCATTGTTTTTGCACCAAAGAACAACTTTACAATAGACCCATCTCGTTAATGACACAAATTTAATACTGATGCGCGAACCAACTCCCACTCTCGTAGTTCCCCCTAAATGTTCGTGCCCCTTATAAAATTGTGTTGGCATGACATGCAAAAGTAATCAGTAATCCAAAGTAAAGTAAATCCAAAGAGTCGTTAATATTAAATACACAAAGACAAGAAAAACACAATAACAACTAGCAAGCGGCGTACACGAACGAAATTTGTGTTTTATGGCCTTGTATGACGCGGCTATACGGCAAATAGAAGCTATCTTTTGAGAGCTAAAAGGGTTTTTTCATTTAAATTGTGGTATTCCTGGGTAGCAATACGTTGTGTTCTATGGCAAGTAGTCATATTATAGTAGTGGAAGGGGAAAATTCAAAAATATTTGCGCATGAGTATTCAATAAAGAGATAGGTGTATTACAATATAAACAAATGACGCTGTAGTTTAGCAACGAGTCGGCAGATGGCACTGCAGTAGTAAAGCTGTGCTCCGAACCGCCAATATTTAAATATCAGCAAACTGTCCTTACTGTATGAACGCTCCTGATTTACCTTTCTGTAGTATAACGAATTCTTTCCTCACTTCGCCCAAGAATGTATTGGACAGATTCTTTTATCAGTCGAAACCCATTAAAAAAATCATAATTATCCCAATAATTCATATGATTTGGGCAACCATGAAATATTTTGGGTCTTATGTGAATTATATTCTTATAGTATTCAATTTATTCATCAGATCGAAGAATCATCTGATTCAGGGAAAATCTTTACATAAAAAATCCATTTTGTACCTACCTATTGTTTTAAATTATTGAAGATCCCAACTCTACAGAACAAAAACAAAATAAAATTATAGTTTTAGTCACCGGCAACTTGTTTATCTGGTCCTATTTTGTAAGGATAATTTGATAATATTGATATCTTCTGATAGCGTAACCCTGATATTGATTTTAACCCTATCAGCAGGATGAACCTAACCAGAATCTTTACCAGCACTTTTTTAAACTGATCCTTATCCATTTTTCCTACTAATTTGAAATTTGTAATAGATTACTTGGCAAATATCACTAGATTAAAAGAACGGTTGTCAAAATATGACCGAATAGTTATGACATAAAAGTATAATGTCTCAAAAAAAATTAAATTCTTCCAAAGCGAAATCCTCACCCTTACGGAGATCAGTGTCGACAACCAGTTTGGGGCAACTGTTTAGCCAACATCTCAATCTGCGCGATACCAAATCGTATACGGGTGGTATGGACGATTCAAAAAGTACGAGTTCCGACGATCAAGAGGTAAGCAACGATAATAAACAGGATTTATCGCCGAAGAGATTACCCTTCCCTTACAATAACGAAGTGGAAACCAAAGACATAATCACCAATAAAACCGTCAAGGTTAAAACGGATATTCTGCGTCAAGGAGGCAGGACCTACTCTTTAAACGACTTGGCGTATGTTTGGAAAAAAGACTGCAGGTAATGTCCATCAATCAGCTTGTTATTTAACAGACAATTTAATTAGCCGAGTTAAAGTGCAGTTAAATATATCGCAATAGTTAACCAAACAGTAATTGTTACACATAACAAATATTGGAAATTTCTAAAGGTAATAATATTTCTTACGATATATGAAGGTATCTTAAAATTTGTTTGCCAAAGAATATATTTGCTGATTTAAAACGGCTACACACACGCTTGCCGTAGGGGCAATCTAGGGTGCAGGGCTTAGAACATAAAATAGTAAGGAAGTATTGCTCGTTCAAGGACAGGCGATCGGGATGGTTATCCAAGATGGCTACCGTAAGTTACTTTTTAACAGTGGCGTCCTATATTTTTATTTGTAGAAAAATAATGTCCTTATTGAAACATACCTATTATTATTCAGTATGGACACTAATCATTATATATTAAAATAACCATTTTAATAAGGAAAGTAGAGGAAAAAAAATAGTATAACATTGCCTAAAATGGGGGTACTAGATTTAAGGAAATAAAACCAGTTATATACTGCACAAATTTTATCAAAATTTTTCATTCTACCACTATTATTGGCCCTTAAATTGAATTTTGTGTAAACATGTCTAATTTTTTCTACATTATTTATTTTACTTTTACATATATAATAAATTCTTGTTTTTAAATATACTACACAGATGCTTTTTATAAGTTGTTTCCTACGAGGACTTTCAGAAGTAGATGGTAGAGTTTCAGGAACAGGAACTGGTGAAATAGTTTCACTGCTAGTAGTTATTATCTCTTCAGCATAAGGGTCGTTAGTGCTTACCTGCATAGAAAAGGTATATATTAGTGAAATATATGTTTAAGTAAAATATCTGTAAATAGATTTGAGAAAAATATAGATTTGGTCAATGTTATTAAAGCAATTTGTGGATGTAATAATTACTTACCTACATATTTCATTCTTGCGATTTTAATTGTAGGTATAGCATTTGGTACTAGTAAAACAATTACTGAAGAAATTCTATCAAATGATTGTTCTGTAAAATGTTGTGAGCCTAAAAAGCTATTCTTGCCTGGACTCCAGTTATCTTTATCCACAATATCTAACCATTTCCGTCTAATATTTTCAACCCGTGGGAAATTGTGAATGTAATAATTTGTTCATTAATACACAAATACATTTATTGTACAACTTTGCTTTAGAATACTCCATAGACATAAAAATAATTGACATATACAGTTATGAGATTAACCAAAAAATTGTAAATTAATGATAATTAAAATAAAATATCCTCTTTCCATTATTGATACGCCTATGTCAATTTAAGTAGATAGGTTAGGGATCAATACAAAGTATTAATTTAATTTAAACATAAAAATATAGTTTACGTATATATAATGTATATTTATTATAATAATAGCTACTTACCAATAAATAATTAATCCAAATTTTTAACAGAAAACTAAATTTTTATAACTTGTAAATAAAGTATGAGTCATAAATGGTTATCCAATATGGCCGACTTCCGTAGCCAGATTTTAACATTGTAGATATAACATAAACTCCTTCCTTACTATTTTATGTTCTAAGAAGGTATGAGCCCGAAAGTAAACAGCAGTTGACTCGTAATGATAGCATTGCAGCAAATTTGTAATGGAAAAATTGTGTTGGGGATATCAATTTGTCCAATGGGAATTGGGTTTGTAATCTATTTGACAGTAAACGTAATGCTTCACTGAAAATGGATGTCAATACTAAATCTTTAACAAATTTGAGTTTTAGAGAATAATAAGAATGATCCAAAAGTGTCTACGACCCTGTCATGGCTAATACTCCTAGGGTCGGGTTTGTTTCTTATTTCGTGAAAATAACAATGAGTGACATCATTAAATGAAAATCTAGCGCCGTAAAGTTTTTAAATACTTTTGATTTTTCGGAAAATTTTCAGGATTTGGTTATGGAAAAATTGCGCCGAGTTAAAACTGAATAGATCCATAGAAGACAGAATGAAATCAGGCATGAATAGTTTCAAAAGTCTTAAATATTGAAGTGTGTGTTTTATATTGTTGAAATTGTCGTTTTTGTCATTTATACAATAAAGATTTATCTTATTACTTTGCTATCACTCAGTAGGGATTCGGGTAAAACAAATATCAAACAAAAATATAAAATATTTATTATTAATTATTTGTTACATGTCATATATGATAAAGTGATAAGTAGATTTTATACAAGATTCTAGAATAGAGCAGCTTTTTTCTTCAGTTCTTGTTGTTTCCATTTAGGAAGTTTTTCAAAGTCTTTGTAGGACATTTTGAATGTTGAAACAAAATCGTCGTGGGTTAAATGCAACTAAAAACAAAACATAACGAAAAATCTGAGGCAGTGTCACAAAGTCGCACTTCGTGACACTGTTTTCAGTGTTACAAAGTAGATTTTTTAATCACGAATTATAAAAATATTCCTTTCAGTCGATGTTTGACATTTGGACTCGATTTTTGCTTGCATTATGCAAAATTGAAAGTAACACCAATATTATCGCAAATTGTGCATTTTTTATTGGAATGCCTTTTAACAAGTTTCTTAAAAATGTTCAAGGCTTATAAACAATTTTTAAAATATTCCTCAGATTTAATTCTTAACATTTAAACTCTATTTTTGCTACAAAATAGCGATTGTATTCCAGATTTTTAATTTTTACCAACAATAACTGGTCCAATTCATATTAGTCCGGAGGTTAATGGGAAGAACCTTGCACTTTGTGATAAGATGCCCGTTTGCACAGAGGTTCCTGATACCTGTAGCTTTAATTTAAGGGCTGGACACATCAGATTAGACAGCGCTGAGCTGAGTTACGGGGAGTTGCCTACCTTGTAGGCGCAAAAACACGAAAATTATGAAAGGAACCTTTTTTGTGGGTTAAAAAGTACAAATGCCTATGGATAGGGTACTAATTCGTAAAATTGAAAATTTCGAGTTAATTTTACGCAGTTAGATACCATTTAAATGTCCATTCCCCGCTACGCTCGCAAAAAATAACCGTTTTATAGACGCGTTGAAATTCTGCGAGCATCGCAACCAAACTTGCAAATATTTACCTGAGGATATGTCAGCTGAAATATAAGGAATTTAATACAACATATCTTCAAATAACCCTTGCTAACTTAGTCTAGGTTTTAAGTTACCTTGCTTGAGAGTTTTAATAATAACTTATTGGATCAAGAAATTCTGTGCACGGCAAATCAAAATTACCAGTGACTCCTGCATAATTGGAAGCAGGAAGCAGTCCACACGGGCTCCCAATAAACTGCGTTGTTGGTGGAGGAGCACTTCAAACCCCAAAGAGCAGGATCTGGAAGCTCTTGGTTAGCCTTTAAGCACTGCCCCCAGACTTGCCCCCTTGGAATGTAAGATAACCCACCTCACAGTTCCGGAAGATTATGATTTTATGAAGGGAAGGAAGACATCCTCGACCTTGAAAAGTTGTCGAAGATGCAGGGGCTAGCATGTGCACCAACGCAGCTCCATCGAAGATGTTGGCTTCAAATGATGGTACTGCTGCGTCGCCGGAAAGGACAGCTTCTTCTGTGAGGTCTACGAGGCACCCAATGATATCGGACTTCCTGCAACTGACGAGCTGCCCCAGCACTGATAGTGATGGCGGGGTTGGTTGATTCTCATATGTAAAGAACTCTCCTAGGTCACTTCCTCTGCTTTGACAAGCTATGTAAAGTCTGCTAAATAACGCACAATCATTTTGCAGTGGTTGGATCTTCGCCGCCTCCTTTGTTTTAGCCGATGATCTTGTGGTCGAAATTGACAAGCGATTTTGAGGAATGGGATCTGTTATACGTTTCTTTGATGCTTCTAGGCGTTCTTTGACGAAAGCTTGATACTGACTGTTCCCTATGTCTTCAGTAGTTTGGCCTTTTCGTGAGGAACCACTTTACGTAAAAATAATATAAAATGCCACTCCGATTCTTCATAAAGTCTCTAAAACTTAATATTCGCGTTCTAAGCCTGTTTTGAGGTACCTTTCATCGATTCACGCCTGCTAGGTAGGCAATACCCTATAACTCGGCTCATCGTGGGCTGATCTGATGTGTCCAGCCCTCAAATTCAAGCTGAAGGTATAAGGAATGTCTGTACCAACTGGCATTAAGACCAATCCCCATTTTTAAAACGTTTTTGACAGTTTCCAAACCTATCTTTAACATACAAACTCAAATCTTAAACCCTAAAAATGTCTACTTACCTCTTTATTAAGCGGATCAATTCTCGTTGGTAACTTTTCATTGGATTCTCTCAAAATATCCAACGGATATTTTTCATACTGATCGAATTCACTATCACCAGAATTATTGCGATTAGAAATCCCATTACTAATCCCATTACCATTACAATTAGAAGCCTTTACTTCTATTTCTTGCCTTAATTTAGAAAAAGTCTTGTAATGTTTCCAGTGCTTCCTATCCCAATACGGAAAGAACCCAGTAAAAGTGGGCGGCTCTTTTTCTTGCTTAATATGTATGACAGATGTGTTCATATCTCTACCTGCTGGATCTAGAAACAGAAAAAACATATTTATTGCCAGTTTTTTTATTAAAATTGCATATTTACCAGATTGTAGATAGTCAATAGCGCGCTGTGGACACAACCTCTTTTCTTCTTTGCTGCTGAGTTTGCCTATCCATACATAAATGGAATCATTTGTGTCTAACAGCATCACATGCTCCGGTACTAGATCTTTCTGGGTGAAAAAAATAATTTCTTCAGCTAAAAATATACTAAAATCAACCAAAAATTATAACAACCACTTTTTTATTACCTCTGAAGTTCCCTTTTGAAGAAGAACACCTAAACAATCTAGCCGGTTTAGGATCATACTCCGTTTTCACAATTTTTGTCGAATAAGGAGTTTTCCCACCTAACAAATTAAAAAAATCCTCTCTCTCCTTACCTTCTAGTATAAGTTCAAAATCTCTTCCGGCGAAACCTTTAGCCATCTCCCTTTGATCTCCAGTGGAATAATTCCCCGACCAAATAAAAGATTTCTTGGATCTTCTTAACACAAAACAATAATTGGAGTTAAAAGAAGAAGCTTTAACGCTCACTTGAACTGCTTTACTGCTGTATGTAGTTGAACCGTACACTTGGAGTAAGTATTGTGACGGATGTTTCAAATTTCGACCCGATTCTACAAACAAATACTCAACAAAATGAAATTTGGTACAATTAGTCTTAACTTACCATCAAACTCTATTCCGCGTCCTTTAAAAATGGTTAATTTGCCTTTGAACAGTTGTAAGAAGTGAGCAGTTTCTCTGCCTTGGATTAACCTCGCTTGGAATCCGATTTGACCTAGATCCTCGTCTAATTCCATTAGTTTCAATGTTGCGCTGTTGATTTCTTCTTGCGTGGCCTGAGAACCCTAAAAACACAGATCATCGTAGCAAAAAATCTAGTATTGAAAGTGAAAACAAACAACAATCAACACCATCACAGTTTTCGTCAGTATTTTGATCACTATCTTCATCACCTAACCTCGTCACATTCCAGAATCAAAACAGGTTTCATCTTCTGTGCTGCTGGCATCTTTCTTAAAAACCCTCTTCGTTTTGGTTGCCAAGACACTCTTTTTACAACCAAAATCTCCAATTCTTCTTGATCAGAGAAATCTTTTGGTACTCTTGTTTTTGACCATCGCCGGCAGATAATGTCGATGGTACTTGCAAGGTTTCTTGCTCTTGTATACTGGGAACAGTATCTGACTCGATAGCTTGGCTCATCCTTCGATTTGTGAGCTGGGCCAGTTGTAGAGATCTGGGCCAGTTGTTGCAGTTGAAGACTCGGAAACAAAAAGTAGGATAGTCTCTTCATGAATTTCGAGATGGATATTGCCAAGATAGTAAGATGAGCCTAACTATTAGTACCAAAAGACGTTCTAGTAAATTTGCAGCCCAATAAACTAGTAAATTCAAGAAGCAGTGCTTTTGGTATGCACTTTGAGAAGATTCTTAACCTAACCTAACCTAACCAACCCTCAGTGCTTTTGGTATGCACTTTGAGAAGATTCTTTTTTCTTTTTAAGTCTAAAGCAGATAAATACTTACCAACCAGCAATAGAGGAGATGCTTCTGGTCGGAAACGGTCTGATAAGTGTACAAAACGATGTAGCAATCACCCGAGAAGAAGTAACCGTGTCTTTCTTTGGGTATTTCCACTATCCTATGTTGGTTGATGCGCCAAATTGTTAGACTACCATTTCCATCATCGATTAACTGAGTTTCTGCTGCCAAGGTTGGTCGTTCTTCCAACGTTATAGCATCGTATTTCGAAACCAAAATCGATGGTTTAACAACTGGAATTTTATAAGGTTGGAAAATAAGTGCAAAGGATTTTTTATTTATATAAACAAACCTTTATTTTCTGTTTTCCAGTTAAGGAAAAGCGTTCGAAATTCTTGCGGTTCGTGACAATCCACTATCCGCGTTACAGGAGTGTACTGAGGATACTTTTTCTTCTTGACGAAACCTCTGGCGTTCCTCAAAGCTTCACTTCTTTCTTTTTCGTTCACTTTCCTTCCTACCCAAACCCAAATACCTTCGGTGTCTTGATCCAATATAAAAACATCCTTAAAGAGAAAAAAATACAAAATTTTATTATATATATTAATTTGATCAAATTTAAAATGTTACATTAGGATCTAGATCTTGTTGAGAAAACGGCCCAGATTTAATCTCAGTCACTCTGTATTTTCCTTTTAGATCAGCGCATTTGTAGAGTTTAATAGAAGATCTCCGTTGATAGGATTGTTGATCTGCCTCTGCGTTTTCCGGCAAAACTATTCTCTTCTCCAACGGCAGGTATGTGTTGAATTCTTTCTTGACATCTTCTTGCATCGTTTTCTCATAACCGTCATCTACGAATATTAAAGAAGAGATTTTGTGTCTCTCCTGTATATCTTTAGCGATCTGTAACAGAATATTTCACTAAATATCTGACTGCCTAAAACACTTACATGTTTTCTTACAATATTATAAAACATTGAGGAAACATTTTGGTAAATTGAGTTCTACAAATTGGCGCCCAACGTGCCGTGACTTAATAAAAATAAGTTTTGGCTTACCGATACAGCGTGTAATTTTTCTCCAGCATCAGAAGCTCTCCCTATCCAGATGAAAACAACTTTTGGTGTTTGTATTAGAAATATATCGGAGCTGTTGAAGAATTCCCATGAGATTTTCGGCATTTCTTTGACTATGGGAATTCTCGTACCACGTATTCTGTATAATTTAGCTGTTTGACATTCATTGATTAATTCTGGTTTTAAAATCCTGCAAAAAAGAGTAATTAGTATTGTAATTAATGTTTCTTTTTACTCTTACTTTATTCCATTTTTAAAATAACTTAAAAATCTGGAGCTCTCATGTCCCTCTGTTTCTCTGTGCTGTGTAGTCTGGCCGTTTAAGAAGTTGTCTAATTCTACGGTTTTATAAGCAGCAACTCCTGATTTATCCGGATGTGTCTGAGCTCCTAACCAAAAATGGATGTGCCATTCCAAACAACCTTTTATTTCTTTAGTCTGCAATTAAAATTAAAGAATATCCTACTCTTTTAACGTATTTTTTGTCATACCACTGTATCTAAACCGCAAGGTTGTCCGTGCAAAGAAGCAGCGTATATTATGTAAGAATCTGTTGAGTAAAAAACACCATATTGATCTCTTGGTACAGCCACCACGTTCATATTCTACAAAACAATAAATATTTGAACAGAAAAATTAAAAATTAAAAATATTCTTACCTCTATCTTCCATATTAGGAAATTTGTTGAAGATTTGCTAATCTTTCTGAAAGCCGTATCAACAGAACTGACATCGTACAATGAAGAATCGTCCTGAAAATAATGACAACCGTAAAACTAGTGCGGTAAATTACTTTTCGTAACAACTACAAACAACATTTTTTCTACAAACTAGGACTAAATATACGGGGTTGGGATAAAGTATGGAACCAAGTAAATATCTTTTAAACGAAAAGAACGATATTTATGAAAATATGCAGGTAAGTGCAATGAAACAAAACGCATCTGATGTACATTTTTTTTATAATAATATACTTCCGGTTTAACCGGAAATGCCATCAACTTTTTTAATTTAAATGGGACACCTTATATATTTTTACAGATTTTGAAAGAGCTTGTTATTTTGAATTCATACAT
Source organism: Ophraella communa (assembly GCA_035357415.1). Lineage (NCBI taxonomy): Eukaryota > Metazoa > Arthropoda > Insecta > Coleoptera > Chrysomelidae > Ophraella > Ophraella communa. The sequence continues at coordinate 28,288,663 of CM068987.1, read as the reverse complement.
ACTGAGTTTAGTGTAAAAAATTTGTAAAAACGAGGAATATAGCACTTAAACCAACCTCCTTTGAGTTTTTTGCATTAGACCAAAAAACTATTTAGATAAACTAATTGATGTTGTTTGTATGCATAGTAATAAATAAACAAGTACTGTTTAGTACGTCTTTTGTTCTTCAAGTGTCAAATTCTAATTGACGGAAATAAATTGCACAATTTGGAATGGTTCAATTAAGTGAAAAAGAGCGTATTGAAATTTTAATGATGATCGGTTATGGTGATCGTGTTAGAACTCATGAAGAAGTGTGTCATATGTTTAATAATTTGCATCCGGAGAGAAATCCTATATCACGCTCAACAGTAACTAAAACATTACAACGTTTTAATACTACTGGGATGGTAAAAAATTTGCTAAAACCTGGAAGACCGCGGACTGCAACGAACGAAACTGTTAAACAAAATATTGCAATCGATTTAGAAGAATCACCTCAAACTTCCACCACAAATTTGGCACTAAACCATGGTATCAGTCGACGTTCTGTAGAAAAGATATTAAAAAGTGAAAAGTATCATCCGTATAAGGTACAGTTGGTTCAAGAATTGTACGATGATTTTGACCGCTGGCTGGAATTTTGCGAACGGCTAATGGACATCTGTAATGTCGACGAAAATTTTGCTTCTAGCATAGTTTTTTCCGATGAGGCAACTTTTTGTTTAAATGGAACAGTTAATCGCCATAACTCAAGGTATTGGTCAAATGAGAATCCTCATTGGATTCATGAAGCACATACCCAGCATCCACAGAAGTTAAATGTTTGGATGGGTATTGTCGAAAATAAGCTTATAGGCCCATTTTTTATCGACGGAAACTTGAATGGTGACAAGTATTTGGATCTACTAAATAACGAAATTATTCCTGCACTTCAACAGAATCAGCAATTACCACAAAATATTTGGTTTCAACAAGATGGAGCACCTCCCCACTACGATAGACGGGTTAGGGATTTTCTGGATGCGAATTTTCCAAATCGATGGATTGGACGTAGAGGATTCATAGAGTGGCCTGCTAGTTCTCCGGATCTTAGCCCATTAGATTTTTTTCTTTGGGGTTATCTAAAATCACGTGTTTACGTTAGACGACCAACAAACTTACAGGAATTGAGACAAAGAATTATTGATGAATGTGAACTAATACGTGGAGAAGTCTTGGAAAGAGTGACTCAAGAATTTGTTAATAGGATGGCATATTGTCAGCAAGTAAACGGGGAGGATTTTGAACATTTGAAATATTTACTGGGTTCCATACCTTATCCCAACCCCGTATATTCAGTATGTGTTAAATGGAGCGATCATACTTTAATTATTATTTTTTTACTTTGGTATATGTTTCTAGTCTTTTTACCTGCGGTAGGTAATTAATCCTAATTAATTATAGTAAAACGGGTAATTAATTAAATAACTGTAAAATTTATTAACGGTTCGAAACCAAGTAGGTACGACTAATTCGTTTCCACTTATTAAATAAAAAACGTTTAATGTCATTAAATTTTTCTTATTTTTTATTAATTTTAATATTTGGGAATTAAAATCAGTACTGTAATCCAACAAATCCCATTTTAATTAATCTGCAATAGAGACATTAATACTACATATTATTGTCGAGCTTCACTCACTACTTTCAATTAAAATATCTTACTATTTACGTTGCAAAAACTAGTTCTTGTACTTCAAACCATTTTGCCATACTTATTACAAGTTTATTAGTATAATATATCAATAATATATCAATCTCACAGTTATAAGTACTTAATATTGTGCTTTATTTAACGGAAATTTGTAACAGAATAGTCGTATTCTTCAAATAAACTACTCAACCATTGAAATTTTTATTTTGTATTGTAACATAGTATGTAACCAAAATAGAAGAACATAAGAAAATGATCCCCAATTACAATAAAAAGCTCAATAAACAGTATTCAGCACTGGTAATGTTTAAATAAAAAATAAATTGTGACTGTAGAAATATACGAACGTTTTGGTAGTACTAATTCTATCTCTGGACTAAAAACCAAACCTTTAGGACTAGATAATATTTGTAGCACCAACCCAAAGAAACTTGAGTTAGAAAAATCATAAAATGGCTGTGTTGCTAGTACCATTTTCAAGAAATGTACGAACACAAAAAATTCATCCATTTCTTGATTAAAAAGCACCAAGAAATGGTTTTGCCATAGCTGAGGCTGACTACAGAATTACCATGAGGTGTTAGTGAGAGTAGATTATTCTTTGACCTAGCTGAGGAGTCAACAGCAAACGTAAAACTCGCACAAAGAAACTGAAGTGACTACTGAATCACCATAAGGTGTTAGTGAGGCTAGTGCCTTATCTGAATTAGCTGAGGGATCAGAAACAATAGTTAAAAGCACACAGAAATGATTTTGCGCAGCTGCTGAGGCATTTGGAGGAAAGAATGATGACTGCCGTAACATCAGATAGTCTTATTAAGACTAGAACTTTATCTAAAATAGCCCAGGTATCAAAAACAATAGTAAAAAGCACACAGAAATGATTTTGCGCAGCTGCTGAGGCATTTGGAGGAAAGAATGATGACTGCCGTAACATCAGATAGTCTTAATGACACTAGAACTTTATCTGAAATAGCCCAGGGATCAGAAACAATAGTAAAAAGCACACAGAAATGATTTTGCGCAGCTGCTGAGGCATTTGGAGGAAAGAATGATGACTGCCGTAACATCAGAAAGTCTTAATGACACTAGAACTTTATCTAAAATAGCCCAGGTATCAAAAACAATAGTAAAAAGCACACAGAAATGATTTTGCGCAGCTGCTGAGGCTTTGGAGGAAGGAATGATGACTGCCCTAACATCAGAAAGTCTTAATGACACTAGAACTTTTTCTGAAATAGCCCAGGGATCAGAAACAATAGTAAAAAGCACACAGAAATGATTTTGCGCAGCTGCTGAGGCATTTGGAGGAAAGAATGATGACTGCCGTAACATCAGAAAGTCTTAATGACACTAGAACTTTATCTAAAATAGCCCAGGTATCAAAAACAATAGTAAAAGGCACACGGAAATGATTTTGCGCAGCTGCTGAAGCTTTGGGCGAAGAAAATGTGACTGCCGTAACATCAGAAAGTCTTATTGAGACCAGAACTTTATCTAATATAGCTCTGGTATCAAAAACAATAGTAAAAGGCACACAGAAATGATTTTGCGCAGCTGCTGAGGCTTTAGGTGAAGAAAAGGTGACTGCAGTAACATCAGAAAGTCTTAATGAGATTAGAACTTTACTTGAAATAGCCCAGGTATCAAAAACAATAGTAAAAAGCACACAGAAATGATTTTGCGCAGCTAGTGAGGCTTTGGGTAAAGAAAAGGTGACTGTCGCAACATCAGAAAGTCTTATTGAGACTAGAACTTTCTCTAAATTAGCCCAAGGATTAAAACAAACAATAGTAAAAAGCACACAGAAATGATTTTGCACAGCTGCTGAGGCTTTGGGGGAAGAAAAGGTGACTGCCGTAACATCAGGAAGTCTTATTGCCACTAGAATTTTCTCTGAATTAGCCCAGGGATCAAAAACAATAGTAAAAAGCATACAGAAATGATTGTGCGCAGCTGTTGAGGCTTTGGGTGAAGAAAAGGTGACTGCCGCAACATCAGAAAGTCTTATTGAGACTAGAACTTTCTCTGAATTAGCCCAGGTATCAAAAACAATAGTAAAAAGCACACAGAAATGATTTTGCGCAGCTGCTGAGGTTTCGGGGGAAGAAAATGTCACTACCGCAACATCAGAAAGTCTTATTGAGACTAGAACTTTCTCTGAATTAGCCCAGGTATCAAAAACAATAGTAAAAAGCACACAGAAATGATTTTGCGCAGCTGCTGAGGCTTTGAGGGAAGAAAAGGTGACTGCCGCAACATCAGAAAATCTTATTGAGACTAGAACTTTATCTGAATTAGCCTAGGGATCAGAAACAATAGTAAAAAGCACACAGAAATGATTTTGCGCAGCTAGTGAGGCTTTGGGTAAAGAAAAGGTGACTGTCGCAACATCAGAAAGTCTTATTGAGACTAGAACTTTCTCTAAATTAGCCCAGGGATCAGAAACAATAGTAAAAAGCAAACAGAAATGATTGTGCGCAGCTGCTGAGGCATTTATGAAAAGAAAAGGTGACTGCCATAACATCAGAAAGTCTTATTGACACTAGAACTTTCTCTGAAATAGCCCAGGTATCAAAAACAATAGTAAAAGGCACACAGAAATGATTTTGCGCAGCTGCTGAGGCTTCGGGGGAAGAAAATGTCACTACCGCAACATCAGAAAGTCTTATTGAGACTAGAACTTTATCTGAATTAGCCTAGGGATCAGAAACAATAGTAAAAAGCACACAGAAATGATTTTGCCCAGCTGCTGAGGCTTTGGGAGAAAAAAAGGTGACTGCTGCAACATCAGAAAGTCTTATTGACACTAGAACTTTCTCTGAATTAGCCCAGGGATCAGAAACAATAGTAAAAAGCATACAGAAATGATTGTGCGCAGCTGCTGAGGCATTTATGAAAAGAAAAGGTGACTGCCATAACATCAGAAAGTCTTATTGACACTAGAACTTTCTCTGAAATAGCCCAGGTATCAGAAACAATAGTAAAAAGCATACAGAAATGATTGTGCGCAGCTGCTGAGGCATTTATGAAAAGAAAAGGTGACTGCCATAACATCAGAAAGTCTTATTGAGACTAGAACTTTATCTGAATTAGCCCAGGGATCAAAAATGATTTTGCGCAGCTGCTGAAGCTTTGGAGGAAGGAATGATGACTGCCGTAACCTCAGAAAGTCTTATTGAGACTAGAACTTTCTCTGAATTAGCCCAGTGATCAGAAATAATAGTAAAAAGCACACAGAACTAGTTTTTCGCAGCTGCTGAGGATTTGGAGGAAGAAAACTTGCACAATGAAATTATTTGGCAACTAATGAGGCTTTGGAGGAAGAAATGAAGACTATAGAAACAAACAGGTGTTGATGGGGTTAGTATCTTCTCCAAACCTAACCAGAATTTGTTGGTTAATCTTAGTAAATTAAGCCAGATTCGTGAAAACTTATTTTCTCAGTTAAAATTGCTTCACATTTTTAAGAAACTTTGTTTTGCTAAACAGATTAGAAGTTTTGAGCTGATTATTATTGAAAATGGTATATTTATGGGTGATAGTGCTAGCTTTAAGAGGTTCCAAAAGGAAATTTATCCAAAAATTATTATAGTTGAATATCTGTCACTAAAAATCTTTATAAAATACAATGTTACCCTGAAGATGTTCAAATAAAATTACTTATAGGAGAAAAGATATTTGTATCAAATTTATTCTGAATAAAACATCAATTTGCTTAATTTTTACTCGTATTACCTCCAAAATTTGTTTATAATAACATAAAATCTTTGATATTTTAAAATATTTCAAGTTTATTTACATAATCGTCATGCTGTAAATCCAAGATCTGCATCTTGAGGTACCACTTTTTCGAAACTCGCGCACTATACCTCCTACGTTGGTTAAAAATCACGGCTTCCTGGTGCACACGAACGTCTCACTCGGTGAACTGGTATAGATATCACCTTTTTGCTACGATTTACTTCCTCTCTAGAGGTAGAGTTGAAAGAACGGGCGACGAAGATGGTCTCTCTCCCCCACTAAGTCCATCGAAGTGTGACTGGGTAAAGGTATTCCAAAGAGGAAGACGTAGAAATGAAAATAAAAACAGTTAAGCAGAAAATATTATTCGCCTAACTGTTCACGGAAAGTTCTGATTGCCAATGCAATTTATATGATTTAAAAATAAATCAGTCCTTATCCAGCACCGGAATTAAGTCCCAAATGTCAAAATAAATAAAAAATATAAATTAAAATCACTTACAAGACAAATCTTTGTAGATTCCTTCATATTATAGCACTAATTCGCCCACAGTTTTCCACTACTCCATCAGAAATACATTAGATTTCGAAAATAATCATCAAAATTGCTTACCGGATGACCGGAAGTATGCCTCGCGATTCCGAATGGTGTTTTCTAAAAGAGGGATGTGCTTTTAATTCATTTTTACATATAATTTTACTTTTGTTGACCTCTACGTCCAGCGAACTAGTGAAGCACCGATTTATACGAAGGTTTTGCCAAAAATATCTCACTGTATCTAGACAAACTTTTTTCAAAAATATTTCTAGGCTTTTTTTGATCATTTTAAATCAACATAAACAAAGTTAAGCTCATAACAAATTGATAAAAGCGAAAGACCTCAAAAAACATTCTAAAATGGTTTCCAGGCTAATTCCAGCAGTTAAAAACACTTTGGGGACACTTTTGCGAAACCAAATAAATTTTACACCATTGCCAGTAGGTTAAATTAATTTAGGAACATTTCTTGGAACAAATACATTTTAAGTATACTTTAGACTAATTTTAAGTAAAATAAATTGTTTAAGGAAGGATATTTTTATTCTAAATGGCATCTAAACCAATTTTGCTTCAACTTTTTATCACTAGATCTTTAGGAACAATCAGATTGATAAATAATACAATTCTAAGAGTATGTAGAGACAGTATTACTTGAAATATGAACCGGTAGAGTCTCTAGATCAATCTAATTGCGATGTTATTCATCACCGGAGTTCAAAGACCATCAAAATAATATTTATTAGGTTCTACAACTGCATATTGATGAAACTTTTAGTATTGACCCCGTATAATAAAAACGACGTGATTTAATTCATATTTAAAAGGAAATTACGTGTTGTACTTTACGGGTCATCGTTTTTTATTAACAAACTTATCAAAATCGATCGATTCCAGTGGCTGAACAGATAAATTTTTGCTATTTTACCTCTTCAATTCGAATAATTAGATATCTAATCGAGATTAATACATTTTTTAATTGTTATTAACCTGATAAATAACGTGTTTAAAAACCATGACTAAATTGTAAGTGGGTACAGTGTGAACAAAAGTTATTTATGTTCTTTTTACAACAATCGTCTGGACCGTTAATGGTTCTAAACAATGAGGCGCTGTTTTGTTGTAAACAATGGCCCGGTTACGACAATATAAACAATAAAAAACTCTTTTAAAATGGTGCTTTCAGCAAATTGTTATATTACATCTAAGAATCGGGTAATTGCATGTGTCAACTTCCTCGAATTCATCCTTACAAAATACTGTCAAGTGATTAAGGAACTTTGTAGTTGAAAATGTTTCTGTAAATTAAAAAATAAACTTTTTAAGCATTTTTTCCCAGATAATGGGTTCAATTGAAGGCTGTAACAAATAGTTTTAAAATCAAAATGTTTCTCAAACGTCAGCTATAAAAAATAGCAGGTTTTATAGAGAGAGACTGCGAACTTCTGGACTATTTTCTTAAAATGGTTAAAAAGTATAGTTCTAACCACAATTATTCCTCCAAGGTGAGCATAGATGGCTTTAACAAACTATTTTAAAGGAGTAGTATACTTCAAGGAACAGTTTTAACAAAACTTCCATGATTTATTTAAGAAATATTTACTCTTTGTTTAATGACAGGTGTTTTAATTAGTTATCATCGTCAGATTGACATATTTAAATGACATTAAAACAATATACAGTGTGTAAAAGCCAAATGGAATAAATTCATTATTTCGGTTACTGTACATATTTATAAAAAATCCCGAAACACGTCAAATTTAAATTATAACTTGACATTCTTTAACGTGAAAATGCAACCCCTACCTTCAACCCCCTTAGAATAACAGGTACAACCCCCAATTTTTTAAATGGGAAGTGTAGGCTTGTGATATATCATTTGAAAGGTCTCTTCATTCTCTATTTAAAAATGTTATTGTTTTTAAATTTAATGCAAAAATTAACAAAAAAAATTAATATCATGTTGTTACCGAAATTCGCTAAAATATACTAGAAACTTATTACAATATACTTAAAACTTATTTCCCGTTTAGGTCTTGATAATGAGAAAGTGAACAAAAACCATAGCAATGTGGTTTTTAGATGGTAACCATTAAAAAACTTTAAAGAATTTCCGTGGCAACGCTATTTTAACAAGCAGTAGTAAATTGTTTTATTTAAATTGTCATTGTTGTAATTTAAGTATAAAGTTTGTTCAATTCAATTCTGAAAAATGGTTAGATTAACGAAAATGCATAAAATAACAGTTTTACAAATGATTGTTTACGGAGATAACATCCGAACACAACAGGAAGAAACTCGACTATTTCATGAGAAATTTCCTAATTTACCGCCTATATCCCAAGGAACAATAAGTAAAATAGAAAAGCAGTTTCGCGAGTTTGGTCATGTAAGGCAGATAAAAAAAGCAGCTACCAATGCACTGAGTGATGAACTCAAATTAGATGTGTTGCTTGAGTTTCAGAAAAACCCATATACATCGAGTAGACAGGCATCCACTACATTCAATGCTAGCCATACATCGATAGCAAACATATTAAAAGAAAATAAATTGCATCCGTATAAGATGATACCTACTCAGGAGTTCATGGAAGACGATTTTGATAGGAGAACTTTTTTTGTGAGCAAATGATGGATATGTTGGATAATAATATTATCCAATTAGAAGACGTTATGTTTTCTGATGAGTGTACTTTTTTACTTAACGGTCATGCTAATCGGCAAAATTGCCGCTACTGGTCCACGGAAAATCCTCACTGGATGAGAGAAGAACACACTCAATACCCTCAAAAGGTTAATGTTTGGGCAGGGATTGTAGGGAACAATATTATTGGTCACTTTTTTATTGAGGGCAACTTGAATGGCAACAATTATTTAGCACTACTTCAAAATGATGTCATTCCAACGTTGGCAAATTTATATCCTGATCCAGGTAATCCTCAAGTTCCAGCGAATACGATATGGTTTTAAGGATGGAGCACCACCACATTACCAACTTAATGTCCGGCAGTACCTCGATACAATATTTCCCAATCGGTGGATAGGGAGGCGAGGATCGATTGAATGGCCAGCGCGATCACCTGATCTTACATTATTAGATTTCTTTTTATGGGGATATGTGAAGAGCCATGTGTACAAAACTAAACCTTCTCATTTAAATGACTTAAAAGAACGAATAACGCTTGCGATTAGGTCGATCACGCCTGATATGTTAAATAATGTTAGAAGACAGTTTTATTTGAGACTAGGATGTTGCCAAGACGTTCGCGGAGAACATTTTGAACATCTACTTCATTAACATTCATAGTTCTTTTTCGTGTTCTACATTTTATTACGTTTTGCATTACATTTTAGTTTTTGATTGTATTGTAGCGAATTTCGGTAACAACATGATAAAATTTTTTTTTATGTTAATTTTTGCATTAAATTTAAAAACAATAACATTTTTGAATAGAGAATGAAGATACCTTTCAAATGATATATCACAAGCCTATACTTCCCATTTAAAAAATTTGGGGTTGTACCTGTCATTCTAAGGGGGTTGAAGGTAGGGGTTGCATTTTCACGTTAAAGAATGTCAAGTTATAATTTAAATTTGACGTGTTTCGGGATTTTTTATAAATATGTACAGTAACCGAAATAATGAATTTATTCCATTTGGCTTTTACACACTGTATATTGTCATTTAAATATGTCAATCTGACGATGATAACTAATTAAAACAGCTGTCATTAAACAAAGAGTAAATATTTCTTAAATAAATCATGGAAGTTTTGTTAAAATTGTTCCTTGAAGTATACTACTTCTTTAAAATAGTTTGTTGAAGTCATCTATGCCCTCCTTGGAGGAATTATTGTGGTTAGAACTATACTTTTTAAAATCTACAAGAGATTTTTTATTTTGGGACACCTTGTAGTCAACGCGTTCGCGCCTGCTTCCTCTCCCGTTTTCAAGCAACTCACAAAATCGATCCGTCAAGTCGAAACCTCCCATTTTCAAAGGAAATTCTAGCGGAAGCTGCTATACCCCTTATCACTTTATATTTTCAATTCTTATCGACTTACTTTCAAGTAAACAGTAACAACCAAGACACATTTCACCGCACTCCAGCCGTGCTAAAAAATTTTCGTCCCAAAATGAACAAGACTATGCAAACTGTTGCTGCCTTGGCATGCATGAAGAGTTTCATGATGGTATTTAACACCTTATTTTGGGTAAGTACCAACGCAATGTACGAAAAATCGACGAGAAGTTTTTAAAATGTTCATTTCAGATAACGGGAGTGATTATTTTAGCCATTGGAGTATGGGTTGAGGTGGAATTGTATAAATATATGGAAATGAGTACTGCCTTTAGCCACACCACTTCTTACGTGCTTATTGTTACAGGATTCGTAATCATCCTGATTGGTTCTTTAGCCTGTTGTTGTACAGTTAAGGGACAGGCAAGACTTTTGTATGCTGTAAGTATTGAAAAAGTGACAAAAAATGATATACAGTGGTGTTTCGAGAATTTTGATACATATTCTTATTTTTTTAATATAAATTGATCCGTTTATTTGATTATTATTATTAAAAAATAATTAATTTATAGATTAAGATATTCTCTTTCTAAATATCAATTATAATGTCCAGTATTTCTGCTTCACCACGAGTTTTGGTGGAAACTTTGCCTAAAAAAATTTATCTTGACGCGTCTGTAATATTCTGTTTCTTTGTTAATGGGTAATGGTGTACCTCAAGGCTCAGTTTTGGGTCCAATTCTTTTTGTGATATTTATTAATCAACATAAAACGATTACGGTTAAAGCTAAAGCAATTTTGATCAATTTATTGTAGTTCAACTTCATTTTCTTTGTTACCCATGAAGGATATGCTTGGTACAAATATTTATTTTTGTTTTTTGCTTGATACATTATTTTTTAAAATTCTCCTATTCGAAACATTCTTTATTCTAAAATAAATATAACTTTCGCGTTAGGTACTTCCCCAATTTTTTTACAGTATTTGTCACAAATATTTTACCATTAATTCTTGCTCTTACAAAAGCATGTTTCTCTGTATTGTTTAGAACAAGCTGCCACTGATGGATTAACAAATTGCGTGTACTATACTGGGTCATACTAATTATTTTCTTATTCTACGTTGATGCAACTAAAGAAACAATGAATTTATTGAGGAACTAGACGATAATATTTCATTATTTGAAGCTACCCAAATGGAAAGATCAATCTCAATAGAATTGTTCGGTAACTTCAAGATTAAAACGTTTTATTTTATGGCACATAAATACAGGGTGTTTCAAAGATAATTAACCCCGGTTCTCCAATAGGTAAAAAATTGAAAAAACAATTGGGGGTTGCTGAGAAAAATATTGGTCTAGTAAAAGCTTTTCGTTCTTACAATTTTTCTTCTTCAGAAAAATGGCAAAATATTTTCTTTTTGATAAAAATGGTCTAGAACCACTAAATCGATGATTTAGAATAAGAAAATAGCGTTACATTTGGAAAATGATCGATAATTTCCAACAAAAATGGCATCTTTTTAGTTTTACTTCACCATTTCACCCCCGATACATTCCCATCCAGATTTAACAGAGTTCTACACACCCTATCGGACAACTGGCTGCACCAGTCGATTCAGCTACTTACAAAACCCTATTTTCAAGCATTTTCAAGAAAACAATTTTTCACCTAAGAAAATGGCAAGTCTACTCGTAATACCTTTGAATTTGGTGTCTTCAAATTTTGGTCAAAATCTAAATTATGTTATTTTTGGTAAAAATGGTCCAGAACCACTAAATTGACCACGTAGAATACAAAAATGGCGTTAAAGTTGCAGAATCACCGATAGTTTCCAGCAAAAATGTCATCCTTAGAAGTTTAAGGCACCACTTTCTCCCGAATGCAGATTTAACATGGTTCTAGATTTCCTATCGAACAACTGACTGCATCAGTCGATTCAGAGACTTAAAAAACCCTATTTTCCACATTTTCAAGCATTTTAAAGGAAAAAAATTTCACTTAAGAAAATGGCAAGGCTAATACCTTTGAATTTGGTGTCTTCGAATTTTGGTCAAAATCTAAATTATGTTATTTTTGGTAAAAATGGTCCAGAACCACTAAATTGACCACGTAGAATACGAAAATGGGGTTAAAATTGCAGAATTACCGATAGTTTCCATTAAAAATGGCATCCATAGAGTTTTATGGTACCACTTCCCCCCAAATGCAGATTTGACATGGTTCAACACTTCCTATCGAACAGCTGATTGCACCAGTCGATTCAGCGTCTTAAAAAAACCTACTTTTCATATTTTCAAGTATTTTCTCTAAGGAAAACTGACATTTATTGATTGTTGCAATTAGATTTTTGAATCCTTGTTATTTATAAACTTAATTTTATATACATATATACAGGAGGAATCAAAATTATGATTGTTTAATTTTTGCAGTACAGCGTTTTCTTGGCTTTGGTATTTATAGTGGAACTCGGCGCTGGCATATCAATTTTCACATATCGATCAAAATTAACGGAAGGTTTTGAAAATGGACTGACTCAAGCTATGCAAAATTATCGCAACGACAGTACTCATCTAGCGGGAGATTTGGACATTGTACAAGAAACGGTACTAATGAATTTGATATTTACCAACCTTTTTCTAATTTGTTTATTGTTTATTTTATTTTAGTTAAAATGTTGCGGAAGTAATCGCCCTCGAGATTGGCTCGATTTGACCCCACCACAACCCATACCTCAGTCTTGTTGCATCAAAGATAACTGCAATACTGAGAAGGAAACTCAAATTTTCGAACAGGTAAATCTGAACTCTAAATTTTCCTAACCATTTTGATGATTTTTTGTTTTTTTTAGGGCTGCTTAACTAAAATTATTGAATCTTTAAACAGCAATGTGGGAGTTGTGGCTGGTATCGCTGTAGGAATAGCTTTCTTTCCTCTTGTTGGAGTCCTGCTATCCTGCTGCTTAGCCAAAATGATTAACAAGACTAGATACGAACCTATGAACTAATTTAATCATATAAATGACTTTCTAACCTCTTTGATCAGTAAAAAGAGGATGCAAGTTGCATCACTTGTACCTTTTTTTACTGCGAATTCGTATTACGCCACATTATTGTGACGTCATTAGTCGCCATTGCTTGAAATAGGTTTGTTTGGATAAAATGCATTGGCAAACAATTGCGTCACAATAATATGTAGCGTATTCAGCAAGTAAAATATTTTTTTTAGTTTCGTTGAGGCCTGTACAAAAAATTTCTTCTATATCAATGTTTTTCTCAAACAATCACGATTCTCTTAAACTTTTGCACCTTTTTCTGTCTATATACCTATTTTAAATATAATTGTATAGATTAAAAAATGAAGGTAAGCAACAACGAAAGTTTCCGTTAAGTTTTCTTGGTACTCACAAATATATTTTTTTCCAATTTCGCACATATCAACAGAAAAACTATTCAAAAACTATATTTTTCTATCAAAATCTCGTTTACACATGTTGTGATTCGCCAAGAAAGCCAATTTGTTTAATAAATATATTAAAAAAAAGCTCTTAACTTGTGATCTTGATGTCTGCATTTTTCTCTATTTAAAACTAGATGTTAGGTATAAAAATTTTAAAATATTATACTATTACTACCGTCTTATTTTAAACTTTGGCCTATACGTATTAAAGTTATTGTCAATTAGTTGTTTAAGCTTAAAAAAACATATTTAAATGGTGCTAATAAGGGTGAGACATTTTGTTCTGAATTGTTCTAAACAATGCAATTATTTTTAACATCAGATGGTCTCTGAAATTAAAAATACCACATTGTTTATTTAACTATATTTATATTATAAACATTTTATATAATATATAACCATATTTTAATATTTATAGTCAAATAATTTCTTTGTTATTAATCGTTTTTGTAAAAATGGTAGTGTCCAATACGTAACTCAATGTATTTTTGAATAATATATATTATTATACCAGTTTTCGTGAGTTTTAATATCCCACACAACAAAACGTTCCCTGTCATAATAATAACACGGCAGAACACTCCTAATCAACAGAACGTCACTTGTCAAATTTCACCTTTTGACGTTTAATACCCTTTAAATTGTCAAGTTATTCCCAAATAAACGTAATAAAAATAGTAAATAAACAAAAAACGAACCCAAATTTTGTCCACATTAACTCTTAGAGTTATTAGTCGCGTCATTTTAACACATCCGATTATATAATAAAACGATTTACTAAAAAAAGGTAAGTGTGAATGTTGTAATAATTCAATTATTGTGTTATAGAAAGTCGTAGATTTAAAATGAGTGGCGCACCGCCTCCTTGCGACTGGCAAACCACCAGAAAACTAATAAAAGAAAGAAGCCAGTATTTATTGGAGACCGAGATGTGGAGCGATTGTCGGTTCATAGTTGGAGCAGAGCCTAATCAAAGAGTCTTCGAAGGACACAAGCTGTTTCTAGCTATGTCAAGTCCAGTTTTTGAAGCTATGTTCTTCGGTGGGATGGCCGAAAAAGATCCCATCGCTATTTTAGACGTTCAACCTGAAGCTTTTAAAGCTTTACTTGAGTATAAACTTTCATATTCTATCATAACTTTAACTAATAAAAAATAATTTCAGATACATCTATACGGATAAGATAAATCTCACTTCGTTCGACCAAGCGTGCGAATTATGTTACGGGGCCAAAAAGTACATGCTTCCACATCTAGTTGAGGAATGTACAAAATATTTGTGGTCTGATCTGTACCCAAAAAACGCTTGTAGAGCTTACGAGTTTGCAAAACTATTTGAAGAACCGATGTTAATGGAAAAATGTATAAGGGTAAGTGTTTAAATGAAATTAATACATTTAATACATATTCTGCGTATATTTAGATTATTTGCAATCAAACACAAGAAGTTCTACAAGAAAATAGCTTCGACGATGTAGAACTTTCTACAATTTTAACGGTGTTTGATCAAGACGATTTGAACATAAACAGCGAACTGGAGTTATTTTCAGCTATAACTCGTTATGCTGCTAAACATAATCACAATTTAGGTGCCAAAGTACCCAGACTTGACGGTGCAGGTGAGTAAATAATCAGTTTTAAAAATTGTTACAAATAAACTTACTATTTACAGCTAACGCAACTCACGAATCTAATAACACACATCCTGCAATCAGAGACGCGATTATGAAAATTCGTTTTCTTACTTTAACCCCTCAACAATTCGCCGAGGGACCCGGGAAATCGAATTTGTTAACAGAATCTGAAAAGTTTGCCATCTTGATGAACATCTGCAGTCCCGGTTCTGCAGTACCAATGCCCGATGGGTTTTCTACTTCCTCTGTTAGGAGAAAGAAGAGAATCCAACCTTATGTGATGGTAAGAGAGTTTTAAATAATTGTTTGCTCGTATTTAAATTTTCATTTTTATATATTACACATAAAAGTATACAAAAATAACAGTAAAGTTGAGGTTCTTGTATTTTTTTTTAAATTGCGTCAGGTAGTCTAAAGACTTGAAATTTCAATGGTTTAAGTCTCAAGTAGTCTAGAATTGTGATTATAATGGTGTGTAGGGCCTCAGGTAGTCTAGAGACTTTAAATTTGGAAGGGTAGGGTTTGTGGTAGTCTAGAAACTTGAAATTGTGAAGGGTAGAGCATCAGGTAGTCTAAAGACTTGAAATTTCAATGGTTTAAGTCTCAAGTAGTCTAGAATTGTGATTATAATGGTGTGTAGGGCCTCAGGTAGTCTAGAGACTTTAAATTTGGAAGGGTAGGGTTTTGTGGTAGTCTAGAAACTTGAAATTTTGAAGGGTAGAGCATCAGGTAGTCTAAAGACTTAAAATTTCAATGGTTTAAGTCTCAAGTAGTCTAGAGTTGTGATTATAATGGTGTGTAGGGCCTCAGGTAGTCTAGAGACTTTAAATTTGGAAGGGTAGGGTTTGTGGTAGTCTAGAAACTTGAAATTTTGAAGGGTAGAGCATCAGGTAGTCTAAAGACTTGAAATTTCAATGGGTTAAGTCTCAAGTAGTCTAGAATTGTGATTATCATGGTGTGTAGGACCTCAGGTAGTCTAGAGACTTTAAATTTGGAAGGGTAGGGTTTGTGGTAGTCTAGAAACTTGAAATTTTGAAGGGTAGAGCATCAGGTAGTCTAAAGACTTGAAATTTCAATGGGTTAAGTCTCAAGTAGTCTAGAATTGTGATTATGATGGTGTGTAGGGCCTCAGGTAGTCTAGAGACTTGAAATTTCGAAGGGTAGGGTTTGTGGTAGTCTAGAAACTTGAAATTTTGAAGGGTAGAGCGCCAGGTAGTCAAGAAAGATTGATATCAAGAAAGGTGGAGCATCAGGTAGTCTAAAGACTTGAAATTTCAATGGGTTAAGTCTCAAGTAGTCTAGAATTGTGATTATGATGGTGTGTAGGGCCTCAGGTAGTCTAGAGACTTGAAATTTCGAAGGGTAGGGTTTGTGGTAGTCTAGAAACTTGAAATTTTGAAGGGTAGAGCGCCAGGTAGTCAAGAAAGATTGATATCAAGAAAGGTAGAGCATCAGGTAGTCTAAAGACTTGAAATTTCAATGGGTTAAGTCTCAAGTAGTCTAGAATTGTGATTATGATGGTGTGTAGGGCCTCAGGTAGTCTAGAGACTTGAAATTTCGAAGGGTAGGGTTTGTGGTAGTCTAGAAACTTGAAATTTTGAAGGGTAGAGCGCCAGGTAGTCAAGAAAGATTGATATCAAGAAAGGTAGAGCATCAGGTAGTCTAAAGACTTGAAATTTCAATGGGTTAAGTCTCAAGTAGTCAAGAAAGATTGATATCAAGAAAGGTAGAGCATCAGGTAGTCTAGAGACTTGAAATTTCGAAGGGTAGGGTTTGTGGTAGTCTAGAAACTTGAAATTTTGAAGGGTAGAGCGCCAGGTAGTCAAGAAAGATTGATATCAAGAAAGGTGGAGCATCAGGTAGTCTAAAGACTTGAAATTTCAATGGGTTAAGTCTCAAGTAGTCTAGAATTGTGATTATGATGGTGTGTAGGGCCTCAGGTAGTCTAGAGACTTGAAATTTCGAAGGGTAGGGTTTGTGGTAGTCTAGAAACTTGAAATTTTGAAGGGTAGAGCGCCAGGTAGTCAAGAAAGATTGATATCAAGAAAGGTAGAGCATCAGGTAGTCTAAAGACTTGAAATTTCAATGGGTTAAGTCTCATGTAGTCTAGAATTGTGATTATCATGGTGTGTAGGAACTCAGGTAGTCTAGAGACTTTAATTTTGGAAGGGTAGGGTTTGTGGTAGTCTAGAAACTTGAAATTTTGAAGGGTAGAGCGTCAGGTAGTCAAGAAAGATTGATATCAAGAAAGGTGGAGCATCAGGTAGTCTAAAGACTTGAAATTTCAATGGGTTAAGTCTCAAGTAATCTAGAGACTTGAAATTTCGAAGGGTAGGGTTTGTGGTAGTCTAGAAACTTGAAATTTTGAAGGGTAGAGCGTCAGGTAGTCAAGAAAGATTGATATCAAGAAGGATAGAGCATCAGGTAGTCTAAAGACTTGAAATTTCAATGGGTTAAGTCTCATGTAGTCTAGAATTGTGATTATCATGGTGTGTAGGAACTCAGGTAGTCTAGAGACTTTAAATTTGGAAGGGTAGGGTTTGTGGTAGTCTAGAAACTTGAAATTTTGAAGGGTAGAGCGTCAGGTAGTCAAGAAAGATTGATATCAAGAAGGATAGAGCATCAGGTAGTCTAAAGACTTGAAATTTCAATGGGTTAAGTCTCATGTAGTCTAGAATTGTGATTATCATGGTGTGTAGGAACTCAGGTAGTCTAGAGACTTGAAATTTCGAAGGGTAGGGTTTGTGGTAGTCTAGAAACTTGAAATTTTGAAGGGTAGAGCGCCAGGTAGTCAAGAAAGATTGATATCAAGAAAGGTAGAGCATCAGGTAGTCTAAAGACTTGAAATTTCAATGGGTTAAGTCTCAAGTAGTCTAGAATTGTGATTATCATGGTGTGTAGGACCTCAGGTAGTCTAGAGACTTTAAATTTGGAAGGGTAGGGTTTGTGGTAGTCCATAAACTTGAAATTTTGAAGGGTAGAGCGTCAGGCACTCAATAGAGATGAATATCAAGAAGAATAGAGCCTCAGGTATTCAAAAAAGATGAACACGAAGAAGGGTAAGGCGTCAGGTAGTCTAAAGATATGAAATTTCGAAAGGTAGAGTCGCAAGTAGTCTATAATTGTGATTATGTAGGGCCTCAGGTAGTCCAGAAATTTGAAATTTTGAAGGGTAGAGCCTCACGTAGTCAAGAGAGTTGAATTTTAAGAAGGGTGGAGCCCTAGGTAGTCATGAAAGGTGGTTATCAAGAAGGGTAAGTCATTAGGTAGTCAAGACACTTGAAATTTTGAAGGGTAAGGCCTCAGATAGTGTAAAGACTTGAAATTTCGAAGCTTAGAGCCTCAGCTAGTCGATAAACGTCAATAAATAATGAATGAAGAGCAGGATAATCAGCCAATGTTGGTGGACCGAAAACTTAAGGGAGCTAAGAAAGAAGTGTTGTCCTTGTATAGAAGAAAATTGACTTGGTATAGAGGGATCTTGGAGGAACAAATTTGGAAAGCAAGTAGAAAGTTTAAAGTAACGAATCCAAACGTTGAGGTGTTTAATTTTTAATGTAGGGGTACCAAGTTGTTGATAAGAAGGGTCAAATACATTATCAGCCAAGATTGTTTGGGGTTGAGGTCTTTATTTACTATAAAACTAAAAGTCAAATTGGTAAGTAAGGAACTTTTACTGTATTTAATTATAAAAACAAGAAGTTTCAAAATTCATCATCTTCAAATTTATTCGATTTTATCCAATTTTCGACCTTTTGTAACGTCTCCTCTTCCGGTAAATCTTCTATTACTTCATCTTCCTCATCACTATCCTCCCATATCTGTAGAAAATCTTTAGCTAATTGACTTTTAACGTTCTTCGACGAATATATGGGTTGAAACTTATTCAAAAACTTATCTCTCTTCGTGTAATTTTCTTTAGGCAAACTTTTTTTAGGTATCGATTTGTCCAATTTAAACCTTATGTCGCTTAGATTTTCGTAATGGGTCAAATTAACCACGGGTAGAGGTTCTTTGATCATCCCACACCACTTGCTCATCATAACAATAGCATATCCGTTATCGCAACGATTTTCATTAACGGTTTGTTTGTAAATATCCCCCAAAAAGTTGGAAGTAAAAATACACATTTCATCATCGACGTTCAAAACTTTTAACCCCGTTATGGGTTGATTAACTTTTGACTGTAAATGGTGTTGTAGACTTAAAGATGGATGTTGAGTGATGGTTTCTATTAAAGTCTGTTTTAAATCGGGTATTTTATATGGTACAGAATGTGGTGAATTACCAGTAAAAAGCACTTTGTTATCCGGATTATTCCCCGCTACTACTAAATAAGTATCTAAATCTTTATTAGCGTGATCCATGTAAATAGGAACGTTATCTAAAAAGTGTGTGTAATGAAAAACCTTTTCGAACTGCCTTAAATCAGTTTTAAGCACGTAATGCCTGGATGTTAGTAATACAGTATCATTTAATATAGTAAAGTTGCAAAACGAATTACAATCTGCTAATTTAGGTTCAAAACAATTACTTTCTTCTTTACTTCTAATATCAATCACTCTAACTTTACTTCTGTCCATTAGAATAACAGTATTATCGTCTAAGTATCTAAATTGTTGGAATTTATCCACCTGATCATCTAAGTCGCTAATAAAACTCAATAAAGTATTATTAGTTTCGATATTTTTTATAGAAAACTTCCCGTTTACGAAAAGTGTACCTAACTTGAAGTCTTTACTCAGTTTAGCATCTAAAAGCGGATATTTATGTACGCGTGAATATTTTAACGTCACAGAATCAACACTATCAAATAAAACTGCATTCACTGTGTCTTTTTCTCTTAAAACAAAAAACAAACCGTCATCAGTTATAGTAGATTGAATGTTTAAAATCGCACTTTTAGTCTGGAAATTTATTCTCGTTACATCGTCGATTATAACTTTATTACCGGAAACTTTATTTATACACAAATTGTTATCTGCATCAGGTCTTATTAAATAATCGTTGTTGTTGTATGTAAACTTTTCCAAACTACCACCGGTACAATAATAATCGTAGTCGCCATCGAAGTATTTATCAGGATCTAGTTCTTTGTAGAAATCGATTAAATAATGTGGTAGCGAAATAAAACGGTGATCGTCTAAAAGCTTTTTATTTATTTTATTTTTATCGTGTTTTTTGTACCTGATTTGTCTGCGTTTCAACGAATTATTGTAGATTTCTTTTGCTTTTGTTAAATTTTGGATTGTGTTACACGTATCGTCCAAGGGTTTATGGATTGGGTATGGTAATGAAACGTAAATGTTGGAATAAGTTCTGTCCGTTCCTTCGAATAAACTTTCTTCGCTAAAATCTGGTAGATATCCATGTTTTAATCGTAAAGTATGCGAAAGTGTTTTTTGATAATTTTCGCTGTCTTCTTGGTAAAACATTTTTCTGTTTTTGTTTTTGGTATAATCACATTGTTTTTAATAAGTTAAAATGTTAGGTTAGGATTCGGACAAATGTCAACTAACTTGTCAACAGGTAGAAATAATGGTCTTTTACTACTAAAAATACAGCTACTATTTGAAATTACCAGTGGCGGAGAGAATTTTTTTAGGAATAAAAATTAATAGGCGAGTACAGTTATGATTTTGACCATTTACACTCGTCTGATGTTTAATTAATTTTGTTTTCTCTTATTTATACCTCAAACTAAAAGTTCTGATTGGTATTTTCCTCCTAAAAATGTCATTTGTTCAAAATTTTAGCCCATAATCGTAATTGATTTGGTGTTTGTTTTGGTTTTTAAGCCTGGTTCTTCTACAATGGACACTTCTCGTACTTCGATGATAAAATTCAACAATCCCGATTTCGAAACGAATTTAGAATTGATTAAGAAGGTTTATTGTACACGACAGCTGCTTCATATCACCGAATGTATGAATACCAGCGTGTTGGATTGTACTGTGACATTTACCTGCGATAAGAATATCTGTATATTCGGTATACAGGTTCCGGCTCAAGTACCCATCAACGAAGATCGGGTACCATCGGGAAACGTCTATCCAGAATTGTTGTACGCTCATTTATTAGACGCCGATGGTAGTCGTCTAACTTACACTCACTTCACCAGCAGAGTTAACTACAGATCTTTAATCGACATCTCTTTTAACCGACCTATCTATATTCAAAGAAATAAGGTGAGATTAATATTTTTTTAAGAAAGTATATTATTTATCATAAAAAATGGTATACCAAGAAGTACTAAGTTTATTGGATCGAAATTCAGCATAAATGTTTATTTAGTGCCTTGTTCATTTTGTAACAACAGTGTTTGGTTAGACATTTTAAATAGCCCGAGTCAAGATGGATTTTTTGAGGTTTTCGATATCAACCTTCTTTCATGGCCTCCCAGATCTCCTGATCTATAACCTATAGAACATGATAGGCAGAAGGCTAAGCAGATTACCTAACCCTACACGTACACTAGTTGAGTTAAGGCACCAAGTTCAAAAGTTCGATAATGGATGAGTTCTATAAAAGGGAAATGTTGCCAAATTAACGAGCAAAAAAATACTGAAAAAGGTTAGTCGCATAAGGAAGCAGTTTTTCCAATATATTTTTGGTTTTTCTTATGTATTTTGGGCCCCTTTATCACCCGTGTTGTACCCGAAAGATATGGAGGTCTTTTAACATATTTTTAGTTTGTAGTATTTTACTTCTTACAGTTGACGAAAAACTAAATGTCAGCTGTCAACACATACACGTATCATTAGATATTGTCCTGTTATTATTTAGCATTGTTTGGCTTCGTTTTTGGAATTACTGATTTTTTATTCTAACTTTATCTGTTAGTGATTTATTTATTTATTTATTTAGGCATATTATAACATCATGTTTTGTTTTTTTGTCAAATGAAGCTTGACATTTACACTTACAATAATAATAATACCTAACAAGAGAATCGTAAATTTGACTGAGGTGATCACTCTCTACATACTGTGAACCTCTTCTAAATGGTTTTACTGTTACAATGGAATCATTATCTCTTTCAATAACTTCCGGGTTTTCGTTTTCAATACTTTCATTCACTATATAAGTAAATATATGGCCTTTATTGAAATACTGAGGCAAAGGACGTGATGGAAATCTTGACCAAATCAAATTTTCTTCAAATACATTAATTGGATCCTTCTTTGAAGAACTTGGATTTTTAAGAATACTTCGTTTCATGTCATATCATTTTCCTTGGTCTATGTCTAGAAAATTTTTATTTCTTCCTCCATTATCAATGCAGTCGTTAATTCTAAAAAATTTAAATATAAGAACAATAGACATTAAATCATGTTTCATTCAGTCGACATACTTCTTAATTAGTTCATCCTTAGACCCCGTTTGTTTAAAGGATCTGCACTCCAACCAACGTTTTAATTCGTTGACAGAATGATCCTCTAAACTTAAATTTTCTTTTAACATTGCGCCCCGGGTACATCTCTAGGTAAAAGCACTATAGAATCCATGTCTAACTGATACTAGACTAGAAAGATTGTAAAATGTCTAACTCTTCTCGAGGATATTTGCAATAATAAAAGCAGATCAGAGTAACACAAATCACTAACAGATAAAGTTAGAATAAAAAATCAGTAATACAAAAACACGAAGCCAAACAATGCTAAATAATAACAGGACAATATCTAATGATACGTGTATGTGTTGACAGCTGATATTTAGTTTTTCGTCAACTGTAAGAAGTAAAATACTACAAACTAAAAATATGTTAATAGATCTCCATATCTTTCGGGTACAACACGGGTGATAAAGGGGCCCAAAATACATAAGAAAAACCAAAAATATATTGGAAAAACTGCTTCCTTATGCGACTAACCTTTTTCAGTATTTTTTTGCTCGTTAATTTGGCAACATTTTCCTTTTATAGAACTCATCCATTCTAATTTTTAATATTCGGTGCAAAACAAAGTTTGATACGTCATCTTAATTTGACGTCGATACGTATAGACAGTGTTGCCAGTGTTTACAAGATTTAAAGATCGATTGGAATAAAACTATTCAAAACAACTTATTTGAAGTGACATCAAAGTACCAACATCATTTTTATATTTTTTTTCAGAAGTTCAACTTTTAGCATTGTTTCCATGAAATCACGGTTTTGACTAGTCAACTATTCTTTAATTTGTGGTTTGTTCCAACTTGTATTAGGTGTTTTATGGAGTAAAACACTGTGATATGGAGCATTGTCCATAACAATTATACTGGGTTCTATGAGATTAATTAACAGCTGGTTCTCAAACCATTTTAAAAAATTATCCTAATTCATTTCACCATGGTAATCACTTATTTTGATTTTTGAGGAAAATATTGCTTTCGTACTATCGATAAACTCATTTTCATTCCCAGCATGGAACGAAAAATAAAACTTATTGTTGAACAGAAACATTTAAAATTACCATGTAAATAGGTACAGAGACATATACTATTAATTATACTAAAATAACCGGAGAGTTTACCTTTTACCATCAACTTAAGTCGTTTTGACACTGCTTTTATCATTATTTTGCCATGAACGGTTTATGCTACCATTTTGAAATATCCATGTTTCATCAATAAAAACAAATTTATATAGACTTGCTTCTTCTTGTTCTTTAATGTAGTTCCTGAAAAAACTTACCCGTTTTACAGCAATATCAGGAAGCTCCATGAGCCCCCGTCTTGGTTCATCTTTTTTCCATTTGAAACCAATTTCCTTTAATAAATTTGATAAAGACCTTCGAGAACCTTCAAATATGTGCCTTACTTTTAATTCAGCATGTAAAGAGTTTAAAGTTACATCCTCTCCTGAAAACAAAAAAATAACCTTATTTTTTCTGGTCTTACAATTAAAAAGAATTTAAATAGCTGTGTTCAGAGGAAAAAGGCTTACTTTTTTCACACATATTATAGATTATATTTCGAATTCCACTTGTATTTAATACATCGGTATTAGTTACTCTTTTTTCATACTGACATTTCTTTGGAGGCGACTTTAATATTCCATGGTCTTTCATAGTTTTTGTAATACTGAAAACTGTAGCCATACTGAGGTTGAGTGTAGTTGCCACACGCTAAAATTAAATGAAATTGATTGTTTTAACCTCTACTTTTTGGAATTCTTCGAATAAAGAAGTTGGAAGTTTAGTTTAACTGTTCAGTTATTTATTGTTCTTACTAAAATTAAATGTTTTTGATTGAATTGGCCGTTACTTGATGGATATCCATAACTAAGTTAAATAAACACACAAATTTTTTTCACGATATCCACAATATACTGTGGATATCGTGAAAACATTTGTATTTTTATTTAACTTAAATAATATTTTGTCTAATATACTGTTTAAAACTTTTTACTAACCTCTCAAACAGCAGCAACGGGTATGAAAGGGCCACAATTGTCTAGTTCTCTTTCAAAAAAATTTATCAAAGAAGCTACCAGTTCTATGCAGCGACATTTAATTTGAAAGTTGGTAACGATGTTTGGCAATTAAGAGGAAATTAGTGACGTGAATCAAATTTTGTTTTGCACCAACTATATGCTTAATTTCAATAAAATAACTTTATGCTTCTGGGTGTACCATTGTTTATGATAATAAGGATATTTAGGTAATTGTGGTATATTTTTTACAGGTCTACAAAGTTGGGGTGGTTCTTAATAAAGTGGGTTGTTACCCTATAGGTACCTACCCTAATCAGTCGTCGGCGAACGGGGTTGTTTTTACGTTTTCTCAAAATCATTGCGGGGAATCACTGCGGGATGGTTTAGTTAGATCTATCGTCTTTTCCCACGGGAACATTATCCCGTCGGTGCTAGGCGATATATCGAAAATTCAAAATTCGATAAATGGTCTATAAAAATCAAGCATTTTTTCTCGTTATATAGATATATTTATTTTTTAGAAGTGTTTTCCTCTCTTGGGTTATATTTTTTATTTAAAATTTCTATAATATATCCCTTAGGTGATAAGTATAATGTGTAAATAAAAATATTACGCAGTAACCCTTTTTTTATTTATTTTTCACCACGCCTATGGTATTTTGTTTTAACTTCTGTCGGTTGTTGTAGAGGGCAGCACATTTAAAACTTCAACTAATTCAATACTACTAGATGGCGTTTTAAATTTTATACATCGCATTGCATAATATTTTAAGAAAGTGTTATATAGAACGTGTTATAAATATTTTATAAGTTTCTTTTTGCGAGATCAAGGTAACTGTATAAATTTTTTCGTTAAAATCACGAGTTGTGATCCTCGAGTCGCGAAATGGACCAATGACAGACGACCAGTCAAGGCATCAACTGTCATTTGGCATGTAATGGCGTATTTTGTTTTTATCGGCGTATTCGTTGTAAATAATTGTTTTTTTTTCGTTTGTAATGTTGATGAACCGGTTGTATTTTAATTAAAAATGGGTTTGAAAAAAACGTCGCGATTATCTGCTAGTGGTAGGAAAATACCAAAACGAGTCAAGGAATCAAAACAAACAAGTAAGTGACAATTTATTAATATCCACCAGGGTATAAGTATATTGTTGAATTAAAGTATTCATTAAAATAATATTAACTATTTAAAATTACCTAGATTAGTGGACTACTTATTAATATATTGTTATTAAATGTAAGTTATGTAATTACCTAAAAATATATTTTAACAGTGTTAACCTGAAAAGTTCATAGGTTTAGTCAAGTAACAAAATTTATTCTCCAATTTGGAGGCCACTGTTAAACTTATGATAATATTTTGAATAATATTAATATATTTACAAGCTTTGTGAGTATACTTATACCTTTTTTTAAATTTATAAATACATTTTAGATATATGTTGATCATTTTACTTTGATTTAGATACAAAATTCTAAAACCAAAATAAAATGTATTATCCACTTGTCTTCTAATCTCTAAAATAAATAATGAAATTAATCGACTCCCAGCTAATCATTTCATTACCTAAATTAAAATTAATGGCCATGGATAATGGAACACTTGTAATTCAATACAGGCAAAATGAGATTACCCTGCCTGGTTTTAGTTACAAACCAAGAGTGTTCATGATAAAATTTTGTCCATTCATTTTGCTTTGTCAGCTATTGAGGGATTAAAGTTGAAGGATAACTTCACATATTTTATGTGGCAGATTAAAAAAAGGTTTTCTTTTAAACGAAAACTTTATTCTTGTAAAATTGGGTAGCTAAAGTATCAAAGTTATATGCACTTTTTGTAGGAACATAAAATACTTATAATATTTTATGAATAGTAGTTAAACACATTTGTTTAGCTTAGTACTAACTGAGTGTTAATTGGTAATTTTATAGATCAGCTATTAAACATTTTATGATTTGTTGGTTTCTTTAGTTTACTTCTGACAACTAGAGATTCAATGTTAAACTTCCTTTGCTAAGTATTAGTTATAACAGAGAGGCTTATATGATTTTTAGCTCAGTTAAATATATTAAATCCAATAAGACATTGTGATTAGTTAGTTCTTATAGCTTTAAGGGACTAGTTACTTCTCATAACTAGACAGTCAGTGCTAAATATTGTTTGCTAAGGCTTAGTTAAAAAAATATGTGCCAATAAAAGTAGCTAATGTTTCTCTAGCTTAAATATTGTTATATTGCTACTTTAAGTTCAGTTAAATGAATTAAATCCACTAAGACATTGTGATTTGTAAATTCTTATAGCTCTTAAGCTCCTAACACCACAAGAACAAGTGTTTAACTATTATTTTAAAATACATAGAGAATAAAATTCCTAGAATTAACTTTCTACTTGTCTTTGAAGACCCTATTACTTATTTCTTCTCTCCAACATCCTCATGACCCTGTAACCATCTCGACCAGTGATTTTTATTCAGATCCATGATTACAATTTACTTTTAATTCAATACAAAACTCTGTTTGTCGCACTTAATTAGAATATATATATATACTGTGCCTTGAAAACGTCTATTCTAATGACTGAAATAAACACATCTCGAAGGTTTCTTTCTAATTAAAATCAATAAAAATTTATTTTCTCTCATTTTTTGAGATACACTCGAAAACCGTCCATTTTCCAATTTTTTTTTCTACTCCCATTCCCGAATTTAGCATCTCTATTATCATTTTGTTACAGATAATGAGAAGAAAGATGAAAAAGAAAAAGGCAATGTGCAACAGTGTTCAGTGAAAAAAGGTGAGTTTGTTATTTTGTTAAAATTATCGTTGAGACCTTGTTTCATATAAAGTACTTTGCTATTTTATTTAAACGTCAACTGTCAGCTGTCACCTTCGTTTTTTTTTTATAAATTTAGCGCCTGCGCCCATTTTTTTCTTCAGCTATTTAATGATCTTTTACTATCTTTACCGGTTGTTGTGTGCCTTTCTATTTATACAGGGTGTCCCAGGAATGCGAGGCCAAAACTTGTAAATGCGCGGGTGATGTTAAAAATTAAAAATACATTTTTATTCATAATTTGAAAACTATAATTTCGATCTTGATGAAAATTTGGTGGATTGTCATGTACATCAATTGATTTATTTTGTCGATACCAGTAAATATACTAATGTTGCAGAAAGTCAGGATCGGACTTTATACAGTATAATGAAAATGTATGTAATAAATTCATTATTTCAGAAACAGACGACTTTAAAAAAATCTTAAGACACGTCAATTTTAATTTTTAAATGGCCATCAACTGCTATAGATGTGTTGGACATTACGTCATTAATGATGGCGTAATGACGTCATCGACGATTTTTTTTAATACAAACCGAGGTCACGTGACAGCTCATTTAAAAGGTCTCCTTATCGCCTTTGCAACAATGTAATCATTTGAGTACTGATATTATTTTAACACGACCTACCTCATTTTTTGGTATGTTATGCAAAATCTTGGTCTTTTTTGATCTCTTGAATGTCCAACATGCTCCATATTTGTCGTGTACTCTCTGCTTGATATATTTATATATCATTATCGTTTTAGTGTATTTAAAAAAAAAATAGTAACAAAACACCTTGTACTAATTCTTTTTGTACTTTAGAAGAACGTGATAATTGTTTGTTGTAACATAAACCTAAATTGTTTATATTGTCGATTGTTATTATAAATGTACTTTACTAAATGGTTTTATATTGTAAAATGCAATTTAATGGTAAATAAAGATTATCGGTTTCACCGTAAGAAATATAGTGGAACAGAGATGGAAAGAGAGAAATAGGAGCAGGAGGAGGAGGAGGAGGAGGGGCAGCTTAATTATCATACACATTAAAATGTAAATGACTGGTTGTTAAACACCAATAAAAATATAGTTGGCTCGCGATAAAATAATAAATGCAAAATTAATAGTAAACAATTTTGTTTCGTAATTTGGTTTGGAGATAATGTTTCGAAAATTGGAGGTTTCTATACATCGACCGAGTCCAGATTTCGTAATGAGACCACAAACAGGGGCTCCGGACTAAGGAAAGGTGTATCAGCCTCTTCTTTTGCTTCTCTATTTGACTCGTACGTAAAATAACTTACTCTTCCTCTTCCAGCTCTGGATGGACTTCTTCAACCATATGACAGTTTCTCCTATATCCATTTCAAACGGCTTATGAAGGTCAAACCTAACTGACATCGACCCCATGGTTCATTTAAGGATCAAATATAATAACTCTGGTTCTTCACATTGACGGTATCTATTGTACCAGTAAGACCTCTGTGTTTTTTTTTTTTTCAGTACTCTTTTGATGGATATTAACGATGTGTTATCAAAAGCACCATCAATGTCAATGAAATTACAAAGGAGTAACTCTTTAGCTATCAGTTTCTTCTCTATGCTATCAGTTAAGCTTTTCCGACCCAACGATTTCAAAGATTTGAACTGCCTGGTGCCTGTTCACTCTGTTGAGTCGACTACTACTTTTGGTTGACAGCTTGGTGGATTTCTTCTCATTTTGATTAAGATTCGGGAGTCTACGGAATACTTTATTGAACTCGGTCAGAGTTTTTGGAAGTCCTCCCAGGTTGATTTACTTTTAGCTCTGTTGAGAAGCTTCTGTGTATGGCTAGCTCTTGGTCCCACAAAGGCACGTCCTTCTGGTTCAAGAGCTTCAGACCACATATTTAAACAGTCTGTTTCAGTGGTCCCGTCTCTGCCAATGTGTCTGTTATAATATTGTTTTGATGTACTTCATATCAGTTCTATGGGATGGAAAGTACAATGATATGGGGGGTAAACGAAGCACTTTGTGTCCATATTGTCATACGAGGCATGTTCAGGATTAGCAGATTAGCTCGTCTGTCTTCCGAAAGAATATGGATCTTGGTACCAGTTGTGCGTTTTTTAGTAGCATCTTTTTACCCACAATGGATTCTGTGTTTGTTTGTAGCAAAGGAAGCTCGTTCATAGCTTCGCACCACATGCTATTTCTCCATTCACCAGACTCTACGTCAGACTGTGTTCCAGAGTCAATCAAGAGTCCAGTTTGCGAAAGAGTATCAATTGGTTTGTTTTGACTTTCCAAGCAATTGCACCTTAGATTAGTATAGGTCTTATGATTGCAATGTAAATCCACACCGAAATCTTTGGTGACCATCCCCAGGTCTAGCAGATGGTTCTTCTACATTGTTCATAGGCAATGTATGCTTTTTTTTCCAGTTGGAATTTTAATGTTAACTTGGTACCAAAGTAGTTTCACTTTTTAGGAGCCCCAATGGTTCACCAGCCTCTTTATCCTTGTAAAAATGACCATCTCTGTATTTTTTGAGTTTACTTATTGACAGTGATTAAATGAACTATTTCCATCGATCTCAAGGTTTCGTTTTCCTCTTATTTGAATGTCTTAACTCTTTTTTTTCTCCATTATAATTTCTCGTCCTAACCTACTTGAGGCTACATTTCTTTATTTAACATTTATTTTGAATCGGCAACATCGGAAATATCGAAATGATGAACTTTGAAATGTACAAACAACAGTCAATACATCTATATATGTATATTTATCTAGCGATAGGGGGATTTTGTTTATGCTTGTTATAATTGTCAGAGGTCTTAAGAGCGAAAGGTCCTTGCCCTCTTCATCGAATACTTTGACTGGTTGTTGTTTTTTTTTTCTTTCTGTTATTGTCTTTGTTTAGATTCCGTTGTTCCAGTGTAACTTTTGGATGTGATTGCTTCTTCGTAATATCTATTAGCGCCATATATAATGACGTCAAACAACAACTTGTCAAACAAGCGGTCGGTATTTTCCCGCAGTAGGAATTGATATGTTTACATTTTTATCGAAAAACATTAAAATCCAATTAAATTACACATTTTTTAAATATTATTTATAAAAAACGAGTGGTTAACAGTTTGGAATTCCCCTTTGACACAAATTTATAACACAAAAAAATAATAATAATAATAATATAGTAACGTGATATTGAAAAATAACATAAAGTTATAGTAAGGATAATTGTAAATTGCATATTAGGAAACAGGTAACATAACTATAGTTGGTGCAAAACAAAATTTGATTCACGTCACTAATTTCGTCTTAATGGACCAGTTTAGTAGGATCATATTAATCAAAATGATAGCAATATATTGTAATGATCAAATTATGATTAGAGAGAAAGTTTATTGATTTGATTGATTTATTTATTAGATTTATATTACTTATTTAAATGTACTAATAGCAACAAGATCTTTTTCTCAGGGGGTGTTTGGTTATGCTAGTTTCTATTGGGTTATTAGGTAGAAGGTATCTGAATAAAATTGATTAATTATAGTTATAAATTTATTATAAAATAGTTAAATTAAAACAGTAATGTTGAAAGTTTAATAATGAAACTAATTAGAAAAAATATTAAAAAGAAAGGCCTTTAGTAATTATAAAAGAACTTACTTGATGTGAATTAAGTTAAACTAACCAATGTTGTTTATGTAATGGCAAGTAAGATTATCAAATACACTAATTATTAAATGTCAAGTAAATTCCTTTGTTTTTTTTTTTTAATTATAAAATTCAACTAACTACTACAAATTTTTTTTTTTTAAATTACAATTTTATCTGACCTTGATATGTGAAGTCCTGTTTCCTGATTGGTGGAAAAATCTGTAGGTGATCTATGAAAAACGGAGACGAACGAAGTGATACGTGGTATTTGCGATTTTGGTGAACTGAAGTGTTGTTAGACGATTAGTTTCTTGTGTAATTATTGTTTTTTGTTTGTTCCTCAAATTTTAGTGTTGATGGATTACAGTTCCTTTAGTTGTATTTATAATAGTAAGTACTCTTCTTTTTTTACATGAACCGAAAATATTTTAATTTCACTTTTGTTTAGTTTTCAACGTCACTTATGGCACTTTGTTTTACTTTATAATTGTTTTACTTTGTATTTTTAACGTCACTTTATTATAAGTACTTTAAAAACTGTTTGTTCACTTTTTAACCGACTGTTCACATTCACTGATCTTTTCTCTTTGACTTCCAATAATCAACTCCCTTTAAAAAACTGTTTGTTCTAATTGACTATTCACACTCAGATCTTCAATGTTCGACTACCAATTATATACTACCCTACTAACGACCTCTGTTCAGTCTTTTATAGGTTTTCAAAATTTCTAGAATCTTCGTTTTTGTTCTATGGTTTAGACATTTCTGGAAAAAATATGTGTATCTCTTTCTTTCATATTTATGACTAGACATACTCGCTTTGTCTATCATCGATAATTCCAGAATAAAATATTGTACAAATATATCTGTCTTCTTTTAACACATTATCTGTCCTTTTTTTTACACATTATATAATCAATTTTCGCGAAGTTTCTACTAAGTACTAGATATAATATCGATACATTACATAATAAAATAATTTCCAACTTAAAATTTTCTTACAAATACACAAAATATACAATAAAATAATACAATATAATTAAAATTATTGGATTTAGTTAAATTAAACAACTTCTGTTGATATTTTAATCATTATATTATTGTCAAATATTTAAACATTACAATATATTTAGGATAAGATACCTACTTACTTATATTGGTATTCATTTTGCAAATAATTTTTCTCATTTTGTAAAATTTAGCAATAAATAATTAGTAAGTTTTAAACGTAGCGCCAACTAATAACCAATAATGAAGTGTGTTTAAAAGTCAACGTTGTCACAGTTTAGCTACGTTCGTTTCAAGTATTCTCAAAGAACTGGCGGCACAAAACACCGTGTTCTGTGACCAACTGATTGTACCAGTTGACAAGTTATATGTGACAGGAGAGAAAATCGTGTTTATCTGTAATAAACAAACAAGAACCCTATTCTTGACGGTGATAGAATAGAACAGCCAATAGAAAGTGGGCGTGGTTCTATTGAAAATGCCAAAACCGTATTCTTGAAATTCGTTCTCTCACTGTACCGATTGAAGGGTTGCTCCCCGAGAGAACAATTACTTCTATTGGTTATTTTTGAAGGAACCGCTATAACACCAAGAGAAGGTGTTAGGGATTTTTATTTTCGAACCAAAAATAGTATAGAAGTAATTTCTTTCATAAACCAAACACAACCAAACAACAAATTAAACTAACGAAAATGACAGAATATTTTGTTTAGTGTTTTACTCCTTATTTGATAAAGTGTCAATCAGAGAACAAAAATATCGATATGTTTATCTTTTTTTAATGACAACAAATAAGAGAGAGAGAGATAAGTTTCTCGATTAATATTAAAGCATATCGACAACATCGCAAATTTTCTACCAATCTTATTGAAACACGTCACTTACCACTTACGACGTATGTAACCATTAAATTTAAATTTCAAAAGCCGATTATGGCTAGAGGAATAATTTTATAAAAATTTTATTTGTACAGTTGAACCACTAAAAACCTATTTTATAAGATGCAAATATAAAAAAAATCACTAAACTAGTCCATTGCCAAGCATCGTTCCCAACTTTCAAATTAAATGTTCAGTTCAATAAATCAATATAAAATACTTAAATTTGTTTACATAAAGTTGGTAGCCGTGATTGACAAGTCGCGTCGTTGCCGTTGTCACCGATTAGTATATTTAGTTTTGTATTTGTCATTTTGTTTGTGGTTTTTGTGTTATTCTTTCTTGAAATATAAAAAAACTGTTCTTTTAAGAACAAAAACAGTGTAATAAGTACGGTAAACTTTCATTATTTATTCGTAAAATATGAAATGCAATGACGGCCGTTTCGCTGTAGAATTAGCATAGTCAGATTCTATAGCGAAACGGCCGTCATTGCATTTCATATTTTACGAGTGGAAGTTTAATTCAACCTTTTAGTTGTTTACCGTTCTTTCACGTAGTAAGGGTTTAGTACAATAAAAAAAGTGTAATAAATGAAAAAATGTCAAAACAACTAAATAGTCGGTACGCTCGGCACGCAGTGATTAATTTAAATACCAAAATGGTTTTTAAATTAGTTAAAATTGATCTGGTATTATTATAAATCCATCACTGCGTGCCGAGCGAAGCGAGGTTCGCAGCACCAAATTGATTATAACTAATTTATAAACATGTTTTAATCACGCTGTCATAAATTTTTAATAATACAGATTTTAAAAACAAATGAGTTAGACAAAATGATTTTTAAATTAGTTTAGATTGATTTGGTGCTGCGAACCTCGCTTCGCTCGGCACGCAGTGATTCATTTATAATAATACTTAACCTAACCTGACCAAATTAATTATAAAATAATGATAAATTTATAATAATACAGATTTGAGAAATAATTGAGTTGGAAAAAATTATTTTTAAATTAGTTTAGATTGAGGGAGATGTCCACAGGCAAGATTATTATCTATTTTAAAAATATAGGTTGGTTGACGAGCTAGTAGAGAGGCTCGATCTTAGAAATATGCACAATAGGTCAAATGTGCCACCTCTAAAGAATTATAGATGCAGAACCAAGTCTCTAGGAACTGTTCCATCAATCTCTTTAATGTAAACTCTAAACATCAGTGGACCCAGTATAGAACCCTGTGGAACTTCAAGAAATCTAATGTATAGTCAGTGATTGTTAGAGAATCAGCATACCGATTTGTTTTATGTTGAGCATTATTTTTTTTTATTTGAGTTTTGGTTCTTCATAACTTTGATGTTCTTTGAAGCAGTGGCGGTGTTGCAAAATTTTACTTAAAAGAGGATTTTTTCAGTAAAAAAAGTGTTTACCCTTTTATGGTCTTCCAGAACTCTGATATACTTAGTCAAATCTTTATTAAATTTTGATATGTTTAAAAAATATACCTCTTATATCGACTGACTTATTTGCAATTTTCTAAAAAATCCAGTGGATTAATGAGAAAATTTGACATAAATGTAAATATTAAGTCATCCACCTTTATATGATTCTGTATAATTTTGATATTCTTTGTCAGATTTTTGTAATATTTAGATTTGTTGAAGAACCATTCGTTTGATATCAACTGACAAATTAACAACTTTTTATAAAAATCAGGGGCGGAGTTACAGAATTTTATATAAACCAAGATTTAGTTGCAATAATAATTCAACAATTAAATAGACTTATTTACATTTCTATAATTTTAATAATTTCTAAATAAGTGTAAGACTCATACACATATGTCCAATAGTTTGGAATAATGGAATATTTCATCTTTTTATTCATTTATATAAATAATTTTGTTACAACTCTAACCAATACTAAATAAATCTCGAAGTCAGATAAACATACAAAAAAGATTATTTATTCTTTTGAGGTGAAAAATGTACAATGTATTACAAAGTTTTTAAAATAAATTAATAATCAGTATTTCCTCCATGAGCCTGTATGCATGACTGTAGGCGATTAAATGGTCGAGCCTGGCTTGCCGAATTCTCTCCCATTCTTCACGAGTAGCATCTTTCAGTTCTCGTAGAATAATTGGGGGAGGGTTTCGCTTCTTAATGCGTGTTTTAAAAATGGCCCAGGCATGTTTAATGACGTTCATGTCAGGGGAATTTGATGGCCATCTTAATGTGGATATTCCTTCTTCTTCCAAAAAATTTTGTACTGCAGCTGTTCGATGTGGAGGTGCATTGTCATGCATAAACACAAATCCATCATCTACCGCCCCCTTGGAATAGACGCACAACAGGATTTAAAACTTCCTCGATGTACACAGCACCAGTGATTGTTCTCTCCAAAACCAGGAGAGGCGTCCGTGTACTCCTCATAATACCACTCCAAACCATAATACTCCCACTTTTAAAGGGAGCACGTGGTTGGGCTTCATCTAATCGGGCTTGTCGTCCTGGGGCCCCCAAACTAGCGTTCTTTGCGAATCAGAAACCAAGCCAATTCTTGATTCATCAGAGAATATAACGTAATTCCAGTTAGGACCATGGTATAACATTTCTTGAGCCCATTGCAACCTTACAATTTTTTGTTGATAGGTTATGGAAACACGTAGAGGTCTTCTGCGAGACAAATTTACCGCATTTAATCTTCGTGTAATTGTTTGCCTTGAGATATTCAGTCCTTCAAGTCTAGCAATTTCTCTGGATATGTCACTTGTAGATTCCTGTCGATTTCTTTGAGCTATCAATGTTATCTGCCAGTCTTGTGCTGCTATTGTACATCGACTTCTGGGACGATCCTTCACATCATTTGTGTCTTGGATTTTTTTAAAAAATTTTGATACAGCAACGTGAGTAACACCAACAATATTCGCGGTATCACTTTGACTAAAGCCCTGTTGTAACAAAGCAATTACTCTAGATCTATTAAAATATGATATCATGTCTCTGGGCATTTTTAAACAGCTCAAATGAAATTTAAACAAGAATTGAAATAATGTGAAAGCACCCAAATCAATTAAATATGACCAAATTAATACAAAAACGAATCAAATTTAGTATTATTTTGATTTAAAAACGCTTTAAAATAAATATCAACAAGAGTTTTTAAAAAACCATAGGCGTAGATATATTATTTCTAAATATTCCAAACTTTTGTACATAATATGTGTATATTATGTACCGTCTGAGAGATTTACATTTTTCAAAAATAAAAAATCAGGAATGTTGACGTATAAGTAAAAAATACAGTTTATAAAAAAAAAATCAAAAATTACACTGTATAATACCAGTACAAAACAATGCGAATTATAATTTTAAATTTTAACATATATCTGTAAATAAAAAATACTAAACGACAAAAATATTGTATTTATTTCAGTCAAGGTCATCAAATGCGTCAACGGAATGGTTAATGCTACATA
The DNA here is from genome assembly GCA_035357415.1 of Ophraella communa. Taxonomy (NCBI): domain Eukaryota; kingdom Metazoa; phylum Arthropoda; class Insecta; order Coleoptera; family Chrysomelidae; genus Ophraella; species Ophraella communa. The sequence continues at coordinate 28,252,348 of CM068987.1, read as the reverse complement.
TTTTTATTAGCAAACCTACCTCTTTTATTTTGGAACGGTTACCAAATTTTTTCGGTGTCCCATCTCTATTTAACTTAACGGGTGCTGGAGACTCCATAGACGTAGATAATTTTTTTTAAATTTAAAACAGATTTCATGTTTTTTTTTTAATTTATTATTAACCTAGGTAGTAAATTGTACGCGAAATCGCTGATTCACGTATTATTATTTTCATTTGCAAAACTGCATAATAACAACGTGCGTTGTTTATTTCCTCTATATCGGATAGTTCTCAAAGTCAAGGGCAACGCAAACGTCACCTCACCTGTTATTGACTCGCGGAGGATATTTTGTTTTGACTTGTTTTTTTTTTTTTATTTTATTAAACATACCAATCCGCATTTCGAATTGATCGAGGGTCTTCGTACAAAAATAATTCGCTGTGGGTTTCTAGAAGTTAACACCAATTGTATTTTAAATAGTAATTGACACCAATAAAGTAAACAATTTGCACAATTGTCATTGGATAGCCAGTCTCTTGCCAGTTGATGAATAAATCAAATGGTTCTGAGATTGCGGCCAGCAGGATGTTTTAAATGTAATGAAACGGTCACTTAGTCACTCAAAAATGTGTCAAATCGACACAAAACCCGTAGGACCATTGATAATAATGGAGTAAAAATATTCAGTGAGACTGCTACTTATACAGGTTGTCTTCGAATAACTTTCTAATTATTAGAAATGATAGTTATTGTTCGGAAATGTCTCGGTGTTAAGATAATTAGAACTTGTACTGAATAAATCTTCTAATTTAGCAAGTAACTAAAAAGTCATGATGAAAATAAAAATTTGGAATACATCAGTATAAAAAGAGTTGAGAAAAGAAATATCAAACTTTAAAAAAACCTTATCAAACACTGTTTTTTATTAATTTTTTATTTTATTACAAAAATCTGTAATTTTCTTTTGTCATTGGTTAATAATAAATCAAAATTCGATAAAATAAATTAATCTTTATTCGTTTGCTATACAATATATCCAAAAAAAATTAAATATTTAGGAGCAATAAAGCAAAACAAAAATGGAATGATACATGGAGGAGCTCACACACAAAACTTGGAGAAATCAAACCCTACATAACACCCTGGCTAACTTGTACCGAAAATCGAAGACATCAAATCATCATTACAAGGTTAAGTCTAGGTTACACTCGATCTACTCATGGATACTTACTTTCCCGAGCACCAAGACCAGAATGTGTTATTTGTGAGCAGCTGTTAAGCTAGCCGTCCACCAAAAGCGGTGCTGTGCGAGGCTGAGCTGTGCTATGCTAGACTGTGCTAGTTCAAAGCTGTAGCAGTCCGTCCACCAAATGCTAGTTTTTTAAATAATCCAGAAAGCGTATTTAACTTACCCTCTTTTATATTGCACTTTTTTGAGATATCTTCCCAGAGACTACCACGTAAGTCTTGATTTTTATAGTTTTTCTCATCTACTTTCCAAAGGCATGGATTTAATCTAACAATTTCGAAAAATTCTTCCATTATTCAAATAATTTTTAATGTTTGAACGGCTCAGCACAGCTTCAATCGAACACAAAGCGAAGTGATGCCGCAAAATGACTCACAGTTTGGTGAGGTGACGCAGTGTGAGTCACTGCGAGATTTTGAGGAAGTTAACTGCTAACGCGGTAACCTCGCAAATACGATCGCAGTTCTACACTTGCTTGTGCTTGCAATATAACGCAGTTTATTGAAGGTCCACAATGGAAATAGCTACGGCACCGTGAAATAAGAAACTGCGGGATCGACACTGATTCCGCAGGATCACGTTAGGCAAAAACTGCGTCACATCACATTGCTAATATGTATACGCGGTGGAATTTATTTATTAGGTTCACAAAATCTCGCCGTGACTCACACTGCGTCACCTCACCAAACTGCGAGTCATTTTGCAGAACCACTGATAACGGTGATAAAGATTTGATAAGAGGAACTATCTACTCTATGTAAGAAAAAAAAATGGTGCCTACTATCAGATCATTGCAAACAAGACTAAGGAGCTCCACTGAGATAAGGATATCAATATTTGACTGCCATAAGTGAGTACAGGACTTTACAAAGACCAATAAAAGACCAATTTGGATAAGACCTGGTATGATACCCACGATATGCCGGCAAAAGGATGGACCGATGGAACAGTGCGATGCCAATCAAAAGTTTCATCGACAAAGGAAAACGGATCACGATTATTCATGCTGGATCAGAAGATGGTTGGATTCCAAAAAGTTTGGGACTTTCGGCAAAGAACATGCAAGATTCTTCGTTAGATTACCACCAAGATACTACAGCCGAATTGTTCGAAGATTGGTTCGAAAACACTTTACAGCCAAATATTCCCCCGCATAGTGTCATAGTTATGGACAATGCCAGTTACCATAGTCGCCAGTTGAAGAAGGTTCCAGGGTCTTCAAATGCAAAAGCGGAAATCCAGGAATTTATCTCCAAAACAACATTTACTTTGAAGAAAGATATAAAAAACGCAGCTTTTAAAGGTTCTAAGGACATTTAACATACAGAAGACATATGTATGTGACACAATTGCAGCATCCAAAGGACATACAGTTCTTTGTCTTCCTCCTTACTACTGCGTATTCAACCCGATTGAGCATATGTGGAGAAAACTAAAGAACAAAGTGCGGACTCAAAATACTATACCTACATTGCGTCCTTCTGTAATTGCATTAATCCGGCAAAATATAGATGACCCAGACGCTGATGGTTGGAAAAAAACAATAAACCATGTAATAAAAGTGGAGGATTCATACAAGGCATTTCATACTAACATAGAACCCCTTATAATTATTGTAGACGACGATAGTGATAGTGAAACTGAATTGATATATTAACATATTTAACTTTTTATTAAATTTTATTGTGAATATTCTTTAATATGCGTATCTATTAAAAAATTATTTTTGAAAATTTAATTCTAGCCTGCATTCTTTACCCAAACTTGCCAATACCTGAGATAAAAGTACCTAAAAAGTTTATTATTACCATCAGTCCCCTTTTGTTGTAGGCACTATATTGTTGAACACACTTTACGTTTTCATTCTGGCATCATTAGCTTAAAAAATACAAACTACAACATGCAGATTAATTTTAAAACTCAGTTTCTCTACCCATTGAAAAGCAAGGATTATGAATTTTAACCATGATATTATTAAAAATACTCAGTCTTAGTAGCCTGCCAATCAGAATTTCTTCTTTCCTAGCTAACATGCTAGAAAGAATGGCTGAAAACTACATTAGAACGAAGTGCTGAAGGCAAATCCTCCCAGTGATTGCCAATACGCGTACCTGTCACACTTAGCGCTGAATGATCTTCAAAAATTGTCCACACAGTATAAAGAATTAGCAACAGGCAATTTCTTAGACGCCGATTAGTTAGTTAGCACAGAAGTCTTTGAAGGAAATGGAAAATTGGTGTGTCAATTATCTAAAAATAGGAATTGCAGACTTCACCAGGAAAAATGCACTACAAAGCTTAAAGTCGAGAGGTTGGAGATTGCATTTGTAAGACAGGCTCAATTTCCTATTCAAAGGGAAGCTAAGTTAAGAAATGATTGGGAAAAGTTATATCAGGAAATAAAAGAGCGTATTTTAGGGCTGCCTTTAGACCGAATTAAGTTTTATAGGCCACACAAAGATAGACAAGTTCTATCAGGAAGAGGAAACCAGAATTAACGTTCGTTGTCAATGTGAAGACTTAGAACTTTAAGATAAAAAGGCAGACATATTGAATTTTTCTGCACACACACGAAATACGAGGGTTGTCTAAAAAGTTTCCAACCTAACAAATATACTAGACATTTTTTCTTCAAATTAATTTTTATTTTTCTACATAGTCTCCTTGTAAGTCTATACACTTCTCCCAGCGATGCTCCCATCTCTTCAACACGTCCAAATAGTACTCGGCGTCTTTCTCTGCAAAATAGTTGTTTGCGAAGCTGATGGCCTCCTCATTCGACGAAAATCTCTGTTCTCCGAGCGAAACTTTTAGCTTAGGGAACAAAAAAAGTGGCTTGTGGCTAGATCTGGTGAGTAATGAGGGTGGTCAAGCAGTACAAACCGTAATTCTTGGATTTTCGCTATGACAACCGCTGAGGTGTAAGACGGCGCATTGTTTTGGTGAAACAAAATTCTTTTTTTCTGCAAATGTGGCCGTTTTTCCGCAATTTCTGCCTTCAGCTTATCAAGTTATAATGCGTAGTATGCTCCTGTAATGATTTTTCCTTTTTGAAGATAATCGATTAAGATAACTCCAAGACTATCCCAGAAAACAGTTGCCATCACTTTCCCAGCCGAAGGAACAACCTTTGTTTTTTTTGGAGCCGATTCCCCCTTTGCAGTCCATTGTTTTGACTGTTTCTGGAGTATAATGGTGTTTCCAAATTTCATCTACAGTAATTAATCGGCGCCAAAACTCTGATTTATTGCGCCTAAACTGCGCCAACAGAGAGTTGGAAATGTTCATTCGAACACGTTTTTGGTCCAAAGTGAGCAAATGCCGCACCCAACGCGCGGACAGCTTTCTCATGCCTAAATCTTGATTCAATATGTGACAAACACGTTCTTTGGACATGTTTATAGCCTCTGCTATCTTTCTAATTTTAATTCGACGGTTGTCTAGCACCATTTGGTGAACTTGAGCGATATTATCGTCAGTGGTTGCAGTTTTTGGACGTCCCGAACGTTCATCGTCACCCAAGCTGGTACGGCCACGTTTAAATTCAGCAGCCCAAAATTTTACGGTGGTAAATGATGGTGCAGAGTCCCCGTACACAGCGTCCAACTCGTCTTTGATTTGCGTAGGCGTATTGCCTTTCAAAAACAAATATTTAATGACAGCTCGATACTCGATTTTTTCCATTTTCATAAAAACACTCACATCGACTCACTCAAATGATTGTCAAACAACAACTGCGTGTCCAAAATGGCTGAAATTTTAGTGGGTACCTTTCAAAGCATGCGCAAACACATTCCCCAACTTTTGTTTACGAGTGCTGCCATCTTCATGTTGAGGTCGGAAACTTTTCAGACAACTCTCGTATCTGCGGAGAAAATGGATCTGAAATTAGATGAAATTGCTGAGAAAACTGCTGAAGCGATAGGGCAAACCATTCCAGTTAAGTCTGCGAAAAGATATGAAAAAGAATATGCGCTGTTTTGCAACTGGCGTGAACAACACAATTTGAAAAGTAGTGCTGATGAAAATGTGATGTTGGCTTACTTTGTAGATGTGGCAAGAACAGTTTTTTTAAAGAATATTCTTTCCAACAGTGTAAATTTTCAGTCAAAAACATTCAACCCTTCTTTATTATGGTCCAAATACTCGATGGTAAAATCAATGAGTATGTTTAATGAGAATGTCAACATATCAAGTTTCCCAAAGTTGATAGCTTTTTTGAAAAAACAAAATGTAGACCATCAGCCAAACCAGTTGAAGGTGCTGACAAAGGAACAAATTGAAAGCTTCATGAGGGACGCTCCAGATAAAAAATATGTATTACTCAAAGTGATAGCATTACTTGGAGTTGCTGGAGGTTGCCCAAGAGAAGAGATCTTTAATTTAGAAGTTAGTGATGTGGAGGATACGGCTACTCAGCTAGTAGTTAAGATTAACCAGACAAAAACGCATAATCGACGAGCTTTCACTGTGATTAACAGTGATGAGATTCATTATTTGGATGTGTTTAGAAAATACATGAATTTACGGCAACACGTCTCCCTGAAAGCTCTTTTGGTGGGTTATAGACAAGGAAAATGTCTGTCTCAAAGAGCTGGTATACATACTGTTGGCGGAGCACCTAAGAAAATAGCTGAGTTCTTAAAACTAGACCAACCATAAAAGTATACAGGTCATTGCTTCGGGAGGACATCCTCAACGTTGCTGGCCAATGCTGGAGCTGACCTTAAAGTTCTAAAACAGCACGGTGGATGGAAGAGTTCTTCAATGGCAAAAAAATATATAGAAGAATCGATTGAAGGCAAAAACAAGATTGCAAGAAGTGCTACATCACAGCCAAACTTCTTCCGCGATTACAGAAAACTCTGTAAATCCATCAATAACTCCATTAATACATATTGCTGGCAACAGCAGTTGTACAATTAATGTCAATCTTCAAAAACTAGAATAAAAGCTTAGATTATGTTGATTCACTTATTATTTCAAACAACATTGAGAGAATTGAAGAATACTGTAAAGAACAAGTGTACCGCAAAGTGCCATTTCCCGAACTAATTTTTTATCAAAAAAATCGTAGGTAAGATTTTAATAGTGCCAAATAACCTCACAATCAAAAATAGCTCAATTAAAGTGCAATTTATTTCTCAGATTTGTTCCTAAAATTTTAACAACTCAAGAGTTCATTTCTCTAAATGATCCCTTCAACATCCGATCTACTTATTTGTTGATCAACGAACAATAAACAATACACATCTTACCGATAACCTTTAACAATAAATTAACATGCATGTCTCGTAATTTGTTTACTAAGATTCTAAGATTTATGTTAACAAGAATCATCGGATGTCACTACTTTAAAAAAGAAATAATTAACAACATTTTTTTTTAACGAGGAATTAATAAAGCAATTAAAAATCTATAATATATTAGTAGGAATATTATTTTTTTCATCATTTTTACCGTATAGATTATTTGTTTTTAATTGTTTATTTATAGTTCAATTGTTTACGGTTGCCAAACAATGCACTAGGTACTTACTGTTCGATGGTTGGGAATGAATTTGACTTTTGTTGCAAGGTGATGATAGTTAGAAACACCAAATTCGTATCTCCATCATCTTGTAATTGACAGGATTCAATTTACATATTAATGACCAGTAAAAAAATCATTAAAAATACCTAAACACAAACAACAATCAAGGAACAAAAGACAAGAGATTAGGATTCCATCCTAATATACAGGGTGTCCAGGAACTTAATGCCAAAAATTCGGGAGCAAATAGAAGAGGTCAAAATAATGTTAGAAGTTCAAATAAATTTTTGTCAAACGAGCCTTCGTTTCCGAGTTATAGACCTCTAAAGTTTCGAAATAAAAACCTTTGTTTTGTCAATTTTTTTTTAATTTTGGTAATTTTGTTTTCACATTTAACAATTTTGTTCCAATATTATTTTGTGTTTTAAATGATATTAATGCTGATGTTGCCGAAGCTATTATTTTTGAAATTGCATTGGAAATATTTCCACAATATTTAATACTTTTATAGCTTTTAATTTCTTTAGTTTGTTTTGGAAATATTAGTTCTAATTACACTTTTTGTTCTTTCTTATTTATTAATTTATTTATCAAATGTATTGGATAGCCATTAGATGTAGCTATTTGTTTTATGATCTCAATTTCTTATTAAAATTATTTTTGTGCAGTTATTTATTGTTCTTAGTAAGATGAACTTCCAAAAAGTAAAGGTTAACACAATCAATTTCATAAAAAATATGAGAAGTAATTTAAAAAAAAGAAAGTGATGCTGCTAGGGTGGAAGGGTGACTTTTCCAGTAAGTTTAAATAAGCCATCCAACATAAATTGACGTGTTTTTGGATTTTTCCTTAATACCAGTTTTAAAAAAGTTATTAAAGGTGGATACTTTTATCTGAAAAGCACTGTATATAGAGTTTCGTAATTAGAAAAATATTTCGCAATTACCAATAAAGAAAAATGACAAATTGACTGCCGTTACCATTAACACATTACCGGCAAACAAACAACCTTAAATAGTTATTTCTATTTTCGTACACAGCAAACATCCATACATCATTTTTATACTAGTATTTGCTTAATGTTCTTGGTTCAATGCCTTTAGACCATAATTATCGTACACTACGTGATTAAGGGGATGAAACAGATACATATTAAAGTATTTTATAATTAAGTTTTATTTTCTCAACACCCCATCTCTCGGTAGCAAATTTAAATGTATAGTGTGTTCAACAATATAGTGCCTACAATAAAAGGGAACTGACGGTGATAATCAACTTCTTAGGTACTTTTATCTCAGGTATTGATAAGTTTGGGTAAAGAATGCAGGTCAGGATTAAATTTGCAAAAATAATGTTTTAATAGAAAGGCATATTAAAGGATATTCACAATAAAAATTTATGCTTGTTGAACACATTTTACAAGTCTTCAAAGAGGATATACCCAGTTTTAGTTCAGCAGTTGGTGACATTTAATGATATTTAATATATTATTTTATTTATTGAAAATTCTCTCTCCAATTTTCCTAAATTTTGTGGGGCTGTGTATTCGAAGCATTATTTTAAATCGTATTTTTGTGGTTGTCTTTGACACAATTTAATAATTCGCTATAATAATTTAATAATCAAACCGGATCCGCGAGAATTTATACACTAAATTTATAAATGTTCAAAAATATTCGACAAGGTTAAATTTTATTTCATTATATAATTAATATGTAAATATATAAAGTGTGGAGATAAGTTAACGCTGACTGTAAGTCATCCTAAAACCATATTTATATTTTATCGATTTGATAATGAAATAACAACTGTTCAATCAAAATTACCTTTTTCATACCTAAATGATTTTAGGGTACGTCTTGCAAATTTCACTTTGCAATTGATTATGACGATTTCCAGTGATTTTTCAATGTTTTCCGGAATGATTGCTTTAGTTGAACGTCCATAGCAGATCAGCATCATCGGATGTGAACGGATTCCATGTCAATACTGAATACATTGATGATCTTGATCAGTTGAATCTTTAAAAACAACTCTTTGATCTAACCAAACAGATCTTACATTAGTGTAAAGAATTTAGTCTTGAATTGGAGAACAATTCAGGAGTGGAAGGCAGTCAAAATGACTATTCTGTCTAATCTAAAAGAAATTCTATTTGGTAATGAGAGATGGTTGTATCTTCAGTCATCGTCGGTTTGTATGGAGAATTGCACCAACAGCAGTGTAAAGCTTGTTTTCTACGCCCATGTGTGTAAACGTCAAAAATCGCACTGTCACCATTGCTTGTAAGTGACATTTAACAATAAGATGCACGTAATAAGATCTCATAACATGCACGTGCGTCTAGATAAGAAAACTTGAATATCCTTGTTTAATTAAGCTGCAATACAAATTTTATCTACGTAATACTTTATTTGGTCGATTTGCATAGTTTAAGTAAATAGAAAAACTTTAAAAAACTATTAATATGCCCCTAAATGTCGGCAACACATTATACAATTTCTCAAAAACGAGTCTCATTTTCTCATAGTATGTTATGGAAATAAACGTCATGTCATATGTACACTGTCAAGTTTTGTATTTCTCAACTTCACCTACAAAAATGTCTTCTAGTAGTGAAAATGATGACATTATGAGCACTCCGCCGGAGATATTAGATTAGGGTTAGGTTCAATGTGAGTGGGGCGCTCAACCACCCCTCCACTGCGACCACCGTTGGGTCTATTGTGGTTCACCCCGGTTGGAGCTCAGTGCCTAAGAGCTGCCTGGCTATCTGATATAATATGTATGTTTTTGTTTACAAGAGGGTGATTTATCAGCTCTCTTGCACACAATTCAATGGCGAAACCCTCTGCCTGAAAAATGGTAGCATATGTGTCGATTTCAACCCTCGGTTTGCTACCATACACTCTTGCTCCAACTCCTTCTGGAGTTTTGGAGCCATCAGTGTATAGTACGTAGTCACTCTGAGAGAAAGTTGTCTCTCTTCGGAAAGAGGACTTTAAAGGACTGTTCTACGTGCGTTCGGGTAGTTAGGATATCTGAGACCATCCCAAGCGTGTGGTTATCTTTAATTTCACGCATCAGGCCCGAGTGGTCCCAGAGCCTCTCCCCTTTTACTTGACTAGCCACTGACAGAAGCCTATAGGACACCATCCTGGCCTCCTTCTCCAATAGTAAATGAAGTAGGGTTAGATCCAGGATGATCTCCATTGCTGCTGTTGGAGTAGTGGATATTGCCCCCGTAATGGCCACGCATGCCAGTCGCTGAAGTCCAGACAAACTTGCTCTGGTGGATTTCTGGAGTTCCTAGGACCACCAGGCCACCGAGCCATACGTGATCATTAGTTTTATCACTGATAAATCCAGTAAATCTGTTTGGGGCTCGTTCCCCTAGATTTGCCACAGATTCTCCTGAGATTCGTGCGTAATAGGGTACTTACAACTCTTGTTACGTAATATACTATTCCGGCTTCTCAAGATTTCTATGATCTCTCGTAACTTTTTGCAGAAAAATATCTGAGGACACAATCAGATCATTTAAAAAGGAGAAGACAAAGCGATTCAGATTTTGTTAGTTTTCCCCACGTCCTATCTTTCTGAAAAAGGATATTCTGCTGTTGCTTAATATCAAAATAACCTTAAATTGGAAAAATAACTCTCCATTTCCAATATGGAAACCATTAGTCATTGCTAAGAATATTTCAAACTCGTTAGGTTTGTATTTTAATATTTGACAATAAAAATAGATGCTTGAGTCGAAAAATACTAGACATGCTTATCCTCTTTTGATGAAATCGTTTTAGAAAAACAACACTTAGATTGCATAATAAACCTTTTTCTCTAAAAATAAAATAGACAATAAATCTGGAGTAATACAAACAACCGTATTAAACATTCATTTATGTCGTTTGTTATAATGTACAAATTTTATGATACATAACGTGTAGTTGATGATGATGGCGCCATTTTCTTGCCATTTCACAATATCTATAAAATTAATTCGTCATCGAACTCAACCTTTTGATCTTCGGTTTGGATTTTTCGCTTTAAAACACGATAATCTGACATAATTTTTGGATTATTTTTTTTTAAATGTTTTTTTTCCTTTTGTTTTTTTTTCTCGATTACCGATAACAGCTCATCAAATATCCGATTGGTATGCAGGTTTTCAATTGATAAATAAACAGCAATATTAATTCGTTATATAACTAATTAATGTTTAACGTAGAGATTTAAAATTGTGTTGTTTTTGTATAAATTTTCTTTCGAGATTTCGAATATTTGTTCCACTTTTTTCATATCTATATTTAAACAGATACGAATATCAAAGAGTGTTTTGGATTGTTTCTCTGGTTATGTCGTCAATGATTAAATTCTGGATGCTTAATTTTCTACCAAAAAAGTATACAGTGTGTACTAAAGTTCTTGGAGAATTTATCCCTTTACGAGGTCTGGCTATTAAATAACGAGACTGCTTATGAAAAAGAGTTTGGTCTTGCACCAAGACCCTTGCAAGTCTTGCACTTTTTTTTAGATTTACTTTTTATAAATTACATTGTAGCGATAAATCAAGTATGAAACAGTTATTATTCTAACAAGTGCGGGAAAGTTAATTTCCGCAAGAGTTAGGATCAATATTTTTTTAAAAGCAAAATCACCTCGAAAATTATTTAGATACTTGAAAAGATGCGATTGTGACAATTAAATCTTTCATAGTGTCAATAAATACACGACTGAGCTATAGCAACCCTAGATTTACAGGGGTGATTTAATAAATTATGATTTTTTTAAAAACAAACATTTTAAAAATCCCTATTTTCAGGTAAAATAATCTTAATTTTTTTACTATTTGTATGTAATCCAACAAGATAAAGATAATAATACAATAATTTGTCAAAAAGGTTATCGGAAAACATATCTAATTAATAAAAAAAATGCGTGCGGGAAAAAATATTACCCACACTCCGTGCGACAAAGAGACATTGTCTGAATTAAAATGCGTACGGAAAAGTGTTGTTTTACGCATGCTTGTAGAAATTTTTTTTTATTTTTTATTCATTTTGACAATTTTTTTAGAATATAGTTTTATAATGTGTAAATGATAATAATATATAGAATCAGACGTAAAATTCAACATTTTTTAATAATTTTAATTATATGAATATTAAAGTCACTGAAATTATTCTTTGCAGGCCTATTAGCTGGGATTTGAAATAAACTAAAACTATGTTTGGTGTTGATGAATAAAAACAATAGGTACCTAGGATACATTACTAATAATAGAGCTTATGTCAATATTTTAGAAAGATATATTTAACAACTAAATACTAAGTTTTCACAACAGTTAGAAAAAACTTTAAAAAATTGCATAGAGTCTTCCGATGAAGACTTGTCTTCCAAAAATATCATCATTGCCAAGTCCAAACACCCATGCAGTCGACTGCTGTTTACTTTCGGGCTCATACGTCACGATGTCATAGAAGTGTTTCGAAGCACCGCGATCGTATTTTTTGAGCATTTCCTTCGACCAATCGACACGAGCCTTTTTTTGAGCGATTGACAAATCGTGTGGGATCCAACGCTAGCAAATTTTTTTGACCGTTAAATATTTATGCAATATTGCATTTATACTGGTTCCACTAATGCCTAAGGTTGTCTCAATCTCACGATAGGTCTCATGACGATCTTGCAATATCAGTTCGCGCACAGCATCAATGATTTTTCAAAACAACAACTGATGTTGGACGACCTGCACGAAATTCGTCTACGGCCACGAAAATTACAGACTTTTGTAATATCCACTTGAATTGTTGAAGCAGTGTAGTTCAATTTGATAATAGAGGTTCATATTTTGACTTTCAAGATACAGAACATCTGGGAATGTATTGGACTTGTTCCACTTGGCAGTAGAGGTTCATATTTTGATTCTATAGTGACAAAAAACCAGATAATATATTGAAATATAATGTTTGCAAGTTTTGTAACTGTTGTTGAAGGAAACAGGAATTTTTTTGAGACTCAACAATGATATATATTATTAAAACAGGTAGGCTGAAAAGTCCCCGGTCTGACCTATAGATGACGACTCTAGAATTCATTTTTAGATAGTATCAACCTTCAAAAGATTCGTGTAAAAATTTGACAGCTGTCGGACTATTAGTTTGTGAGATATTGCATTTTTAGTGAAGCAACTTTTGTTATTTTCAAAAAGATGGAAAAAAAAGAATTTCGTGTGCTTATTCAATATTGTTATTTGAAAGGAAAAAATACAGTTGAAGCAAAAGCTTGGCTTGATAATGAGTTTCCGGACTCTGCGCCAGGAAAATCAACAATCATTGACTGGTACGCAAAATTCAAGCGTGGTGAAATGAGCACCGAAGACGGTGAACGCAGTGGACGCCCAAAAGAGGTGGTTACCGACGAAAATATCTAAAAAATCCACAAAATGATTTTGAGTGACCGTAAAGTGAAAATGATCGAGATAGCTGACACTCTAAAGATATCTAAGGAACGTGTTGGACATATCGTTCACGAATATTTGGGTATGCGGAAGCTCTGTGCGAAATGGGTGCCGCGCGTGCTCACAATCCACCAAAAACAGCAACGAATTGATGATTCTGAACAGTGTTTGCAGCTGTCAAGTCGTAATAAACCCGATTTTTTGCGTCGATATGTGACTATGGATGAAACTTGACTCCATCACTACACGCCTGAGTCCAATCGACAGTCAGCTGAGTGGACTGCGGCCGGTGAACCGCCACCAAACCGTGGAAAGACTCAACAGTCAGCTGGCAAAGTTATGGCCTCAGTTTTTTGGGATACACACGGTATATTGTTCATCGACTATTTGGAAAAGGGGAAAAAAATCAACAGCGACTATTATTGTGCATTATTGGAGCGATTGAAGACCGAAATCGCGAAAAAACGGCTCCATATGAAGAAGAAAAAAGTGTTGTTTCATCAAGACAATGCACCGTGTCTGAAATCATCGAAAACTATGGCAAAATTGCATGAATTGGGCTTCGAATTGCTTCCTCACCCACCGTATTCTCCAGATCTAGCCCCCAGTGACTTTTTCCTTTTCGCTGACCTGAAGAGAATGCTCGCGGGAAAAAAATTTGGCTCTGATACTGAGGTAATCGCCGAAACTGAAGCCTATTTTGAGGACAAACCGAAGGAGTACTACAAAAATGGTATCGAAAAGTTGGAAGGTCGCTATAATCGCTGTATCGCCCTTGAAGGCAACTATGTTGAATAAAAAAAATGAATTTTGTTAAAATATTGTGTTTTACTATGGTAGACCGGGGACTTTTCAGCCGACCTGTTTACTAGTTTTGGAACTAAAATATTTTTTTATTTTTGCATTTTATCCTTTAACAAGTCTACAAATCAATGAAAGGATTCCCCAAAAAAAATGTCAGACCTGTTCATTTTATACCAAGAAACCAATAAAAGTTGAAAAAAAATTGAGTACGCATTTTCGCCACCAGCGAAACGTGATTTTGTAGCGCGGAGGAATATCTCGCCCAACTTTTAACGCTGTGTCGAAGTTTGAATGGAATACCAGTTGATGTTCGAACGTTATAGTGATTACATGTACGTAGTGTTATCATAACCAAACAATTAATACGAGGAGAACCGAACAAGTTTTCACAACAAACTGTGTGTATCAAAGTGAAGATGAAACTTGCGAGACGTTGTAGTTTTAGTTGACTGAACCGTTTCTGTGATAACCTGCTTTTTTTCTGTGATAGGTTTTGTTTTTTAGTTGAATTTTTAAATAATTAAGGTGAGATTCTATTTATTTATTTATATATACATTTTAAACGTAAGTGTTGTAGATATGAAGTTTTCAAGGTTAATTCATAGCCGTAAGGTATCCAAACAACATAAATTGGACAAAAATCCGAATATGGGTGTATTAATAATAATTAAGCGGGACATTCTTTATGAGATATTTTTTTGTTTTTATATAATTAATAGCCAACATAACAAATGCGTTCTAAATAATTGGATGTCGTTATCAAGATTAGACTTTAGATTCCTTGTTAAAAAAAAATAACTATGAAATCTTGTTTAGATGTTTGGAATTGATAATGCGGTTTGATATAAATATTTTATTTTTTCTAGTATTGAGAATGAGTATTTAAATTCTGAAACTAATAATACCTGTTGATGTTCTATAAATAATAAGACATGCGTTATCTTGGAAATAGAAAGTTTATACAGTGCCTTTCAGATAAAAGTATCCATCTTTAATAACTTTTGTAATACTGGTATTTAGGAAAATCTAAAAACACGTCAATTTATGTTGGAAGGGGGCAAGCAATATGGCTTATTTAAACTTACTGGAAAAGCCACCCCCTCACTCCTAGCAGCATCCCTTTCTTTTTTTTAAATTACTTCTCATATTTTTTATGTAAAATTTGAAGCTGATTTCAAAAATGTATAATACTTGTAGGTTAAAGTGGTTAGTTTATGAGATAAACAAGTTTTCTTTTAATAGCACAAATTTTACTTCGTTAAATATTCTAGCAGCAGCTCTTTCACAATTATTATTTTGGTAGTATAAACCTACAATTTCAATCAAAATAAATAATGTATCAATGTACACTATCAATAGTCACTACAAATTCTAATTGACAATGTCAAACTTTAATAAAAAGTAGAGTTTTTTGTTGTTTAGATTTTTGAAGTAGAATAAATACCTAGCACAGTTAAAAAGATTAAAGAGTTTGAACTGTTGTAAAACCCATTTTATTACAGGCAAATAAGGTGAAAGTAAAAAAATAAGTAAAATTTGTGCTATTAAAAGAAAACTTGTTTATCTCATAAACTAACCACTTTAATCTGATTCATTAATTAAGCCACTGTACCACAATGATCAATAAATCTCTTGTCTTGTCTTGTCTTGTCTTGTCTGACAAAGAAAACACAACTTTGCAATCAAAGTTCAACTTTTTTCGTTGTTCTCAAAATACGCTTCACTTTTTGCAACAACTTCTTCAACATTGCTACTTTTTAAGTTCTGCGAAAAGCCAGGGGGTCAGATGTGGAAAATACTGTGGATGCAGCAGCAATTCAAAGCTTAATTCATACATCTTAGCCATCGTGTTAATCTACGTGTTAGAAAGCAAGGCATTGTCTTGATGAAAAAGCACTTTTTGTTCTTCTAATAAAGTATTTTCTTGCCTATTCTCGAGATACAAAGGAATCAATAAACCGTTGTTGAGACCACTACATTTCCAGCTGATGTTTAAGCTGTAGTCTTTGCAATTCACTCAGTTGATTGCCTATTTGCCAGTAAACCTGACACACATTTGAAAAATAGCATTTTCATGTCCAAATGTTTGAGTTTGATGGTACAAAGACTACGTTAGGAGTCTTAAATATACTAAGTGACATAAAAATCCGAACATTGTATGTCAAGAATTTTAAATTTCTTTTATTTTTTCCTAACTAACACAGTTTCTCCAATAACGCCATTATTCAGATGCCCATCTTGACCTTTCTCTCTAATATATCTTAAAAAATCAAAATCGTTAATTTTCCATCAACTTATACTAAGTGACATAAAAATCCGAACACCCACTTTAAATGATTTTATTTTTATAAAATTTTGTATACTCGTAAGTACTTACTGAAGATAAAAATTTCAAAAGGAAATTGCTTTAAGGACGGAGTATCGCTGTACATCAGAATGGCACCTGCAGACCAAAAGTTTATTCTAACTTTCTCCGTTATTACAACTCAAATCGTTTTATTTTTTTCACTAAATTGCATATAAAGGTCTAACTTAGGTAAGGATTGCATTTATTTTTTTTTAATTAATTGTTTAATATTGAAAAAGAGATGTTGAATGCGAACTATTTTAGACCTTTACATTTGTATAAATAAACAACAATCTAAATAAACTTTCTTAAAATAAAACTAAACCTTTCCTAAGTTGAACATTTTTCATTCAAATAGCTCAATCAGAATTTTCTAAAAAGATCAGACCTAAGAAATAGTTAGAAACTAAAATCATGCTGCATTTTATTTTTATTTTTTCACTTTGGATCAAAAATGGACGTAGTTAATGACGAAATAATTGTACTTTAGTTTATAAATTTTATCATAGATGGAACTAGGCACTATGTATTTTTTTCTTTTTTTTATTAACGAAGTCAAAAAAAATTTTTGTATTATAAATTAATGTAACGTTTTTTAAATATTTTGCGATATTTACAAAACAATTATTCAATAAAACAAATTAGTAAAATGAAAAAAAGAATACTGATTTGCGGATATTGATTTTCAGTAGAACAGTTATATCATTGTTATATCTTGAAGAAATTGTAATTATAATATGCCCAGCGTACGGCTGGCCATCTATGGTTATATATGAGGGTAAATAAAATTATTGTTTGTGTGCCGAGCGATCGCTTACAGAATAAGTGTTTATTATTCCATTTTCCCAGCACAATTAAAAAAATTTTAGACACAGAATATACATCGTTGTAAATAAATATAAAAATTATAAAATTTTTAATAACAAAAAACTGTAAATTCAAAATTCTTGAAAAAATACCAATTATTGGTGGCCATATAGACACTTCTTGGTCAAATTTTGGAAGAAATCTGGTCACAGGTTTCTGAGAGAAAAAAATGTTAGCGTAAATTTTGTATACGTGGTATTCTGAATTAAGTAAAAAGAAAAACTAGCATCAAAACATTTTATTTAAAAAATCGACTTTTATTATTTTTACATTTAAATATTTTCTGGTGGAAAATATGGTGGAAATAACTTCCGGCCCAACGCAATCCTCATAGAATCGTCTCAACTTTTCTACCATATTGTTAAAAAAAGTTTCGTTGAAATTTATATTTTCGGTAAAAAGTGGATTAATATCTCCTGTATAAATAATAAAATGGCATATGTTTTTCTTCTTGTGATGACGAGTTGTCCTTGTATCTAAAAACAATAATTTGTAATATTCTAAAAAAATTAGAAAAATGAAAAGCCAGTAACAAATCTTACCTGATAATAATAAATTGTGATTTTCCTTCAAGTGAATTTCACTATTTTCAATTTTTAAGCAAGGAACCATACGCTTTTCTACGGCCTCTCTCAATGACATTTTTGATGTGGCTACTTATAAAAAACATTTTACTTCAACAAGTTCATCTGAATCGATTAAACCTAAAACATAATAAGTTATTAAACTCTGATATGTATATAATAGTTACAAAAATTCGTTTACCATCAGGCGATGCACCTAAGAAACCTTATTTCAAGTCAACAAATAATCCTGAAGGGTATTAATAGTGGGTAGTTTCCAGCACTTCATCAAATTTTAAAACATTAGTTTAAATCCAGCAACCTTCTAGAAAACATCATTATTCTTCATAAGTATCTAGTCTCCGAATTTTTGACGCAAGTAAATAGGTATTACAAAATGAAAATATGTTGACCACTTTAATGTGTCATTTGTAAATGCATCGCCTCTAAGTTAATAATATTTTAATAATTTTTTGACACTTACCTAGAACTGATCTAAAAAGAATCACACACAACTATAAACTTATAAAAATAATAAACTTACCCTACCGGTGATTAGGTATATATATAGAATTAAAAATACAAATAAAAAATGTTTTTAATAAAAACTAAAGATAAAAGTAATAATTACTATAGAGCACCTATTGATATTACTAAATGTTGATCTACCCTCGTTCTTTCCCGAAATAAAATACAAAATATATTTTGTTGGCTGGCAAGGTCTAGAAATGAGAATTATATAACTGGTTTTTAGCCCTAAAACATGTGTTTTTTGCAGGTAAAATTTTTTCCGATGAATAGAGCAATTTAGTGAAAGGATTCTATTATTATTTCTGTTAGTTTATCCTATTACTAAGAGATGTCTGCACTTCATGGCCAAAAAATCATTGACACATTTTCGTTTCATGGGATACGGGCTCCTTAAAGCCTTTTTACCTTTATTAATGTGTGGATGCACCCCGATGTGTTGTCGGGCATTATCTTGTTGGAAAGTTGGATTTGCCGGGGTGTCAAGATAGGGTAAAAGATGGGGTTCTAAAACTTCTTGGATATAACGCTGTGCGTTCATGTTACCTCTGATGAAGATTAAAGGTTACCTCGAACCATAAGCTATAGCACCCCAAACCATAACTCCACCAGTTTGATGAACGTGCCTTTTAACAAAAAACCGTGGATTTCTCCTTTCACCACGTTGTCTTCTAACCCTGGGTCGACCATCGTACATGCTTAAACAAAATCGAGACTAAAGACAATACTGTTGCATTCCTGATCCCAGAGTGACCGTTCTCTGCACCAATCAAGGCGATTACGTCGGTGTTCTGGAGTTAAAGGGAGGACTCAGTGTGGTCGGTATAGAACAGTGGCGGCTCGTGACATCTGCTATAGGGTGTGCTGCATGAACCACGGCCAATATAAAATAATAGAAATAGAATAACATACGAAAACAAAAACAATAAAATTAGCTTTAATACTAATTAATAGTAACTAATAACGACAAATTTATTTACACCTAATTTAAATTGAAACTCCATTGTTTTAAACACGCTCGAACAAAACAAATTAAACAAAATTGTAACCTAAGAATTTCTAAACACGGCACAGATGCAACGGTCACGAATAACTGTCGTGAATTGCAGCTCATTTCCGAGGCCGTTAATCAGTGGCCCAGCCGATTGCCGAAGCACATCGGCTAAGATCGCCGTTTGCCTAATAAATGCATTTTACCGCTGCCAGTGTTTCGGTTGTTATCGACGCGGCTTCACTGGAGCAGCAAATACGTAAAAAGATTGCTTCACTGGAGCACCAAATACGTAAAAAAATTATACGGTTTCACTAGAGGAGTAAATACGTAAAAAAATAATATTAATCATCGTTGTTGGTGAATTATTATTAACAGTTGATGTTTAATATGATAATATGGCAGATTTGAAATAAAACTATATTAATTATTCTTTAATAATTAAGATTTGCTATGGTTGTTTGGTAGTTCTGCAGCTCAGCAGCACATAAAGAAAAGCCGCCACTATACTATAGAAACAGGCCAAAACGTCTTATTCGTCGGTAAACACTTTGCATGCCAATAGGTCTTCCGTGTTCTGCAAACCATTTATTTGCAATGGACCTGGTAGTGGAGAAACGGTCCCCTAAGGCCAATAATCTTAGGCGGCGATCTTCACGGTCTGTTGTTCTACGGTGGCGTCCAGAACCCCTTGCTCTTTGCGTAAGGCCTGACAACACCTAACCACGGTGTCTACAGTTCTTTGTACTCTAACTGCAATTTCCCGAAAAGAAAATCCAGCTTACCGAAGTCCCACTATACGACCCCTATCAAACTCACTAAGTTGACGAAATCGTACAGGTCTCCGTATCCTAGGCATCGTAACCAATCGTAAAGAATGTCAAGAACCAAAATCCGCAAAAATTGGATCTTAACTACGGCTACAATATTCATTTTTGGATTGTTAGTGGATTTAAAAAAAAGCAGTATAAAAATCGGAATCTTTAATTGATAAGACTGAAAATTTGATCAATTGTTTATTTCAGTACAATGAATAAATTCACCAAATTTTATAAAAATAAAATTATTTAAACTGGGGTCACTTATGAGCTGACTCTTTTGAACGTCCAATACTTTTCTTCATTCTTGGACAAATAAAAGAGTTCTCAGACATCCATAGAATTTGACATTCATTTTTTTTAAGACCCTGAGATACCTACCCAATTATAGTTAATAATATAAATAGTACAAAAAAAAAATCCAGTTTACATTTGCTTGCATAAATTAAAAATTGAAAATTGTTATAAACTTTGATCATCGGTAGTAAATAGAATATCAAATCTATTAATAATATTTATTCAAAATAAAAATAATATATTTTTGTTGGTTTCTGGTTTCGTGATAAATGCGTCAAATGATTATAGTCTATCGTTATTTTTACACATCAAAAAAACTATTTATAATGCGCGGTTTTATTATTTTTATATAAAAAATCGCTATATTGTTGTACCTAAGTACCTTGAATTTATATGGCAATTAAACAAATTTGCGGGTAATCCGGGGAATCCGCATAATTATTAGCAATAAAATATAAAAACAATCCAACGGAATAGTACTATGTCGAGAGAATGTAACGGGAAATGGTCAACATATATTGTTGGAGGAGTTTCTTCTAAATGAGGTGTTTGCTTCATGGTATATTGGTCAAAAGTTAACGTTCACCAACTCAATCCTGGTACTTGAATAATCTCTGGAAGATAATAAAAAATATGTTTCAAAACAAAAAGATCTGGCTATGGCAATTATCACCGTTTTTTTGATTATACTATCTTTGTGTCTTTGTGTATAAGCTCTGTGCTACGATTTGAAACCGTCAAAACGTATCCATCTCATAATACTTGTCGATCAGCATGATTTAAGTTCAAATGCGTTATTCTGCAGTCACTTATTTGATGTAATCTTATTTTGTAGCATTAGGGTTTTAGTTTGAATGGGCCAATAATGATTGTCCTACATTTAGTGAATTTATGAATTTGTTGTAGTTCATTTGTTTGGAGTTGGCAGCTAAGAAAAGTCATTAAATCGTAAAATGTTGTAAACAAGACCCTAAATCATTAGCGTACATACTTATTTATATCAGTATTAAGAAATTTCTTATAATTGCCATATTTTAATTTTCTTAGGTAAGGGATAAGTAGTCATAATACGATATTTAGAATTTTGTTTTTCGATTTTAATTAGAATAATTGGGGTCGTTAGGGGTGTTAAGGGGTTAAGGTAACCCTATTTGTTTAATTGCAAAAACAGGTACGTTATTATGTTATAAATTGAGGATTTGTTTATATTCTAATACATAAGAATATAGGTAGGTGTTATGTTACCGAGGTGACGTGTGTACTTTAGTTTTTTGACACTTTTTCTGTAATAGAATTTTGATTGTCAGTTGTGTATTTTAGAAATGTATTTTATAGTTAGTTACGTATTTGTAACTTTTATAAGACAATAAAAGTGGAATACAAAAGTGGTGTCAGAAGTGGGATTAAAAAAAAAGTTACAATGCCACTTGAGTTAACCCCTGAACTCCTTCAAACCCTTACGAGTATGTTTGCTGATGCGATTCAAGCTGCAGCGGCCAATGCAACGCCTGCAACTAACCCGGCCGCCGTCACGACTAGTTCACCAAAAAGAACTCCAACGTTCACAGTACGTGAGTATCACTCGTCCGAAGAAGTATCTGTCGAAGATTATTTCACGCATTTCGACTGGGCCCTCAAACTAGCGCAAATAGACGATGCTGATCACGGTGATTATGCCCGCGTTCATATGGGAACAGAACTGAACAGCGCCCTGAAATCGTTAATCAGTCCCCGTCTGCCGGAAGACGCCACGTACAAGGACATAAAAACTACACTCGTTGCACATTTCGATCGTTCAAGAAATCAGTACGCGGAAAGCATCAAATTTCGACAAATTAAGCAACAAGAAAATGAAACCGTTGCCCAATTTGCTCTGCGTCTGCGACAAGGTGCTGTACATTGTGCATATGGAGATTTTCTGGATCGAATGCTTGTGGAACAGCTCCTATTTGGACTGCGTTCTCGTGAAATGTGCGATAAAGTCATTGCAAAGAAACCTGCAACATTTACCGTCGCCTACAACATTGTCCATTCCCTGGAAGTGACGCATACCACGACCAACGAACTAAACTCGTCAGGGATGACCTCTAGAGCTGAAGAGACCAACAAGTTAGGATATGCAGCGTCTCAAACCCGGCGGGAACAAAATTCTATTAATCGACGAACATCCTTCAAAAAACGCTCAGATCAACAAAGAACCACTCCACTAACCAACCCTTCCGACAAGACAAGTTGTGACGGTTGTGGAGGCCTCCACCAACGCAATGAATGCCGCTTTCTAAACGTTACTTGCCATGCTTGCGGCAAGAAAGGACATATTAGTCGAGTTTGTCGATCAGCATCATTAAAAACCACTTTCCAGCTCTCCACGACAGAACAACCCGAACAACTAGATGAGCCCGTCGAGTATTTTGGGAAGGTTAACGAAGTCCGGTGCTTGACGTCATCCGAACGTCGCTTAATTGATGTACAAATTGATGGTCGCAGAATAAAAATGGAGTTAGACACGGGGGCACCGTGTACAATTATCAGCGCTGCCACTCTACGTGAGATTAAACCACGATCTTCCCGGCACTTCACTCTTTATACGGACCATAAACCATTATCGCAGATTCTTCAACCGGACAAATCACTTCCTGTGCTCTGTATTAGTCGGATGGCTAATTACGCCGATTACCTCGCTCACTTTAACTTTGATACAAAATTTAAACCTACGCAGGCAAACGTCAATGCCGATTATTGCTCTCGTATGCATAGCGAAACGGCCGTTCACCACCTTCGAGCCGGCACCCCTTTTTCTATACATCCGGAGGAAGCGGACTACGACGATTTTGACTGTTTCATCATTCGACAAATTCAGCAACTTCCAGTTCGTGCTGAACACATTGCTCGTGAAACAGCAAAAGACCCTAATCTTGGCAAGATTCTTCGTCTGATAGAAGCCGGACAAAGTCTTGCACGCTCGGGTTATAGAGCACCCGAATTGGACTATAAAGCAACAGCTCACTGCTTGGTGTTTGAACATCGCGTTGTTATTCCGCCCGCGCTTCGGCCCAGGATTCTTGCAGAGCTTCATACCGCTCACTTGGGTATCGTTAAAATGCGGGGTCTCGCACGATCTTTTGTGTACTGGCCCGGTATTGATTCAGATATTGCCCACATGGCGAAAACGTGCGCTCAATGTGCGGCGCATGCGCACGCTCCTCCGGCATTTCGTGAACATCACTGGGAATATCCTCGTGGGCCATGGGAGCGGATTCATATCGATTATGCAGGACCCTTTGCTGGTAAGATGCTCTTTATTATTTCGGACGCGTACAGCAAGTGGCTAGAAGTGAAAGTAACAACATTTTCGACAGCTTCGGCAACCATTGCAATTCTCGATGAACTCTTCGCAGCATACGGTGTACCGATAGTAGTCGTCTCCGATAATGGACCTCAATTTACTTCTGTGGAGTTTAAAAAATTTTTGCAAAACAGCGGTGTTAAATTTCACAAATGTATAGCTCCGTATCACCCATCGACCAATGGACAAGCGGAGAGAAGTGTTCAGACAGTCAAAGATCACCTCAGAATTATGGCAACCACTCCAGGGTCTCTACACTGCAACCTAAACGAATTTCTGCGACATTATCGAAAAGCACCGCACTCGACTACCGGCCAATCGCCTGCGCAACTTTTTCTTGGACGTTCCATACGCACCCGCTTGGATTTGGTTGCGCCGGAAAGTTTCCACAGGCGTATGACAGAGAAACAGCAAGTTAATTTTTGAACCATCATTTCGTACCTTTGCGCCGTCACAAGCGGTCTATTTCCTTTCGGGAAACCCACGAATGGATAAGTGGGTCCCAGGCACAATTGTTGCGCGGCAAGGAGACCTCCACTACGAGGTTGATTTCTTCGGTAAAAGATATAAGCGTCATATTGACCAAATAAGAAGGTGTGAGAGGAGCGACCTAGATAATGCGGCAAAACTTGAAAATGTTGCTTCTGGACCAGCCTACCAGCCTGAATCTCGCCCAGTAGTTCCAAACGATTTAGCCAGTCGGAACACTCCGCCTAGAGTCATCAGCCCTACCCGAACAACAGTACGTCTGGATGACGGCTATCAATTGTTACAACCATCGCAAGCCACGCAGAACGAACTACAGGCTGCTACACCAGGAATCAGCACACCTCCGGTGGTATCCGCACCAAATTCACCACAGCCTTCTACACCGAATTCACCACGGCTTTCTACACCACAACGGATTTCCACACCACAACGGATTGTCACACCGACAACTACACGACCGCTTCAGCCGACGCCCGACATGTGGACCACACCACGGCAGCTTTCACAACCGGCCGACGTGCCGGCATCAGCTACCCCAACGCTCAAGAGATCGCAGCGCTTTCGCCGTTCTCCTCAGCGGTATTCTCCGACTTGAATGTAAAAGGGGGAAGAAATGTTATGTTACCGAGGTGACGTGTGTACTTTAGTTTTTTGACACTTTTTCTGTAATAGAATTTTGATTGTCAGTTGTGTATTTTAGAAATGTATTTTATAGTTAGTTACGTATTTGTAACTTTTATAAGACAATAAAAGTGGAATACAAAAGTAGGTACTTGTTAGTGTTGGTGGTTTATATTGTGTAAGTAATGACTGTTATAGCAGAAGTAGATACGATTCCATGTCAATCAAGCCAGCACCCCCAAATTGACTAAATCAAAAAAAAAGTAGCCCATAATTAAGAGCTAATTAAAGGCTAATTTGTACCACAAACATTAAAATTTGTACCACAAAAATTAAAATTTGTACCACCGCGATAATCGAGAAAAATCGCCTTGAAAATGGGGGGTGCTAGGTTGAGATCAAGGCAGCACCCCCACTTTGATAGAATTCCAATTCAATTACATCAAAATAAAGGGCATATTAAAGGCTAATTTGTACCACAAAAAGTTCATCTATATTATTATTTATAATGTCAAAAAATAAAATCGAAGGCTGCAAATATCGCTGCTCTATAACTTTAGCACCCCCACTTTCGTCATTTCAGAAAGTGAGCATACAATATTATAAAACTAATTAAAGGCAAATTTGTACCACACAAGAAATCTTTATACTTTTCAATATAAAACCGCTAATTGAATTTAACTCTTTGCGTCGTATTAAATGGTGGCGGATGCGCTGAAATATTTCATTTTGGCCAATATTGTAAAACAAGTTAAAAATAGTGCTTCCCGTCACGGTCCCTTTTTAAAAATCCCTACGTCTGCATTTTCTCGTTATTATAAATTTCCAGTGTTTATAATATCGGAGAAATTGGAGTGGCAGTGGCATACATCATGGTTTCTATTATATGGTACTATTCGATGATTCTATTATGGTGCAAATTGCACAATTGCTTTCTTGCCAATAGGCCATTCCTGTAGTACTGTAATGATTTACATATAAATTCTCAAAAAGTAAACACTGGGCCAATTCGGGAAAAGTACTGATTTGGTGTCGTATGAACGGGATCTTAGTTACCCGATAACCTATGGACAAATTTAAAGATGACGACGAGATAATAAACAATGATTAGATTCAAGCGTAAACACCGCTTATGAATCAATTATCGAAGAAGAAATTTGTATTTATTTAAGTAAACAGGAATTTGATAGTTTATTGAAAATACACACACACACAAATAATTGTTCAATTATTAGATTTTGTGAAATAAAATAACTATTTTTTTATGAGAACTAATTTGAGCTAAAAACTGTATTGCACCCGAGAACGCTCGCTGGAGCAGCTGAGTTGTTTAAGTCGGTGAGCGATAATGAATGTGATTGAGATTTCCTCGAGAAACATTCTTAATAATAGTCCTAATTTAGATAAATATTGGCGAG
Source organism: Ophraella communa (assembly GCA_035357415.1). Lineage (NCBI taxonomy): Eukaryota > Metazoa > Arthropoda > Insecta > Coleoptera > Chrysomelidae > Ophraella > Ophraella communa. The sequence goes on along the minus strand of CM068987.1, from coordinate 28,226,034 downwards.
ATTAAAACAAACAAGAAAATTCATATAACATAAATGGTTTTCGAAAAATGTGTCTTTAAAATTAAATTTGGCAATTTGGCAACGATGCAATGTTTGATTGTTTAGATGCAAGAAAGATGCTGTTTTGTATTGTCGCCACGTGTTTATTAAAAATAATAAATGAAGGGAATTTTTTATTTTTATTTTTTGAGATTTAAGTCCAATCTTTGAAAAACTTTTAATTTATTTATATTCTTTAACTTATCTAGGTACTTACTTATTAATTATCATAAAATTCTGTTGAATGATGCACCTACATACCCAACTAATGTTTTTATATAAAGTTTTTAAGACAAAGACCCGTTTAATCTTGCGAAAAAAGTCATTTGAACTTTTGCTTTGTTTTGACCTCTTTTCTTTTGTTTATATCCTGTATATTACGTTGACATTTAGGCTTTTTAACCAAATCCCAATGCCTAGTAATCAAATTTAAAACCTGCATAGTACTAGAGGTATTTCATCATGATTATTTGAAATATTTAGATCAGAGGCAATCAGTAAACACCTAACGAATAGAAAGTATGACAAATTCGAAGAAAACAAATGGCAAACTCTAATAACAGAAAAATTAGACGAGAAGGGTATGAAATGTGGGTTTCAGTTTAAAACTCACAAAATATAACCTGCAGCATATACTGCTACATTTCATAGAAAATGTAAATGTGGTAATGCTTTGAGAGGGGAAATTTTGTCTATGAAAGGAGGAGTAATCAAAGTGTCATGTTTTATATCCAAAATTGGCAATAATGAAATATCGAGTGAAATAAGTGGCAAAAGGTATTTAAGAGGCGACAAACGATTGGAAGTTGCCAACAAATCAAATTGCCATATGTTTTAGAATTATGACAAAAATAAAATATTTCAGCGCATCCGCCACCATTTAATACGACCGCAAAGAGTTAAATTCAATTGGCGGCTTTATATTGAAAAGTATAAAAATTTCTTGTGGTACAAATTTGCCTTTAATTAGTTTTATAATATTGTGTGTTCACTTTTTGAATAGATTAAAGTGGGGGTGCTAAAATTATAGAGCAGCTATATTTACAGTATTCGATTTTTTTTTGACATTGTAAATAATAATATAGATTAACTTTTTGTGGTACAAATTAGCCTTTAATATGCCCTTTATTTTGATGTAATTGAATTGGAATTCGATCAAAGTGGGGGTGCTGCCTTGATCTCAAGCTAGCACCCCCCATTTTCAAGGCGTTTTTCTCGATTATCGGTGGTACAAATTTTATTTTTTGTGGTACAAATTAGCCTTTAATTAGCTCTTAATTATGGGCTACTTTTTTTTTAATTTAGTCAGTGTGGGGGTGCTAGCTTGATTGGCATTACGATTCCCAAATTTGGACGAAATACGTTATGGAAACTCCTAAAAGAAATTGGTTTTAAGTATGAGTGGCATAAAAGACAAATATTTTTGAATGAGACAAAAGAAATTATTTGCTGGAGAACACAATACTTAAGAAGTATTAAAAAGTTTCGCAGCGAGCAGGGAAGAACTATCTTTTATTTAGATGAAACATGGTTGAATGAAGGACTGAAGCAATATTTCAGATTCCCGTCAGGTATTTTTGGAGGGATATTCAACAGGATTAATTGCTCTTCGAGGAAAAGGTCGCAGACTAATAATCGCACACATTGGCCTCTGATGTTTTTCGAAGATTATTTTTCCCAGCTACTGGACTTGTTGCCAAGTGCTGCAGTGGTTGTCTTAGATAACGTCATTTATTATTCAAAACTGGTAGAAAAGTTACCAACGACGTCATGTAAAAAAGGAGATATTAAAAGAGTGGCTCCAGACCAAGAATATTTTTTTTGGCGACACCAAAGTGCCACAAATTACAAAATAAAAAATATGTAATTGACGAAATGGCGAAGGAAAAACTGTAATATGTTTGCCACCTTATCACTGTCAATTAAACCCTATAGAAATAATATGGGCACAGGTAAAAGGTGAGGTTGCAAGAAACAACACAACTTTTAAATTGAATGACGTTAGACAACTTTTGATAAATTCTTTTGGAAACGTAACACGGGAAAACTGGACCAATGCCATAAGCAAGAAGAACGATTGTGGAGTGTTGATATAAATATTGAAGAACTGTTCGAACCCATTGTAATTCCTATCGGACCAGGCAACGAATCTGACCCATCGTCGGATGAATATGACGAAATGGAAGCCGACAATTAAAGAAGTAAGTGCTTTTTGCATTAATTTTTATTTAATTCTTACTTTTTAATATGTAGCAACTACAAGACGCCTACTGTTAGAATAAACTGGAATACAAAAAGGTGGTACGGGGCTATGCAACTGACAATTCAAAATGAAACAATTATTAATTTATTAAAAATTATTAGTCCTTACACTAAAATATACTTCAACCAATGTTTAATGATTATAAATATTCACTTCAATTGTTGAGTAGTGTATTTTCTTAACGAATTTCAACTTTTTCAAAATAATCATATTTGCAGTTCTCAAATTTTGACGTTGAAGTATATCATTGGAAAGGATTTGGATAAATTTTTATTGAAAAAATTGCAAGATTTTCCGATGGTGTTGAGTTGGATTATCCTTACTCTCCTGTAATTACAATTTAAACTGCTAATCAGCCATGCCTGGTAAATTTAATGTTGAAATAGTCGATATCGGTTACACACTTGTTGATCGGACTTATATATTTAGAAGCATCACAGTCGAGCATCGTGATCATACAATAATAACATAAAATAAATGTTTTTATCTTCTATATAAATATAAAAAAGCTTGTAATCTATAAATCGGCGGCAGTTTACTCTCTCTGCCGCTGACATTCATTTAATTTGAAATAAAAAGAATTACAATAAAATGTTTAGTTTGACTATTTAGTAGGTCTCGTCGAACAAGATATATTAATATTTCGATAAAAGAGATTTTTTTGATTAAGTAGGTATCGATAAGAATTAAAAAGTTTCATTCGGTTTTTGCTTGTAAATTTTATCTGGAACGATATTTCTGATTAAATAATATCGAATCTAGAAAGAATGTTTGAAATAAGTTTGTGAAATACAGATTAGTTTTCAACAGAAAAAAATTAGTATATTTTTACTCGGCCAAAAAAAAGGCGATAAATTGTAGCTACTTGTTTCATTCCCAAAAAGAGTTAGCACAATTTCTAGCAAAACTGCAATCGTATCCATCGGGATGACGTAAAGACAACATCCTGTTTATAATAAATAATCCAAAATAATCCGGAGTTCAAAAACACAATAAACAAACTATGATTTTTTAGAGGATTTCTAAAAATATTTCCCGTATATTTTTGAAATCGGCGTAAATAAATACACCAAAATCTTTTGACACAACGCCAATTTATAGAGATTCAAACTACCTTAACTCATACAGTTTATTACCAAATGTTTATTCGGATTTCAAACTTCTTTAGATATAGACGTAAAATTGTTGTTATAGTTCATTTGTTTGGAGTTGGCAGCACAGTGAATTCATTATAAATGCAAATCCTTCAAAGTCCAAGCAAGGGTGGTTCATGAAAAATAACTAAAAGTGGTATACATGTCTATTGAAACATAGTCATAGTTATTATTTTTCAAAGAGTCCACCCTGTAATTAGAGATTAACTAAATTTAATATAATAGAAACCCTAGATAATATTGTCACAACAGGTAGCTGAATAGATCCCATGACCGTAAAATCGAAGTTTTTTTAAAGCATAATTCAAATTAAAATAAAAATATAGTACATATTAAAAATTAAAAATTAAAAATAAATTAATACAAAAAGCACTTACTCCTTTAATGGACTAGTTTAGTAGGATCATATTAATCAAAATGATAGCAATATATATTTAGGATAAGATACCTACTTACTTATATTGGTATTCATTTTGAAATTAATTTTTCTCATTTCGTAAAATTTAGCAATAAATAATTAGTAAGTTTTAAACGTAGCGCCAACTAATAACCAATAATGAAGTGTGTTTAAAAGTCAACGTTGTCACAGTTTAGCTACGTTAGTTTCAAGTATTCTCAAAGAACTGGCGGCACAAAACACCGTGTTCTGTGACTAACTGATTGTACCAGTTGACAAGATATATGACAGGAGAGAAAATCGTGTTTATCTGTAATAAACAAACAAGACCCCTATTCTTGACGGTGATAGAATAGAACAGCCAATAGAAAGTGGGCGTGGTTCTATTGAAAATGCCAAAATCGTATTCTTGAAATTCGTTCTCTCACTGTACCGATAGAAGGGTTGCTCCCCGAGAGAACAATTACTTCTATTGGTTATTTTTGAAGGAACCGCTATAACACCAAGAGAAGGTGTTAGGGATTTTTATTTTCGAACCAAAAATATTTTATACAAAACCATGTTCACTGCCAATGTGTGCGATTATTAGTCTGCGACCTTTTCCTCCAGGAGCATTTAATCCTGTTGAATATCCATGCTTTAGAAACAGTGTGTCCTTCATTGAACCATGTTTTATCTAAATAAAAGATAGTTCTTCCCTCGCTCCGAAATTTTTTAATACTTTTCCAGCAAATAATTTCTTCTTTCTCATTCAAAAATTTTCGTTTTTTATGCTGCTCATACTTAAGACCAATTTCTTTTAGGAGTTTCCATAAAGTGGACGGCGAACCTAGTTAAGCCAAATGGAACGCTCTTCTATACAGATGGCTCAAAACTAGAGGGGAAAGTAGGAAGTGGAGTCTTCTCAGAGTCCCCACCCCTCAACCTATCATTCCGTTTGCCGGACTACTGCAGTGTATTCCAGGCAGAAATGGTAGCTATTAATGAAACAGCAAAATGGGTACTTCAAACCGGATTCGAGTCCAATGAAATATCCATTATAAGTGACAGCCGAGCTGTCATTAAGTCTCTAAACTCAGTCTACCTGACCTCCAATGCCGTAAAGCCTTAGATGAGCTGGCGACTAAAGTAAGAGTCAATGTTGTCTGGGTACCCGGCCACACGGACATAGCAGGCAACTGTAAAGCGGACGAGTTAGCAAGAACTGGTACGACGCTCACGACTATATCCGCTAATACAAGACCAGGGGCACCTATCGCTGAACGAAGATTACTCCTCCGGAAAGAAATACTCCGCCAAACCAACCTGAGGTGGCGGGAAGAACCTTCTTGCAACTCGTCAAGACAGATATGGCCAGAGCTTAACCTGCGACGCACCAAAGATATTCTATCTCTCTCCAGGAAATCCATCGGAAACGCGATTGCGGCCATCACTGGACACTGGCTTGGAGGATGCCATGCTGCACGCATGGGAATTCCACAAAGGAATGCAGCAGTTATCAAGACGAAGAGGAGGAAGAGACGATGGTCCACCTACTCTGTCACTGCCCTGCCATATCCAGGCAAAGATTTTCTGCTCTGGGACAGCCCTATTTTGACAACTTATCCGATCTTCAGTCGGTTGGTATCAAAAGCATCATGCTGTTCTGTTCATTGACAGCAGCTACTGGTTCTCACGATAGTGGTGGGGGAGGCAACCACCCCATACGGCATCACAACGGGCCTCTGGCCTAAGTGGGTTCCATCCCGAACGACCAATATTCTTGAAGTAAAATAATAAAAATATAGATCACAATATAAACCACCAAAACTAAAGAGTACCTATATTCTTATGTATTAGGATAGAAACAAATCCTCAATTTATAGACTAATAACGTACCTGTTCTTGCTATTATACACATAGTGTTACCTTAATCCCGTAACACCCTCACAATTATTCTCGTTAAAATCGAAAAGCAAAATATTCTAAATATCGTATTATGACTACTTATCCCTTACCTAAGAAGATTAAAATATGATGATTAAAAGAAATTTCTTAATACCCATATAAATAAGTATACGTGCGCTACTGATTTAGGGTCTTGTTTACAACATTTTACGACTTTTCTTATCTGCTAACCTCAAACAAATGAACCATAAGAAGATGTAGTAAAATGACATGAAACAATAATTTGGATAATTTTAGGATAATGATAAAGTTAAAACCTTTTTGTTTGACATACAGTTTTACGTTTTTATTTGAACGTTTCTTTCTATAAATGTAAAATTGTTTTTTTATTAATTAACAAGAAATTAAGTAGTAATAAAAATTTAATTGTCTTTTTTTATCTAGACCTTTTTTAAGGTCATTAAACTTTATTAAATAACGTAGGCTTTAAATTTAATATTGATGAGTTATTGGAAATTCTTAATAATTTTTAAATACGTTTTTAAGTATCGTAATTTAACAAGAATTACTTAGTGGGGTTCGAAGATACTAACCATATTTACGTTTAATTCATTTCAATCCGATATTTAGTCTCTAAAAACAAGTTGTTGTAATAAAAAAAAACCATTATATTGTTTAAACAATTGTGTTTTCTTGTTAAATTGTGTTCCAGCATGAAATTTTCGACATTCGTATTTATCAAAGCAAATTATGTATATATATATATATATATACTTTTAGTACACCCAGTATTTTGCATGGCCATTAAATAGAAATTATAATTTGTTGTTATAAACATATAAGTATATAACGACCGTCGAAGGAATCTTATTGCTTAGTTTAACAAAAGTGTTATGTTATAATATGGTGATAAATGTTTTGTAAATAATTTTTAATTAAATTCTTATGTTGTGTCAACACATTACAGTTAGAGAGAAATCGTAAAAATGATCCGGGCGTAATGTTTTAATTGAAAACGGATTTTCTCAGACTCGGACCAACAAGACGAGGACATTTTTCCCTATAATTCTGTTAAATGGAATCGAAGATTCGGTAAATTTTTATTTTTAAATTCTTTTCGATTGTGCTGCATACATTTTGCGGGTTAGTAACCTTTTGTGTGGGGAACATCGAATTTTGAGGTCGATTAAGTGTGTTTGTTGTAAAAAATATAAGCAGGTTACCTTGTGTATAAACATTTTTTTGTTATTTAAATAAGTTCGCCGGACCTTGGGACGTATTCTGAGTATAATCATAAGCGTGAAAGATTTTCTATGCCGATTTATTTAATATGCTTTTATAAGGAATCTTTAAAAAGTAGAAAAACTTCAAAATTTGATATCAGAAAAGTATATTACTCCGAAAAAAGCTTTTTCCATATTTTATGCCAACTTATCCTACCGATTGGATTTGTATCTTTGATTTCGCTGAAATTTGGGCATCTTTTTGTACCATTCGAAAAAGTTATTTATGAATTTTTTTTAATTTTTTCATCTAGCCAATAAAGAGATGTGAATTTTCGAAAATTTCGGGTATTTTAAATAGCCATAACTTGGTGAAAAATTGTCCGATTTGGGACTTTCTTTTAATTCCATGTTTTTTGATGAACTTTTTTGAAAAATTTATGCAAAAAATCATTCATCATAAATTTGATTGTTTTTTTTTCCATTCCAAAGTTAAAATGAGAATTTTAAGATTGTTTGTATCCTTCAAATTTTTTTTAAAAATCCTACTCTTCAAAACACAAATTTTAAGCCTAGTCTCGTAATGGGATAATAATGGGTTATCACTTTTTTTTAATTTTTAAATTAATTATTTTTTTTCTGTTTTTTTTTTCACTATTTGTGTATTACTGGCGACCTTTTTAGATGAGATTCGAAAAAAATCATACATCAATATAATAAATAATTGAAGTTAAAATTTCAATTTCTAAGGTAAATTTTATTTATAACTTTTTAAAGGCTTTTTTTATATTTTTTCTGGCGTTTGAAGTTTTATTTGAGCAAGAAATTAGTTTAATTGTGAGTGATCCATCTGTATTTGATATAACGCAATGATACTTTTGTGCACCTGTGATAGTTGTAGTTTTTGAATAACGTATATTTAAATTCTCTGTAGCTTTTTCATAATCTGCAATAGTTGAATATCTTACGACGATTTTTGGCAAGTTATTAGATTGCGTAGCCCATTGATACTCTCGGGGGTTTGAAATTTGTTTATTGGATGGTAACTGAAGACTAGCTCTTGCTGCACCTCTTTTTAGTGTTCCTCCTATACCGTCACATGGTCCTTTACCATGGTAGCTGGCAAAGAAATGGAAAAAAAAACAGAAAAAATATAGTTATTATCCCATTACGAGACTATGTTTAAAATTTGTGTCTTGTAGAGTAGAATTTTTTTAAAAAATTTGAAGGAATGTAATTCAATGTCCGTTGGGGCATATAGCCCAGGAAGTAGTTGTTTTTTCATAGAAAACGGTCAAGCTTGGTATAGAAACTGTTAAGTTTTTTTACCCTGGGTGCAGGTGGAAACAATTTTCCACTTTTTCAATCTTAAAATTGTTGGTTTGACTTTGGAATGAAATAAAAAACAATCAAAGTTATGACGAATAACTTTTTGCAAAATTTTTTTCAAAAAGTTGATCAAAAAACACGAAATTTAAAAAAAAAGTCCCAAATCGGACAATTTTTCACCAAGTTATGGCTATTTAAAAAAAAATACCCGAAATTTTCGAAAATTCATAAAAACCTTTTTCGAAGGGTACAAAAAGATGCCCAAATTTCAGCGAAATCGGAGATGTAAATCCAATCGGTAGGATAAGTAGGCATGAAATGCCCCAAATACTTGGTAAAGTAATTTTGGTTCAATTATTTTATATATTTTTGCTTTTCGTAACAAGAATAAGTCATTGAGTGTCATATCTGGATTTTTTGTAGGATAAGTCATCATTTTGATGTTGTGACTGTTCAAAAATTCAGCAATTTCACTAGATGTGTGACAGGCTCGTCCAGAGGAACACCTGTAGGGCATATTGCTGTTTTCTTTAATCTTAAATATGTCTAAAATGTCTTTTACCAGTAATTTTTGAAGATTCTTTGTTAGAGCTAATTCTGTTATTATTTTCCTTTAATAAATCTTACTAAAATTCTGCATTTTTCTAGAAGTTTCTTAGTCTGGTCGAGTTTTTTTAAAAAACGTGGAAAAAATGTTTTTGAAAAAATTAAACGTATACGGTATTCAATATGTTGTGAGGTGTTATAAAAAAATATTAATTGTTGATGCAATTGTTTATAACAAATTGTTTAATTAATAAACAATTAAATAATTAACTGACAAATTAGAAAAAAAATAAATTTTGTAGAAAAGAAAAAATTATGATTTTTAGGGTTTTTTTCATTTCTTAATATTAAATTTAAACAATTGTTAATAAACAAAAACGTTAATTAACAATTAGACAATTTAAAAAAAAATTGTTTTTAATAAACAATAGAATGGCAAAAAATGTTTTTTAAAAATTGTTAAATAAGCTATTTGTTTATAAAAATTGGTCACAAACATTTAAAAAAATTGGATTTATATTGTTTATAGTGTAGGTATTAAAAACGACTGTAAACAATTGTTTAAAAAAGTTTTTCACATCTAAAATCGCATTTGTTTACATTGCTTGTTAAAAACAATTTCAATTTTTAAAAATTTTATTATGTAACTTTGTTTAGTAGCTTTATGATAAAGGATTCCAAGGGTTAAAAAAATTCTTGTGTTTTTATTTTACTCACAGTAACGAATTTAAAGTTAATAAGAATGAAGATGTAATTTTTTAATTAACAAATGGATAGAAATGTGAAAAATAACGGAAAAAATTTTTTGACTGCAGAAATTTGTTCTCTGATATGTTCTGTTAGTGCTAGAATTTTTAAGATTTTTTTTATTAATATTTTCTTATTGAAAAAAAAAAAAATATGTCATTTGGTCGTTGCGACGGTGAGGCGCCGCCCGTTTTTTATGCAATTTTCAACATTAATTTAGACCTATAAATAATTGAGCAACAATTCGGGGAGATTGGAAATTTTCTGCCCTTTAAGAATCCATTCAGTTTTTTGTTCTAGCTATTATAGTTTATGAGTTATTAGCAAAAATGTAAACCCACTTTTTTTAAATCTTAAATTGGTAATAACAATAGGAAATTTTTTAAAAGTTATTTTGATATTCAGGAACATTTTTATATTTGTCATTTCTAATCGATTGACACCAAAATCAGATTTTTCGGATCAGTGTAACCCAAATTCGATTTAAATGACTTATATAACTATATAACTTTCTTTAGTTTTTCAATAAAGTATTTTTGTCTGTATTATCACCATTTTTACCGAGTTATAAAGTTATAAAATTAAAATTTTTCTCACCTCATATTTTTTAATGCTCGATTTTCAACTTGACGAAATTATTATTCCAAATTTTCTCCCATATATATAACGATATTTTCGGTACAAATATTTTATACCTTTAAATTTTTTTGTATACGAATATAAATATATATATATATGTTGATCTAGTTTTCATGTTTTCTTAGCTCGTTGCTATGCGGCCTTGAATTTAATGAAGCTATTACAGTCGCTCGACTGATATATTTTATCACTTGATTATAGTCTATTAGAAAATATTAAAAAGATCGTCAGTCAAAACAATAATATTCGTTTCAAATATTTTAAATAGGTTCGCAATTTTCGTTACAGGTACATTCCTCTACGTTATATTAATTAATATTTTAGAAATTTTATACATAAAAGAATCAATTTCGCATCTGTACTAGATAATTTTATATATATACTCAACAGATTAACAGCATTACGCTAAACAATGACGAACTATATTGACAAAAATAATTTTATCAGATTGTATAAACAATAAAATGTATTTGATTATAATAGTAATTTTATGAACGTAGGACTCGAATATTATTTGATATAAATGAAAGTAAAAATTTTTTCTATTAAACATACTGAAAATAATTAATTTTGAGTGATTAAATTGATCAGCAAAATTAAGGTATGGTATTATTTAAATTATTGTAAAAAACATGTTGAATTGGAGGTAAAAATAACTTATTATATTTTTTTATGTAAAATTTGTGTCTAAATCATATCTGAAATCAACTTAAAATGAATTGGAAATGTTTTTTGTATAAAATATAAAACATAGAACAATAGAAATACGAAGGGTATAACGTCACATCAAATTACGTGGGTATTTCAAATTAGAAACCAAAACAATTTTTTCGAAATTGCTCATTTACGCACTAAAAACCTAAAAAAGTTGACAGGGTATTCAACCCCAATTGAGGATTTATTTGATAAAATGCAAAATTAAATTACTTAAAGTACATACACACTTTTTTCCTCGGTTCACTTACTTCCTGCGCACTAAGACTGTTCTAGCTGATAACTGACTTCCTCACGCGTGTACCGCCTTTCATATATTACCCCAATTGTTGCGGTTTTTATATTTTTTTTACTGTTTGTTGCAGGTCAGTCAAAAATGACGTTGTGTACAACTTCGAGTATCCAAGCCAGACCCACCAGAAGGCCGGGTCGACCTCCTAGCGGCAAAACGAGCGTAGGACTTCAAAGACAAAAAGAAATGTCTCTAAAAGTGCGTTCTTCTTACAGAAGAAACTTTGATGCTTGCGACAATTCCAACGATAGCGGTTTAGGGTGAGTCCATTCACTAATCCCTTTATAATAACTTTAATTTTTCTCATAAACATATACACATATATGTCCAAAAGTTTGGAATATTTAGAAATAATATATCTACGCCTATGGTTTTTTAAAAACTCTTGTTGATATTTATTTTAAAGCGTTTTTAAATCAAAATAATACTAAATTTGATTCGTTTTTGTATTAATTTGGTCATATTTAATTGATTTGGGTGCTTTCACATTATTCCAATTCTTGTTTAAATTTCATTTGAGCTGCTTAAAATTGCCCAGAAACATGATATCATATTTTAATAGGTCTAGAGTAATTGCTTTGTTACAACAGGGCTTTAGTCAAAGTGATACCACGAATATTGTTGGTGTTACTCACGTTGCTGTATCAAAAATTAAATAAAAAATACAAGACACAAATGATGTGAAGGTCGTCCCAGAAGTGGCAGCAGTCGATGTACAACAGCAGCATAAGACCGGCAGATAACATTGATAGCTCGAAGAAATCGACAGGAATCTACAAGTGGCATATCCAGAGAAATTGCTAGACTTGGACTGAATATCTCAAGGCAAACAATTACACGAAGATTAAATATACGGTTCATATTCCGGATAGGGACGAAGCTCGTACCAAGACTAGGAAACAACATGAATCCGTTTGGTACACAGACGGATCCAAAACAAGCACCAGCACTGGAATTGGAATCTACAATGAAAATACAGGGAAGACGTATAGTCTCAACCTGGGTTCAGTAGAGACTATCCTGCAAGCTGAAGTGGTTGCCATCAACACATGCTCGGAGATCATCCTGAAAGAGACAGTCCCTAACAGGACTGTCAGGATCAGAAGTGATAGTCAAGCAGCTCTCAAAGCAATAGAGAGCGTACACACTGCGTCACGAACAGTGAAGCACTGCCAAGGAACTGTAGCTGAACTGGCACAACGCCACAAGGTTATCCTTGAATGGGTACCAGGACACACAGGGATTCTTGGAAATGAAAAAGCTGACCTCCTAGCCAGGGAAGCTTCAGAAGGAACCCTGATCGGACCTCTTCCCACATGTGGGGTCTCATACCAACATGTAAGGGAAACAATAGAGGAACGACTAAGGGAACAACATAGAAACTCTGGATGGAACTGCCTGGACTCAGGCAATCCAGATTATTCATAACAGGTCCATCCAGGGAGAAAACTACAGAACTACTCAGCCTAAGTAGAACCCAATTGAGAAAGGCAGTGGGACTGCTTACAGGACACTGCCATCTCCGAAAACACATGAACATAATAGGACTCGCTGAGGACCCATTGTGCAGAAAATGTGGTGAGGAAGACGAAACTCCTCTTCACGTAATATGTCACTGTCCGAGCCTTAAGTGGCTTAGACAGAGACACTTTGGCATTCAGTTTCCTGAGCCAGAGGAAATCGTGAAAGCGAATATCAGGGACATTCTAGAATACATGAAGGAAACGAACCTGGTATGATTACTTCAGGGGGGTACAATGAGCCTAGAGCTCCAGTACATGCATGAAACGCACCCCAGAAGAATAGAATAGAAATGCGGTAAATTTGTATTGCAGAAGACCTCTATTTGTTCCCAAACTAACCTATAAAAAATTGTAAGGTTGCAATGGGCTCAAGAAATGTTACACCATGGTCCTTACTGGAATTACGTGATGTTCTCTGATGAATCAAGAATTGGCTTGGTTTATGATTCGCGAAGAACGCTAGTTTGGAGGTGGAAGTATTATGGTTTGGAATGGTATTATGAGGGGTACACGTACGCCTCTCCTGGTTTGGAGAGAAGAATCACTGGTGCTTTGTACATCGAGGAAGTTTTAAATCCTGTTGTGCGTCTATTCCGGGGGGCGGTAGGTGATGGATTTGTGTTTATGCATGACAGCAAAATGATGTTTACTTATATCAAAAAAATTATTTATAAAAATTAAAAAAAAGATGAAACATTCCATTATTTCAAACTTTTGGACATATGTGTATTATACTGTTGTGATAAAAAAATACGGTTAATTAAATTAAAATTATACATGGAAATGAAAGTTGTAGATGTAGGGCTATGACCCTAAGATAATAATGTAGAGTTCCCTATGGATAATAAGTGGCTCTCGTCGTCCTAAGCGACCAGAAAAATGGTCCAACGGATTTTTCCTACCTCGCTTCTGATCCGTAAAAGATTGGCTGAAAAAAAGGTTCCTCTCTGTCTTAATCTTCCTCGTTGAGAGGGCCACTATAGAGCAGCTGAAGGCTCCGAAAGAAGTCTTCCAAAAATGCATCCAATCATATATTCAGCTATGCGATAAGTGCATCGTTTGTCAAAAATTAATTCAATTTTGATGTATTTTTTTATCACACCTGTACGGGAATTTTTAATTTCGTGGTTTTTACAGGAAAACAAGCAAATTGTATACTCGTTTTTCGGCTTTTAGTTAATGTAGATTAGCGCTTGTGCAGAGCATGTATGTACTTTTCATTATAGGCCTAATTATTGAAATTTGCCTTTCAACAGTTTCGGCGATCATCAGATGGATCCTCAACATCAGCATCAACATCATCAGCATCACAATCATCATCGATTGAATGGCGGCGCCGATCGGGTTTCGTGGACGAATGACAGAACGGACGCTAAAAGGCAAAAAATTGACGTTAAACTCGAACACGACGAAGCCAACGATAGCTATTGTTTCCCCGAAAACGTTCTTACTTCTAAAGATAATTTAGCGTAAGTGAAACAAAGTTGTTAAATCTTAACACGTTTTACGGCTGTGAAAATTAGTCGACTTAATATGCAAAAGAGCTTGTGTCCGTCAGCTTTCGTCTAATCCCAATTCAGATACTTTTTTTTTAATTTACGAACAATCATGTACCAAACGTTTTAAAAATCACAGTACTGAGTACATGGAAAACTGTAATATTTGTCGTTTGGTATATAACTTCAATCCTTCCCTAATAGAGATACTTTTTTTTTAAATTTACGAACAATCATGTACCAAATGATTTAAAAATCACAGTACTACGTACATGGAAAACTGTAATATTTGTCGTTTGGTATATAACTTCAATCCTTCCCTAATAGATTATTTTATTATTTTTGCACCAAATCTACTCATTTTCACCATTACAAGACGTGTTATGATTTTAGGATTTTAGGAAGATTATTTTTGTTACAACTTAGTTGTTCGTTTTCAGATTATTAAACACTACCCCTACTAGTAGCGTTTCTTCTCTTAGTATGTCTTCTACAAGCAGTACCAACGTTAGGACTGCTGTACCAAGAAATACTGGCGTCATTCCTCTTACAGCCCAATTGATGGCGACATCCCGTTACAGTAAGCAACAAATTAACTTTATTTGATACATATTTGATACATATTTCCATTTTACAGCAAACGTATCGTTACAAATTATAAAACAACCCGAACAACAACACAGAGCGAGATACCAAACGGAAGGCAGTAGGGGAGCTGTTAAAGACAGAGAAGGTAACGGATTTCCAGTGGTGCAGCTCGTCAATTATTACCAACCTGCCACTCTACAAGTAAATATCTATTCTTAATTTTTCTCCCCCTTTTTTTTTGTTGAATTCCGTCTTATAAAGTATTTTTTCCTTAGGTATATATTGGTACTGATACTGGTAGGATATCGCCGCACATTTTCTATCAGGCTTGCAAGGTGAGCGGTAAAAATTCCACCCCCTGTACCGAAACGAAGATCGAAGGTACCTGCGTAATCGAATTGCAATTGGATCCTTCGAAGGATATGCGAGCGACTTGCGATTGCGTGGGGATTCTAAAAGAACGAAACGTCGACGTCGAGCACAGGTTTCCCGATCAATTGGGTAACAGGCCGAAGAAGAAGTCCACGAAATGTCGGATGATATTCAGGACCACGATTACCTTGGAAGACGGGAACAGAGAGACTTTGCAAGTGTGTTCGCAGCCAATTGTTTGCAGTAAGTTCTATTTTTTTCGTATTTCCAAAAAATCATGTACCAAATGGTATAAAATTCACCGAAAGACTTATATAGAAATCTCCAATAATTGTCATTTGGTACATAACTTTTTTTGAATATCGTAATTTTGGGCTTAAATTTTTTAATTAAAATTATGTCTTTAAAGTATGAATAAGTACGGTAAAATAGTTACACCCGAGATATTGAAATAAAGGCAATAATGAAAACACTCCAATATTCCTCTAATATAAATTATTTTCTATTTCTCAACAGAAATTGAACTTTTCTAAAAGTAGCCGCCCCACGTTGGGTGCCAAAAATAGAATTTCAACCATTTACTAAATTGAAATTTAGTTTTTAGTTAATAAATATTTGTAATTTGCATTAGCTCGTCTGTCTCATATGTTTTGTTTTGTATGAATAGATATTTAAAAAAGTAAGAAGAATCCTTTAATATCTTTAATAATTGTCGTTTGGTACAAAACTTTTTTTGAATCTTTTAATTTTTAATTTAAAAATATCTGTCTTTAAAGTTTGAATAAATAAGGTAAAATAGTTACACCCGAGATATTGAAATAAAGGCAATAATGAAAACACTCGAATATTCCTTTAATATAAATTATTTACTATTTTTCAACAGAAATTGAACTTTTCTAACAGAAACCCGCCCCACGTTGGGTGCCAAAAATAGAATTTTAACCATTTACTAAATTGAAATTTAGTTTTTAGTTAATGAATATTTGTAATTTGCATTAGCTCTTCTATTGTATGAATAGATATTTAAAAATGGTCTTTTATGTTTCACCTTCGAAGGTGAAAAATTTCCACACCCTATTAACTATTCCCTTTTTTTTAGCACAACCCCCCGGTATTCCCGAGATCAGTAAAAAATCTCTAACTTCTTGCCCCGCCAGCGGCGGTCTGGAGCTCTTTGTTTTGGGCAAAAATTTCCTAAAAGATACGAGGGTGTTTTTTCAACAATACGAAGAAAATCATGTCAGATGGGAGCATACCGTTGTGCCCGATAAGGAATATTTGCAACAGGTAATTATTTTTATTTTTTTAATATTCATTTTTTTTATTTTTTAATATTTAATTTTTATTTTTTAGACTCATTTCGTATGTGTGGTGCCCCCTTATCGTAGACTGGACATAACAGAACCTGTATCGGTAAGGCTGTGCGTTGTCTCAAGCGGTAAAACTTCTGAAACCCATCAGTTTGTATATACACCCATTAATGGGGTAGCAAGCGGTAAGCAAAAGTTTATTTATATTTGGGAATTTTTTTATCGAGAATTGGCTTAAATTGATACGGCAAACGCTTAATTAAATCAAAAATACTCGGTAATATTTTTGTAATTTTTATAATTATTATTAATATTTATCGATTTAATTTAATTTTGTTTTTTATTTTTATTTATAAGAACCATTTTTTAGATGGTATTTTATGCTGTTTTGAATTCTGGACTCGAATTTTTTTAAATCCCAAACAGAATTAATGAAAAATTAATTTATTTAATTAAAATCAATTTAAGTCAATATACGTAGACATTAAGCATGTGCAGCATGAAATTTATGTACGAATGGCTGAAAAAAGCATAATCAACAAAGAAAAAAATCATATTATTTTAATAAAATTAAAAAATAATAAAAAATTAAAATATATTATTATTATTATTATTAAAATTAGATAATGCTGTTTTCAAGTATGAAGGTGAAAAATTATCAGAAAAAAAAATTTAATTTTAATTCAATTAAATCAATTAAAAATTTTAATATTCCGAAAAAATTCTGGTGCGAAGGGGGCTCTTATTAAAAAAAAACTTGGACAAATTTTTCCATCTTAATTTTTTTGTATTTTTTCAAATTTTTTTCATATTCTTTTAATTTTCAACTTTAAATAGATCGTAATTGATAATTTTTTTTACGTAATTGGTGAGATATTTTTTCACCTTAAATTCTATATTTTTTCTTATAGCAAAGGCGGCAAATGTACACTAAGGTGTGTGCGCTCAAAAAGGTGATACGAATTTTTGAATGAAGTTTTGAAAGATTGGAACGCATGCCTTAAAAAAGCGTGCAACAGTCAGAAAGTAGTAGTGTAACATTTGCCCCAGATTTTTTACAGATTTTTTTTGGGCTACATTATCCTATTTTCTATATATTTTCTTTATAAACTATGTTTTCCATATATTATTTTTTTATTAATTTCTTTATTTAATTTTTGTTTTTGCTTATATATCGTTTATTAGTGACGATAACGTAGCCCTTTGATTTAAAAAAAAATATTGCAGTGGCTTTGGAGCAGTCAAATATTTGATATTTTGCCTTTTTTGTCTTTTTATCTAGGATGAAACCTTCATATCGACGAAATGTCCCTCCTTTTTTTTCTTTTCTATGAATGTGAAATGTACTTATATAATTGTGACATGTATTTTTTGAAAATTATCCTTGAAATGTAAATTTTTTAACTTTATGTGTTGTATGTGATAACAACTTTTTTTTGTCAATGCTGACTTTAATTTTTACCAAAGCCAAATTCAAATTTTTCTAATTTTTCTTTTATTTTTTTGAAATACCATTGTGCTGCAAACTTTTTTAGCTCAAAAAATGTTATATACCAAACTTTAAATACAATGAAACATACTATCATGTACCAAATGTTATAAAATTCGCTTAGAATCGAATATGTTGTACCTACTGTTTGTCATTTGGTACATAACTTGTTTTATTTCTTTAATATTTAAAACACAAAAATTGGTATTTTGAGTAATTAGGTACAGAATTGTTTTTCAAAGAATTTAAAACTAATTATCGACGAAAAAATATGCAACTCGTATAATTTGCAATTTCAAACATAATTGTTCCATTAAGATTTATATGTACACACGTTTATTGCGAAAAAAATTATATAATGTATCTTAAAAATATTTTCATGTTGAGTAATAACATTGTAGTCACTATCATGTACCAAAAGTTTTAAAGTTCACCTTTAGAGTATAGAGAACAGATTTTGTCATTTGGTACATAACTATTTTCTTTATCAAAATTTAATTTTATCACAAAAAAGGTACATTCAAAGTAATTTTTTGCTCTAATTTCATTTGAAATATATTTTTTCTATAAATTATTAAGCACGCGAATTGGGTTGATACTTGGTTGGTAACCTACACGTAATCATGTACCAAATGTGTTGGCACACCATACAGTTATTTCTATTCCATTTCTTGTCCATCTGCCATTCTGCCATTTTCATAAGTTGACAGTTTCCCGGAAAACTTATGGCGGTTGAAGTCGCTAATAGACCATATCTCTTTTTATATTAATTGATTCCATTTGCAAGAGTGGAAATTAAATATCCTAAAGTATTGACAGTTTCCCCGAAAACATAATGGCCGTCAATAATATACCATATTTTTTGTTTTGCCATTGTTCTGTCATCAGCTGCATTGGGGTAGATGATTTTAAAAAGCTTTTCTTAGCCCTTTAAATAAATTTGTCTTTTCGTCATTTGGTACATAACTTTAAAAGAATACTAAATGATTACCCTTGCGAAAACGGTAATTGAATTTTCCAGTTCCTTGGAAATCGTAATGGCAGTTTGTTGATAAAGTAGCTGTTAGACCATACCTTTTGTTTTGCCATTGTTCTGTCACCAGCTGCATTGAAGCAGATGATTTTAAAAAGTTTTCTTAGCCTTTTAGCTAATTGTAACTTTTCGTCATTTGGTACATAACTTAAAAAAAAATGGTTTTTAACTAACACAAAAATTGTATCTATGAATAAAATGCCAAAAAAAGTTTGCATGAGTAATGTAGATTTTAAGCATATTCTAACAATTATTTTGTAAGCAGTAAAACTTTTTTTTGTTTTTTCTCAAAATCGATTTTTTCCAATTTTGTCTCGTACAGCATACAGGGTCTGTATACGTAGGGGTGCAGCAAGCAGACTTCTATCAGCCTGTGGGGCCTAATCTACACGCCATTGTCAGCGTCTGTTACAGGTTCTAACGGGTACTATAAAATAACACAAGATATATATACATCATTATTTTCTAATCACCCACACACATACACATCATCCGACATTTTACATCAACACTCGTAACTAATATTTACATTGTAAGATTCTTATTGGGTGCACTCGACAATAGTGCACCGAAATTTAGTATTCAGAATTTGACTTACATGTAAATATTTGTCGAAGAACCTTATCGCAGACCAGAAGTTAATTTTTCATTGATAAAATTTGTTTATTTGCTTAATTTGGTGATTTTTTCGTCGTTTGGTTCAATATTGTTGTTTTCCGTATATTACTGCATTTGTTTTTCTGGTCTGTGATTGTTTTTTCTTTCTCTTTCTCACAACAACACTAACAATTCCAAGACACTTTTCTTTCTTATTGAAAAAAAAATTAAGTTTCTTTAAGAAATTTTAAGATTTCTATTTCTGCTCATTATTATTATTATTTTTTATCATTTTCATTCATTTTTTCACCGTCATCTTTCCATTTTATTAGAATCTTAACTTCTTAAAGAATTTTACTTCATTTTTCATCCACACCTTTTTTTTGAATTAAAAAAAAACTTGAATCAAAATTGATTTTCTTTAAAAAAACGGGTTACTGTGTTGTTGTTGTTTTTTTACTTATTTTTTTAGACGAAAAAGTAGATTCGTCTAGCTGGAAAAATTCCGTGATTTTGTTAAGAAAAATTTTTACCAGCCTCCATCAAGAAAAACGTTAACTCCAATAAAAACCAATCATTTTATCACTAGACAATTTATTTTGACGCCAAACGACATTTTTCTTGATCTAACCGGTGAAGTAATAAACAAAAATTTTGATTAGAATGTTTATTGTTTGATTCGGTTTTGACTTTTTGGTCATATTTAGGCGAATCGACTTTTTCTAATTCAGTTAATAAATTTTTTCTCACTCGCCCCTATTCTTCCATACGGAAAAAAATAACAGCAACAGTCTTTTTTTACTTTAGACTCTACCATTACACAACCTTAGGATTAAACTATTTTTTAATTTTAAATTTATCTTATGTAAAAAAATACGAACGAAATTTTAATTTTAAGTTTTAAGTAAAAAAAACATTTATCTAGGTTTTTTCAAAGACTTTTGGACGATTCCAGCAGGAGGACGATAATTTGTCCGTTCGTTTAGATTCATCAAATCAAGTGATCGCACTTTTTATTTGTCTTTCTTTATTACAGGGTTACCAACATCGATATCTAATAACACCTTGATTAGGACCCGCAATGTTCACGCATTGAGCGACTGAGCGAGTTGAATGAGCTATTGTTTGTGAGCAGCTTTTATTATCCTCTTGTACCTTATCGTCCTTTTTCGCCCCTAAAGGATCCTCTCTACGTTTTGGTGTCCATAGTTTCCAGTATATTGGTCCAAATGACCATAACAGGTACATACTTTGTTGCATCTTTTGTACTCTGGTTAATTTTTATTTTTTCTGAAAATCCTTTCTTGTTAAGAGTAGCAAACTGATTAAAATGTCTCAAAAAGATTTCTTGGAGAACAAACTACCCAAAAACACAATGTGTTGCCCTAGATCTCAATTCCATTAGACATTACTTTAGTTTTTATATCCTTGAACTTCTTCACGTATTTTCATCTTCTAAATTTTCCCAACAAATATTCTAGCTTGTTACGGATCATTTTCAATATTCTGCTAAAAATCTTGAACCGTAAACAAAGCTTAGACAATAATTGTTCAAGCCTCAAGTCTTCAGCAATATTTTCCAACAAAACTTGCAACCCTCTTGAAACCATTATTAACCTATTTTTCTTTAAAATGTTCCTGAGTAAAATTCTCTTGTCTTTAGTCTAGTACCCCTTTATCACTTTGTAACTTAATCAATATCTAGATGTACCTAACTCCTATAAAGTATTTTGTATTTTCTCCAAAACCTCTCAGGTACATTTTACCAAAAATCTTTAATAATTATTAGCATTTTTTTCCCACAAATGTATAATTGTTCACTCTGTTGAACATTTACTCTATTCCTAAGGCTTGTACTACCATTACAAGCTCTCTTAACACATTTTGTGGATTTTTCAACAGCTAGATAAACTTCCGACAGAGTTTTTTATTTCTGCAGACCCTGCTAAGTACGTTATACCAAGATTTTTGAACAAAGCTTTCCTCATGAAGGAAAATATGTTCTCAACCCCATTTCCAAGTCTCAAGTAAGCTTTAGCATCTTTCCCCAACACTTATTGTGGATTATTTAACCTCCAATAGTATTTTTTGTTCCTGTAGAACACCCCAAATACATTGTACCATGAATTTTGAACAAAGCTTTTCTCGTGAAGGAAAATTTGTTCTCCAACCCCATTTCCAAATCTCAAGTATACCTTAGCATCTTTCCTCAACACTTTTTGTGGATTATTTAACCTCCAACAGTATTTTTTATTCCTGTAGAACACCCCAAATACATTGTACTATGAATTTTGAACAAAGCTTTCCTCATGAAGGAAAATTTGTTCTCCAACCCCATTTCCAAGTCTCAAGTAAGCTTTAGCATCTTTCCCCAACTCTTTTTGTGAATTATTTAACCCCCAACAGTATTATTTGTTTCTGTAGAACACCCCAAATACATTGTACTATGAATTTGGAACAAAGCTTTTCTCGTGAAGGAAAATTTGTTCTCCAACCCCATTTCCAAATCTCAAGTAAGCTTTAGCATCTTTCCCCAACTCTTTTTGTGAATTATTTAACCTCCAACAGTATTATTTGTTTCTGTAGAACACCCCAAATACATTGTACTATGAATTTTGAGCAAAGCTTTTCTCGTGAAGGAAAATTTGTTCTCCAACCCCATTTCCAAATCTCAAGTATACCTTAGCATCTTTCCTCAACACTTTTTGTGGATTATTTAACCTCCAACAGTATTTTTTATTCCTGTAGAACACCCCAAATACATTGTACTATGAATTTTGAACAAAGCTTTCCTCATGAAGGAAAATTTGTTCTCCAACCCCATTTCCAAGTCTCAAGTAAGCTTTAGCATCTTTCCCCAACTCTTTTTGTGAATTATTTAACCTCCAACAGTATTATTTGTTTCTGTAGAACACCCCAAATACATTGTACTATGAATTTGGAACAAAGCTTTTCTCGTGAAGGAAAATTTGTTCTCCAACCCCATTTCCAAATCTCAAGTATACCTTAGCATCTTTCCCAAACACTTTTTTGTGGATTATTTAACCTCCAACAGTATTATTTGTTGCTGTAGAACATCCCAAATACATTGTACCATGAATTTGAACAAAGCTTTCCTCATGAAGGAAAATATGTTCTCCAACCTCATTCCCAAGTCTCAAGTAAGCTGTAGCATCTTTCCCAAACACTTTTTTGTGGATTATTTAACCTCCAACAGTATTATTTGTTTCTGTAGAACACCCCAAATACATTGTACTATGAATTTGGAACAAAGCTTTTCTCGTGAAGGAAAATTTGTTCTCCAACCCCATTTCCAAATCTCAAGTATGCCTTAACATCTTTCCTCAACACTTTTTGTGGATTATTTAACCTCCAATAGTATTTTTTGTTCCTGTAGAACACCCCAAATACATTGTACCATGAATTTTGAACAAAGCTTTTCTTATGAAGGAAAATATGTTCTCCAACCCCATTTCCAAATCTCAAGTATGCCTTAACATCTTTCCTCAACACTTTTTGTGGATTATTTAACCTCCAATAGTATTTTTTGTTCCTGTAGAACACCCCAAATACATTGTACCATGAATTTTGAACAAAGTTTTCCTCATGAAGGAAAATTTGTTCTCCAACCCCATTTCCAAGTCTCAAGTAAGCTTTAGCATCTTTCCCCAACTCTTTTTGTGAATTATTTAACCTCCAACAGTATTATTTGTTTCTGTAGAACACCCCAAATACATTGTACTATGAATTTTGAACAAAGCTTTTCTTATGAAGGAAAATTTGTTCTAGAACCCCATTCCCAAGTCTCAAGTATGCCTTAGCATCTTTCCTCAACACTTTTTGTGGATTATTTAACCTCCAACAGGATTTTTTGTTTCTGTAGAACAACCCAAATACATTGTACCATGAATTTGAACAAAGCTTTCCTTATGAAGGAAAATTTGTTCTCGAACCCCATTCCCAAGTCTCAATTATGCCTTAGCATCTTTCCTCAACACTTTTTGTGGATTATTTAACCTCCAACAGTATTTTTTATTCCTGTAGAACACCCCAAATACATTGTACTATGAATTTTGAACAAAGCTTTCCTCATGAAGGAAAATTTGTTCTCCAACCCCATTTCCAAGTCTCAAGTAAGCTTTAGCATCTTTCCCCAACTCTTTTTGTGAATTATTTAACCTCCAACAGTATTATTTGTTTCTGTAGAACACCCCAAATACATTGTACTATGAATTTTGAACAAAGCTTTTCTTATGAAGGAAAATATGTTCTCCAACCCCATTTCCAAATCTCAAGTATGCCTTAACATCTTTCCTCAACACTTTTTGTGGATTATTTAACCTGTACAACACCCCAAATACATTGTACCATGAATTTTGAACAAAGCTTTTCTTATGAAGGAAAATTTGTTCTCCAACCCCATTTCCAAATCTCAAGTATGCCTTAACATCTTTCCTCAACACTTTTTGTGGATTATTTAACCTCCAACAGTATGTTTTGTTCCTGTAGAACATCCCAAATACATTGTACCATGAATTTTGAACAAAGTTTTCCTCATGAAAGAAAATATGTTCTCAACCCCATTCCCAAGTCTCAAGTAAGCTTTAGCATCTTTCCCCAACACTTATTGTGGATTATTTAACCTCCAATAGTATTTTTTGTTCCTGTAGAACACCCCAAATACATTGTACCATGAATTTTGAACAAAGCTTTTCTTATGAAGGAAAATTTGTTCTAGAACCCCATTCCCAAGTCTCAAGTATGCCTTAGCATCTTTCCTCAACACTTTTTGTGGATTATTTAACCTCCAACAGTAATTTTTATTCCTGTAGAACACCCCAAATACATTGTACTATGAATTTTGAACAAAGCTTTCCTCATGAAGGAAAATTTGTTCTCCAACCCCATTTCCAAGTCTCAAGTAAGCTTTAGCATCTTTCCCCAACTCTTTTTGTGAATTATTTAACCTCCAACAGTATTATTTGTTTCTGTAGAACACCCCAAATACATTGTACTATGAATTTGGAACAAAGCTTTTCTCGTGAAGGAAAATTTGTTCTCGAACCCCATTCCCAAGTCTCAATTATGCCTTAGCATCTTTCCTCAACACTTTTTGTGGATTATTTAACCTCCAACAGTATTTTTTGTTCCTGTAGAACACCCTAAACACATTGTACCATGAATTTTGAACAAAGCTTTTCTTATGAAGGAAAATATGTTTTCCCAACCCATTCCCAAGTCTCAAATATTTCTTAGCATCTTTTTTTATTACATATTGCGGATGATTTAAACTCCTACATTATTTTTTTGTTCCTGTAGAACCTTCCAAGTACATTATAGCAACAATTTTAAAAAATTTTAAAACAGCTTTCCTCAAAACGTAAAATTGTTCAAGAGGTAAATTCTATCAAAGTTTAACACTATTCTTAAGTCTTGTAATTCCTTTTAACACTTTTTGTGGATTGTTCAACAGCTAGATGAGCCTTCCATAGTATTTTTATTTCTGTAGACCCTCCCAACTACAACTTTTGAAAAATTCCCAACACAGTCTTCCTGAAAAGGAAAAAAATGCACCAACACCATTTCCAATTCTCAAATATGCCCTAGCTTCGTTCCTAAACACAATTCGTGGATTATTTAACCTCCTGTACCAAGTTTTTTGAACAAAGCTTGTTATATTTAGGAAAATACTCACCAACACTACTCTTTTATCTCTAGTACAATCAAGTAGCAGCTTTCCATTTATGTTTCGTCAACGGCATCGTCTTCCAAATCTTCCTCATGTATGTAGAGAGGTTTCTTTTTGGTTACACATTCGTCAACGCCTAAAGAGCTTTTGTACATTCACATTTACACGAATCCTCTTGACCTAAAATTTAAAAATCGACAAAATAAAGCCACTCTACGAAACTGGTCGTTTCTTTATGTTCATTATCAAATATTTTGACCGATTAATTATAATAAAGCAAGAAACGATTGGTCCTACGTAGCACACATAATCTGTACGAGAGTCGCGTGATTGATGGTTCGGAGAATGTTGTCTGAGGCGTCAATATTGTGGGTCAGGTCTATCAAGCCTTGGTCTTAGCAAACAAAATTCTTCTAGTAATAGTCGAAATGTAAAACGTTTTATTTAAATTACTTGGTAAATTTAAATCGATAGAGATATACAGATATACCAATAGAGCTTGAGTGGCTTCGCCCTCCCTTTTCTTACAGCGGCTGAGCCGGCAGCTAATAGCATAAGAAACGAACTGTACTTGTGTCTGTAAATAACTATCATTTTCGCTTTGCAGTTATGGTAGATCCGGCTCCCACTCTACCACCTCCTACGTTTTTCAAGAGCAACTTTTGGCAATCGAATGTGTCCATTAGCAAGAGGGAACAAGACTTGGACATGATGCCACCTCCCGAATCCAGCTTGGTACCGATATCCACCAGACGTCCATCGGTCAACCTACCTTCGACCAGCGATAGCAACCATTCCCCTCCACAGCATCCTTTGAAACAGGAATACGTCGACGAATCCAGCCAGAACCCCATCGTCGAACACCAAGAGAGATACAGACATTTATCCGAGAGTTCTTTAGATGCCCATCATGGAGATTCTAACATGTCCATGATCAACGAGAACAGCATGATGAGCCACATCAACGACAATTCCAATATAAGCGTCGGGAATGAAGACAGCATCGATTTGGTCAGAGCTGGTTGCACCAAATCTAACTTATCTTCTATGAACGAAGATAGTACTTGCAGTACAAGTTTGCAATCTGGTATTTTACCAGAACAAAGTACTGGTATGGATAACGTGATGGATTTGAGGATGAAGTTGCCGATGGTCACTGTAGCTGATTTGGTTAATACAACTGCACCATCGATAGCAGCTCTACAAAGATTCGGAATCATGGAACACCCTTCGGAACCTTTACCGAATCAAAGTGCTCAAAGCGTGGAAAATTATTTGAATAAAATCGAAGCTAAACCTTCCATGATTCCTTTGACTAACCCTACGGGGTTATTGATGAAGAACGATCTAAGTCAAATGATAAATACTCGACCTAGTATGTTCGCCGCTACGAAAGAATCTTCTATACAAGACTGCGGTTTGATGAACGTTAGAGAAGCTCTATTTCCTAGTTCCACTAGACCTTTTATGTCCAGTAGAAGTCAGAGTGACTTGGTTAACATGGTATCGAAGTCAGAAAGTGCGGACGTACCTGATCAGACTCTACCGGAACAAACTAACACCATAGCTTCTTCTACCATTACCACAGTGTCTACGGTTTTGGAAAGGAGCGTTCCTACTCCCATTAACACTGAACGATTAGACGCTTTGGTTAATTCCACTGTGGAATCTCATCTTAGTCCGACCAGGAGTGGGTCTTTGGTTTCCACACCAACGCTCAATACTCAACCGAATCTTGCCTTGGGAGTGCTCGGACCAGCCGATTTGACCAATCAACCGCCCGAAGTGATCCTGAACTCGCAATTGCCGCCGACTTTGATGTGTCAAACGTCAGTGGTGCAGGAGAATCCTGTCAGTTTGGTGGCTCTGACTACGGAACCGGAAAAAGTGGTGCTGCTCAATGCAGCCGTGGATTTGTTGGAGACTCAACAACAGTTGAACAATTTCGGTGGTACTAGTACCGGTAGTGGTTTCGTAACGCAGAACGATAAGAGTAAGACGCAGAACGTCGACAGGATGATACCGCAGGATTTTCCTTCGTTGACCGAAAACGAACTCATCAATTTGATTAATCCGAGTTGTTTCGATCAAGGTAATAATAACAATTATCGCTGATCGATTGATTGGTCGCTTTTTGTTGAAAGAGAGAGCATGGACACTGTTTTTCTTTTTTTTTTTTTAGTGTAGAAGTTAGATGTAGATATTGCTCTGTTGTAGCTGTTGTTGTAGATTTTTGAAGTTATTGTAAGTATTTGGCGGTCGTCTTTCGAGTTAGGACGGAAAATTTATAGGCGTATGGACATGTTTGACATCTCTTCTTTGGTTACCATTTTCTTTTAACAGCTTTTATTCTTCTCACTGTTGATCTGTGGAGATTTTCCTTTTTTTTTTGAAGTTCTAATGTAGTTTTAACACTTTGTTATTTTTTTAAACCCTTCAACCGGATTTTTTATAATTGATGGTCCTTCGAGCCGGATTTTTTTAAATTTAGGTCCTTCAAGCCGGATTCTACTTTTTTTTTAATTGAAGGTCTTTTTTTATTGTTTTATATATTCTGAGTTTTGTTTCATTTTCTAGTGTTCTTTTTATTTATATTGCTCACATATTCCATTTTTAAAAAGCAAGTTTTCAAAATTTTATTTGAAAATTGATATTTTATAGTACCATAAGCAGGGATTTTATTTTCTTGAAGGTCCTTAAAGTCCTTTTTTTCATTGGTTAACGTTATGTTTTATATTTTCTAGGTTTTATTTCATTTTTTCGTGTTTTTTCATTTATACTGCTCACATATTCTATTTTTAAATAACAGCTTTTCAAATTTTTTTTTTGTTTGAAAATTGATGTTTTATAGTCCAATAAGCAGGGATTTTCTTTTTCTTTTAAACTCGTGGTCCTTCTAGGTAGGATTTTTTCTATATTTGTTAATCTTGCGGTCTTTACTGACGGATTCTCTTTTAGGGTTTTCATTGCAATTGGTCCTTCAATCCGGATTTTTCCATTTACTTTGTTCTAAACGAACTTTCAACATATTCTTGTTTTATGATTAAAATTCCTACATTTTTAATAGTTTGAACTAGATTTTCGTTTTCTGTTTACATTTTTATCCTTTTAATCCAGACTTTTTTTTATTATATGTTTGCTCCTCCCAACTGGTTTTCTTCATTTTCTTCATGTTTTCATAAATAATTAATCAGTTTTCTGACCATTTGTGACAGAAACTATTATTTTCTTGTCTATTCAAGTTTCCTAGTCCTATGAATCTGGTTTTAACATGTTTTGCAAAGTGCAGATGGTCCATTTTCTTTTAACATCTTTTGTAGGAGAAAAGTTCTGATGCATTTTTAACCCTTTGTTATTTTTTTTAAACCCTTCAACCGGATTTTTTATATTTGATGGTCCTTCGAGCCGGATTCTTTTAAATTATGATCCTTCCAGCCGGATTCTTATTTTTTTTATATGAAGGTCCTTTAAGTCCTTTTTTTTCATTGTTTGACTTTATGTTTTATATTTTCTGAATTTTGTTTCATTTCCTAGTGTTTTTTTTATTTGTATTGCTCACATTTTCTATTTTTTTAAAACAAGTTTTTAAAATTTTGTTTGAAAATTGATATTCTTCTTGTCTATTCAAGTTTCCTTGCCCTATGAATATGGTTTCAATATGTTTTGCAAAGTGCAGATAGTCCTTCAAGCCGGATTTTTCTATTTTCTCGTTTTAATCAACTCAACCAGATTTTTGGAACTTAACTAATTGGGTTTGGACCTTCAAGCTGGATTTTTAAAAGTTTCACGCTCTTTTTCTAGTATATTTATTGAATTTCCTGTTATCTTTCAAGCCGGATTTTTTCGATTTCTCTTTCTTTACAACAAATATTTATTTAGTTGTGGTCCTTCGAGCCGGATTTTACAATTTCTTGGTTTTAAAGTGTTTTCAACTACTTTATTTACTATATCGCTCAAAATTTATACATTTTTAAATCCTGGACATGTTTTTTTTTATTTTCTTCTTACTCGAAAGACGGTTGTCAAAATCTCGAAACTGTCCATAGTTTGTACATATAAATATAGCAGAGACAGTTTCTTAACCTTAAAATATCTAAGAGTCATCGAACCACCAAATAATTTAAATTGTTTACACTAAAAACAATAAAATATAATCGATGACCCTTAACCTTCACTGCCATACGAATAATTGTAGCGTAGATAAGAAAGTGATTATGATCGAACCGAATCTCAATCAAACAATACAAAAAAACAACTTTCTTGTTCCGAGAAAGTTTTGTGGAGGACGATCCCTTTTCACTTTCTAAGAATTGTACAAAAAAATTTCTCAGTAGATTTTTAGTGTTGTAGATCGGAAGAAGCGAGCATTGTTTTTGGTACCTCATCCGGCTGAAAGGACCAAAATATTTTTCAAAAAAAAAATCCGGCTCGGTAGGACCATTAGTAATGCTCGCTTTTCCGATTTTAACCTGTAGATACGTAGACTTGTGTTACTAACTTTTCGTGCTTTCTAATTTTCGACCCTTCGATCGATTTCCCCGTGCTTTTTTTCCCATCTGCTTCCCCCGCCAGAATCGATCGATGGGTAACACAACAACGTGGTCGATTCTAAATGTCATCTTTATTTTTTTTTCAGTATAAATTCATTGGGTGGAGGCATCATGATCATCATCATTCATGTATACGGTACTTATATTGATGTCGGTGTATATCTGTTTTCAGGATCACACAGGCCAACTGATTTTTACGATTTTGTGTATTTTTTTTAGAAAAAAAAGTAAAATGTTTTAAATCTGAATGAACGTCCCAAACTTATCCGGGAAAGTAAATATTAAAAGAGTTTGGTTGGGACGTTTCAAATTTGATTTAAAACACTCGAAACGTACAAGAAGGATCTATTTTAGGATGTACAAAAGATCCTTCTTGTCGAGTGGTAAAACCTGTCTTGGTTTGGTTTGTATCTTGCTCTACTGCATATGTTTAGAGCTTAAAATGATTAAATCCGGCTTAAAGGACCAAAAATTAATTAAAGACGGTGTTATATCAAATTTAAGAAAGTTTGTATCAAATTTTTTTACAGTCGAACATGAAAACAGGACAGGTTTTCCACTAATATGTCACAAAAAGAAAGGTTTTGTTGACTGAAATATCCTCGTTTAGTAAACCAATTTTACTGGTTTTGCTTGATCAACTTTAGCAAAGCAGTTTTAGTTGACCAAATTCTCTTTGGTCTGATTGAAACACATGAACCAAATCTTTTAGTACACCATTTTTACATTTTTCTACTTGTAACACTCGAACAAATTCTTTAAGTTGACAAAACTTACTGATTTTGCTTTAAAACTTGAGCAAACTCGTTAAAGTTAACCAAATTTACTGATTTTGCTTAAAAGACTTTAGTTAAGCTCATGAATTTGACCAAATTTAATGTTTTTGCTTGAAATAATTCAGCAACCTCTTAAATTTGTCTAAATTTAGTGATGTTGCTTAATAATTTAAGCAAACCCGTTAAAGTTGACCAAATTTACTGATTTTGCTTGAGACACTTTAGTTAAAATCTTTCTAGTTTTCTTGAAACTCTTGAGTAAACTCTTTAAGTTTACTTAAGTTTCAGCAAATTTTTAAATTTGGCTAAATTACTGATTTTGCTTGGAAAACCTAAGCAAACTTTTAAATTTAACTAAAATTACTGACTTTGTTTAAAAACTTAAGCAAACACATAAAGTTGTCCAAATTTACTGTTTTTGCTTGTAAAACTTGAAAAAAGTCTTAAATTTGACCAAATTAATTGTTTTTTGCTTGAAAAACTTGAGCAAACTCTTAAATTTGACTAAATTTACTGATTTCGCTTAAAAACTTAAGCAAACTTTTAAATTTGACTAAATTTACTGATTTTGCTTAAAAACTTAGCAAACCCCTTAAAGTTAACATTTACTGATTTTGCTTAAAAGACTTTAGTTAAGCTCATGAATTTGACCAAATTTAATGTTTTTGCTTGAAATACTTCAGCAAACTCTTAAATTTTTTTAAATTTACTGATGTTGCTTAAAAACTTAAAGTTGACCAAATTTACTGATTTTGCTTGAGACACTTTAGTTAAAATCTTTCTAGTTTTCTTGATACTCTTGAGTAAACTTTTTAAGTTCACTAAATTTATAGTGTTTACTTCAACAAAATCTTAAATTTGGCTAAATTTACTGATTTTGTTTAAAAACTTAAGCAAACACTTAAAGTTTAAAGTTGACCAAATTAATTGTTTTTTGCTTGAAAAACTTGAGCAAATTTGACTAAGTTTACTGATTTTGCTTAAAAACTTAAGCAAACACTAAAGTTTACCAAATTTACTGATTTTGCTTGAAACACTTTATTTAAAATCTTTCTAATTTTCTTGAAATTCTTGAGTAAACTCTTTAAGTTTACTAAATTTATAGTTTTTACTTCAGCAAATTCTTAAATTTGGCCAAATTTACTGTTTTTGCTTGTAAAACTTGAACAAAGTCTTAAAGTTTACCAAATTTATTGTTTTTTGCTTGAAAAACTTGAGCAAACTCATTTTATTAAGCCTAAACCCCTTTGATCTGCTTGAAGTACTTGAACAAATCCTTTTCTTGGACCAATGTTACTGCTATGCTTGAAATAATTGAACAAATTCCTTTCTTAGACCAATTTGATTGTTTCTGCTTGAAACACTTGGAAAAATTCTTTATTAGACCAATTTTATTGTTCCCGCTTGAAAGTCTTGAGCAAACTCGTTTTAGTAGACCAAAACCAAAATGCCTGCCTATTTTCATAAGAATTTTTTCCTGTTTGGTCTTTCAGAGGTTTTCCATTGTATTTCCTCTTTTTGTTATTTAATAGTATCAAGGCAAATGCAACTAATTGTACCAACTTTGCTTACCACCTTCTGACTATTCTGCACCAACATAAACCTAGTAACTTTTGATATATTTTTCTGTAGCGTCATTTTAAATATTTAATTTTTAAAAATGTTGATATTAAAATGCATGAAAAAGTAATTTTATTTAAAGAAAAAGTTGGCCTGTGTTGTTGATATTACGATGTGCTTTGCGCTCTTATTTATATTGTCATTTTTGAAACAAAAAAAATGGGAGATGTGATACCTCTTTTTTTTAAATTCTTTAGTATTATCACTGAGGCCTTTTTGTGTATGTCGAAACTTATTTCCCGATATTTTCGCTTAGTTGCGTCTTAATATTGTTCCTAAAGTGGTTTACTGAAAAGTTTTAAGTGATGCAGTATTTTTTTTCATAAAAAAGGTTAAATTTTTTAAGCTTTGGGAACAATTTAAGATCGAATTTCCTTTAGAAAGCGAGGAATTCTCAATTCTTTTTTCTTTTTCGTACAATACGAAAAACGACTGATGGTTATTTTTAATTTTAATCAATCCTGATATTAATATTGGATCGGTGGATGGAAACTTTTTACTGAAAAGAAAGAATGGTATAATTTTTGTTTTTTTAGAGGGGGAAATAAGTAAAAATGTCGTCAATGTTTTCAATGAAAGCGAAAATATTTTTTTCTTATTTATACTTGTACATAATAAAATGTTTATGAATTGTCAACACGGTTCTTATTATAATTATAATTATTTTTATTATTATTATTATTATTACATCGCATTTTTTGTTACGTCTATATATAAATATTTATTGTTGTTTAAATTTTTTGTTTTTTTTTGACAAGCATGAATAATCTATTTGTACATTATTATTATTATTAAATCATAGGAGTTTGTATATGGATAAAAAAATGTGTTTATTACTGTTATGAAAAGTGTATATTACAGAAAAATAAATATATATTATATATAATTATATAAAAATGTTTTTTATTGTTTTTACCTTTTACCTGCATATTAAATCTGCATCAGGAGTGAAGTGGTGCATTTTTGTTGAAAACTATCGGTAATTTTGCAATTTTAACGCCATTTGTGGTGGGCAGTGTATAACAGAAATAAGTTCCACTTAATAATACCAAAAAACCAGAGAAAAAATTAGATATTGGATCTATTTTAGACAAATTTGTGGTGGGCAGTGTATAACAGAAATAATTTCCACTAAATAATAACAAGAAACCAGAGAAAAACAAAACCGACAAATTGGATCTATTTTGGACAAATTTGTGTTGGGCAGTGTATAACAGAAATAATTTCCACTTAATAATACCAAGAAACCAGAGAAAAAAATGACAAATTGTATCTAATTTATACAAATTTTTGGTGGGCAGTGTATAAAAGAAATAATTTCAACTAAATAAGAACAAGAAACCAGAGAAACACAAAACCGACAAATTGGATCTATTTTAGACAAATTTGTGGTGGGCAGTGTATAAGAATCGTTGAATAGAAAAAGATCCTCCAGAAAAACATAACCAATGGCCTTTTTCAGGGCTGCAACTTATTTATTATTTATAAATAGACCATTCCCGCCATTTGTATCAGGAGCAAATACTTTTATATACCTCTTCGATATTCAAATTTCCCGCCATTTTTGTATCCGGAGCAAAATCTTTTATATACCTCCTCGATATTTGAATTTCCCGCTTTTTTTGTATCAGGAGCAAATACTTTTATATACCTCTTCGATATTTAAATTTCCCGCCATTTTTGTATCCGGAGCAAAATCTTTTATATACCTCCTCGATATTTGAATTTCCCGCTCTTTTTGTATCAGGAGCAAATACTTTTGTATACCTCCTCGTTATTTAAATTTCCCGCCATTTTTGTATCCGGAGCAAAATCTTTTATATACCTCCTCGATATTTGAATTTCCCGCTCTTTTTGTATCAGGAGCAAATATTTTGTACACCTCCTCGCATTTCTGCTCTCCTGGTACAAAATCGATATTTTAAAATTTTGCTTTCAATACCATTTTTGAGGATTACAATTTAGATAAATTTTTAATTTCCCGCCATTTTTGTATCAGGAGCAAATACTTTTATATACCTCCTCGATTTTTAAATTTCCCGCCATTTTTGTATTAGGAGCAAATATTTTTGTACACCTCCTCGCGTTTCTGTTCTCCTGGTACGAAATCGGTATTCTAAAATTTTGCTTCTGTATTCGTTAGAAACCAAATATTTATATTGAAATACCAGGAGGGTAGAAACAATAGAACAATAAATAAAATATTATAAATTAGAAGCAAAATTTTTGAATACGATTTCGTACCAGGAGAGCAGAAATGCGAGGAGGTGTACAAAAATTTTTACTCCTGATACAAAAATGGCGGGAAATTTAAAAATCGAGGAGGTATATAAAAATATTTGCTCCGGATACAAAAATGGCGGGAAATTTAAATATCTGGAGGTATATAAAAGTTTTTGCTCCTGATACAAAAATGGCAGGAAATTTAAATATCGAAAAGAGAATAAAGTTTTATTTTAAAATATCGATTTTGTACCAGGAGAGCAGAAATGCGAGGAGGTGTACTAAAATATTTGCTCCTGATACAAAAATGGCGGGAAATTTAAAAATCGAGGAGGTATATAAAAATATTTACTCCGGATACAAAAATGGCGGGAAATTTAAATATCTGGAGGTATATAAAAGATTTTGCTCCTGATACAAAAACAATTGGTTATTTAAATATCGAAAAGAGAGAATAAAGTTTTATTTTAAAATATCGATTTTGTACCAGGAGAGCAGAAATGCGAGGAGGTGTACAAAAATTTTTGCTCCTGATACAAAAATGGCGGGAAATTTAAATATCGAGGAGGTATATAAAAGAATTTGCTCCGGATACAAAAATGGCGGGAAATTTAAATATTGAGGAGGTATATAAAAGTATTTGCTCCTGATACCAAAAGTGGCGGGAAATTTAAAAATAAAATATCTTGGATGGTCTATTTATAAATAATATTTTTCTATTCAACGATTCTTATACACTGCCCAACACAAATTTGTCTAAAATAGATCCAATTTTTTCGTTTTTTTTCTCTGGTTTCTTGTTATTATTTAGTGGAAATTATTTCTGTTATACACTGCCCAACACAAATTTATAGAATTTATTACCTTCTGTAGATTGAGTTTAATGAAAGCTTCCTTCCTACAGGATACTACTAAGAATTAAGGATAATAAAAAAACTGCGTTTTTTAATAGACATATATTTACAAATAATTTCAATTACAAATAAAAGTGCATACATTATAATTATGTATTTACAAATATATCGTATAATCTTAAGCTAAAATATGAAACCTTAAATTTACAAAATAATAATAATAATAATAGAGTCTTTTTGCATAATTTCATATATATATATGTACGTACATAAAAACATTCAAGAAACGTTCATAGGAATATAAATTATTATTTGCGCTTTCGTGAACTCTACAAAGTAAATACAGGATGTCTCGCGAACCAGATACCAAAACTTGGGGAAAAACAATTACTTTATTTTTCCTACAGCCTTTCATTGTTAAGATACACAATTTTATATTTAAATTAATAAAAATTGTCAAATATAAAAATACATTTATACTAAAGGTCAGTTAAAAGGTTCCTACTTTTGTAATTTTTATCATTGCTGAAGTTAAAAGAACCTTTTAAGCAACGAAGAGCTGCAGGAAAAAAGGTAATAAAGTGGGCAAAAGTGGTAACCAGGAAAAAATAAGAATGTAGAAAGCCTATAAGGAAAATTGTATAAAGGTGTACAAACTGGTTGATACAAATGATCAGGGAACAAAAAATTTGAAGTAGGATAATCAGAAAACAAGAAATTTTAAGTAGAATGATCAGAAACCAAAATAATTCAAGTAGTTTGATCAAAAATCAAGATATTTGAAGTAGATTGATTACTGAAGCACCCACAGGATTTATGTTATAAAAAAATACAAAGTACAATCAGTAGTTTTTCAAATAAGACAATTCAGAACGCCTTAATTCAGTGGCAAATTATTCTAACCTTCTACAACATCCTGGAAGTTTTTTCTTAGTATTGATCAAATAGCAGAAGATCATACAAAATCCTTAACTCCTAAATATCAAGATTTCAGAAAGATGGAACCACAGCAACAACCAGAACTGAGCTACACATATACCAAGATAACTGGAACAACTCCAGAAAGGCTTTATTTAAGAAATGGAAAACTCTGGACCATTTATAAGAGGACTCTGTTTTTGATGTTCTAGGCTTTCCAAAATCTGGTTGATCTGATAGAATACAATAGGATGGAGGCGTCAATATTGTATTTCCAGGATTTTTATCTTGTAATGTCTAAGAGAAGATAGATGTAACAAATTTACTCCAGAAAACAGTACACCTGGACCATCTACAAGAAAAATGAATTTAGTGCTGTATTGCCAGGGCTTTGCAACGTTTAATACCCAAGAGGATAAAATTGGACAGCATTCAGAAAGAGTTTAATCCAAAAAAAAGTAAAAACCTGGACCACCTCAAAGAGAATTCTCTAATAATAATTGTCAAAATACAAAAAAAGGTTACATACTTAAAAAAGAGACTACACCAGAAGGTGGTGGTACTGTTGGATCAAATTCAGCAAGATCTAGAAGAGTTTCTTTACTATTTGTCAACACAAACAATTTTTACATTCACCAGTGATTGAAAGATGACCTCATTGCTATATTGCTTGAATTTTTCACCAAGTAATGTCCAAGAAATTAAAACTGGACCAAATAATAAAGGATGCAAGAGAAAACCATGGATACAAAATTTACTACTGGCCCAAAAAACTTTAGAACCAAATAGCACGATTTTGTAAGACCAAGCTGGAACCTATCAAATAGAAAAATGTCCTAACAAAAGAAAATAAAATAAAGAGGAAAATCAAATCAATTGAAAGGCAAAAAACAGAGAAGATGCAATGTCCAACAGACTTACCTGGTAGTTACATTGCTGGACCTATTTTAGACAGAGTTTATCCCAAAATAAAAGAAGGTGGTACTGTTGGATTAAACTCAGCAAGATCTGGAAGAGAATTTTCTAATATTTGTCAACATAAACATTTTTTACATTCACCAGTGATTGAAAGATGACCTCATTGCTTTATTGCTTGAATTTTCCACCATGTAATGTCCAACAGATTAAAACTGGACCAAATAACAAAGGATGCAAATGGATACAAAAGTTACTACTGGCCCAAAAGACTTTAGAACCCAATAGCCCAATTTTGTAAGACCAAGCTGAAACCTAGCAAAGAAAAAAATGCCTTATCAAAAGAAAATAAAGAGGAAAATCAAATCAAATCAAATGAAAAACAAAAAACAGAGAAGTTGCAATGTCCAACAGACTGTACCTGATGGACCTAGAGTTTATCCTAAAATAAAAGTAGAGTTGGACTTTCTTTTAAATAGCAAAAGTATCCAAATAGAATATGAACTCCAAGTTATGTTATTTAATTTTTTTACTTTCCAGTAAATTACTCCAGAGAATATAAAAACCATCTGCAGGATGATCCCAAAAGATGTCAGAGGGTACCCAAAAGTATAAAAAAGTTTTAAATAGAAATTAATGCGAACAATGAAGTAAATCTTCACATAATGATGCAGAAGTTGAACTTTTTTTGTTATTTGCATTTTCTCAAGTTCTTTAGACGATTCAAGGGACATCCTGATACGAATTACAATTGTTACTACGCTATTTCCGAGATTGTTGGCTTTGGAATTACAACAATCAGATTTCATATTTAAAAAATTACAAAAATATTTACCTAAATTATATTTAGATTCGATCGTCGTAATTCGGAAGCGACAATTTTAGAATAAGAAAAAGTAATTAAAACTTACTTAGAGTTGAGATCAAGATATCTTAACAAAACAAAAAAATTTATTTTTTAAGTACCGTAAAACAATAAAGTACGAACATTTAAACAATATATTATTTTTAGACGACAGTATGTGTGTGTTATTTTCATTTGGCACATTTTTTGTTAAATAAATTACAACAAATCCTTCCAAAATAAAAAATAATAAATCTTAACAATATACAACAAATATATATATATAGAGCACAATAATCGCGTATTGCAATTCAAATCACATTTTTATTTTTTTCATTTAAATTTGTTCATTCGTTTACGAAAATCGTGTTCAGCCTCACGTTTGCTTAAAATAATGGCAGCATCATCCTAAAATAACTTTAATTAAAAAAAATGACACTATTATAACATTCATAAATGCTCAAGTGAGAAATAGTGTTGTGTGTTACCCGATTCTAGAAAATTTTATATACAAAATCATACTGAGTAAAAAGCTTTTTATTCACAGCGGTTTAGAAAATATTTAACCCTACAAGATGTTCCTGGATTCCTCTATCTACGTTTCCAATTTTATACAGTTTTATATATTTACAAATTATACACCCTTTCGGAACATCCCAACATAAAAAAACCTCTTTTTTACCCTGTATATATAAGTTTTGTTCGTTAGTTAACGTTCTCTAACCGTCCTCTAACCTGCGCAGAAGGAAAAAACATAATTTTTTAGTGCGCAGTCTCCGAACAATAGGATGACAGTTCGAGAACGGTAACTGCCAAAACCTGAACAAAGATAAAAATATCTTTTCTGCTCATGTACTTATCAAAATTGTGATTAAATCGTTAAAACACTCAGTAAGCAAAAGCTTTCATCCCCAAATAGAAACTACCCCGCGTTGTTTCAAAACACGGTAACCCAGCAACACTTTTTGAACAAAAAAATTAGTAAGATTCGGTCAGGTACAAATGAAAACGTCCAAATTTATCCCAATTTATATAACACATCCCTTTTTTTAATTTTACTCTAAACTGAAAATCAATTATATACATTTTTATATACACATTTTAATAAACAATTTTTTTATATACCCACGCTTTAGGATAAAAATGGACGTAACAAAAAAAATTAGAATCAGAAAATAGAAAAGGAAAAATTTCGGCAAAACATTTAAGAATCGTTTCTCTATACTATAATTTCTCGGATAACTCTGCGCGTTCTTGAATTAGGGGTGGAATACCCGCTTTCCAGACTTTCTTCGTAGCTAAGGGACATGTGTTGGGGAGGTTTATCATCTTCCATCTGTTCCAAGTAAGGATCAGGTAGGCCACTAACGTCGTGATATGGAGATTCTATAAAACAAAATAAAAAGTTTATTTTTAAAAGTTAAAAAGATTCAATAGGTTATCAAACAACATAAAAGACATGGGTAGGACTTTAGCACCAAGTCTATATCTTTATAAATGTACAGTCGGCTTTAGAATAGCATATACATGTTAAATGTGAATTTCCTTTACCTACCGAAGTTATAAAATCGCCCTGCTTCAACAACATAGGAGTGGCAATTTTTAAAACGCCTACATTAAATGGTTTTTGGGGACGGCATTGTAAATAAATATTTTAAAGATATGTCCTTGGAGCTCTAAGCTATTTTTTACAAAAATCTAAATCTAAATGAAATCAAACCACAATATTAACTCTCTATATCTATCTACTACTTTTTCACGATTACTTAATCTACTTT
Source organism: Ophraella communa (assembly GCA_035357415.1). Taxonomy (NCBI): domain Eukaryota; kingdom Metazoa; phylum Arthropoda; class Insecta; order Coleoptera; family Chrysomelidae; genus Ophraella; species Ophraella communa. The sequence continues at coordinate 28,186,229 of CM068987.1, read as the reverse complement.
TTACACCATTCTATTACAAAAATTTCAAGATATCCTCAACAGTAGTAAAAAAATGTATCCTTTACTAAAAGATTTATCGTCGAATCCTTATTTTCCACCAAACTAATTTCGTAATAAATTAACAAAGCAATCAAATAAAAAAAAAACTGATTTTACACAACCGTTTAACATTGGACCATTGAAGGAGTCAAGATTATCCTAAACTCCGTTTATAGGTCAACAAGCATCTTATCAACTAATTTAGTCAGAATCTCGAGGACAATATACGAGTGTATTTGTGTGGAAGGGACAACATAAACGTCATGCAAAAATCTCGATTGAACTGAATAAAATAAAAGATTAAAATAAAAGTTGCTACTACTGTGTCTTTTTTTTGTCACTTACATAGCCGTTTGTAATCCTTTTGCATATTAAACTACCGTGTCCACAACTAAAAAAGTTCATAAAATCTCAATCTACAATAGCCATTCAATGTGGAGTAAAAAATAATGTTCAAATTTCTGTAAATTTGGATCATTTGCATAAAAAAACATTCATGTGACCTCTTATACATAAGTAGTGGGAAAAATCATTTGTTTTACACGAGAGTAAAGGATATTTTCACAGTTAGATGTTTAATTATTAAAAACAAACCTAATAAATAGCTATTACACAAACTTAAAGCATTTGAACTGTAACACGACAACATTTAATGGAAAAAATGAGCAGATTGAGTTATTTACTTCGGTTTCTGAAGAAGAAACTTGGTTATCGAAACGTTTTGGTCCTTCAAAAGTGTGTTGGTATAATGGTATTGTAAACATTGCTTGGTATCAGTATTACCAACAGTTTCAGACTAAACATATAAGTTAAATTCAGTCAGATTAAGAGGGCCTTAATGTTCTCAAAGACCCAAAACCTGCTTAGTCAAACCAAACTGATTCACAAGAAACAAGAGCTAGATAGAATCTAGATTCTATTCTAGATCTATTAAAAGATGCAAGATATACAACCAATACTACAAGTTTCTTGATCTGGACAACCAATGGATCAAAGAACCTAATTTGGTTACCTGAGGGATCTATTGGATCAGTTTGTAATAGGTAAGTGGAGCAATGAAAAATATTGCAGGCAAACCAGAGAACTTCTGAAGTATCCAATTAGCAAAATAGCCAAGAAATACATGCCCATGTCCAAAACAAAGCTATCTGTTGCTACAGGACACTCAGAAGGAAAAACAATGGACCAAAAATGTGGGCCAAGTACTAAGGGGAGAACCACCCTTCAATAGTTAAAGATACAGACCAAGTAAAGTCGCAGTTCCTTATTAGGAACTTAAATCCAAGCAGTCTCTATACACCTCAAAGAATCGCTCTATATTATGGACAATCAATAGATACAAGACCTTTATTTACTCTCAATTTTCCTCGTCAAAGAGAAATAACAGATCCAGCTCTAAAGACAACAGGGGCTACAGTAAATAGTTCTACCAGATAAGATTTCTGTGTTCTTATCAATACAGTCAGTTTGGAATGTCCGGAATGATATAATGGTGTAAAAAGTCCTCTTGCTTATTCCTTTATGAAAGCAGTTTCATAATATTTATGTACTCTAGAAGTAACCAAAATAGTAACCAAATTTAAAATAATTGACCTAAGAGCATTGTAAAAGCCAAAGAAGGTCTATCCACATTCTGGACAAACCAACAGATCAAGGAACTCCTCGACATCCAGAATTAATTCTATGGAAAGCTGGAAGAGAATAGTGCACTTGTCTCAGAACTTTTATGATTATTAATGTATTGAAAGAATATAAAACATTTGCGGACACAAAACCAAAACGGTAACCAAATTAAAAATAAATGACCCAAAAGCGTTCTGAGTAGCGTACACGGATTTTTGGTCCTCCAAAGCTAAGGCCAGGTCTAAACCAGGTCTATCCACATTCTGGACAAACCAACATACAAAGGAACTTTTCTACATCCAGAATTAATTTTTAGGAAAGCTGGAAAGCTTGTCTTAAAACATGTATGATTATTAATTAATTATGGTGAAGATTTTTTTGGTCAAGCAACTTCTGATCGGTCATAATTAAGCAGTGATGATTTGGGTGGTGTTTTTTTTTCTTTTGATTTTTTTTTTCGGGGTAGGTTTTGAGTTTTTTTTCGGGAATTTATAGAGAAATGATGTGCCTTTTTCGTCAATATTTTAAAATATTCATCAAGGACTTTGTGGCGTGACTTCAAAGTCAAAATTTCATTTTTTTTTTCACGAAAAAAAAATTTGGGTCCGGAAAATAAAGAAACTGTTGGGAAATCGAAAAAGTTTTCATTTCGAACGTATACAGGGTGGGACGAAATTTAAGAATCCGATAATGGCATTTCCTAACTCATTTTGGATTTTCCGGAAAAATGGAAAACGTGTTTTTTTGAAAATCGAATTTTAGCTCCATACTTCCATAACTTGGGTGTTTTTAAAGATATTTTTTTAAATGAGGCCTCGATCGAAAGAGAAAACTTGGGCTTACGACATACTAAATTTTGAAAAAAATCCATAGGCCAGTTTCTTTTTTTTAAGGGTTGAAGTTGAAATTTCGTCAAAAATCGCAATTTTTCAATTTTTCTTTTCTCTTTAAACCTCTATAAATGCCACTTGGTTTAATAAAACCCTTAAACGTTATACATCATTAGATGCGCCCTTTTATCTACTTTTATACCGTATGTTTATTTTTCGATACGCCCTTTTGGTTTTTTTTCACTACTTTTCTTTACACTATAATTTTCTACAACATACCTAAACTAGTTATATAATATACTCAAACTTCTTGTAATGAGAAATATATTTCTTATGTACAATAAACTATTGATTGATTGATTGATTGATTGAATTTCAATTTTTTTCTTTTTATACTTTCAAAAGTCGAAAAATTTGGAAATTTTTTTTCTGGGCAATTAACCCTTTATAAACTCTATTTGAACGTGGAAAAAAATTCGGGAGTTGGGCGGTTAGTTTTTTTGCTATATTGAGTTTTTTGAAAATTGGGGTGGTTTTTGGCCTGTTTTGCAAATTAGGCAAGAGCAGTCTGGCTATCCTATGGAACTCATCGAAACGCCTACAAATACCTGAAACATTGAAGGGTGCTAGGACAGGCCCCTTTTTTTGAATTTTGACCCCTAAAAAATTTTACAACCCTTTGAATTACAAAAATAGTCAAAACTTTTTTCCCTCAGAGTAAAATTTTGATATTTTCTCATATTATTTAGAACCATCTTTATAGTCCAGGCGTGCTGTACCAAAAAATTAAAAAATACGGAATTTCTGAGGCCTGGAATGTAACAGTTGGAGGTGGTAACACATGAAAAAAAAATACATTAACTATTTCAATTATGATTTTAGGGGTGAAAAAGGAATAAAAAACTGAAGTATTGCTGTTTGCGGCTAAAATTGACGTCAAAATGAAAAGTGCCCAATAGAAAAGTTGTAGATCATGTAAAAATCTAAAACTTTTCTGTTGGTAATTTTCTCACATAACCTCAATTTTTCGAGGAAAATGAAAAAAAAAACGATTTTTCCTTTTTAATTTTTAATTTTCCAACGGATTCGCCAATTTTGATGAAACATGGTAAAAACCTACCTTTTTATGTCCAAAATAAACTCGAATTTTCTCAACCTTATAACATAATAATTTTCCGAGAAATTTGATTTTTCTGGAAAAATCTCTTTTTTTTCAACTGTATAGTTTGCTCGGAAAATATTATTGAAAAAGGTTTATCTGGGGCACATTTTTTTCGTTTTTACGTCTACTTTCACATGAAATAAAAAAATACACCTCATTTAAAAATGTGCTCAAAAATGAAAAAAAAAGCAAAAAATGAATTTTGCAACAGCTAAATTTGCAATAATTGTTAAATTTTTGTTATAAAATATTAAAAAATGCATTACATTCTACGGGAAAAATTACAAAAGAAAATGTATTTCATTATTTAGTCGGATTTTTAGTTAATTTGCAATATTATTATAAACATTCAAGTCTATTAATTAAGTTAATAATCCTAAAAAGTTTATGATCATAATTGAAATAGTTAATGTATTTAACTATTAAACTTTAACCATTAAACTATTTAACTATTAAACTTTATTCCTGAATTTTTTCAAAATTTTCACAGCCCATCTTCAGGTTTTTGAGGGCATCTAAAAATACCATTGCAGGTACACCTCTTTAAAGAAAATAATTTTTCCGATATTTAATGAAAACTTTACAATTAAAGATACCAACCACCAATTTTAATTACCTCTAAATCACCTCCAAAAAACACACCAAGAGTTTCGTAAAAAGTTGCATGTACTCACCGATTTCTACACGCTTCTTGGGTTTGTGCACCGAGGCATAAGGATCGCTGCAATACTCTTGTCTGGACGGATTATTGCTGTTTCTCATGTAGTCATCCCCGTGGTTGCTCTGGGTGGTTATGTGCGGATAGGGAGCATAATCGTCCACGGCTCCATAACCGCCATGCGTTATGGGATCGTAGCCGTAATTTTGCCGATCAACGTTCATGTGATGCTGCTGCAACTGATTATTGGAATTGCTTGAAGCCGCAGCCATTTTCATCTGCCATAAAGAGTCCTGCGAATTAACGCTGCCACCGTTGTTGGAGTTGGAGTAACTGTTTTCGATGTATCCCATATTAGCCCCTATAAAAATAATATTTAGAACAAAAATATATTTAAGAGAAGTTTCGACTTACAATCTGTGTTGTTCATGTTTTGCCTAGCTTGGATGTCAGCGTTCGCCACGTGGTATCCGTATCCGTTCTGAGTGGCGTAGACGGATTTTTGGTCCTCCAAAGCTAACGCTAGGTCTAAAGAATGCTCCAAAGCTTTGTTGTCCATACCGGTTGAGGGGTAATAAGGTGGCGGGGCTTGATTTTGCTGCGGGACTATAGTAGGTTGAACGGAATCCATTTCGTAATCTTTAGATTGAGCTTTCTTGGACGACTCCGTTTTCCTGCATCTACAAAATACGTAGAGCAGTCCCACGAAGAGCAATAAAACCACACAGGCGACGATTATTCCTATTAGAGTGGGAGTAGCTATAGCTGCAGCTTCTCGAATGAAACCTGTACCAACTACAGAGAAAGAAAAATTATTAGAAAATATTAGTTACTGATTATCGGGATTTATCTTGGTAAGTTGTTAAGGGTAAACTTACATTCAGCATAAGAAAACTCCCCGCAATGCTCGAGATGGGTCTGAAGGCACAACTTGACTCTGATTCTAGGGGTGTAATCGTCATTGACGCCTATCGGTTCGTCCACCAAGGCTCTACCGTTGAAGAATTTTGAACCCATTTGATCCAAATTTTTCTCTTTGTAAGTAGATGTCAAACCGGATACCTAAAACGAGTTACAAGATATGGTTACAGATAAATCCAGATTAATATTTTTTTTTACAGAAGTGAGTGTAAGAAAATTGATATATTTGGACTAGTAAACATGCTATTTTCTATTTGGAAGCCCAGATAAATGTATTTTTTGGAAATGGTCTTGAAGATGTTGGAAAATATAGCAAGTGGGTTTGTTGGAGATGCTGAATCCACTGGAGCAATCAGTTGTTCAATAAGACATAGAGTTTTGAAAGGATTTTCATGTTCTGTGTGGTTGATTTAGTCTATTTTTATAAATAAAACATTTTTTTAAGATTTTAAGCAAAAAGAAACACTTTTAGTCTTGAAAATATGGAAAATGGGGTTTTTAAAGAAGCTGAATCGACTGGTGCTCGATAGGGTAAGTAGGACATTGTTACATCTAGGTAGAGAAGTTTTTGGGGTGAAGTAATACAGTGGCACTCAAAAGTAGACTTTTTTTAAGAAAGTATCAGGATTTTGGTGTTTTGACGCGGTTTTCGTGTTCTACGGGGTCGATTAAGTGGTTCTAGACTATTTTTGTGGAAAATAAAATTTTGAGCTAAACTCAAAGGCTATATTTGCTAATTTTTAAGGGAAAGACACCTTGTGCCTTGAAAATGCTTGACAATATTAAATAAAATCAGGAAGTTTTCATGTTCTGCATGGTTGATTTAGACTATTTTTACAAATAATCCTTTTTTTAAGATTTTGACTAAAATTCAAAGGCTACTTTTTGAGGGGAAAACACATTTGGTCTTAAAAATACTTGAAAATATGGAAAATAGGGTTTTATAAGAAGCTGAATCGACTGGTGCAATCAGTTGCTCGATAGGATAAGTAGAACATTGTTAAATATAGGTGGGGAAGTTTGTGGGGTGAAGTAATACAGTGGTACTCAAAAGTAGTAGTTTTTTTCAAAGAAAATATGAGGAATTTTGGTGTTTTGACGCGGTTTTCGTGTTCTACGGGGTCGATTAAATGGTTCTACACTATTTTTGTGAAAATAAAATTTTGAGCTAAACTCAAAGGCTATATTTGCTATTTTTTAAGGGAAAGACACCTTTGGTTGACAATTTTGAATGAAATCAGGAAGTTTTGACGGGATTTTCATGTTCTGCATGGTTGATTTAGACTATTTTTACAAATAATACATTTTTTAAGATTTTGACTAAAATTCAAAGGCTACTTTTTGGGGGGAAAACACTTTTGGTCTTAAACATGCTTGAAAATATGAGAAATAGTGTTTTTTAAGAAGCTGAATCGACTGGTGCAGTCAGTTGCTGGATAGCATAAGTAGGACCTTGTTAAATCTAGGTGGAAAAGTTTTTGGGGTGAAGTGATACAGTGGCACTCAAACGTAGTGTATTTTTTTAAGAAAGTATGAGGAATTTTGGTGTTTAGATGCGGTTTTCGTGTTCTATGGGTTCGATTAAGTGATTTTAGACTATTTTAGTGGAAAATAAAATTTTGAGCTATAATCAACTTGCTATTTTTTGAAGAAAAGACACTTTTGGTCTTAAAAATGCTTAAAAATATTGAAAACAGGTTTTTTTAAGAAGCTGAAACGACTGCTGCAATCAGTTGCTCGATAGAATATAAAGGACATTGTTAAATCTAGGTGGGGAAGTTTTTAGGGTTAAATATTACAGTGGCACTCAAAAGTAGTAGTTTTTTTTTTAAAGAAAGTATGAGGAATTTTGGTGTTTTGACGCGGTTTTCGTGTTCTACGGGGTCGATTAAATGGTTCAGGACTATTTTTGTGGAAAATAAAATTTTGAGCTAAATTTAAAGGCTATATTTGCATTTTTTAAGGGAAAGACACCCTCGGTCTTAAAAATGCTTGACAATTTTGAATGAAATCAGAAAATTTTGATGGGATTTTCATGTTCTGCGTGGTTGATTTAGACTATTTCTACAAATAAAAACAATTTTTTCAATTTTGACTAAAATTCAAAGGTTACTTTGGGTTTTTTAAGAAGCTGAATCGACTGGTGCAATCAGTTGCTCGATAGGATAAGTAGAACATTGTTAAATCTAAGTGGGGAGGTTTTTGGGGTTAAATAATACAGTGGCACTCAAAAGTAGTCGTTTTTTTTAAAGAAAGTATGAGGAATTTTGGTATTTTGACGCGGTTTTAGCGTTTGGTCTTAAAAATCTTTTAAATGGCTGTTATTTGAGAAGTAGAATCGACTGGTGCAACAAAATATTCAGAACTGCTTTAAAAATTAAAAAAGGTGATGATTGGAAGCTTTTTGTTTTCTTTCAGAGTATTATTAGAATACTACAATTAATTCTCTCAATTACGTCTCTAATACAAAACTAATTGAAAATAAATCATTGTAAAAGTAAAATGTATGTTTTTATTTCATGATTATTGAATATATTTGGAGGAGCAAAAGTATTCAATACTAAAATCGAGAAGAAATTGATATTTACATGTGTTTGATTCATATTTGAGGAAAGCTATTTTACTTTATCCAATTTCTACTAAACTTAGATACTTTATTTCCAGTTTGAGCATATATATTTGAAAGAGTATGTCCGAAAATATTGTGTTCTTACCTGAAGTTCCATAGTATCGATAACCTGCCATTCGGTAATAGGATGATTCTCGTGACTGACAGTTTCCACCATGGCCACGAGAGGCAGGCAAGTCGAAGGAACATTTATCGATAAAGTATTCGTAGTTTTATCAAACTCAACTCTATGAGCGGTGGGAATTTTACTAACGCGCGTACGTTCGCGAATTTCTTGCGAGTTTTCGCTTATACCTTTAGTATTAACAGCCTTCACCTGCAAATAACGAAAGAAAATTATAATTTAAACAAAAAATAAGATAACAATAAACTTACTTTGAACAGATACGTTTGATACTGTTCCAAATTCGACACGTTACATGGTACGTTTTGATGACAATCGACTTCGTACCAATCAGCGCTTCGCGGTACGTTGTTACACCCCTCCACTATAATATCGTTATCTCCTGGTATTTTTTTATAAGAAACCACGTATTTGGTGTTGGATATACCGCCGTTGAAACCCGGTTCCCATCCTAACGTAACGAAATTCGGACCGTCATACAGCGACGTTAGTTTAGAAGGTTTTTCTGGCGGTCCTTTTGGTTGTAGTTTAATTTTAGTTTCGATCGCTCCTAAATTATTGATCACTTGACAAGTGTATTCACCGTAATCGTGTTTCTTGATGTTGTTGATCTTCAAGATGCTCGTGTGCTCGTCCTGATCGTTGATCGTTTGTACGACGTAGTGTCCTTCGGAGGACGATAGTAAAGGACTCACGTTAGTGCCGAAGAACCATTTGAATTCGGGTTTGGGGTAGGCTTGTACTTTGCACAACACCTCCGCGCGTTCTGATATATCGTAGGCTACTTTGTTGAAGTGGTGCAGGACTATTGGTTCGTCTGGAACATAATTTGAAAGATTAAAAACTGTTTTAGTAAAAGAATCGTATATATTTTCCATTTTTGTTGCTGGAATATGGAGGGGATTATTGGATAACATAACAGCAACTCAAGATTTAAATTTGAAACAACATATTATACATTTTTGGGGTCAGCTCAGCAAAGGCAATTTGGAAATTGAAAAAAAAGGGGGGGTTCCATTTGAAAAAAATGGTACTGACGTCATTACACGAAATTGCTTTACTCTGTATATTAGATTATGATTTGAAACAATAGTAGTACTTTATGGACGCACTGTATAATTAGAAACCCTTTATTTAGTAGATTTAAACTTCTACTTACGTTCAATTTTCAGGAGCATCATGGATTCGGACCTCTTAACCTCATTCTCGAAGGAGCAGGTATATTCCCCTCTATCTATTGGTAAAACTTCGTTTCCATTTGGCCTAGCTTTACCGGTGAATTTCAAAACGCTCTGAACACTCACAGCTCCATTGCTAGTTTCCAAATAATCGGTCTTTACTTCAAACATGTTAGCATCTGCCGTTAATTCCTCTCCATCTTTCAACCACTTCACCATAGGTCTTGGTTTGCCACGAGCGCTGCAAGCCACAGCAAAGTTACTCTCACCCACTCGCTTAATCTCCAACGGTTTTAGTTTGTTTTTAAAATTAGGAGGTACGTGAACTTCCAGAGACACTGAGGCCAGTTCACCAGGACCTAGTTCGTTGGTTGCTTGACAATGGTAGGTGCCTTCGGTGGCTAAATTAGCGTTGGAGATGGTGTACTTCGTACCAGTGGCTAAGATGATGTTTTGCCCGTTAGGGTCGATCTTAAACCAACGATACTGCGGCGCGGGCCAACCTGGAGGCGTAGCAGTACAAGTTAACGTCACTGCGGATCCTTCAGTTGCTATTGGTTTATCAGGCATTATCCTAGCGCGTCCTGGATGGTGTCTCACTAATAAAGCTATGGAAGCGTTACCTACTCGTTCGTTCATCCTTAGAGGCGGAGCACTGGGGCTTATAACGTTGACAGCTCTACAAATATAAGTTCCTGAATGTTCAGCAGTGACGTGGCTGAGTTTTAACGTATCTCCAGTCTGTCGAAAATCTGGTTTGCCGTCTTTAACCCATTCCACGGTGATTGGATCGGGGTTGGAGGTGATGTTGCATTTTATAAAAACAGATTCTCCTTCTTCGGCTTCTTTAGTTTTCGCTTCCAAGGTAACTATCGGTGGATACAGCACGTCTAATGTGATTTCCTTTTCGCCCACTTTACCAAGACCGTTATCTGCCATGCAGGTGTATTTTCCAGCGTCCTGGATGCTGACTCTGTGGATTGTGTGGTTGTACGAAGAGCTGATAAATCTAGAGAAGATATTTTATGTTGTAAGACACTTTTTATACTCGCGATATGTTACAATCGGCTTACCTGTTGTTCCTTGTCCATCTGATGGTGGTAACTTTAGGTTTTGCGTCCACGGAACATCGGAGGGTGGCTTGGGAGTCTCTTTCGATTCGCAAGGGATTTTCCGGGCCTACTTCGACGCGTGGAAAATCTGGAAAGTTAATGGATTTAAATATATTTTATATATTATACATTGGTAACGGTGAAAAACGGTTTTCCGCAACAGCAACATAAAAATATTCGATGTAATGATATTCAAACATTTCAATACTTAAAATATTTCTTAATTGTTTTTATTCATAAACTACCTAAGATATTTAAATAGTTTGGACTTTTGCTCAATCGAAAAACGCCTCAAATTTGAAGGTTAACTTTACGTTATGATAAACTTGTTATCAGAAAAGATGGAAAGCTGATATTTGGACTACTTACAAGAAATTTCCTTGGCTTTTTAGTTTTAGTAATAAAAATTCTCTAAGATTGTCGGTTTTCTTGGTTTGAGCCAAAATGTCAGACCATGTCAAAATACTGCACAATGAGCTAAATAAACTGTTTAGATTTTTTCTGTGAGCTGATTTGTTTTCAAAAGAGCCGAATTATTAGTGTACATGTAAATTTTTAGCTCAATCCGAGATCTATCGAAAATTTTTTTCGAGACGCTCGAGACTAATTTGACGAAGATCAATTTTCGGTTATGATAAAGTTGTAAAAAGTTGAAACAGATGGCCCAGAAATTGTCTTTTTGTAGCAAATTTTCTTAGCTTTTCAACGATCCAAAACAAAAGTTTCTAAAATTACTGGTTTTTTTGTTACGAGCTAAAATGTAGAGGCATGTCATTTTTAGAGATTCCCAAAACAAAAGTCAACTTTGACATGACATATTAAGGAAAATATCCCAAATATCTTAAACGAATTTGGGGCTGTTTTATAGAAAATTTTATACTCTTTTCAATGGACAAGACCAGAACTTGCCAACTATTAGGAAAATTGAGAAAATCCACGAAAACCAAAACGATATCAAAAATGCAAGATATTTTCACAAAAAAAATTATGTTTCTTAAAATTTTTCTGAATCCAGATTCAGTTTCAGGAGGATCGATGGTATAATTTGATGGAAAATTAATTTGATTTTTCAAGATATATTAGAGAGATAGGTCAAGATAGGCACCTGAATGATGGCGTTATAGGAGAAACTGTGTTATTTCGGAACAAATAAAAAAAATTTAAAATTCTTGACATGCAATGGCAACTTTTTCTTTATTAAGGAAAAACGTTGGATGCGTTGAAAGCGAGAAATATTAAATTGTATGTGAATAGTCGTCATTCGCGACGATAAGAATATACCTGCAGCAACAGCAGAAGAAGAAATAAAAAAAAATAAAATAAAAAGAATAACTGGAAAAGTTGTTGACAAACGTTAGGAGAATTTAAAATAGTAAAATGGGCAATCTCCAACGCGATTGTACCTTCTGATGATAGAGATGAGTTCAACGAGAATTTAAGATTCAAGTTATTAAATAACTTTCCCTCATTTACTTCTTCATATTATTCAAAGAAATAACAGTTTAGTGAACGTAGCCCATCTCTACTTTTAAGGTCACACTTCCCGTGTGTAAATATCATGTTTCTGCAAAGAAATCTTAACACTATAACGAGTAGACTTAAATTTCATGAGTTTACGACAACAATAATTCATTTTCTAGACAATACCCGTTTTTGTCAAGCGTTTTAAAAAAGATACATAGAAAAGGGGTATGTTTAATTTAGTATTTAATGTAAGGGATGAAACACTCTATCAAAGAGGGACTACAGATTACAGGGTAGGTAAATGCTGGTACTTCCATAGTTTTCTAAGCAAAATTCTTTCTATAGTAGAATACGTGTTTTTTTCAAAGTCAAATATCCAAAGTTCCCTCTAATCAAACCAGGACTAGATTTTTTCCCAGGATACATCACACATTAACCTCCATTCGTTACGAGTCTCACTTTATACTCAAACTACGACATCGTTAAATTTTTATTATGGTTCTGTTCCAATTAAAAAGGTTTTTATGATTTTTTTTCTTCGCCAAATAATTTCTTGGTCTTTGGTTTTAATTTCATTTTACGCTCTCGCTGATAGGCATCTATATACCGCTCGTTAGGAAGTTTTTGTATCTCTCGGGATGGATTGACATAAAAGTAGGTATATCAATGATGTTAAGTTTTCGATCAATTACACAACATAATTTAACGAAAACCACCAATTAAATAAACGTATGACGTGATATTGAATTGAACGTAGTATCAAATTAGTGTCCTCTTTTTAGTCGCTTTACGCTCAAGGGATAAATAATTGAGTTTGTGCGACAACAACAAAAGTAGAAAATAATTAATAGATATACTTGAAGTTGACAGTGGCGTAGGCAAATCAATAGAAGGATTTTAATAAAACTCTAGCTGTGTAGATGCCTTACAGACTCTGAAACTCTGGACCACTGGAAGCACTTGAAATCCGAAGAAATTAACTATAGTTTATTTGTTTGGAGGGGGCATTTTCATACTCTATAACTTGTCTATACGTAATATTTTCCAGCAGCCATTGAAATTTTCAAGTTCTTTTATCAACCTAGACACTTTAGGGGGAAAAACTTATATAAGGAATAATTCATTTGTGGTAAATTAATAAAACATTTGTATTTGTTTATTTAACTGCGAAATCTTAGATAAATAGGAACAGATGCCTCCGGAAATTTTTCCTTGGGGAAATTTCACCGCAAAACGTTGCGGTCTACCCTAAATATATATTTTTTCCTTTATATTTTTCTCCGGAAAAAGAGAAAAATAACATTAAATGTGGATTTATGTGCTTGGGAGTTTCAGATTTTCCGCTAAATCGCCGTTAATTTGGAAGGGAATGTGCCATCGCTGTTTACCGCTAAATCTGTTGAAGGTAACCGGAATTGATAAAAAATTGTTACAGAACCTGAATTATTCCAAAAACAAATACCAAATACTTTGATAGATTTTAATCTTACATATATAGAAGGAAGGAATTATGAATTTACCCTCTAGAAAGCAGCTTAACTCCGCTAGAAGTATCATATATATTATAATGATATGTTAAGTGAGAGAAAATTTTATATTTAATTAGATTATAATGATTATATCAATTATCTCACGTTGGGCCAACCAAACTATAACAAATGTTTACTCTGTGTGTAATTATTATTGTTTTATACCAATATCAGTATAAATGTTAATTAGAAATATTATAATTATTTATCTTATTAATGAATTGTTAAATTAATTGATTTAACATGAAATATTCTTTATTAATATCGTTAAAACGTTTTATTTTTTTTTTATCTCAATAGATGGCGCTGTATTACTTTTATTTTAAATAATTTTTATTTTATTTCATAATTTTTATAATGATTTAGATTATAATGAGCATGAAACTTCTTTTCCCTAGAGTTAGGATTCAGCTGTCAATTCTTGTTGATTATAATTATTAATTTGTTTGATGTAAAATTTATTATATTTGTTAAATTTATCCTACCTGTATACTTCTCTAGCAACCTATATTATTGAACAAAATATAATAAAACAACTTGTACAATATCGTGAATTTATTATTATTCAAACTTTTAATCGATCTTTAAAGTATATCAAGAGAAATTACCTTTACGCAAATATACAAAATTGTTCACAATCGTGAATACATATAAATTGTCACTTCGATTAAGAGAGAAATTATAAATAGTTTTTGAATTTTTTTGAATTTGCCTCCCAAAATAAAGTTAGTACTCACATTGACATTGTTCACGTGATCCGACGCAGTCCTAAGCGTAGAGATAGTTTTTACAAAATGGCGAATCCAGCCGACCGCTGCTACAATCGTCCCAGAATAATTTCACTTTGTATCAATTTAATTGTGTTAAAATCTTTTACAAGTAAGTGATGGTTATAAAGTGTTGTTAAACTTGTATCAGATGTGAAAATTTATCATACTTGTAGGTATAACTGGATATAACACCTTTATGACCAGTCAACCGGCAAAATTTACAATTATTCCATACAGAAGCACGTATTTCAGAGATGACCAGGAAACAAGAGGGAGCTTTTTGATTGTGCACCGATTATTTATATCTTTTTCAAAAACAATTGAATCTCTAACGACTGTTGCTATGTAAGGTAATAATTTTGGTCTACAATACAAACATAACCTATACTAAAATAATATTAACAATATAATTTTTTTAAATTAAGACATATTTTGAATAATATTTACTTAAATTATCATTCTTATTTATAAAAATCAATATTCACATGTATCCATAGTTGATATTTTGTGTATTTGTTTATTAATTTGCATAAATGTTTATGTTACAACTTTTTATTATTTTAGGGCTTTTAAATGTTATTCTGTGCTTATTTTATTGAAAACTTAATTAAGATCATTTAATAGTCCTTTTAAATACTATTTTGGATACTCAAAATGTGAATTATTGAAAATACTTATTTCAAAATTAATCTGCACTTTGACATATAAATTTTGATAAATATTTTTTAAAATTTTGATAATGCTGTAAATATTATTCTTATATACAATTTTTAATCAGAATACAGTATAAAAAAATAAAAACATTATAATATAACCTTTTGTTAATTAAAATAATACAATTTTAGATTTGACGTTTAGTCTTTATATGTACATTATTGTACTTTCTTTGGAGCACCACACAGATAAATTCTATGTCTTTTAATACCATAGGCACTCTGGGTTTTTCAACACTGAAGTTGTCTTTTTGGGCATTCACTAGCAATTATGATTTTGGGGCACATTTGTACTAACAAGAGGCATAATTCAAAGTCTTATCTTTGTCCGTATACTTTAGTACACAACATTCAAAAAAAGGCAAGTAGTTTTTTCTTATGCTAATTTGTACAACCTAACTAAATTATACAATTGTTTGTTTTAAATTCACTATAAGTAATTTTATTATATTTTGTTGTTTTTAGATTTAAGTTTGAAGAGTTTAATGTAATATACTATGAAAATTTGTAATCATCTTTACATTATTGGAACGATTCATCAAAATCATAAAGAAAGAATGTCATATAGATTCCAACTCTAGATAATTATTTTTAAATTATAATATCTACACTAATTACTTGTCATAATGTTTAAAAGATTAGTAAATCAATTAATAATATCCTTTTTTAAATTGATAATGAAATTGGTGAGTTAATTTATATCATTGTTTGATTATATTTGAATTATTATTCTTTTTAACAAACTATTATTATTTTTAACTAAATTATTATTGATTAATTCTTATATTTATTATTTCATTATAATATATAATATAATCTAATTACTTCAAGTTGATTATGAATATAGTAAAATGTCTCCTGTAGATACACCGCTGGTTTATTTTAATAATAATTATAGTTGGTGCTGTTATTAGAAATATTGAACAAGATCCAGATATTTAATTATCACTCTCATAAATAGGATTACATGAATAGTTTACGTCTTCGGCGCAAAAATCGATATCCGCCGAAAATAACTAGATTAATGTTTAATTGGATTAAACGCAGATGCGAATTTTTGAATTTGAAAGACCTCCTTTCCCAATATAACCAGCCGTAAGGTGTTACCAGGAAATTACACTAAACAGGTATCAGAAACGTTAAAATATTTATGAAAGGTTTATGCTAAATTTCACGCTTTTTTTCTCTTAGAAATTATAAACATTTCTACAAATATTATATTTTCGATAAGATGATGTAGAGAAGAACTGACGCGAGGTTAACACATGTTAGATAAATATTTAAAAAAGAGATCTAAACATCCGGTATGTATGTTTTTACGAACATTGGGTCTTGATGTTACCAGATGTTTTTGTGCGGGACAGTAAAGAGAGTAATATAGCAGTAGTTAAATTAGATGTAAAATACCGCGCTTTTGATGAAAATGCCTAGGAAAATTATAAAAGTATTAAAAGGACGGAAAAGGACACGAATAAATATTTGGTTGAAGACGATTATTTATACAGTGCGGTCCATATGTATGGAATAAATTCATTTGTAGCGTTATTATGTACTATATGAAAAAAACCTGAAACAGGTCGATTTTTATTCTTAAATTGAGAATTTACAGTATGAAAATATTATTCCCCTCCAGCACCCCTTTCGGAATTATAAGCACCCCCTCGAAAATTTTAAATTATAAAGGGGGTCGTGTGGCACTTCATTGGAAAGGGATTTTAGTTCTCTGTTCAGCAATATAAAGTTTTTTAAGTTTGGTGCAATCATAACTGAGAAAATTGATTTTTAAGATGTAAAATTTTGATAATGTCTCTAACACAAAACTTTACGTAGAATGAAGATAATAATGTCACATAATGATTAGAATGTGTTTTTCAATGTATTTGACACTTAAATTAAATGTTCAAAATGACCACCATTCACTTCTTGACAATAACCGAGGCGATATTGTTTGGTCTATTAAAATAACTTTAGAAATAATCAGGTATTTTCGTATCTGTTCTGCTAAATATTAGGAAAAAACTTTGAAGATATTAAAATAATAGTCAAAAAACTAAATAAACAATTGATATAAATCTAGTAGGCTGCTGTCATTCAGGTATTTAAAGTTACTAAAAGACGTCAGTATAATATTTGTGCGCGTATTAAATTTAATTATGGCTCATTTGTCCGAGACTCAAAGAATAGACATTTTAATTATGATTGGTTGTGGTAATAAAACCAAAACTCAAAAGGAGGTTTGTGAAATTTTTAATATTAAATACCCTGGTCAACACGTTTCGCAGTCTACAGTTAGCAAAATTGAAAAAAAGTTTCGTGAAACTGGACATGTAAAAAATATTGAAAAACCAGGTAGAAATGTTCAATTTACTGATGAAAAAAAGTTAGATGTACTTCTAGAGATTGAGGAAAATCCGCATAAGAGAATTCGAGAACTTGCCGCCGACAATGATGTAAGTAAATCATCTATTTTGAGAGTTCTGCATAAAGAAAAATACCACCCTTACAAAGTTCAGTTGGTTCAGGAGTTAAATGAAGATGATCCTGATAGAAGGCAAGAATTCTGTGAATTGATGATGGATAGAATGAACGCAGATTTGCAGTTCATAAACAAAATAGTTTTTTCTGATGAAGCGACGTTTCATTTAAACGGAACGGTTAACAAACAGAACTGTAGATATTGGAGCAGAGAAAATCCTCACTGGATGTGTGGGGCTCACACTCAATATCCTAAAAAAGTTAACGTTTGGGCTGGTATCATTAACAATAAAATTATTGGCCCTTATTTTTTTGAGGGCACAGTTACTGGTGAGGTTTATCTAGATTTTTTGATTCACATTTTAGTGCCTACATTACAAAGAGTTTTTCCTGATGTTAATCATCCAAATGAGATAGATCGATCTATTTACTACCAACAAGACGGAGCTCCACCGCATTTTGCACGTACTGTTAGAAATTATTTAAACGAGGTTTTTCCCAATAGGGGGATTGGAAGACGTGGGGCGATCGAATGGCCGGCTAGATCCCCCGATTTGACTCCTCTCGATTACTTCTTATGGGGTTATTTAAAATCTAAAGTATATTTTAATAGACCAAACAATATTGCTGATTTAAAAGTTAGGATAACGGAAGAAATTAATAAAATAACCCCCGAGGTCATACAAAATGTTGTACGAGAATTCCAATATCGCCTCGGTTATTGTCAAGAAGTGAATGGTCGTCATTTTGAATATTTAATTTAAGTGTCAAATACATTGAAAAACACATTCTAATCATTATGTGACATTATTATCTTCATTCTACGTAAAGTTTTGTGTTAGAGACATTATCAAAATTTTACATCTTAAAAATCTATTTTCTCAGTTATGATTGCACCAAACTTAAAAAACTTTATATTGAACACAGGACTAAAATCCCTTTCCAACGAGGTGCCACACGACCCCCTTTGTAATTTAAAATTTTCGAGGGGGTGCTTATAATTCCGAAGGGGTGCTGGAGGGGGATAATATTTTCATACTGTAAATTATCAATTTAAGAATAAAAATCGACCTGTTTCAGGTTTTTTCCATATAGTACATAATAACGCTACAAATGAATTTATTTCATACATATGGACCGCACTGTATAAAAAACTACAAGCTAAAAGAATTTAAAATATTCTAAATAATAATAGTGCCTACAATAAAAGGAGACTGACGGTAATAAACCACCCTTTCTGGGACTTTCTGCGAAGAACATTCAAGATTCGTCGTTGGATTACCACCAAGATACTACAGCCGAATTGTTCGAAGATTGGTTCGAAAACACTTTACTGCCAAATATTCCCCCGCATAGTGCCATAGTTATGGGCAATACCACATTTTTGATGTTTTTAATTAGTTCATTTAAAACATTGGTGACATATTAGTAGTGCTGTTCCTAGTGATATTAAAAAACTACAGCAATACTAGTTATAAACTACAAATAGTAAAACTCCGGATATTTTAAAGTTCCAGCACCCTTAGAATGAAAAATTGAACGTTAAAACCCAAAAAACTACATTTGAATTATTCAAAGTTGTTTTAAATTATCTTTGACACATCCAACAAATTATTTATTGAACTGATTATTACTCATCTTTCAAATAATTGAAAAATGTTTGTTTACTTTTCCGCAAGTTAAAATACAACGAAGATAATTTTCAGGAGCGTTCCTTGTGTGTGTTTCTTGCTAACAGCGTCCAAAAAAAAACGTTTTGCAAGCCAGACGAATTTAGACTAAACAATTCGAGATTTATGAAGTACTAAACTAAAATGTTTGACATTTTATGACGGATACAGGTATCTGGAAATCGTACTGACCTAATTTTTATGTTTACCAACAGCAAAAAGTTCCGAAAGAAAGATTTAATTATCGATTACATTTCACCATCCGAATCAACTTCCTCCAAAGTATCGGATATCGAAAAATTGGAAGTAAAGGTTCAACCAAAGCAAAAAAAAATTCTCCCGGAGCAAAAGAACCGTCCCTTTGGCTAATAAGTCATTCGTTTGAAAGCTTAATAGTCCGGTATTTGAACATAACACACCTTTTTTTGTATTTCAACATACTGAATCTTATTAAATGTCTCACTTTTACTTGAAATCAAACTTTCACAGTGACTTTCTTCTCATTATCGTTTCATATAAATAAAATCTATCGATAATTCTGGTAATAAAAACAATTGACTTACAGTTAACGCTTAGGGTCATAGTGGAAATTAATTTCTTATCATCGTTGAGGGCTCGGTTCCAAACTTCGCATCTGAAAACTGCTTCGTCGTCATCTTTTGTAGGGTTGATGATTAGGGTGGCAACTGTGGGCTGGTCTCTCGATCCCCCGTTTTTCAGCTCAGTCTCCAAAGGATATTGCGAACCTGTAACAACAAATAGATTTTATCGAGTGCATTTTTTTGTCAACCGGAATATTGTAAGCCGCTCCGTCGAGGCAATTTGACGTTTTTGTTGAAGGAAAATCAAGATTCTTTTAAATAAATTACGGTTTCAATTATTATTTATACATTTAGGTACAGGAAATCCGTAAAGTATACAGAGTTTGATCGTTTGAACTGGATCTAAACGACATATAGAATGATACACTCGTTATAAAAAGTATGGCATAATTTTAAAAATTGAATTATGATGTAAAATAAAATATAAAATATCACTAAGAATAATAAAACTCTTCGTTTCAACGTAACTTCCAAGTTTATTTGAAAAATTTTAAATTTCAATGACGGCCGTTTCGCTAAGAAGCATCGTCAGACGAGTTTTGAATCTCCAATTTCGTATTCTTTGAGCCAGGAATTTTTTGCAATTGTCGACTATGATAGCTTGCATTGTCCATTACTATAACGCTGTTTGGCGGAATGTTTGGTAACAGACAATTTTTAAACCAATCTTCAAAAAGCTCTGCTGTCATATCTTCGTGATAAACAACACAAGAGTCCTTAATATTTTTGGCGTTTGGGATCCAACCATTTTCTGATCCTGCGTGTAATATTGTGATTATCTTCCCTTTATTTGATGGCGCTTTTGTTTTACACTTATCAGAGGAATCAGGCCATCCTTTGGACAGGGTGTCATGCGTGTCAAACCACGTCTCGTCGAGGTAGAGTATTGGCCGATTTTCAGACCGGTATTTTCTTATTGACGTTATATATTCAGAACGCTAGTTTATTAAACGTGTGGATTCCATTATTACTTGTCTCTTGTCAATTTTGCAATATTTAAAGCCCATTGCAGACAGAGCTCGCCAAAGAGTAGTGAGGCCACAGTTGATGTGAGTTTCGTCATTGATGAGCCGCTGTTTTAGACTTTTGATTGTAGGGACACGCTGCTCATCGTACATAGTGTAGATTTTTCGCCTTATCAAATCTTTTTCCCAGTCGTCTAGACTTTTTGTGACACTGGAATCTTTACGCTTTTTTCTTGATTCCATGGAATTTTCAACAATTCGTCTAACTGAAGTAAGAGGCACCTTCGTCAAATTACTGGTTACTCTTGCTGCAGCACCCGCGTTATATCCTTGTTGAAGTAAGGAACTATACACATTTGGTTTGGATTTGGATTACACAAGTGAACTGATAAGATGCAATACCATATATTAAAATGTTAAATTTTTCGTTTATATTTTTTATCTATAAATTTTTCGTTAAATTGACTAGTTTAGGAGACAAAGCTCATCTTTTCTTGGAAGGTCCCACAATCTTCCTACCCTCAACTAACTTTCCAACGGACTAATACATTTTTCGTTTCGGTAAAATTTAATTCGGTTAATAAACCAATTTCCGCACCCAGATTTTTAAAACAATTAATCTGGGTTGTAATTGTAAATGACGCCCTCATATCTCTTTGTCTAGAAATCTTTTATGAAACCATCAACAACAAAAAAAACGTAAAATTCGTTCTCCCATTTAAATTCATTTAACTGCACAACCGAGAGAGCCTCAGTTAATGCGCTTCATTTAAAAAAAAAAAATCTGTTCAATTTAGATGCACAAAATTGCATTAAGTGCTCCACTCGGTACGAAACACATTTTATAAAAATGCTAAATACTCAATTCCACAATAGGACCACACTCTTTTGTTATCCTCGAAAAGGACAAATTTTTTTCATCTTTACGTGGATAGTTTTCTGCAGACATTGGGGTTTTCATTGCAGTTTTCTTTAAGTGTTATGCCACTGACTTTAAGAAGGAATAATTTTTTTTATTTTGTACATTTCTCAGTTGTCTACATTATTTTGCTTTCAGTCCGAGTTTAGTAAATAATCCTTTCGCCCTAAAAGTAAACTTTTAACGTGCTTTACCTTTGTCTATAAAAGTAAAGGGTTTTAAGCAACAGGACCTTACCCAGTCCTTATCCTATTTACACTTCCCCATTAAATTACCAGGACTTATTTATCCAAAAGGAAAAAGTTAGAAGGACGACAAAATGTCTTTTAAATAACAAAAAAAAAATGCTTTTTATAAGATACTAAAACTGAGAGTGCACTTAAATGACTAGCATATTATGTTATTTGAGGTTAAGAGAATAAATTTGAAAGCTATGGAGACCTGTACGATTTCGTCAACTTAGTGAGTTTTTCAGTTATTTTTATTAATAACTTTTCTATTTTCAATTTTAGGTTAAAAAGTACTGGTAACAAAGTTGTATAAAATTTAAATTGCTAAAAATTATTATCTATGAAATTTTCTGTCCAGTTGCTGGTTTACGTGATACGACGCGAAAAACGTTTCCATCCCTTTTTTGCTTCCAATGGACTATGTTATTTGAAGATACAAAAAATAAGGAAAAGAGGTTGATTGTTATATGGGATAAACATATATAGTATATAAATCACTATAACAGTAGTAAATTTAAGTAAGAGTTCGACGGGAAGGAAAAAAAGTATCAAGATTTGACCCACTTTTCTCATTTTGCCGATTTCTCAATCCCACTTTTTTATTTCTTGTATACTAAATCTGTAATCCAAATAAAAAAAATACACAAACTATTTTCTTATTAATCTTATACAGCAATGATTATATTTTGTAATAGTATATGTATTTTCCTTGCAACCGTTTTCCAATTCGTAGAAAGCCAATAAACCATTTATTTGCGTCTTAAATATTTTATAAACCGACTGAAAAAAATCCTAGAATTGTTGTATCATACGGAAACGTTGGTGTAAGAAAGTCACGTTCCAATTTAAAGCAATCTAAACGAGTTTATCGTTCGGGAAACTCTATACATGTTGCAATAAAGTTAACAAGTTTAGATTTCAAAAAAATGATAACAAAATTTTAAAAATGATAGAAATTATTTGATAGGGCCTCAGTTGTCTGGAAAAAAGCTTTTCAAACATCTTTAAATTGTAAATATCTTTTTAAATATTGGACCAAGCGTTAAATATATTTCCCAGGTTAATTGTATTTGGTCACAGCCTCAAATAACTGCAGTAGATATTTTTGCAACTCAATCAAAATACAGATCTAGCCCCTAGATGAGGCACTGTTTAGTAAAGCTTCAAATGGGTCATTCTAGACTTCTGGTGACCTTCAAAGCTAATCCCTAGATGAGTAATTATTTGATGTGACCTCAGATGTCTGGAAAAAATCTTCTCAAATATCTGTAAAGTGTAAATATCTTTTTAAATATTGACCAAGCGTTAAATATACTTCCCAGGTTAATTGTATTTGGCCAGAGCCTCAAATAACTGCAGTAGATATTTTTGCAACGCAACCAAGCTACAAATCTAGCCCCTAAATGAGGAACTGTTTAGTAAAGCTTCAAATAGGTCATTCTAGACCTCTGGTAACCTTCAAAGCTTATCACTAGATGAGTAATTATTTGATAGGGCCTCAAATGTCTGGAAAAAAGCTTCTCAAACCATCTATAAAGTGTAAATATCTTTTTAAATATTGGACCAAGCGTTAAATATACTTCCCAGGTTAATTGTATTTGGTCAGAGCCTCAAATAACTGCAGTAGATATTTTAGCAACTCAATCAAAAAACAAATCTAGCCCCTAGATGAGGCACTGTTTAGTAAAGCTTCAAATGGGTCATTCTAGACTTCTGGTACCTTCAAAGCTAATCCCTAGATGGGTAATTATTTAATAGGGCCGCAGATGTCTGGAAAAAAGCTTCTCAAACATCTTTAAATTGTAAATATCTTTTTAAATATTGGACCAAGCGTTAAATATACTTCCCAGGTTAATTGTATTTGGTCAGAGCCTCAAATAACTGCAGTAGATATTTTTGCAACTCAATCAAAAAACAAATCTAGCCCCTAGATGAGGCACTGTTTGGTAAAGCTTCAAATAGGTCATTCTAGACTTCTGGTACCTTCAAAGCTAATCCCTAGATGGGTAATTATTTAATAGGGCCGCAGATGTCTGGAAAAAAGCTGCTCAAACATCTTTAAATTGTAAATATCTTTTTAAATATTGAACCAAGCGTTAAATATACTTCCCAGGTTAATTGTATTTGGTCAGAGCCTCAAATAACTGCAGTAGATCTCTTTGCAACTCAATTAAGCTACAAATTTAGCCCCTAAATGAGGAACTGTTTAGTAAAGCTTCAAATGGGTCATTCTAGACTTCTGGTGACCTTCAAAGCTAATCCCTAGATGAGTAATTATTTGATGTGACCTCAGATGTCTGGAAAAAATCTTCTCAAATATCTGTAAAGTGTAAATATCTTTTTAAATATTGACCAAGCGTTAAATATACTTCCCAGGTTAATTGTATTTGGTCAGAGCCTCAAATAACTGCAGTAGATATTTTTGCAACTCAATCAAAAAACAAATCTAGCCCCTAGATGAGGCACTGTTTGGTAAAGCTTCAAATAGGTCATTCTAGACTTCTGGTACCTTCAAAGCTAATCCCTAGATGGGTAATTATTTAATAGGGCCGCAGATGTCTGGAAAAAAGCTTCTCAAACATCTTTAAATTGTAAATATCTCTTTAAATATTGAACCAAGCGTTAAATATACTTCCCAGGTTAATTGTATTTGGCCAGAGCCTCAAATAACTGCAGTAGATATTTTTGCAACGCAACCAAGCTACAAATCTAGCCCCTAAATGAGGAACTGTTTAGTAAAGCTTCAAATAGGTCATTCTAGACCTCTGGTAACCTTCAAAGCTTATCACTAGATGAGTAATTATTTGATAGGGCCTCAAATGTCTGGAAAAAAGCTTCTCAAACCATCTATAAAGTGTAAATATCTTTTTAAATATTGGACCAAGCGTTAAATATACTTCCCAGGTTAATTGTATTTGGTCAGAGCCTCAAATAACTGCAGTAGATATTTTTGCAACTCAATCAAAAAACAAATCTAGCCCCTAGATGAGGCACTGTTTGGTAAAGCTTCAAATAGGTCATTCTAGACTTCTGGTACCTTCAAAGCTAATCCCTAGATGGGTAATTATTTAATAGGGCCGCAGATGTCTGGAAAAAAGCTTCTCAAACATCTTTAAATTGTAAATATCTTTTTAAATATTGAACCAAGCGTTAAATATACTTCCCAGGTTAATTGTATTTGGTCAGAGCCTCAAATAACTGCAGTAGATATTTTTGCAACTCAATCAAAAAACAAATCTAGCCCCTAGATGAGGCACTGTTTGGTAAAGCTTCAAATAGGTCATTCTAGACTTCTGGTACCTTCAAAGCTAATCCCTAGATGGGTAATTATTTAATAGGGCCGCAGATGTCTGGAAAAAAGCTTCTCAAACACCTTTAAATTGTAAATATCTTTTTAAATATTGGACCAAGCGTTAAATATACTTCCCAGGTTAATTGTATTTGGTCAGAGCCTCAAATAACTGCAGTAGATATTTTTGCAACTCAATCAAAAAACAAATCTAGCCCCTAGATGAGGCACTGTTTGGTAAAGCTTCAAATAGGTCATTCTAGACTTCTGGTACCTTCAAAGCTAATCCCTTGATGGGTAATTATTTGATAGGGCCTCAGATGTCTGGAAAAAAGCTTCTTAATCATCTGTAAAGTGTAAATATCTTTCTAAAAATTGACCAAGCCTTAAATATAGCTCCCAGGTATTTCAAAGGATCTTCAAATGGCTAGAGTAAATCTGGAACTCAACCAAATCCTAGCCCCTAGATGGGGTAGTCTTCAAATCTAATCCCTAGATAAGTAATTACTTCTTATGGCCTCAAATATCTAGAAAATAGCTTCATAAACATTCTTATATTTCTTATTGTATGAAAACAAAATGTCTCCTATTTTTCCTGGACTATTACTCAGAGCCTCGGAGACGAACAAGAGATCGAAGAAAAGAAAATAAATGAAAACTTTGTTAAGTAATCACAAATAGTTAAAAAAAATGAGAGCTGAAAATAACAATTTTTAAAATTGTTCATCAAATCCAAAGATCAATAATAATTCCTAAACTGAGAGACGCCCATGTTCGGAAACAACAAAGTAAATATGCTTATACTGCGTATAAATATAAAATATATTTATAATTTGCAGTGTTGTTTTCCATGCTATTTAGCAATTTATATTTATATATATAGACGAGAAGGGGTTGGTAAGCGGGAAGGGAGAGAGGAGGTTATAGCGATGCATTATATACAAAAAGGTCTGATAAAACTATTTTTAGTAGCGTGTAATAATTCATGTTTTATCTGCGGACCGCCTTTGCCCTCTTTATTCTAATTTTAGTGCTGTTTTTAAATGATTACAACATTATGGTTGCTGATATTCGTTTGTATATATATTTTTAATAACCATAGTGAACCGCGTTAAGGGAAAATGGGAATTCCCTTTGAAAAAATGTATGTTATGTGTCACTAGACGTACGTACATGCACACAGGACACTTAGGAATAGAATAAACAGGGTCTACAACAAATGTAGTTTGTACATTTTTATATAATAACATTTTTAGACACATTTTAGACCCTGTTTTTCTAGATCCTAGTTAGCTGGAAGAAACCGCACCCTAGCACAGATAGTAACTACATTGTTGACTCTCTAGCTAGAGAGGCTGTTTGGTTGACAATCTTTGGACCCATTATTGATAGGCATGTTGAGGAGGGAACATCTCATTGCCATCAGCATGTGTATCAGGAAGAAAAAAAGAAGAAAAAGAAGGTTTGTAAAATTTTTAATAATACACACCCTGGTGAAATTGGACGTGTAAAAAATATTGAAAATATGGGAAGAAATGTTCAATTTACTGATGCAAAAAGTAAGATGTATTTCTAGAGATTGAGGAATATTCGCACCCTTATAAAGTTCGGTTGGTTCAGGAATTAAATGAAGATGATTCTGATAGAAGGCAAGAAACCTGTGAATTGATGTTGGAAAGAATGAACGCAGATTTGCAGTTCATTAATAAAATAAAAAAGTTAACAAACAGAGCTGTAGATATTGAATGTGTCAGACTGACACTTAATATCCTATAAAGGTAACGTTACAGTTATAAATTATTAGAAATTTATACATATTCACAGCATTAGAGAATTAAGTTTTTGTGTAACTTTAACTAATTGTAATGCTTCAACTGTCTTGAAACAAAAAACTGCAGCTGTAAACACACTTCTCTATTTATAGGCGCATTTTGCGTGGAGAAAATTCGATGATGTATGAATTTGGTATTATGATAAATTATAGTATGTACAAAAAGTACGAGAAGTAATAAACCCTAATTAAGTATGCAAAACCTTTACAGGGAGCACCATGAAATTTTTGATAAATCTCTTACTTTAAATTACATTTCTTCCGTAAATCTAAAAACCAGGTAGATCGACCCCGTATTTGTTTCAGTTGTAGCAAAGTTTAGGGTTTCTTCATTGTTAAAGGATTAGCAGTTAAGCAATAACGCAGTGGTGTGTATTTTGGGAAAAAAATACGTTTTAATTATAATATAATAAAAAATGAAAAGAAATAATTATTGGAATACGTTTATTACTTACATTTTATTCTATATCCGACTCGGAAGAGGAAGAATCGTTGTTGACATTAATAATAATAGGGTCGATTAAATCATCACAAATATTGTCAATTTTCCACATATTTGCCTCTACTTTGATAACATGCTCGATACAGTTTGTCCAATTTTCCTTACTAACATGACTTACAGCACTCTCAAACAATTTCACAACATCGTTTATTTTAAAAGTAGTATTTTTTTCCAACTTCCCCCTTTACCTGATCCCATATTAATTCTATGGGATTAAGTTCACAATGATAAGGGGGAAGTCGAAGAACTGATATACCACGAGAAGAAGCCATTTCTTCTACAATGTAGGTTTTGTATTTATTCTTGTTCATTTTTGCAATTCTGTAAAGTTCTTTCCTTAGTGGATCTTTTGGAAACTTAATATTTTTTTCGAAATAAGCTGTGCTTTACGCCAACGACTTGTTGCTTGCTTGCTTCTCGTAACCGTGAATGGTAACTTGCGTTGTCTATAACAATAACAGCCCATTTTGGAATCAGATCCAACATTTGAACAAACCATTCCTTGAAGACATCTCCATTCATATCTTCGTGATAGTGCCCTGTGCGTTTTGAAATAAAAGTTAATAATCTACCATCAACAAAACCTTCAGAATTTCCAACATGGACAATGATAAGTCTTTTTCCTTTTCCAGATGGTGGCTGCAAACCTAAAGACAAACCTTCCACGAATGCCTGCCATCCGCTTTTAATGTTTTCATCTTGCCAAGATTTGAAAACTGTTTATCCATGTTTCGTCTAATTAGAAGATTTTCAAATTTTGTCCTCTGGCATGTCGAATGCTTCTTGAATAGTCTCTTCTCCAAAAAAAACTATTTACGGTTTATCTATCAAGAGAGATTTTCTATTATGTTTTGTATATCTGAAACCCACATCTTTCAAAAGTTTGCATAATGTCATTCTGGAGAATTTTGTATAGTCCGTATCTTCTTGCAATGATGTCATAATTTTGTCGTGTTGGAATTTTCTTTCGTAAGTAAAATCCATGGACTTTACGCCTTAGTCTTTGTTTTAATGACTCATCGATCTCAATTGGTATTCGGCCTGAAGGAGTTTTAGGGGGTTGAAGAGTTCCATTCTTGCTTTCTTTTAGTAATCTATAAATTGATGATTTAGCAACATACAACATAGCAGCCGTTAATTTCACAATATCATCAACACTTGCACTTGGATCCTTGTTTTTCAATTATATATAACAATTCAATATCAGAGTTTTTTCATTTAAAGATAATGGACCTGTTTTTGGTCCTTGGCTTATCGACATTGTTTGGTACTTGCACAATTAACATTCAACAAATGTTTTAAATATATTCCAATTGTTTACAATATTATGAAAACCATAGAAATTCATACAACTTTACTCAAAGAACTAATAC
Source organism: Ophraella communa (assembly GCA_035357415.1). Classification (NCBI taxonomy): domain Eukaryota; kingdom Metazoa; phylum Arthropoda; class Insecta; order Coleoptera; family Chrysomelidae; genus Ophraella; species Ophraella communa. The sequence goes on along the minus strand of CM068987.1, from coordinate 28,157,621 downwards.
TAAGTACTGATTTAATGTACCTACTTTCTTTTAAAATAATATTCCCGATAATGTTTCTAAGAAAACTGGGTTGTTTGGAAAATCCCTCTCAACAATCGAATAATCTGTAAATAGGTGTAATCGTATTAAGCCGATTACAGTGTAGGCCACTTGCCATTTAAAATTTCTGAGAAAAATTCCCCAAACACTACATATAGGAGTAATACAAATAAAAAATATTCATTTTGCTTCTTTGAATTTAATAAAAATTGTAACGATATCTTGCTATCTTGGCTTTAATTAATTTTTTAAAAATATATTTCATTGTAATTTATTTGTGGCAATATTCAAAGTTTGAATTAATCTTGTTTCAAAAAGAACAAATATATATAAAATAATTATTATTACAGATTGGTTTTGTTTTCTATTATGAATAAACTGTGTTGCCTTTCTTTATCAAACTTACTAAAATGTATGTACCTCTATCACTTTTTTTTATTAAAATTAGTACATTCCGTTACCTCTGACCTAAATCGTATATTCTTTAGCATAGCTGCAACTCATTCGTTCAATACAAAATGTACCTTACGGTATACCCTCTTAAAATATATTTTGGTACGTCTATGAAATCTACTTAAATGAATGATTTATTACTCCTTGTCCTTTCTATATAGACTATAATCACTGCGTGCCGAGCGAAGCGAGGTTATACAAAATAGAGAATACCAAAATAGCTTCGGTTATTATCAAGAAATAAAAATAAAAAAACGCGAAAAACTCATTTTAAGTCTAATTCTCCTGGACTATATACCTCTATCAATATTAAAACTTTTTGTTAACCGCATTCTCGTACACATTTCACCAATATTGACCTACTACTTACAACAAATACAGATAGAAATCCAATATCTGGTCATATAATGGGAATAGGATCGAACACAACTAATTCAAGTTAATTCACTTGTTTCTTGGCTTTTGTAAACTTTAATGGACTTCTCCTTTTCCGTTGTATGTACATATGAAAATTTTAACTAAAGTGTAATGGAGGTCAAAGTAAATTACTGCCGAAACTTTGGTTCTTATGGTAAACAAAACCTAAACCGATGCCTCCGGATCTCTTCACCTTTTGTTCCTTTCTTTGTCTTTGCGATTACAACGTAGATTTTATTGTACCGGGGTGTGTTGTAAACTTATTTTCGTGGGAAATTGAATTGTAAAGAAAAACTTGAACTGTGAATTTAAAAAACCGAGATTACTTACTTCCGAAGACTGAACGGATGCGTGAGTATACATCTATGGCGTGCCAGTAGTCTTTATTTGTATTTTAATTCGATCTCCGCTAGTGTGTTTCAAAAAAATTGTCTGCTCGTTTCCTGTCATTCACACAAATTTTTCTTTCTATTGTATTGTTAAGTTTAACCGTGAGAATTTAGCTGCCGTTCGGTGATATTTCAGAGTTTAATGAAGAAATTACTTTTGTAAATCCTCATAATCTTTAAACTATGGCGTTGTGTACGCTACACAGATACCGTTTTTGTTTGCTTAACGAGTTTAACAACAATGTTAAACTATGCAGGATAGGCTTAAGAGCATACCTACAGAATTTTTCCTTCATCTGCGAGTAGGCGAAATAGAATTCAAAAGACGCGCAGGGTCGCAAGAATGAAATTTGTGCGTTGATATGCTAAATTTATAAACATGTTTTAATTGAGTTTTAAATTAATTATAATAAATTTTTCGCTTTGCTCGGCACGCAGTGCGTTATTTGTTTAAAAGTATTAGCTGCTGATAGCTTGAAATCTAGAAACATTGCACAACGAATATTTCAGTAAACCACGTGAATTTTCCAAAGAAAACTCAGTTCATTTAAAAAATAGAAGACGGAATCTTCCTGGTTAGATTTAAAACCATTCTATAAGAAAATTTTTTTTTTGAAAACTATTCAGTAGTTTTTCCAGAATTTGAGAAATACTTTTGTATACTCGAATAATTTGAGGTAAAATACGTTTCACAATAATTCGTTGACTCGGTACCTGACCTTAGGGGATTAGTAATGAAAGGTTATAAATTTCTCACTGTACAGTAAACATTAACAGATCCGTAATCCGGTTTTCAAAATAGATTTAAATAAAACTCAGTAACATTTACTAAAACTTAAATTTATTTTGTAAAAAAAATCACGAAATTTTTTAAAAACAAACAAACAAATTTTAAGTTTATTTATTAATTGAAATTAAACAAAACTGTTGAAACTTACGTATACGTATACGCTTTGGTCTATTTCATCTAATTGGCAGATGTTGTCAAAAAATGTTTCAAATAAAAAAGATGTAGTTTAATCATGGCCACATTTTAAAAATATTTTGTACTACAGGGTATCCCAAAAATTGATTTAAATAAAACTAAGTTAACATTTACTAAAACTTAAATTTATTTTGTAAAAAAAATCACGAAATTTTTTAAAAACAAATTTTAACTTTATTTATTAATTGCGATTAAACAAATGAACTTATTCTACATTATTTACAACTATTTAATCTAAATGTAGTTCAGTATCACTATCGTCTTCATTTAAATTAATAACTAAGGGTGCTACAGTTACATTAACATTTCGATATGTACCTTCAACCTTAATAACATGCTGAATCGAATTTTTCCAGCTATCAATGGGAATATTACTTGTCACATTTGTGATTAACTCTATAACACTTGAGTTTAATGTGGGTGAAATGTTTTCCGATCTAACTTTGGATTTTAGCTGATGCCACATATGTGTTCTATAGGATTGAACATGCAATAATATGGGGGAAGCCGTAAAACTGTGTGTCCCATATTTTTAGCAATAGTATCACAAACGTATTCTTTTTCAATACCGAACGCTGCTACAACTTGTAAGAGATCACGTTTTGTGTACGATTTTTCAAAATAAAGGTCATTTTTTAACAAATACTCTTGAATTTCCCATTTATTGTTGTTGCTATTTGGTACTTTATTTAATTGACGGCTATGATAAGTTGCATTGTCCATTAAAATTATACTTTTTTCCGGTATATTCGGCAATAAATAATTCTCAAACCAATCAAAAAAAGTTCTGCTGTCGTATCTTCGTGATAATCTAAACTTGAATCTTTAATATTCTTTGCTGATAACAATAAAGCGTTTGGAACCCAACATGTTTCTGATCAGGTATGTATTATTGTAATTCTTTGTCCTCTATTTGATGGAGCCTTTGTTTTGCAATTTCCCGATGAATCAACAAAACCCTTCGTTGGAGTATCATGGGTGTCATACCATGTCTCGTCGAGGTAGATAATTGAAAGGTTTTCACTTCTATATTTTTGAATAGCTTGTAAGTAATGACAACGCCACATTCGTAAACGATATGACTCCATTATCACTGGTCTTTTATTAATGGTACAATATTTAAATCCCATTTGAGAAATAATTCTCCACAAACTTGTACGGCTACAAATGTCATTTGTTCTTGGTATAGGACATATATCGTTCGTCGGATTATATCTTTTTGTATTTCATCAACACATTTGGTATTATTAACGTCACTTCGTTTTTTTCGTTTACTTATTGGCTTATTGATAATATCTTTTACTGTGGATATTGGGGTTTTGGTTAACTTACATGTTTCTTCTGCTGCATCGGTTACACTATAACCTCGATTATTCAATGTTTCAAACACATTTTTCACAATTTGTTTCGCATCCGGCGATAAATGCACTTTTTTTGCCCAAGGATGCCACATACTTAGTTATAAACACAAGATTACTTTCAGAGTATAATGTTTAGTACAAACTAAAATTCTAGGAGAGAATTTTAAAAACAAATTACCCCGAAACTCCCTCTTTCTCTTCCAAGATGATTAAGAACTTCAAAAATCATTTATTAATGATTTACTATTGATGGTCAGTAATAATAATTTAAAATTTTACCTGAAAAATAAAAAATCCAAAATATATCTTCCTGGACAAAAATAAATAATACCTTTCTGTAAATGTTCGAAGAAATATTAACCACCTTTTATTAGTAATCCCTTAAGAGCAGTTAAGAGCAGGTACCAAGTCAACGAATTATTGTGAAACGTACTTTACACTCTAACTGTAAAAATATCGTTTGTTCAAGTGTACTTTTTTTAGTTCCATCCCCGTATTACGGTTAAAGCAAATATAATAAAAATTACAGGTTAACAAGAATATAAATTTTTTTGGCATCGAGCCGATATTTACATATAGATTGAGATTTTTGCATTTATTTTCATCTAATGACCACAATTCCATGAAAAAACGCGTTTTTTTTCTGTTTCGGCATCACCGACTTGCACTTGTTTTTGGATAATAATTTTACATACCGAAGCTACAGTCCATTTCAAAAATATTCTGTAAAAAACTGTACCAGGTGGTAAAATAATCTTAATCTGGAGTGTACCAGAAGACATATCAATGTCAGATCACCGGTGGATAATATTTGAGATAAATCAATCACGTGATCTAAGTAAGACTGACATAAGAGCATACTTTTGTCATCCAGGAGGAACACTGAAGGACGTAAAAGTTAAAACACAAAGAGCCTACTGCAAAGAGATGGAAGACCTGACTCAAGCGACAAGGCTCCAGAAAGCTCATAGCATAGAAAAGTGGATAAAGAGCCTACTGCAAAGAGATGGAAGACCTGACTCAAGCGACAAGGCTCCAGAAAGCTCTTCCTTTAAACCACATAGAAAAGTGGATAAAGAGCCTACTGCAAAGAGATGGAAGACCTGACTCAAGCGACAAGGCTCCAGAAAGCTCTTCCTTTAAACCACATAGAAAAGTGGATATTCTTAAAAAATAGAGGAGGAACGCCCTTACACAATGTCTGATATCCCACTTAGGAATGCCTTGATGAAGGTAAGGTAAAATACTTTATAAATGGCTTCTTCACAGGACCAGATGTCATACATCCAGCTCTACTATCTGTGGGGATTATGCACCTGGTGCATAGGCTACTCTATTCCAAAATCAAAGCGACCAATTAGTCTCACATATTTTCCACTGACAATGATAAAGAAACTCTATGGTTTTTCATCCTAATCAACATCCTGCAGACCAAGTAAAGCAGACCAACTGAAGGTATTCATAGACTTAAAGAAGTGTTTGACGGAGCTACCTTCCCTAAGATCTTATCCTCCCTAGCTGGCAAGGATGTTATCTGTCTACTAAGAGGATGGATAGGAAATATGCTCTCTAATAGAGAAATTGAAATAAGTGTCAATGATGTAAGTGTTATGGACTTGTTATCTCACGCAGTAGAGTTTTCCTATTTGGTTTATTTCTCATAGAATTTCCCTGAACGGATATCTTCTAATTTTAGGTTTTGCGTTCAAAAAAATACGTGTACGCCGATGGATACCCAAAATAAAATTTTTCCAGAAATTAAATGCATAATTGGAATTTATATGGTTATAAAATTTTTCGCGAAAGGCATCCTCATAACCGAATTTTTACAATTTATATGAGAAGATTTATGCACGTCGTATAAAAAGGTATAAATTTGACAATTTTTATGATTATTCTATTTTGGAGGACGAAGCGCGATGGCAAATTTTGTCGATCATCGGGGGATAAACGCTTTTATAAAAATTGAGTTTTTTTTTACAGACATTTTAGAACGCATATAACCCGCCATATATTCGAGAGTTTCTGAATTATCAAAATAAAAAGTTAATACAATGTTTGTTTAAGCACTTGAGAAACACGCCTTACCGAATTTACTTAACAAATTAGTTTCTTCGGTAGAAACTTGAAGGTTAATTAATTCCGGAAAATTGAACATTGATACGGAAATAAATTCATTGGTAAACTATTGGGACAAAAATAGAAATCTAATCTTCATCACATTATGATTAATTGTGGTAAGAAGGCAAGAATTTAAAATAATTATTTCTGGGAGCTGTAACACTCTGTAATTTGCTCTCTTCTAATAGTAGAATTGACAATTACAGCTGTTTCGCTAAAAAACCAGCTGTAATTGCAATTTTAAACCTAATTTCTTCAATTAAACTTGGAAGTTGAGTTGAAACAAGAGTTTTTTATTATTCTTCGTAAGATGGACTTCCAAAAAGTAAGGGTTAGTACAAATAAATAAAAACACTTACCTTGTTTGTACCATTTGACTTCCGGATCGGGCGAACCACCCGTACTTGAGCAAGTCAATTCTTGTACCTTCCCTTCAGTTACAGTGACGTACGATCCAGGATTAATAACGGGTTGTTGGGGAACAGTTAGAACAGTCAAAGCGTACCTCTGCACGTGCAATTCTGTTCCCGAGCCACCAGCTTTCACTTTACATTCGAATATCCCATTATCTCGGTCGTAACTTGCGTTCGATATCAGCAGGTCGTATATACCTTTGTCCACTCTGGAGTTTAGTCTGGAAATAATAGAGAATATTGAAATGACAACGTGTGGATGTAATCAGGGTCTTTGTATGACGTTAAAGTACCATAAAAACAAGGGTTTAATGTTTGGTATCGTAAATTCGACCGTGGACGACGAGGAATTTCGTGCAGGTCGTCCACAATCGGTTGCTGCGCCATAAAATATCGATGCAGTAAGTGAATTCATAACGCAAGATGGTTATGTGAGGTAGAGGCATCCGTATAATTGTAAAAAAAATTTAGGATTGAAATAAAATAGGATTTGTATGATTTATAGAGCTATAAAGAGGGTTAGACAAAAAAATATTCAAAAATTTCAAATTAAAAGAGAAATTTGGATTATTAATTTAGAAATTTGACGTTTAAATTCAGAATTAGATTATTATGACTTAAAAAAGGCACAGATGCTGGTAACCAGGTATAAAAAATTGGAGAATCTCTGTTAGAAACTTCTCGTCGACCCTTTAACAACTTTTGGTAACGTCAATACTTAATTTTGTTAAAAATAATTTTTATAAAAGTCTAAATTCTGTTATCAGTGAGTGAATAGTGAGTGATACGAGGCAAATAAATACCTTCATACCAGTAAAAGGTTATTAAATCCAGTATCTAGAATCAAAACATACGAAATCACGCAAATAGTGTATAGTTGGGATATTTTGTAGCAGTGGAACATCAGCGAATTTATGACACGAATCGTAGGCTGGTTAAAATGGGCATTTGGAGTCATAATTTCCAAAGCTAGACTTTGGGGTATGAAAACAATTTAAATTAGTACACTAAGGTTTTCCGGCCTTTATCAGAATTTTAATATTTTTGTAAATTGTTTTTAATCTATTTTTAAAATTTATGTGTATTTATGGTACGTTTGTCATAAGGAACTGTCAAAATGTCTATGTGTTGACATACATACTATTTTTTTTGAAATCGCATCAAAACAAAAATTAAGAAATTTTTATAAATGCATAACAATTTTTGATAACCATCTTATTGCCCATAAAATCGTTTCCTGACAAACAAACACTGGTTGTTTATTATTGTGAAAAAAGTCAGTTAGTGTTTGGTGTTGGTTAGTTAAAATGGACAGCGATTATGATGTTCAGAGGTGCAGGACACCACCAGAATTACCAAATACTGCTACAAATGCCATTTTAAATTTATTGCCAAATAAATCCAAAGCAATATATGAATTTGCTGTTTTATGGATTATTGCCAAGAACAAAATACAACCTCGCGATCTGAAAATGTAATGATTGCATACTTTTCAGATTTATCGAAGAAGTTAAAAGCTTCTACATTGTGGTCAAATTACTCAATGCTGAAAAGCGTACTTAGTACCAGAGAAGCTATTGATTTAACAAAATATTTTAAACTACGTGCCTTTCTAAAACGACAAAATGGCAATTACAAACCAAAGAAATCTAGTGTTGTCACTTGAACAAATTGAAATTTTTATAACTCAAGCACCAGATAATTTTTTATTTAATGAATAAGGTACGTACAGAATGTAAATATTTTAAAATTAATGTTATTTATGAAGAGTTTACTTTTTAGGTTGCCTTAATATTTGGTGTTGCCGGTCCATGATGAACTATATCAAATGAATTTGGTTGACATAGAAGATTTTGGATCTAAGCTTTTGATTAAAATACCTGATAATAAAACGAATAAACCAAGATCTTTTATAATAAACGAAACTTATAAGCCATTATGCACACAAAATTTTGAAAGTTGTCGCACCTAGTTACAAACAAACAACATGTAATTTCAATATGTCAATCTGACGATGCTAGTTATAGCGAAATAACTGTAATTGATTTTAAAGTGAATTTTTCAAATAAATAGTGGAAGTTTAGTTTAACTGTGCAGTTATTTATTGTTCTTTGTCGCGTTTTCTTTAAATATTTAGATGGGAAAGGTTGCAGGCAAGTAGTTGGAGTACGTCAGTTTGACAAAATGCCTCAAATTGTTGCAAAATTTTTAAATTTGCCAAATTCAGATGAATACACAGGACATTGTTTCCGTCGATCCTCTGCAACAATTTTGGTAAATGCTGGAGCAAATTTAGTTGCTTTAAAAAGACATGGGGGATGGAAATCCTCAAGTGTTGCCGAAGGATATATAGAAGAATCTTTCACAACTAAAGTAGACCTGGCAAATAAAATATTTAGAAGGGAAAAAGACATAGAAGATTCTGTTAATATTATTAGTTTTATTGCCGAAGAAGAAAATAGTAATACCTTTGCTAATTATTCAGATATAACAAATAAAGAGGACAGTAACAAAGAAAAATTTTCGACTGGATTACACCCTATTTTTAATAATTTGCACAACTGCAATATAACTGTAAATATTCAAAAATAATTAAATAAATACGAGTTTGTTTGAGTATATTTATTGAATTTACTTTACATAAAAAACTGACGTAGGTTGAATTTTAGGGCCTAGGCCGGGAAAAATTTTCCTGTACTGTCCGAGAAAGTTCGTTGCCCAGTAACAAACGAATTTATTAGAATAGCGTAATATGGGGTCCGAAATTAGTCTGAAAAAATAAGTATTCCGAAACGATTTCAGAAAAAATACATTTTCCCATTCACCTACATTTTTAGAAAGTGTGTACAAAGTCTACACTCTCTAAATACATAAAATAAAATTTTTATTAGTTAGTTACTAAATTGATTAAAAGCAACCTTTTAAAATTAACTACTTTCGTAGTTGTTTGATGTGTGTCACTTGGTAGAAATTTCCAAAAATAAATCAAGTTCGACTGCTCGGATAAAATACGGCGTTAAATCTAAAAGTCCCTACAAAAAACTTCACCTAATAACACAAAAAACTCCTTTTCGAAATAGTCGGATTAAAACAGCATTTTTTGCGGCAAACTATTACCCGAGAAGACGCAGCAGTGTAATTAGAAAGAAGGAAACTAATGACGACCGTCCGTGTGTGTGTGTGTTGGAAAATTTTCGGTCTATAACAATTTACCCGTACGGAAAATGATTAGATACAGGAAACCGGCGTTTTCCTGACTTGATAACTCAATCTGTGCAAAACAGGAAACACCGAGGTTCAAACCAGCGACCGGATTAATTGAGGCGTTAGCTGTTAGTTGTCGTCGTCCACCGGGGGAGGGGGCCAAAGAGAAGGAGGCGGTGTTTATTGTGTCTCCTCTGTGGCATGTACATTATGTGTAGCAAAGTGACACAACCGTGTATACACCGGTGTCTGTTTTCGCTATAATTATAATGTAAATTCCTATGGGGTAAGTAAAATTTGTCTACGTATGTCATTGTTTACCCAGAAATCTACTAAGAATCATCATTTATTCACGAGAACCGTTGTTTATACATCGATCGACCAGTTTATGATTAAAATAATTGACAGAAACGCACTTGGAGACTTTAATTCATTCATTACGAAAAATAGAATTTAATAGTCCATGCCAGAGTTTCAATAACTGACAAAGAATTTGTTGAGATTCTGAACGAAGTGAAATGAAATGAAATTGATGAGTACGTGACAAACTTTATTGTATATTCAAAATAGTATATTACATAACAAGTGCGGACAGTGAAGTATTACGCACGAGTGAAGTTTCGCACGAGTGAAGTTTAGCACGAGCCGCGTAGTGGCGTTGTGTACACGATTTTTCCTACGACCCCAATATTTCTTATAGTATTTAATATTTTAATTGTTAGTCATGTTAAAAATTAGGATTAACGAGTTTAGATATTGCATGGAAATATAATTAATTAAAATCAAATAACCACCTTTCTCTGGAATTCACATCAAAATTCTTTATTAGCTAAATGAAATATTAATTTTTTTTGTGGGATCTATAAAAATTAAAAGTAAAATGGTCAGTTGGTAAAATTAATTGGAACTTGAGAAATTATATGTGTTAGTAAAGTAGGCACCTACTTTGAACATTTTCATTTATGTTTTACTGCTGTTGTATGCGCCAATCACCCCTATTGCACTTATAGGTACCTAAGTAAGTGTATTTTTGGTTGCATAGATAATGCAACTCATACATTTATATTTATAATAGTATTAATTTGACATTTATTGTACTTTTCAAATACGTGTATTGATATTAGCTACTTTCTTAAGTACAAATAAGTGTGCAAACTAGCACTTTCATACGTGGTCGTAGGAAAAAAATATTACATAACACATGACATTACTATGTATATTATTTATATATGTAACAATAACAACAAACTCATAGGCTGACGAGATTAAATAAAAAGTAGTACATAGTACATACTAATAAATAAATAGCTACAACAGAATTAGTGTTTTATGAACATTCAAAAGAGTTCTTGAAAAAAACGGTCATGACCTTTATTAGACCCTTAAGTTGTAAAATCCGAGATGCACATCATAAATGTAAAAGGACCTGATTCAGGTAATTTTGTTTCATAGAGAGGGATTGTAGAGGATCACAGATCACAGCTTACACTTCTTGTTCATTTTAGTCTTTGTATTTCATTGGAAGTGTTCACTTGTGTTACGACGTGCAATAATTTTATAACATTTATCTGTTATTACAGACATTAATAGCAAAAATTTTATGCCCCAACGTACAGAATGGATAAAAAGTAAAAGTGCTTCGTTAAAGAAGAATCACTTATCTTGTGACGCAAAAATCATTATAAAAAATGTGTATAGTTCCATACTTCAGCAAGGATATAACGCGGGTGCTGCAGCAAGAGTAACCAGTAAGTTGACGAAGGTGCCTCTTACTTCAGTTAGACGAATTGTTGAAAATTCCATGGAATCAATAAAAAAGGGAGTAAAGATTCCGGTGTCACAAAAAGTCTAGATGACTGGAAAAAACGTTTTATAGGGCAAAAAATCTACACTATGTACGATGAGCAGCGTGTCCCTACAATCAAAAGTCTGAAACAGCGGCTCATCAATGACGAAACTCACATTAAATGTGGCCTCACTACTCTTTGGCGAGCTCTGTCTGCAATGGGCTTTAAATATCGCAAAATTGACAAGAGACAAGTAATAATAGAATCCACACGTTTAATAAACTGGCGTTCTGAATATATAACGTCAGTAAGAAAATGCCGGTCTGAAAATCGGCTAATACTCTACCTCGACGAGACGTGGTTTGACACGCAAGACACCCCTTCCAAAGGATGGTCTGATTCCTCTGATAAGTGTAAAACAAAAGCACCATCAAATAAAGGGAAGAGAATCACAATATTACACGCAGGATCAGAATATGGTTGGATCCCAAACGCTATGTGGCTTTCTGCCAAAAATATTAAGGACTCTTGTGTTGATTATCACGAAGATACGACAGCAGAGCTTTTTGAAGATTGGTTTAAAAATTGTCTGCTACCCAACATTCCGCCAAACAGCGTTATAGAAATGGACAACACAAGCTATCATAGTCGACAATTGCAAAAAAATTCCTGGCTCAAAGAATACGAAATTGGAGATTCAAAACTTCATGGCTGCAAGGAAAATTATACAAAAATAGAACTTTTACAAGTCATTTTCTTTAAAAAAACGTATGCTTGTGATACAATTGCAGAAGATGATTCCAATTCAACAAAGAGACTGACAGATATCCTTACAAAAAGAGAAGAAGGAATCTACATAGCAGTGTAGCAAGATGCAAAATAATGCTTCTACTTCGATATACCTATAAAGTGAATACAAGATTCCAAGACATAGCCGTAAAAGCATCATCCTTTCTTTAATTTGCAAACCAGTATAGATCAAAGGTAACTGCTAATCGATAACAACGCTGTTTTCGAAAATTAGAAATATTAAATTTACATTTAATGAAGGAGCAAAAGGTTGTTAAAGATAATAAAAGTTTGCTTAGTATTTAACTTTGATACTAAATTGAGACAACAATTTATGCTTCTTTTTATTCTTTAATGAACGCCAAGGTGTCGAAGTTTAGTATGGTGCAAGATATAATTAAATTAGGAGTATATTAAGAAAATACTCCTCCAAAATATGTCTCGCTTAATTTACTTTATTCTTGTGTATCATTTTCAGCTTGATTACTGATTGGTGTAATCAATAAAAAGATGAGAAAATCAATACGTCTATAGATTTACTTGTACAATTATTAAGTAATTAATGATAATTTCTATGTGTTTGGAAATGTTACTGTAGAATTACTCGAAATTAATGGTAACGATGCAATCAGTTTAAAATTAAATTCGAAAGAGGAGGTGTTTCTTTTTGCGTTAGGGGTAGTTAGAACAACTTCTTCTGGTATGTGTGGCACGTAGATAACTTTTCATCAAAAGGCTTTACGTGAGATTTTTGCCAGCAACAACAGAGACCGTATGTTTTTAATAAAATTTCCACATAACAAAAACTGTTCGTTTTAAACAAGATCTACACTGGAAAAAATGAGTTTTAGCTACTGGAAAATATGTAAAATTACAGGCTTTGCTAGTATGTATATTATTTTTCACAGTAAATGCTATTGGCTTATTAACTGCAATAAACTACTCGATTTAATATCATTGTGTAGAAAATCATCAGGTAAAAGATGAAAAAGGTTCTACACGTTCTTCTATGTGCCAATTCTTATGCAATTGTATCACAAACATACGTTTTTTTTAAAGAAAATGACTGCAGCACTTATAAAAGTTGTTTTTTGTATAATTTTCCTCAAAATATATATCATTTGCAGCCATAAAGTTTTGAATCTTAAATTTCGTATTCTTTAAGCGAGGAATTTTTTGCAATTGTCGACTATGATAGCTTGCGTTGTCCATTACTATAACGCTGTTTGGCGGAATGTTGGGTAGCAGACAATTTTTAAACCAATCTTAAAAAAGCTCTGCTGTCGTATCTTCGTGATAATCAACACAAGAGTCCTTAATATTTTTGGCAGAAAACTACATAGCGTTTGGGATCCAACCATTTTCTGATCTTGCATGTAATATAATACCTTAAAAAAATGGCTAACAGGGACGAATAATGGTTGAAATACTACCCTTAAATGTTAAGAATCTCTCGAAAAATCTGTAACTGCTAAAGAAAATAAAAAGCCAAATTAAGATTTTGGATAGTAATTTATTTAGTTACCAAGAATATACTGTCAAACGGAAATTTGCTTACGGGCGGGATAAGGGGTTGAAATACTACCCTTAAATTTTTAAAAATCTATAACTGCCAAAGAAAATGAAAAGCCAGATTAAGATTTTGTATAGTAATTTATTTAGTTACCAAGATTATACTGTCAAACGGAAATTTAAGGGTAGTATTTCAACCCCTTATCCCGCCCGTAAGCAAATTTCCGTTTGACAGTATATTCTCGGTAACTAAATAAATTACTATCCAAAATCTTAATTTGGCTTTTTATTTTCTTTAGCAGTTACAGATTTTTCGAGAGATTCTTAACATTTAAGGGTAGTATTTCAACCATTATTCGTCCCTGTTAGCCATTTTTTTAAGGTATTATACTGTTCTTTTAATAATTTTAGAAATATTTTAATTGATTCATTGATTGAAATATTGCCTTTTTATGCAAATCACAGATTTTTTAAGATCATAATTATATACTTATATTTGATCATCAAATGTGTATTAAATAATCTACAAGGCTCCATTTTTACCTTGAGACAAATGTAAACAAATCTTTAAACATTTAAACACATTTGTAAAGATTTGTAAAGTCGTCGATTTTTTTTAAATTACATTTCACTTGTGCGCCACTGAAAGTTAAAATCCAGCAGCTCCCAACATTTTTGCAGCTAAAATTGGCTGCTAACTTCACACCGGTTTGATGAGCCGCTGTTTCAGACTTTTGATTGTAGGGACACGCTGCTCATCGTACATAGTGTAGTTTTTTCGCCTTATCAAATCTTTTTCCCAGTCTTCTAGACTTTTTGTGACATCGGAATCTTTACGCTTTTTTCTTGATTCCATGGAATTTTCAACAATTCGTCTAACTGAAGTAAGAGGCAGCTTTGTCAAATTACTGATTACTCTTGCTACAGCACCCGCGTTATATCCTTGCTGAAGTAAGGAACTATACACATTTTTTATAATGATTTTCGCGTCACAAGATAAGTGATTCTTCTTTAACGAACCACTGGAAGAAGCACTATTACTTTTTATCCGCGGATGCCACATACTGCCTATTCTGTACGTTGGAGTATAAAACCTTTGCTATTAATGTCTGTAATAACAAATAAATGTATAACACAAGTGAACACTTTCAATGAAATACAAAGACTAAAATGAACAAGAAGTGTAAGCTGTAATCCTCTACAATCCCTCTCTGAGAAACAAAATTACCTGAATCAGGTCCTTTTACATTTATGATGTGCATCTCGGATTTTACATCTTAAGGGTCTAGTTGGTTTTATTATAATCCTTCAGTCAATACCATTTATGTGAAAACTACTATACGTACAATAAAGAAAATGTCTTTTTACAAGAAAATCCGACAATTTGAAACTAATAAACAATTCAAAGAATATTTTATTCGGTCAACGTTTCAATTTATATAACGGAAACATTGTTTTCGTTGTGTATTTTCCTCAGACATCAATTGTAAGTGAAAACAAGTCGAGTTGAAAATTTTTCAGAGAAAAGGAGGGAATTACTTTACTTTGTAAAACCTACATCCTTCGGCACCTTTTCTACTTCCACTTCAATAGAACTTTTCCATCTCTTAGCAGCACACCGCGAGTTGGTTGTAGGAATATAAATTAGGCTTATATGCATGACATAAAATGCAGTCAACAACATGCTAATAACAAGAGATTGATTACTATGAATAACTCACTTGTAATTGTTTTCTAAAGGGATGTCATTTATGGCTACGTTATCTTGTATCTGTTTTATTTTCTTGGACCAATAGTAGGTTAGTGGGTCTTTGGAGGATTTCGGTTGAAACCTGCACTCCAGTGTTACGTCTTCTCCCTCCCTCGTATCTCTACTGCTGTCATCGGATCTCGTCCAAGAAACTGCAACAAAAATAAAAATTAATTTTTAAGTTTCATCAACTTTTAACAAATACAAAACGTTTCAGTTTCTCAAAGAAATCGTTTAAGTATAAAAGTATCGAGTTCGATGTGTCTGAAATGAAAACTTTCGTCGAGAGTTTGTATTTTTAGTTCAAGTGCACAAAAAAATAAAACTGTCGTTCGATGAAGATGTATAGCGGCTCTTGGATATTTATAACCGAGGAATTCCCATTCATCTTCCAGAAATATATACTGCGGATAGACAAGGAAGAGCGTTAAGTTTTTCTGGGGAATTTTAAAACATACAAATCGTGAATTGACACTTGAAATACGTTACTATTAAAAATAAAGTCGTCACTAATATATAAAGAGACCTTTCGGACCATATATCACAGGCCCATACTTCACAATTAAAAAATTGATGGTTGTAAACGTCACTTGAAGGTAGGGATCACATTTTCGCTCTAAAGAATGTCAGTTTTTAATTTAAATTTAATGTGCTTTGGCATTTTCTATATACAGTGCGGTCCATATGTATGGAATAAATTCATTTGTAGCGTTATTATGTACTATATGAAAAAAACCTGAAACAGGTCGATTTTTATTCTTATATTGACAATTTACAGTATGAAAATATTATCCCCCTCCAGCACCCCTTCGGAATTATAAGCGCCCCCTCGAAAATTTTAAATTACAAAGGGGGTCGTGTGGCACCTCGTTGGAAAGGGATTTTAGTCCTCTATTCAGCAATATAAAAATTTTTAAGTTTGGTGCAATCATAACTGAGAAAATTGATTTTTAAGATGTAAAATTTTGATAATGTCTCTAACACAAAACTTTACGTAGAATGAAGATAATAATGTCACATAATGATTAGAATGTGTTTTTCAATATATTTGACACTTAAATTAAATGTTCAAAATGACCACCATTCACTTCTTGACAATAACCGAGGCGATATTGTTTAGTCTATTAAAACAACTTTAGAAATAATCAGGTATTTTCGTATCTGTTCTGCTAAATATTAGGAAAAAACTTTGAAGATATTAAAATAATTAATAGTCAAAAAACTAAATAAACAATTGATATAAATCTAGTAGGCTGCTGTCATTTAGGTATTTAAAGTTACTAAAAGACGTCAGTATAATATTTGTGCGAGAAATTAAATTTAATTATGGCTCATTTGTCCGAGACTCAAAGAATAAACATTTTAATTATGATTGGTTGTGGTAATAAAACCAGAACTCAAAAGGAGGTTTGTGAAATTTTTAATAATAAATACCCTGGTCAACACGTTTCGCAGTCTACAGTTAGCAAAATTGAAAAAAAGTTTCGTGAAACTGGACATGTAAAAAATATTGAAAAACCAGGTAGAAATGTTCAATTTACTGATGAAAAAAAGTTAGATGTACTTCTAGAGATTGAGGAAAATCCGCATAAGACAACTCGAGAACTTGATGCCGACAATGATGTAAGTAAATCATCTATTTTGAGAGTTCTGCATAAAGAAAAATACCACTCTTGCAAAATTCAGTTGGTTCAGGAGTTAAATGAAGATGATCCTGATAGAAGCCAAGAATTCTGTGAGTTGATGATGGATAGAATGAACGCAGATTTGCTGTTCATAAACAAAATAGTTTTTTCTGATGAAGCGACGTTTCATTTAAACGGAACGGTTAACAAACAGAACTGTAGATATTGGAGCAGAGAAAATCCTCACTGGATGTGTGAGGCTCACACTCAATATCCTAAAAAAGTTAACGTTTGGGCTGGTATCATTAACAATAAAATTATTGGCCCTTATTTTTTTGAGGGCACAGTTACTGGTGAGGTTTATCTAGATTTTTTGATTCACTTTTTAGTGCCTACATTACAAAGAGTTTTTCCTGATGTTAATCATCCAAATGAGATAGATCGATCTATTTACTACCAACAAGACGGAGCTCCACCGCATTTTACATGTACTGTTAGAAATTATTTAAACGAGGTTTTTCCCAATAGGTGGATTGGAAGACGTGGGGCGATCGAATGGCCGGCTAGATCCCCCGATTTGACTCCTCTCGATTACTTCTTATGGGGTTATTTAAAATCTAAAGTATATTTTAATAGACCAAACAATATTGCTGATTTAAAAGTTAGGATAACGGAAGAAATCAACAAAATAACCCCCGAGGTCATACAAAATGTTGTACGAGAATTCCAATATCGCCTCGGTTATTGTCAAGAAGTGAATGGTGGTGATTTTGAACATTTAATTTAAGTGTCAAATACATTGAAAAACACATTCTAATCATTATGTGATATTATTATGTTCATTCTACGTAAAGTTTTGTGTTAGAGACATTATCAAAATTTTACATCTTAAAAATCAATTTTCTCAGTTATGATTGCACCAAACTTAAAAAACTTTATAATTGCTAAACAGAGGACTAAAATCCCTTTCCAACGAGGTGCCACACGACCCCCTTTGTAATTTAAAATTTTCGAGGGGGTGCTTATAATTCCGAAGGGGTGCTGGAGGGGGATAATATTTTCATATTTTCAGGTTTTTTTCATATAGTACATAATAACGCTACAAATGAATTTATTCCATACATATGGGCCGCACTGTATGTCCAAAAGTTTGGAATAATGAAATATTTCATCTTTTTATTATTTTTATAAATAATTTTTTTGATATAAGTAAACATCATTTTGCTACAACTCTAACCAATACTAAGTAAATCTCAGATAAAGTCAGATAAACATACAGATTGCAGCACCAGGGTTGCCAAATCCAAAAATATAAAAGGCAACCCTCGCGAAAATAAATTTATATTTTTTGCAGTAGTTTTCCAGCAGTTTCCGGAGTATTTTCCGAGCGAAATATGGAATCATTCATCTTAAATCCGCATGTAAACATCAGGTAGTATTAAATCTGTCAAATAAGATTGAAACCACGAAAAAAAAGGTCCTTATATTTCTCACAAAAGGTATCACAATTTTATATCTGTACTGCTTTTGAAACACAGTAATTGGCTGCTCATGTTTGTCTTCAAACACCGTATTGTCTCACCAGATTTTGTAAAAGCACTTAATTTCTTCAACTTCCATCTTAAAGGTACGAAATAAAAAGAAAATTCATACATTTTTATAGCTGATTACCGACCAATTGTAACAAATTCGACACACTTATATTTTTCGTGATAAGAATCAACATCAAAACCTGAAGAAATGTTTATCAAATCCTTTAATCCCCAAAACGAGAGATGGGAATGAAAAATAAAACACGTACAAATGGATGCCTTGAAACGTCCAGAAAAACACTTTGTATTATTGAACAGTTTCTTAAGCTCAGAATCCATCGATTAAACCATGAGAATCAGCAATAAATAAACAGTATGCAAAAGTATACAACAATTTCTGTATATTTTTTAACATATTATTCGCAAACGGTTTGTTTTAAAAAAATTAGATCCATATTTCTTGGTCTGTTTTAACTAATTGTCCCATTATTTTCAACAAACATCATTTTTTGATACCTAGGTATATGTGTGAATTCCAACTTTTTCGCTAATAACTTTTGAAATAACTTTTGAAGTGCGAATGCTTTAAACTGACTTCGGATGGATTTGTCATTTTATCGATATCTCTGCCCGGTAAATGTGTCCTGATAGGAAGAGCAGCCCCGTCTCTGCTTCGAGGTTAGATGTGACCACAAATTCGTATTCGTGAGACATGACTTCTATAGCCAATTAGCATTCTAGTTGAATACTATGGCGGCGAACACACAATACCTACCACAATACCCAATTAGTATCTAGTGATTATTTTCAAAGAGAAAGTATTATATAACTATCAATTCGCGATATTAAAGGGACTCTGTGGTTTTAATTGCCAGAGCAATTTATTCTCTCGGATTAATTAATGTCACACAAAGAAAAATACATAGAAAACAAACTACATACATGGAAGTTTCTCGACGGTTACTTATACTCCAAACCGGTCTTACTACTAGTCTTAATCATGAGAAAACTGCTTGTATAGAAAATTATTAGAACCATAAGAAACTACAGATAATGCATTTATTGACCGAGGATGTTATAGGAAGTGTATTTATTTATTGAACAGCTCAAATACGAAATATGGAAAAAATAAACGAGTTCTTATATAAATCCAACTTTAAAATATGAGCTTTAAATGAGTATTCTATAAAAAAGCTCTGACACAAATGAGAAATAATAGAAAGAGTTAAACTTTAAAATATGAACTTTAATGGAGTTCTACTATAATTGGGAAGGTAGAAAAAGTTCTGGAATAAATATCAATAGAGTCCAGCTTAAGAAAATGAGCTTTAAACGAGTTCTTGTAGAATTGGGAAGGGAAAAACCTAATCTGGCACAAGTGGAAGGCAATAGATATAGTTCAACTTTAAAATGTGAGCTCTGGCACAAGTCGAAGGTAATAGAAATAGTTCAACTTTAAAATGTGAGCTTTAAATGAGTTCTACTGCAATTTGGATTATATAAAAAGTTCTAAAACAAATATGGAGTAGAAAGAGTTAAACATTAGAATATGAACTTTAATCAAGTTCTACTACAATTGAAAAGGTAGAAAAAGTTCTGGAATAAATATGAATAGAGTTCAGCTTTAGAAAATGAGCTTTAAACGAGTTCTAGTAGAATTGGGAAGGGAAAAACCTAGTCTGGCACAAGTGGAAAGCAATACAAAGAGTTCAACTTTAAAATGTGAGCTTTAAATGAGTTCTACTGCAATTTGGATTATATAAAAAGTTCTAAAACAAATATGAAGGAGTAGAAAGAGTTAAACATTAGAATATGAACTTTAATCAAGTTCTACTACAATAGGGAAGGTAGAAAAAGTTCTGGAATAAATATGAATAGAGTTCAGCTTAAGAAAATGAGTTTTATACGAGTTCTAGTAGAATTGGGAAGGGATAAAAAAGCTCTGGCACAAGTGGGAAGCAATACAAAGAGTTCAACTTTAAAATGTGAGCTTTAAATGCCATTTGGATTATATAAAAAGTTCTAAAACAAATATGAAGGAGTAGAAAGAGTTAAACATTAGAATATGAACTTTAATCAAGTTCTACTACAATTGAAAAGGTAGAAAAAGTTCTGGAATAAATATGAATAGAGTTCAGCTTTAGAAAATGAGCTTTAAACGAGTTCTTGTAGAATTGGGAAGGGAAAAACCTAATCTGGCACAAGTCGAAGGTAATAGAAATAGTTCAACTTTAAAATGTGAGCTTTAAATGAGTTCCACTGCTATTTGGAGGATATAAAAAGTTCTAAAACAATTGGGAAGGTAGAAAAAGTTCTTGAATAAATATGAATAAAGTTCAGCTTTAGAAAATGAGCTTTAAACGAGTTCTACTACAATTGGGAAAGTAGAAAAAGTTCTGGAACAAATATGAATGAGTTTAGCTTTAGAAAATGAGCTTTAAACGTAAAATTGTAAAATTGGGAAGGGATAAATCAAGCTCTGGCACCAATGGGAAGCAATAGAAAGTGTTAATATTCAAAATATGAACTATAAAGGATTCTAATATAAATGTAAAGTTGTAAATGAGTGATATTACAAAATAAAAGGTGTAAATTGAATTTACTGCAAATCAGTAACATTAATTTGATATATAATTTAAGTTCTTGTTGTCAATGATGTTAAGATTGCAGTATTTAAATCAGTATTTACAGGTTCTGGCTACTACTGAATCTTTTGAGACAATAAAAACATAATTTTTGTCGCGAATAATCAGAAGGAGAGCGTGAATTGAAATATCGAACGCAATAAAATAACAATGACGGAATGAATGCGGCGATAAAAGGATTTGTGTAAATTGAATTAATCAACTTAATTCAACACATATTTACAAAATTAGGTCAGACCGAAGTGGATTTATGTGTCCATCTTACAGAATAAGCTTAATATAATTAGATTATCAGTTTGATTTCGATCCCATATCAAAATGCAATTGAAGAAGACCTAGCAAATGTAACGATGATATATAAGGATTGTTGTTTTTCGTTGAACAGGCACATACTGGAATATTTCTTGCATATTTGAGGTAGAAGGGCTCTTTTTATTTGATTACCTGCCTTATAATAAGACCTGTATTCTCTTTCTGATATTTCTGGCGATCTTATATATTTTTCTTGAAACTTTGATGGTCAAAATGAAGTTTAATCATCTAGGGATATTTTTATTAAACTTTTGCCTGTTTGACATCTCCTTTTTTGAGTACCTACCCTGAATAATTTTGATGCTAGCTGCTACTGAAATTGTAGGTTATAATATCTATTTGTTTATTTATTTTATTAATTGGGTTTTGTTTTAGTTAATATAATTTTCCATGCATGTTGTGTTAATCAACATACGAGTAATGAAATTTCTCACCTATTTCATCGCATTTTATAGGAAATAAAAAACGAATTTTACAATTTAAATGTACGTTTTATGTGTTTTAAATTCCATTTTGTCGATAAATATTTTATTGGTATTTTAAATAAATATTCGTCGAGAGTACATTCGGTAATTTTCAATGTTTGCTTTAAATTGATTAACGCAAAAAAAATAGAAAATGGTAACTTGTTTTACTAATAATAAAAACCAAAAATGGAGGTTTGTAGTGGGTGGCAAGTGATAATATCGTGCATGATAAATTGTCTACGGAAACTAACAAATGTTATTTAATTTTCCAACGTTACCGTTTTCCTTTTCTCTGTTTAAATGCATCCTCCGAGCAAGATGTTTTAAAGGGTCGAGTCATTTTTAATACCTGTTACTTTTTATAGTCTTATTCATAGTGTTTGGTTGGCACAAAAAAGTTTGCGATGAGAAATGGTAATAATTAGTTCAGTTTGCAAACAAAAAACTTAAAGCACGTATAGCTAAAGGAGAGACGTCAGGTGTTCGGTATCTAAAAAAGCTACAACTTCAGGTGCCACCTGAACCTTACGCCAACAAAAACATAAAATCTAAACTCTCTACCATTCTTTTCCTCCCGTATGATTTATTTAAATAGTCGTCAGTCTCTGGGAAACTTTTTCGTAATAAGATCTCTCTTCTCGTTTCCATTTGAAAATATACAAAAGGTCTGATATTAAGAGGCCAACTTTCAGCGTGCTATCAGATTCAAAAATTATTTATTACTATACGCCGAACAAAAAGTTCGCTAAACTCCTTTTTTTCTGCATACGAATGACTTTTCATGAAATTACCCAATTTGCTATATTAGCTGGATGAAAAACGTAGCTTGATAAAGGTCAAGATTTTTTTATTATAGTCGTTAACAGAAATCTGATGATACAAATTGGGAAGCAATACTCAGAAGAACTTTCAGCAGAATCCATTGTCTATAATACACATATGTCCAAAAGTTTGGAATATTTAAAAATAATATATCTACGCCTATGGTTTTTTCAAAACTCTTGTTGATATTTATTTTAAAGCCTTTTTAAATCAAAATAATACTAAATGTGCTTTTTTTTTCTATTAATTTGGTCATATTTAATTCATTTGGGTGCTTTCACATAATTTCAATTCTTGTTTAAATTTCATTTGAGCTTTTTAAAAATGTCCAGAGACATGATATCCATATTTTAATAGGTCTAGAGTAATTGCTTTGTTACAACAGGGCTTTGGTCAAAGTGATATCGCGAATATTGTTGGTGTTACTCAGGGTGCTGTATCAAAAATTAAAAAAAAATTCCAAGACACAAATGATGTGAAGGATCGTCCCAAAAGTGGCAGAAGTCGATGTACAACAGCAGCACAAGACCGGCAGATAACATTGATAGCTCGAAGAAATCGACAGGAATCTACAAGTGGCATATCCAGAGAAATTGCTAGACTTGAAGGACTGAATATCTCAAAGCAAACAATTACACGAAGATTAAATGCGGTAAATTTGTATCGCAGAAGACCTCTACGTGTTCCCAAACTAACCTATCAACAAAAAATTGTAAGGTTGCAATGGGCTCAAGAAATGTTACACCATGGTCCTAACTGGAATTACGTGATGATCTCTGATGAATCAAGAATTGGCTTGGTTTCTGATTCGCGAAGAACGCTAGTTTGGAGGGCCCCAGGACGACAAGCCCGATTAGAAACAGCTCAACCACGTGTTCCATTTGAAGGTGGGAGTATTATGGTTTGGAGTGATATTATGAGGGGTACACCGACGTCTCTCCTGGTTTTGGAGAGAAGAATCTCTGGTGCTGTGTACATCGAGGAAGTTTTAAATCCTGTTGTGCGTCTATTCCGGGGGGCGGTAGGTAATGGATTTGTGTTTATGCATGACAATGCACCTCCACATCGAACAGCTGCAGTACAAAATTTTTTAGAAGAAGAAGGAATATCCATAATTCCCCTGACATGAACGTCATTGAACATGCCTGGGACATTCTTAAAACACGCATTAAGTACCGAAACCCTCCCCCAATTACTCTACGAGATCTGAAAGATGCTGCTCGTGAAGAATGGGAGAGAATTCCGCAAGCCCAGCTCGACCATTTAATCGATAGCATGCAATATCGCCTACAGTCATGTATACAAGCCCATGGAGGAAATACTGATTATTAATTTTATTTAAAAACCTTTTTTTGCTTATTAATTTATTTAAAAAAAATTTGTAATATATTGTACATTTTTCATCTCGAAAGAATATATCATTCTGACTGACTTCGAGATTTATTTAGTATTGGTTAGAGTTGTAGCAAAATGATGTTTACTTATATCAAAAAAATTAATTAAAAGATGAAATATTCCATTAAATTTATTGTACCAACCCTTACTTTTAGTTTTTTATTATTCTTAAATATTCCACTATTCCAAACTTTTGGATATATGTGTGTTTGTGATAGATCAAATTTATTATAACAATTATATTGATACTTATATTAAGATTTGTTTGTTACACGAGTAGCAAATACATTTTAGTTGGTAAGTACACGCAAGAAGAGAGGTCCAGATGCTCAACAAACAAGAAATTATGGAAGATCTATCTTTTGATCACCATCTTCTGTTTTCAAGGCACAACAGAGACTTCGATAATCCACTGATAAAGAAATTGACTGTAGTAATCAATCTAAATCAATCTAAATTGATTAAAACATGTTTATAAATTAGCTATAACTCGAGGGGGCCGACACGGGTTGAAATACGTTGAAATAATGTACACCCCACTTGAAATTATTTCAAAATATTTGAAATATTTGAAATGTTTTTGAAATATTTGAAATATTTTTGAAATATTGTTGAAATATTTGAAATATTCTTGTATTACTTTTTATTTTATAAATAATTTGGCAACAGCGCGCGACTTTTACAAGCGTCTAGCTGTGCCATGCTTGCCGGTAGGAATGTTCTGAATGTAAGGATGTCTAGGCACTTTTTACGGGCTACAAAAAGGAAGTAAAACGGAGCTTGTACTGGCTAATATCTAGTATACGTTTTTGGATATCGAATTTTAATAGTGCTGTATACATTTAATGGAAAGATAACAATTTCAGTGGATGCTTTTCAAAAAATTGAAAGTATTTCCAGCACTGCTGCTACCTCTCCTAGTACTTCTGGTTCTGATTCGACCTCGGAAAACGATAACAGTATTGCTCTAATGGATGATACTGACACAGAACAGTTCAATTCTGAGAACTCAGAATATGATCAAGAATCAGTTATCAAAATAGAAAATCAAAGATATTATGCCGTTTATTACATGAAGAACTGGTACTTAGGATGCGTATGATAGCTATTCAAAACGATGAACTCATGAAGAAAGGAATCAAAATAAAATTCTTACAATATATTATGATGACATTCAAGTGGTGGATCGAAAGTATATTTTTTATGGGCCAATTCAGCTTATTGGTACACATCCATTTTATTTGAAAAGGTGTGATAGAGTTAATATAATTAAAAAGTACAAAACATTGAAAAAATATTTACTCAGATTACCTGATTTACTTTTACAGTATTATTTATCAGTATATTAGTTAAAGTTATAAAAATCTCGATAAAGATTTACTAAGTAATATTGTTTTTTTTTTTAGAAAAAATATTTTTTATTTTATATTTTACTTAAGTACAATTTACAAAAAAATGTCTGTGTTTCTTAATTTTTAAATTATTGTAGGCTTTTGTTCCACAGAAAATGACTGTTCAGCCACTCTAGCACAAAGTTAGCGCTGGCAGTGGCGCTCTGTGAAGGCGCTTGAAGGTGGCTGAACGTCTTTGTATGATACATCATATAAAGTTAATTTCTACCTATTATGTTTCCCCCAACATTAAATTCTACAGGTGCATATGTATTCTCGGATATTTAAATTTTATACACTAATAAAAATCAAATATAGAAATTTTTACCTAACTTAATGGTTATTATAATTGTTGATTGTTGTTGTTGACATATCGAACCGCTCATCAACTTAGCGGAAAATAAATTCGCTGGAAAAAATGCTACAGCTGTCACTAAGCGGTCAAATTCGCCCTCCGCTTACTCAACGCTTGTGTAACGCTAGCTTGGCTGAACGCGCCCAATGTTTAGAAAGCGTTTTCTATTGATTACCACCCCATGAAAGACTTTTATTTGTTTTCATCAACTAATTCTCTATAAATCTTGCAAAAGATTCAAGTCAACTACTTATTAGCTTACAGTAAAAGCTCAAAGAGTGTAAACTGTAATCTTAGCCTTTTCTACATTTTTTTGGCTTTCTGAACGTCTTCAATTCAATATTGTTTCCGTTCTGAATAATTTAATATTTATTTTTGAAATATTATTGAAATATTTTTGAAATGTTTTTGAAATATTATTGAAATATTTGAAATGTTTTTGAAATATTTGAAATATTTTTGAAATATTTGAAATATTTTTGAAATATTTGAAATATTTTTGAAATATTTGAAATAATTGAAATATATTTCAAATTTTTGAAATATATTTCAAATTTTTGAAATAATGTACACCAAAATAGGGCGTGTCGGCCCCCTCGCTATTACTTATTTGGAGATGCGAACCTCGCTTCGCTCGGCACGCAGTGATTTTTTAAATAAATAGCAGAAGTTTTGTTTATAAATTTCTATATTTAATGTTCTTAGTCTACTAAGAAACACCCGATTCTTTCTGTGTCTGAAATTCAACACAATCAAAGAAAGTATGTCATGAATTTCTCGCGTAAAGGTTTCAATTAATTATGTAGAAGAATAAAGTGACCAAAAATTAAACCGGTTTCTTAACGGTATTTAAAATAAATCCTCGAATAAATCAACAAGATATTGGCATATTTCGTAGCTCAAACATATCTTGTAATCTTGCAGTTGGCATATCTGTATAAATTCGTATTTTATAAGGGACACATTCAATATTTGCAGAATAAAATTCAATCTAGCCACCTGAAAGTGTAAGTGTATTTTTAACCGACTTCCATTTCCGACAGTATGTCGGAAATATTCCGACATAGAAATATTCCGAAAGATACTATATATAAAAAATACGGGAAAAAAGGAGATTAAAACGACAGAATTTAAAAAAAATATATTTACCAAAAGTCCGCTATTGCATTATTATTATCTATTACTTATAACTGTAAATGTAAATTAATAACAATAAATGAGTAACCAGTAAATAAATTACCCTATAAATAAATAATTATCGAGATCCATCTTTTTTAAACGCCTTTCATTATTTATTAAAATAAATTAGGCACTTATTTTTTTATTTGGTCGGTTTACTTGAAATAGAGTGTCTCTTATTAATAATGAATCTTAATTGCACCATTCGAATTTACGGTTCTACAGAGAACACATCAAATAAACCTAAAATTGTATAAGCTGCAGATTAAACTTGCAATTTTTTAATTAATTAAACAAGTTTCAGAGAGTTTTTGTTGCCTCTCGAAACTTTACCACAAAATTATCTTTATAAATAATTGATTAAACGTGATTTACAAAATTTTGGTAAATCAAGATGTTATTACTTCAAATAAATTATTCAGTTTGTTTTACGGTAAGCGTTGGAAGCCAAGAAACATCTCCCCCCGAGTGTATTTTATACCGGTTTAAAGATATTTACGTAATCATTTATTAAATTAGTTTTGGAAATTAAATAAAACATCAATTTTGTTCACAAAAACAACAAAAGTTTAACGATATATAATGTGATTCTATTTTAATCAAATTTGGTGAATTTATTTATTTTACTGAAATCAACGATTATTGATAAAATTTTCAGCCTTATCAGTTGGGGCGTATGAATTCTCGACGCAAGAAAACAGGTAAATTTTTGGGACAGGAACTTTCGACCAACGGTTAGAAATATTATGTTTTTATTACAGGAATTTTCGACGCAACAATTTAGGTACTTACAGACAAGTAAGTAGGTAATAAAATCATTCGTTGTAGAAACGCAATTTTATTTTTTACATTTTTGTCTTTAATTTTTGCTGTTTTGCTAAGACTATTTATTTTTATATAAGTATCTAACCTAACCTAACCTAACCTAACCTAACCTAACCTAACCTAACCTAACCTATAGTGTATTTGAAAATCAAGAGAGAGTAAATTCCCAGAAATGTTTTGCAGTTATCAGTGTTAAAGGCAGTAAACCATAGACGTGCGTTTTCAAAATTAAATTAATATGGAAATAGAAATATTTAATTTGTTTTAGTTATTCATACCTAGATTACAAATTTTAGATAGATAAACATAATTCGTTAGTAGTAATTTAATTTGGGTAAAATGAAGAAAAAGTTAATATTATTTTAGGCATTTTGTTTTAGGCATATGTTTATTTACAAAATATGTATATAATATGTACAGATAATTACAATTACTTATAAATTAATATGAGGAGCTAAAAAAACAATTAAGTAGGTATTTGAGAAAAAAAAACCAACCGCAAGGATAAAATTTGACGAGCAACATGCAAAAAATACGACAATATTAAATCTTAAAAAATAAAAATCTAAAAATAAAATTAAAGTACATAAATTAATAATTTTAAAGTTATGGTTCCTCGCACTCTGTGTCAAAAGATTCACCATATGATTCTAGAGAAATTACAATGGGCTTTATAGTAATATCAATTATGTTATTTAGCTCCCACATTTTTTTTTCTATTTCTGTAACGTGTCTAATACATTTTTGCCAATTTATTACCCCAAAATCTGTGGTATAATGTATGACCGATTTTTCTAGGACACTCTATATACGTATGTATATTTAAAACTTACTGTATTATTTGGTTTCTCATCATTCCCTCCTGTATTTTGTTGAGAAACGGTCGCCGTTGACGTAAAGTTTCTATATAACGAGCAGAATGCTCGTTACATCTTTCATCTCATGAAAAATGAGTTAGCGTATGACTTTCAACACATGAAAACCACTAAATAGAAAAAGAAAATGTTCTTAGCTCCTTCTAAAAGCTACTAATCCGTTAAAAGCTTCATCTAATTGACCGTAGTAAAGCTCACATTTACAAAATTGAAGTGTATTTTTATTATTTGTTGTCTTATCTTTTCAGAAACGACTACAGCACCAACAAACGTAAGATATTTCAGCTTATAACACAGTAGGGTCACTTCTTTGGATCAAGTGCCCTATACAACTGGGATTGTGATGAAATTAGTCTTTGGAGGGACCTCTGGAAACTGACGTTTGTTGGGGGTTTTGGATGCATTCGATCCCCTCGCTGCCACTGCAACCCTTTCCTCTAAGGGCTGGATAATCGTTTGGTATGGACAGAAGATCATTTTCGGCACCAAGGCAATCCAAAAATATTCTACACCAAGTCCAGTTTTTCATTAAAGCTATAATAACTTTTTTTCCAAATTATTGTTCCAATAGTATCAAAAATGTTATACTTGGATGATCTTCAGCCCTCCAATATTTCCCTAGATATATTGAAATGTCAAGTGAGTTGATATTTGTCACGTTTTACAATGCGAGTCATCAGAAAAATAATTTAATTCTTAATTTAAGTTATCATTAACAAATTTTAATCTAACTGAAAGAAATGTAAGTAGAAATAAGTACAATGTGACCAACGTTGCAATTTTATCATTTGATATCATGCATCACAGAAGTGTTTTTATCAACAAAGAATGTAATAATCAGCGGAATACTTTTGTTTGAGATTAAATAAATTATAAAGTTTCAACAGAGTGGTACAATATTGGGTAAAAAGTACATGGACAGAATCTGCAGTCAGCACTTGATAAGTGAACGTATTTTCCTGATCAAATGATGGAAATGTTGGATACAAACGTGAAGCAATTATTAGAACACGTCTTGCTTTTGATTAATGCACTTCAGGGACATGGTAACCGTAGAAATTTCCACTATTTTCATCGAGAAAATCCGTATTGGATAAGGGAATAACATACAAAATATCTCGAAGAGGTTAATGTGTGTGAAGGAATAATTGAAGATTCTATTATAGGCTCAATTTTCATTGAAAACATCTTAATTGGCAAGAATCGTTTAGCACTCATACTATATGAAGTCAGGTCATTCCAGTTTTGAAAAAACTTTTATATAATACGGATTCAGCAAGATGGAGCATAACCCCATTACCAAATTAATATCTAACAATCAAATATTTCTAAATTGGCAAGTAGAACATCCATGTCTTACGTCATTAGACTTTTTTATTGGAATATTTGTCGAAAATATTTCTTATAAAACTATGCCTGTCAGCTAGGGTTTCTGATTTCTCGACCTGTTTTCGTTCTCGAGCCCAAATTCTCGAGTCTTCTAGAGTCTCGAGCCTTTCTAAGAGGACCTTTAGAAAAAAGCCTTAAAATTTAAAATAAAACAAAAAAAAATCACAAAATCAACGTATTTTTACTTCGCCAACTTCAAGGACAACTTAATCACCAGTGTCAACTTAGATGAACTAAAAAGACAACTAGATCAATCACGTCTGATGTTAAATAAGGTGGCAATTTTTTTTTATTTTAGATTGGGATGTTGCCAAGACATTCGCGGAGAGTATTTTGTACTTTTGCTATATTAAAAATAATGTTTTTATTATGTTTAATAAAAAATTTTGTAAATAAAAAGGTTCTTTAATAAATTGTTACTTTTTTTATAGATTTTAAAACAGTGTATAGAACATTGAACATGAAATATGTTTAGAATGTGTTTAAACTGTTCCACACTGTATACAATTACGTAAATCTTGTTTAGTTTGAATGAATGACACTGTCAATCGTTTTCAATGAACATTAGGTTTTAAAAATGTCCAGTGCTCTTCAAATTTTGCCGGTGGAATATAATTTTTGTGTCTATTCTTTGAACTCTAGTGTGCTGTTATAGCAGCGAGTTGGAGTAAAGGACAGAAACAAAAAGCTATTACAATATTGACGATAACGATGCCGATCGTAGTTCACTGAATAGAAACAAAGGGAGGAAAAATCGAGGGCGAACATAAAGGAGGATTCTCAAAATGAATAAGGTAAAATCTTTTTGAGTGGCAACTTGTAAAAAGATATACTTTTAATCTTAGAGAAAGAGTTTAAGAAAGCAATGACTTCTTGTAGAAAATAAAAGGATTAGAAGTAATTGCTTGTTTTGCAAGAAGACTACATTATCAAAAGATTCTAAAATGTCCTTTAAACGCCCGGTGATTACGAAAGGGGATATTAAGGATTTAAAACAAGAGATTTGAAAAGTTTTTCATTTAAAAAGTTACGGAAATTATTATTAATTTTGTATAATATATTATAAATTCCGAGATAAATTTAAATTTAGAGTATATTGTAATATTAAAGTTCAAAATTCGTGTACATGAATGTCCGAGCGAATCAAGAATTTAATACGTAAATCCATTTTGAAACCGTAATTTCAATAGAAGCCTCGTCAAAGGGAACTGACGTTGAATTATGTACGATTTTTTATTCGCCCAAATCAACTCTAATTACAATTACAAGTTCCGAAGTAAATAACACGAAAATTAGAAAGAATAAAACATTTTCGAACGAATAAATTATCAACTTATCTTAGAAAGTACGTTCATATATATATATTTATATTGAATCATCACGATTTGTAATAAGATTATTGCACAAAACTTAAGCACGAGGCAAAATGTTGCGGTTGACTAGCCACAACCAGTAGGCGCTACGCGTCTAACGAACACGTGACCGTAGTACTTTCAAATCAAAAAAAAAGTTAATAACATTAAATCGATCAAAGAGTTCACGAATTCAGTGGAAATGTACTTTCTAAAATCGTGATCGGCTACTTACTATTATTGGTTTTGATGTAGTTGACGTAATAATCGATTCATATCAATAGAAAACTGGTTCTGAGGACCGTAACCATATTTTTGTCAATTTTTTTAACAAAACCAACAATGCGGACAATTTCCTTGTTTAACGAGTATGAATTTATGTCTCTTACTCTTTGGTTTTTCAAAAAAAAATCTAGTAATAGCAGAACATCTTTTGATAATCATATTCAATATATATCAGACCTATTCTTGAGTTTGCTGTAAAATAGACACTAAATAAGGGCATAATGGAAAAATAAGCTAGACACAAAGACCAATGTTGGAACCATTGGGTATTCAATGTATGTTTCTGGCACGACAAAACTGTCTGAGATCAATAAAAAATGGTGCAAAATGTGTTCTCTGTATATAGTGTATTTGAAAATCAAGAGAGAGTAAATTCCCAGAAATGTTTTGCAGTTATCAGTGTTAAAGGCAGTAAACCATAGACGTGCGTTTTCAAAATTAAATTAATATGGAAATAGAAATATTTAATTTGTTTTAGTTATT
The DNA here is from genome assembly GCA_035357415.1 of Ophraella communa. Lineage (NCBI taxonomy): Eukaryota > Metazoa > Arthropoda > Insecta > Coleoptera > Chrysomelidae > Ophraella > Ophraella communa. The sequence continues at coordinate 28,125,469 of CM068987.1, read as the reverse complement.
TATACCTAGATTACCAATTTTAGATAGATAAACATAATTTGTAAGTAGTAATTTAATTTGGGTAAAATGAAGAAAAAGTCAATATTATTATAGGCATTTTGTTTTAGGCATATGTTTATTTACAAAATATGTATATAATATGTACAGATAATTACAATTACTTATAAATTAATATGAGGAGCTAAAAAAACAATTAAGTAGGTATATGAGAAAAAAAAACCAACCGCAACGATAAAATTTGTCGAGCAACATGCAAAAAATACGACAATATTAAATCTTAAAAAATAAAAAAATAAAATTAATGTACATAAATTAATAATTTTAAAGTTATGGTTCCTCGCACTCTGTGTCAGAAGATTCACCATCTGATTCTAGAGAAATTACAATGGGCTCTATAGTAATATCAATTATGTTATCTAGCTCCCACATTTTTTTTTCTATTTCTGTAACGTGTCCAATACATTTTTGCCAATTTTCACTTGTTACTTCAGATATTGCCTTATTGAAGAGATTTTTAACATCTGATAATTTAAAAGTAGTGTTATTTCTGGCAACATAATCTTTAACTTGAGCCCATATCAATTCTATCGGATTCAGCTCACAATGGTAGGGTGGTAAACGAAGGATTTCAATTTCTCGTTTTTTGACTATCTCCTCAATATTATATTTTTTATAATTTTGCTTATGTTTTTTAGCAATAGTTAACAATTCTGCCCTCAGCATTGTATTGTCAATGGCTAAATTTTTAGAAGATAACCATTTTGCAATTTCATCCTTTTTCCATTTAGTGGTTGGTAAAGGTTCAAGTAATCTGGAGTGGTAACTTGCATTGTCCATTACAATAACCGATCCTTTTGGTATGAATTGAATCATCTGTTGAAAATATTCCTCAAACACGTCTCCATTCATTTCTTCGTGATAATCAACGGTTTTTTTATTCAAATAAGAGTAAACCATTCTCAAGAAAACCGTTTGTACTGCCTATATGACAAATAATTAATCTTTTACCTTTTCCTATAGGTTCCTTAAAACCAGTAGTATATCCTTCTAGAAAAGCTTGATGGGATGATTTTATATTTTTGTCTTTCCAAACTCTTCCTACACAATGTCCTTCATTAACCCATGTTTCATCTAAATAATAAATGTTTTTATTTTGAGCTTTAACTTGTTGTATTCTTCTGAGGTACTGTCTTCTCAAACATACAATTTCTTCAGAATCAATTAGCATTAAGTGTCTGCCCATTTTTTCAAATTTAAAATTTAACTCATGTAACGTTTTCCATAGTTTATCCTGGCTTATTGTGTGTAAATCAACATCATTCGTAATGGCTTGCAAAACTTTATCTAAAGTTGGTATTTGTTTGTTTATAAAAAATGAGTGAACAAGCTTACGAATAGCATTTTTAAAAAACTCGTCCACGTTGACTTTTAATAGTTTTTGTCTACCTGGTTTCGGCTTTGGTGAGGTTACTCCACCTGATTTTTCCTCCTTTAGAACTCTATATATTGTAGATTTTCCATATCCCATTGCCTTAGATGTTGTTTCAACTACACTGTCAATAGTGTTTGAGGGATTTTGATGTTTAAAATAGTGGTACACGCATTCACTACAGCACTCTTTTCATTGAGCGATAAATGGTCTAGTTTTAATTTTTTCACTGGCGTATACTCACAAACTGCTTCCATTTTTAGTCACTACTATTTGTCACGTTTATCGAAAATCAAATAACTGCATTTCTAGAAACTTAAGCACTATTTAAGTCAAAATATCTGTCATTAGAAGCTGTTGCCATTCGGAGGTCGTTATAAATAACAATTATCCCTTTCTAATCTGGTTACGCCTATGACGCACGTTAATCCTCTTAGGCTTACTGTAGTAACAATGAAAGATCATAAAATAATGTGATAGTCCAAGAAATTTAATAAATTTTGTATTGAAATTAACAAAAACAATTTAGAATGCATTACAAATATTGAAGTTTTACCGCACGTACTGTGCTATAGTTTTGCATACCGAATTAGTTTTTATTCTGGGAATTTACTCTCTCTTGATTTTCAAATACAGTATAGTCGGTGCAAGCTTCTGAAACTCTTCCCGAAGTTGATTGGCAACCATTAACAAAGTAGGTCCATTTGATAGTCCGTTCCTGTATAAGAGCGGAAATAATACTCAATACTTCTTGATTTCAGTATCCTTTATTTTGGCGCATAGCGGTTATAGCGGTTGGTTATATTTAGGTAAAGAATAAAAAATTAATTTTATTCTATAATTACTGAGCTACAGCAAACCGTGGCTAATCCAGCTAATATCTAATATTATCTTAAACTTAAAAATCCGGCACCAATATATAATATTTTAGAATTAATCGGCAAGAATAATACGAAATATTGTCTAATAAATCCTTCTTTATACTATACGACTTGAATTTTTCTTTAAAACTAATCGCCGAAAAAAAAAGTATATGAACCTTAACCCGAGTCTCTCGTGCGTTGTTATCTACCATAAAAGAAAAGTATGAATATAAATGGTTAGGTATTTTTTTGTTCTGTCTTTTATTGCTCAATTTATAACTTTTTTTGTGGACTCCAGTAAAACGATTCGGTCTTTAGAATAAAACCACTTATTCGGAATTATATTTGGATCATTCACTATTCAAATTTTTCATAATTTGCATGATTTTCATTAGAATAGGATGACAGTTATTAAAACAGTAAAATAAGGTTAAATAATAAGAAAGTTAAAAATTAATATCAATACTACAAGTGTACTCACATTTTCCCAATGAATATTTATAATAATTTTCGTCAGTAATTCAGCTTCCACATATTTTCTTCTTCTTTAATTGTAACTCGCATTGTAAGCATGTTTTTTCAGGTTTACACTATTTACTGCTTACAAAATCTACTGTATAATATTCATTTTAAAATTAAAACTGTATTTGTTTAATTTTTTGCAATTTCTGCAATTACATTTTTTATAAACCATTGGTACAACTATTTTGTTCTGAAATATTCCGCACCACACATTTAATGATTTTCTTCCAACCTTTTCATTTGCTTAATTTTTCTTTTTCTATTATTCCTCGGTTCCCATCAATACCTATTTCTTTCTTGATTCATCTGCCCATAAAATGTTATAAAAATAATTAGGATCATTTTTCAAATTTTTCAAACATTTCTTGACAGAACTGTAAAAGCAATCTCTTATGAACATCAGTATAAATATAATAATAAATATTTTTTCTTGCGTTGGAGTTGGAAGCACTATTTCAAATCTTTTTGACAGTTTGTTAGAATAAACAATATTTAAAAATACCATGACAACTACTTGTTTCTTATGGCACAATTATATTTCACAGGATTCCTGATTGCAGTGTTCTTTGTTTTGGCACATACCGTATTTTATACGACTTAAAGTTGCGCTTTTTTAAAAGTTTGTGTATCATCGTACGTGTTTAAACTATTTTGGGAATTTTATAAAATAAAAATTTGATTATGGGTTTAATCCATTATTTACGAATTTAATTTTTATCTTCAACGTAATGCAAAGTTTTAAGATCTTTATCATTTCCTACCTTCATTTCCAAATTAGTTTTTATTGCTATATTTTATGAAAATAGATAATAATCTAATTAAAATCTAGAGCGCCCCAATACTACTAGCGATGCTGAACAGATTTCCTGAGGGCATATTCCTATAATTTGATAAGGGATCAGAGCAAAAGTGCAGCTAAAAGCTGCATTAAACTGGCATAATAAAAATTGCAAGGATTAATAATTAATTAAGATTTAACTTCCCTCTTTTACAAAAAACATTGCCATTAAAATTTATAAATTTCTATTATACTATATTTATTTGGTGCAATTTTCCCGTGTTACGTTTCCAAAAGAATTTATCAAAAGTTGTCTAACGTCATTCAATTTAAAAGTTGTATTGTTTCTTGCAACCTCACCTTTTACCTGTGCCTATATTAATTCTATAGGGTTTAATTGACAATAATAAGGTGGCAAAAGAAATATTCTTGCTCTGGAGCCACTCTTTAATATCTCCTTTTTTCCATGACGTCGTTGGTACCTTTTCTACCAGTTTTGAATGATAACTAGCGTTAGCTAAGACAACCACTGCAGCACTTGGCTAAAAGTCCAATAGCTGGGAATAATAATCTTCAAAAACATCAGAGATCATTTCCTCGTGGTAATCTTTGGTTGACTTCCATACAAAGTCGAATAACCCATTTTTTACAAAACTATGTTCACTGCTCGAGGAGCATTTAATCCTGTTGAATATCCCTCCAAAAATGTCTGATTGGAATTTATTCCTGTGAACTTGGCACACCATATTTAAAAATTTTAAAGTTTTTTTAGAGTTCTGGCATCCTTTGCAATAGTTCTAGAGTTCTCTGTAAGTATTTCCATAGTTCTAACAATTAAACGCAAAAAATCAATATTTGAAAAAAAAACTAAGTGTCTAAAAGGTAATTTTATTTAAAAATAATTTTTTTACGAGTTCTGGCCGATCTGACTTGATTTCTGAATAGCGTTCCTTTAGTTCTATACAAAACCCTTGTGACTTTTTCCAGCAAAATAATTTTTCTTCAAGTTATCTTCATTTTAAATATCGAAAAATCGACTTTTATTTAAAAAAAAATCATTTTCAGTAAAGAGATCAAGTTACGCCATTGATGAAACAAAATGTATGGGAAATTGATACGGTATGCAAAAGATGTCTTCTCTAAGAAACAAAACTTAAATTTTTAATGAAAAGGATAAAAGAAGGAATTGAGAATTGCTTGTACATCGATGAACGTGTCCATACAAAATACGTGGTGATAGACCAAGTCGTTACCAACGACAGGTTAAGAATATTAAACAGAATAAGACAAACTTTGTTATTCAACAATTGTTTACTTGCTAGGAATATCAATTGGGTAAAAGGTTAGAATTAATGCGTGATATAATGTATAAATAAACACACAAACACAAACAGCGAAATCTTACAACTTATTGTTTCTTCCTTCGAAAGGAAGTTGTGTTGTTTAAAAGTTTTAGGGTATTCGGAATATTCTCTGCCACCACCACTTGAACCATTGTTAGACATTAAAATTATTCCAAGCAAATGCGAGAGACTATTGAAACGTTGAAATAATAAATCTGCCAATAACCTGATACCTACACGTCAGATGTTAAATTTTTTCTAAAATTACTTCCCCCACGTTATTCTATCATCTAGGCACAATAAAAAAAATATATAGAATATAGAAAATACTCTCGAAACCGAAAGCCGCTGGCAGGTATCAAATTTCTCTTTATTCTCCGTATACATACTAATATTATGCCAGCATGATGCACATTCACGTTTCTTAAATTTCAGGTAGACGACAATAACAAGCGTGTCAAACAAGGACGACGATATATAGAGAGGGAGTTCGACTGAGAGAATCAAGCCATTTTTTACGACGCCAAGAACGTAAGAATGCTCCAAGAAAGTAATATACAGGGTGTCCCGAAAAGAATGGTCATAAATTATACCAAAAATATGTTGATTGAACCCCACTTACCTATATACAATAGTGCACACAAAAAAAGTTACATGGCGCCGAGACTTTTTCCAATATTTCTTCAACTTTTGACTCACCCTGTATGCTAATTCTACTAATAAATATGCCCATAATTAAATGCATCAATATTACCGATTTCATTACAGCCTTTTGTTTTTTTATTTACCCAGAAATCTTGATTTTTTTATCATATCCCTGACGTGTTTAATTGGATTGAATTCTGGACCATTTCATCCTTTCTGTTTGGTCCAAATCCTTGCTCTATGTTGTCCCTAATAAAAATTAATTCATTCATACCAAAATGAGTATATCATCAAATTATTTTTTTATAAATATAAACACAAACAGTAGTAAATCAAACTAAGAGCATTAAAAAAGTAAAGATCAATTTCAATTACTTTGTACTAAATCAAAATATTCTCCCCTCGATACACTATTAAAAATAATCCGGTGAAAGTCCTCGAACATTTGCCAACTGAAACATATTATTCCAATGCATGCAATTCTAGTTTCCGTACCCACAATATTATTTTATTAGATTGTTTATAATTAAAAACTTCATCAAGGTCACATACCAATAGAATTACCAATAACAAATAACAGATTTTTATAGGTGTAGCTTGCTATTAGTGTGAATGGATTAGTTTTAATCACAATGACGATGAATTAGAAATTTTCGTGGAAATTTTCGACTCATAACAACGTTATTAAAAATGAATTTACGCTTATATTTATTAAATTTACTTTCTAACATTAAAATTTACCAAACTGTATTATATTCTATAAATACGATTTTTAAATCAATAACAAAACATATTTATTGACACTTGTGAAATGTATAAGAGCATAAAAAACTATACAATACAAGATAAAATAGAAGTTATAAATCTATTGTTATAAAATTATCTTTTAAAGGCAGTGAAGTACATTTTTTGACAGCAGGAATAATAGTAAAACAAATTGGTTATAAAAATTGTTCAATGATAATTCCAGGAGACTGTTACAAACACAACAAAAGAGACACTTTAGAACAGAACAATAAACTAAACAGAAATGCTGCTATTTAGACCTAAATCTTTAATCAAATACAAATTTTCCTAATTTTCCTCCTGCAAGGCAATAAATAAGCCAATATTCTTGCAAGGGAAAGATTCAACACCAAATCCTTCAACAAATTTGCTAGAAAAACTATAAAGGAATACCAATGTGAAGATTGAAGAGGGAGTTATTAACCCCAAGACTTCAAAAAACCACTATATAGAGCTTATGAACAAGTAAACAGAAAGAAGGGGCAATAAAGAAGCCAATAACCTTGCAAAAGAGAGATTTACTGCATATAGTTTGCTGCTGGTTAAGAATATCTGAGCTAAAAGCTATAAAAGAATATCTGTGGAATTGGAAATCCTCTAGGTCAGTTATCAACCACTATAGGTCTAAGACTCCTATTTTTTGTTCGCGAAAATTGAACCAGGAACCACAAAGGAAATGTAGATTCTCTGGGGTCAATAAAGAAGTCCAGAACTTCCACTATGGTTGTAGGTGAAGTTGTAGCAGAAGATCGTTCCAAACATCGTGATCCTTGTGATGATCTGCCATGCCTGAAGCTGACATAGCTATAGAATTGAAGCTATTATTAAAAATACCAGTAGGATGTCTTCAAAACTTTTAAGGGTATTAAAATTTTCAATATGAAACACGGAATAAATTTTAAATGAGAAAAAATCGAAAAGGAAATTGAATTTTAATATAATAACTGAAAATAAGCCATCCAATTTTTTTAAAATGAATTAAAAATGTCGTTTGTTGATCCGTAAATAAGTTCCGAAGTGTTTCTACCTCGGTTTCTACCCTAAGAGAATGTGAGAGGAAAAAAGTTAGAAACATTATAATTAAAATTCTAGTAAGGATGAATAAACGTTAATGATTCATTTTCGGATGATTATACAGCAATTTCACTTTTCTTAAAGTGTTTTTTTTTATTCACATTAGTGAATCATTCATCTAACAATTTCTAATAAATATTAAAAACTGAGTTTTAAAAATATTCCAGTTGTTAAAACATAATAAATTTTAATATCTTTTGTTTAAATATCCCTAAAAATGACATTAAAACATATAAACAACGTAATTTAATAATAATAATTGTATTTTAAAAGTATTTAAATGATGCTCCATATGGTACAACAATTCATTTTTTTTTAAAGAACTATTTTATTTTCGATTTAACAATTTTATTATATACAATACCAGAGCCCTTCTGTTAGCAACACCTGCAGAATTTCGACGGTTACTATTATTCAATGGCCAAAATGGCGGATCGCCTCGGGCGTACGCTGAAAGGGGGTCATGGGTATAGATAGAAACGTACCAAAGAGGATATAAATATTTCATTTATTTACTTTTCTCGATAGAAAATTATTATTATAATAATAAGTAATAAAAAGTATAGGTCCTGTAAAAAAACTACAAAAAAAAACATTCTGGCAATTCTTGGAAAGATTTTGCATTCAACAGAAACCAATTTATGAGAATTTAATGAAGGCACTTCAAATAACATAATACTTAAAAAATCTTGGATATATTATGACCTGTAAATACTGAAATCTAGCAAAGAAACAGCACCACAAGTATAACATTCAAAAAAATTCATCTTCGAATGTCTACTGTCAAATTTTCGTAACAATGTTTGCCCTAACTGAAGCAGCTACACCAGAAATCTTAAAGATGACATTTTTCATGAATATTAAGGTAGGAAACAGCTCAAATTGAAACCAACAAACAAATGAAAAATACATAATGTCACAAGGAAAAGATTGTAATCAAATGAAAAGGAAAATCCTACACTACCCCACCATGATGAATCTATTTTGGAAATTCTGTTAAAAGCTTGCATTTTCTATCCAGGATGACAAACATTTGAGCCTTTGGTTAATTATGTAACCAAAATAATGCAGGTTGTTGGGAGCAAAACAGCTTCTTCATGACACTGGCTGTAGAGGATATTGTAATTATGGCCAGGAGCAAAAGAGAACAAAAAAAAAATACTGAGAAGGATCAAGGAAAAGGCATATTACAAGGAGCAGATACAATGCCTTAATATTTAGGGGTAAAAATATATCTATAGGTGGATAAATACAGAAATTGAGTGAAAGAAAAGCAGAGAACCGGTTATTAGACATAAATATTGACTACAACTTTAAAAGTACATTCACAAACACATAGCTATTTACTTTTTGTAAAATTTTGATAACTATTTTGTTTTTATTCAGTTTTATTTCCATCAAGAAATATAAACCATTATTTGAGCGTAATATTACACTTTACTTTTAAAAAACCCGTTTCGTATTTATCTTTTTCAATTCCAGTTTAAATTTACCAAACTGTAAACGAGTTATTAATTACACTTGTATGGTCGGTTTAAAAACATTGTTTAAACAGTTTTATATAGCAAAAAAACTTACCGCAACCAAGTAGTATTAGGAGAATACAAAAGTTATTAATTCCTTTGGTATGCATTTTGTTCTTCTTCTAAAACCAATCACACAATTCGTCAAATTATCAATCCGTAAAACACATTTATAAAGGTCACAAACACATAATCCACAACGTTGGTATATCCAAGAAAATAAGGTGTTCTTCTATCACTTCGTAAACCGCTCAGTATAAAACCGTTAAATGGCATATGTTGATCAGTTTATAAAACTTTTTTATTTAAAAGACACTTTTAAACCACCCTGTTTATCACTTAGATGATACTCCTGTCGAGTTTAACGCACAAAAAACAATTTTTCGTAAACAATTATCGAGAAAAAAAAATTTAAAAAACTTTTTTCGCGCTTTAAACTTAATGACACTGATCACCTCTCGCTTGTACGCATTGGTGCATACTGAGAACAGTGAACGTTAAGCTACGGCAACACCTACCACTATCTCTCTTTCTCTCTGTATTCCATACCAAGAAGTAAGTCTGTTGAATCTTTGGGTTTCTTACTATGAACTATCGGCGGTGTTGCCGATAATTTCCAACACCAGGTTGAGCGTATACCTGGTGAAAACGAGGATATAGTTAAGCTAGAACGGCGCTATCCCTTCTTTATCGTTATTTCAAAACCCCCCGCGCATTTTTCCTACCTTTATACCATTTTTCAGGTAAAATACAGAAATTTTAACGTCAGGTAAAAGTTTAATATTGACCGGTATCCGATTGGTAGCCACTATTAGGCCATGGGCGTGCCAATTAAATAATAAAACTGATTAAATATCCATTTAAGTTTATAAATATACCGTAATAATAGTAAATTACTACAGGATGTGCACGAAAGAAAGAGAAATGAAATAACATTCAATTTTTACAACCTGCTTCAATAGATCGTAATTTTAGTTACCATTTTAGCTCCAGACATTCACATAAGACATGCCTGACAGTTTCATCTTCTTGTTCACATATCCTGCATAGAGGTGTGTCCACTAGCCCCATAATATGGAGGTATTTCCTTAGTTGACAGTGTCGTCAGAAATCCCACTGTTAGACGTAGGTTCTACCTGGTCATCGCCAAATATTTATTCGTATCCAGCTTCTCAGGGTCGCCCAGGGTGATCCTGGCAAAACTGCATCCTTTGGTTTTATCCCACCTCTTAAGGGTGGGGGTGTAACGTTTGGCTAGTTCCGCAATTGTCAGTCGTCTAACCATGGGTGTCGCCTGGTCCCAAAATTTTCAGTCCAGCCGCAATCCTGGCCACAGAGTCAGCAATACGCTTACCTTTGCTCCTGTCATGCCCTTTCACCCACCTTAGTACGATATTATTATCTACCGAGGCGTTAGTTAAATCTTGGTGGCACTCTAGTGCTAACCCTGAGATAATACGTTGTCTATTCAAAGTTAGTAGGGCTGCAGATTATTATGTTTTTGCCAGAAATTCCTTTTCTGGTTAGTTCTTTTGCGGCGATTGAGATATCAGCCAGTTCTGTTTGAATCACGCTGTTATTTTTTCCATTTCCCACTTAATCCTTAAGCTAAGTGATCTGGAGTAAACTCCACATCCTGATCCTTCCTAGGTTTTTGAGCCGTCTGTGAATATGCGTATTGCATTTGCAGCATCCGCCTCAGTGTTCTGTTTTATTTGTATTTTGTAGGGTTTATTAAACACAAACCTGGGTTCAATTGCGTTACCGGCTGCCTATACACTGCAATGAGTGCCTCCCTCCACAGGCCCAGCCTCAGTTAACCCATTCCTACCTCGGGGTTTACACCAGCCTTGCGCAATCGTAGCACGGCCATTAGCGCAATCTCCTTGACGACCTCCAGGTCGAGAGGTGTCAGGTTTATGAACAACCCCTATTTTTTTCTAATGTGTGGTTTACAGTAATGTCATACGTTTGAATGGATTTATCAATCTACAGACAAATCGTTTTCTTGGTTTTCAACGACCAGGCATCATCGTAGAGAAACCTCTTCATGGTGACCATGTAACGATTTGTTGTCAGGTAATGGATTATTGGACCCCTACTTCGTGGAGCTCAAGTGCGATCTTGACAATTCTGTTGTGCCAGAAACCAGAAACATACAGTTGAATACCCAAAATGGTTCCAACAGTATGGGGCATACTACGACAGCATCCTTTTGATTTGATTCGTGAAAATTTAAAAAATCGCGTAATTTCTCGTAACACGAATTTTTCTTACCCTCTTCAATCACCTGATCTAACAAATCTTGATGCTTACGTATGGAGTTTGCTGAATCAAGCCATTTTTACAGAAAACCCACGGGCAACTATTGATGAACTCCATGAAAAAATGTTGACCTTTTTCAGAAGAACTCAGCAGCCAGCAATCTTGTTAAGCATCATGAGTACTGCTTGGAACTCAATGGCGAGCACTTTGAACACATTTTGTATAGAAACAAAATTTTAGTTTTTCAGAGTCGTTTGATATTACAAAAAATACAAAATGTGGAAACATCTACTTAAAAATGTCTTCACTATCTATTAGCAAAAAATTTACAATTTTGAATGCCCACCCTTGACAAAATATTGATGTATTTAGGCCAAGATAACGGTATTCTTTTGATATCCAGAAAAATTTGATAGAAAGCTTTAAAAATTATGGATTTTGTCTAAAGAAGCACTATCAAAATGCATTATTAATGGAAAGCTATGAAATTATTTGCTGGAGTTGAAATTAGGAAGTATAAAGCAGTCCTACAGAGAGCAAAGGTAAATCTTTCACCTTGATGAGAGGTGGTTATATAGTATAAAGAATGTGGCAAGATAAAATTCAACCTTTCAACGGGAAATTTATAATTGCTCACTATGAAAATGAAGAATTGTAATGACTATCCCAATAAACGTATCTGGATGCTGGTATCAATGAAAGTTCGATTAGGTAGTAGAATCGACAGCAAATAAGACCTAGAAAAATATCCTGGTTAGCAAAACTCGGAAAATCTGCTAATATACCAAGTGACATAAAAATCCGAACACCCAGTTTAAATGATTTTATTTTAATAAAATTTGGTGAATTCATTTATTTTACTGAAATAAACCATTGATAAAATTTTCAGCCTTATCAGTGGAAGATTCCGGTTTTTATACTGCTTTTTTGAAATTCACTAACAATCCAAAAATGAAGATTGTAGCCTTAGTAAAGATCCAAATTTTGCGGATTTTGGTTCTTGACATTCTTTACGATTGGTTAGGATGCCTAGGGTACGGAGACCTGTACGATTTCGTCAACTTAGTGAGTGGATCTTCGGGAAGCTGAATTTTCTTCTTGTGAAATTGCAGTTAGATTGCAAAGAAGTGTAGACACCGTGGTTAGGTGTTGTCAGGCATGGCTTCGAGAAGGCCGTACGCAAAGAGAAAGAGCTATGGACGCCCCCGTAGAACAACAGATCGTTAAGATCGCCGCCTAAGATTATTGGCCTTAGGGGACCGTTCCTCCACTACCAGGTCCATTGCGAATGAATGGTTTGCAGAACACGGAAGACCTATTGTTTACCGACGAATAAGACGTTTTGGCCTGTTTTCATACTGACCACATTGGGTCCTCCCTTTAACTCCAGAACACCGACGTAATCGCCTTGAGTGGTGCAGAGAACGGTCACTTTGGGATCAGGAATGGAACAGTATTGTCTTTAGTGACGAGTCTCGATTTTGTTTAGGCATGCACGATGGTCAAAAACAAGGGTTAGAAGACGACGTGGTGAAAGGAGAATTCCACGGTTTTTTGTTGAAAGGCATGTTCATCAAACTGTTGAAGTTATAGTTTGGAGTGCTATAGCTTATGGTTCGAGTTCACCTTTAATCTTCATCAGAGGTAACATGAACGCGCAGCGTTATATCCAAGAAGTTTTAGAACCCCATCCATTTTGACACCTTGCAAATCCAACTTTCCAACAAGATAATGCCCGATCACGTATCGCAAGAGTCACAATAGACTTCTTTCAACATAATGATGTCACATTGTTACTTTGGCCATCAAGATCTCCCGACTTATCCCCAATTGAGCACGTGTGGGATATGATGGGTAGGAGATTGCTCAATTTGCAAAGTCCTCCTCAGACTCAGAAATCATTTAAACTGGGTGTTGGGATTTTTATGTCACTTAGTATAGAATATTTCTGATTGCTATTATGATTGATACCCAATATCTCCAAGAAGAATATACCTCCATTAGATTAATTTGAGTGTCTTTGAGGAATATTTATTATTAGACATCACACTGTATATCAAAAAGACGCTTGTGCTATTACACAATCTATTAAAAACATTGGATTTCTCCTTACATCTCCGATATAATTTATTCCAGCATCGTTAGTCGTCCATCCTTCTTTCTCATCTCGACTATCATTTTTTTTTCGGTTCTCTTCTTGTTGTTCTTGGCTTTAAAGTCAACTATACCACATGTCTTGGATCTAACTGCATCGGTAACCGGTTTCAAGAACACGGCGCAAAAACTAGCTCTTCTTCGACGTTGCCACATCCATCGAGGTCAAGTGTACACCTGCCTCTCTTAAGAAGCCGTTTCCGTTTTTATCGACACTTTTTATGCAAATCGACGATAGTTCGTACGGCAACTTCTGTGTACCGTGTAGAATTGATGCAAAATGTTGTGTGTACCTACTTATAGTCTTATAGTTAGCGGGTCAACAACTTTAGGTGGAATTTAAATATTTTATTATTTAAAAAAACTGTCTACAGTACTGAATTTAGTTTAAAATTTTTGGTTTAGGGTGACAAGTGTACCGATGAGACCGCAGTTTGGTTGGACCCTATCAGGTGTCAAGAATCCTCGTCCAGCGCATGCTGCTTCATTAACCAAGCATAAAAACGCTCCTTGTCCATAAACAAACAATTTAACCGTTCAACGGTTCAACAGACTTAATAACGTCAAAAACTGTTTCTAAAACAATAAATAATACCAGAAACAAATTAGTTTGAAAAAATCTTCAAAAATAACGTGGAAACACCTGCAGTCAAACTCTCATATTGTTAGCAAAACTTTAAACTCTTATTTTATTCCGAACACAATAGTCAATAGAATCCAATAACACCTTTAGAAATTTACGAGCATATTTTTACACCCTCGCCGACCTTCCTTTAAAAATGTTGTTATCGGTTTCATTGTGCGACTGTGGGTCGGCTGACCATAAAAAAGAATTGTAATACCCCAACCTATTTGGTATATCTTGTATATTTAATGGGGAAAAAAGTTACACATTTTTTAAAACTCTTCAACTGATTTATCGGCCTAATTGATTTGGATATGGATAATGTAATAATTTACGGCAGAGGTTTTTAATTAATTGGAAGATAGAATGGGAAAATGTTTTTTTAACTAAAAGAGAGGTTATTTAATTTTTCCATAATTGATTTCAGTAGGACTGGACCAAAATACACCAAATCAAAAATTTAAGGATTAGACAGAAGTAGAGAATATCAATATCTTTAAGCATATTTTTGGAGTTTCCTAAGCTACAGAATCTGTTGCATTAACAACATTTGGCTGCAATTTTAGGAGTAAATAAATTGCTAAATTTGAGAGGCAGCGCTAATGCTTCTGGTGCAGGAGGAATCACAACAAACATAATGACTTTCCTCAATTGACAGATACAGATGTAGGTCAAAGATGAACACTCAAAGTACAATTCTATTTTTACATAAATCTAATGTAGATAGTTATAGAGCAAACCCAAATAGAAAAAGTAGAGACATACAAATATCTGGAATCCTGGGTTGATTACAAACATAACCAATACAAAGAGAGTCCGAATTGAAAGGCAAGCATTTATAGAAATGAAGAGATTGCTTACAAACAAAGTCCTTCAGTTGTCGCTCAGATTGAGGGCTCTAAGATGCTACATATTTTATATCTTACTATACAGCTTGAACACTGAAGAAGCAATTAAATAAAAAGCTAGAAATTGTGAACAGTATAAAAAGAAGAAAACTGGAATATTTGGGTCACATAACCAGATGAAAAAAATATGAGATGCTGAGGATTATTATGCAAGGAAGGATTCAAGGAAGGAGAAATATTGGAAGAAGACGTATCTCCTGGATTAAGAACCTTAAAAAATGGTTTAACTGTTTAAATTTTCAGAGCAGCAGCCAACAAAGTGACCATAGCCATTATGATATCCAGCCTCAGTTAGGAGATGGAACTTTAAGAAGAATAAACTCGAAGACGAAGTAATACACAAAGCAACCAAGGCCCTCATGGTGTGTAGGAACATTGCAGGGAAGAACTGGGGATGTAACCCACGTATCCTGCAATGGATGTACACAGCAATAGTGAGACCATTAATCACATATGGGGTAGTGGCTTGGGGCGCAAGGGCTAATCTGAATACGACGAGGAAAAATCTCTCGAAGATTCAGAGACTAGCCTGTTCATGTATCATGTATCATGGAGCAATGGGAACTTGCCCCACTGCTGCAATGGAGGTGATTTTAAACTTGACCCCACTACACATTCTGCTAGAAAGTGTAAGGAAGAAAAAGTTACTTGGTTTTTATTAGATCTCAATGCTAATTTTACCAGACTCTAATTACTTCTTATTATATATAAAGATTTCTGAGTAATGCGTGAAGCAATCAATTATATCTGATGTTGTATCGCGACCAGTTTTAAAAAATGTCTCCGTCGAAGATAATTACCATCTTTATTGACACTTCTCCTCATCTACTGTCGATGTTCTTTTAACTTAACTATCAACGCGATCCTCGCCGATGGTTCATCCTTTTTTTTTGTTCACTCAATTAAGATTTTTTCTAGCTATCCCACCGTTACTATAATTTATGGTCTTATCTAAATTGCCACTCCGCTACAAAATTAATTAGATTTTTTCTTATACATAAATACTCAAAGTAAAAAAAAAGATTTCACTGGAAAATTTCGAGGATAAAAGTTTTTTTCTGGTATTAGACCGCGAGAGATTTTAAGGATGAAGGTTGGGAAAGCCATCGATGAAAACTCCTTTTATTTGCGGGTTAAAGTGGATGAAGATTTTCCGATAAATAGTGTAAGGGTTTTGTTTTATACATATTATATTATATAAATGCAAATTACCAGTTTAAAAAATTAAATGAATTAAATGATTTAGTAAAGATTTATTCATTGTGTTTTAAAACACGCTGTATAATAAGCTTTTAGACGAAACCAATCTGTTATGGTATGCAGCTTTAATTTAAGAATCCGAACATTTTCGAGAGATAGAAATCTGAAGCATTGCCACCAGGTGAACCTTTCCCTTCTCTCTGGTCGAGTGCGAAGACAAAAACATCTGCCGACTGTGTCGATATAATATTTTGGTAAATCGACAGATGGTAAATGGGGACTTAAAACTAGGTAGATCCTTTAAGTTTGAAGTGTTTTTAAGTTTATACCTTTGCCAATTTAAACAAAAAACTAAATTCATTGGATATATTTAACAAAAATATATATAGGGTTTCTCATTATAGTTGGACCACCACTTATTTTTAACAATTTTCTGGAATACAAAAAAACTATAATTTTGGGGATTACCAGAGCAAGTGAGGGTCAAAATTGTAAGAGGAATAAATTAGTTTGGGGGCCATGAGCGATTTGCAAAGGTATATTTGTTTATTTTGGTAATCAATTAAAGTTTTTTTTTATACTCGTATATAACTGATTTATTGAATTTGATCAGAACAGATTAAAACAAAGGTTGAAAGAAATACAAATATTATCAAACGAAATGTTCAAAATGTCCACTGTATATTTAAAAAGATCCTGAATGCCTGGATTTAACTGACACGTCAAGATGGGCGTGATGGGCTGAAACACCGAAATGACGTAGGTACCTGAAATTAGAGCCGTCTATAAAAACAGTCTGAGTATTCAATCCCATATATAGTAAATCAGTGTTATTCAAACAAAGATTAGTATATTAAAATCCCCCAAAAAATACAAGTGTTAATAATTTACTAGGTGTCTAAAGCTGTTGAGATCGTTATATAACATTTTAATACTTTAACTTTAATTAAACAGAATTAAATGCCTAATTATATAGGTATATTAGCAAGGGGCACAAACTCTCCCCGTGCATGTAAGGAATGTGTGGCACAAACTCTCCACATGAACAACACAACCTCTGTAATAATCTCTCCACAGTACAGCAAAACAATACTAGTCCGCAAGTGGCTCAAACTCTCCACAGTACAGCAAAATAACAATAGTCTGCAAGTGGCTCAAACTCTCCACAGCACAGTAAAATAATAATAGTCTGCAAGTGGCTCAAACTCTCCACAGTACAGTAAAATAATAATAGTCTGCAAGTGGCTCAAACTCTCCACAGTACAGTAAAATAATAATAGTCTGCAAGTGGCTCAAACTCTCCGCAGTACAGTAAAATAATACTAGTCTGCAAGTGGCTCAAACTCTCCACAGTACCGCAAAATAAGGTTACTCTGCAAGTGGCTCAAGCTCTCCACAATACAGCAAAACAATACTAGTCCGCAAGTGGCTCAAACTCTCCACAGTACAGTAAAATAATAATAGTCTGCAAGTGGCTCAAACTCTCCACAGTACAGTAAAATAATACTAGTCTGCAAGTGGCTCAAACTCTCCACAGTACAGCAAAATAAGGTTACTCTGCAAGTGGCTCAAGCTCTCCACAATACAGAGGGGGTTGTAAGGAAACCAGGTTGTTAATAATCACCCTGTAGCAGGAACGGACGAACCGCAAGTGCCGCAAACTCTACACAATACAGTATAGGTTTATGAATAAGGTTACTCTGCAAGTGGCTCAAGCTCTCCACAATACAGAGGGGGTTGTAAGGAAACATGGGTGATATTAATAATCACCCTGTAGCAGGAACGGACGAACCGCAAGTGGCGCAAACTCTCCACAATACAGTATAGGTTTATGAATAAGGCATTACCATTCGCAAGTGGCTCAAGCTCTCCACAATACAGAGGGGTTAGTAAAAACATGGGTGATAGTTAATAATCACCCTGTAGCAGGAACACGAACCGCAAGTGGCAAACTCTCCATAATACAGTATAGGTTTATGAGTAAAACTGCAAGTAAATTTGAGGCATAATTAAAATACTCTGTGATATAGACTCACTATTAAACTATATGTTTGTAAAATAATAACTTTCCAAAATCAAATAACAAGTCAAATGCATAATTGAAATACTCTAGAGATAGACTCACCTATTCAACTCCTAATGACTTATACAAGACACTACAATTCACAAAAACTTTCAATGTATATATATCTATTATTATATTTGGTATAAACTGATGTCTTAGGTAGTCACTAAAGAACTGAACTCTGAATAGTTTTAGAAATATTCTTTTACCCTCTAATTACTTCAGTCTTACCTACCTCTCAAAGAAATGAAATATGATACTTTATCGATTTCACGCAATTGGCTGTTCTCTTTATCAAAACATGCATTTTTGAAATGTTAGGTCATATTCATAATAGAATTTAGTACATTTGAAATAACAAGAGACCCTTTTTTTTTAAATAACAGGGTGAGATAAACATAAAAAAAATAAATGTCTTACAAAATATAATGGTAAACCCTGTATACACACTGAGTAAAACTAGAGAGAGCGTTTTTTTATGCTCGAGAAGATAATGAGATTTTATCGTCGTGTGCAATACAACATTTTTTTCTATAGCAAGATTTCAAGATCAGAAGAAAAATAGAATTTCAAAGAAAATTGTAATTTTTGAGGCACAAAAATCGCAATTGTATTGCTCCGTTGCTAGGGATATTCTGTCAACAAATGTCAAACAAATGTTACATTTTGGTTTTCGTGGAAAATAATTGACACAAGAAAAGAAAAACCTGCTATCAGATGTAGAAAATGCAGCGTTGGAAGCAGAAAGTTTATTGTTCCCACAAAAATCTAGGATGATTTTTGACAAAGAATACCAGTCTTTTAAAAAGTGAAAAAGCATTAAGATTATCAATGGCGTGAGTGAAAAAATACTTTTGGCGTATTTTTCTGAAGAGTTAAAGAAAGCGATGCCATCGTCATTATGGTCGTATCTCCACTGAGATAAGGATATCAATTGGAAACCTATGGACACTTTTATCCAAACTAGGTTTCAAATACTGCAAAATTGACAAAAGGCAAGTTATTATGGAATCCCAACGGATTAGGCAATGGCGTTTTGAATATTTGACTGCCATAAGTGATTACAGGTCTTTACAAAGACCAATAATCTATTTGGATGAGACCTGGTATGATACCCACGATACACCGGCAAAAGGATGGACCGATGGAAGAGTGCGATGCCAATAAAAAGCTCCATCGAGCAAAGGAAAACGGATCACGATTACTCATGCTGGATTAGAAAATGGTTGGAGTCCAAGCAGTTTGGGACTTTCGGCGAAGAACATTCAAAATTCGTCGTTGGATTACCACCAAGGTACTACCTACAGCCGAATTGTTCGAAGATTGGTTCGAAAACACTTTACTACCAAATATTCCCCCGCATAGTGTCATAGTTATGGGCAATGCCGGTTACCATAGTCGTCAATTGAAGAAGGTTCCAGGCTCTTCAAATACAAAAGCGGAAATCCAGGAATTTATGCTCCAAAACAACATTAACTTTGAAGAAGGATATAAAAAAACGCAGCTTTTAAAGGTTCTAAGGACAGTTAACATATAGAAGACGTATGTATGTGACATATAATATTGCAGATTTTTTGAAACTTGCAAATTTAGAAATGTACACAGGGCATTGTTTCCGATGTTCTTCAGCTACTACTTTCGCAAATTCTGGAGCTGATCTAGTAAAACTTAAACTGATGGATGGAAATCGTCATCCTTTGCAGAATCTTATATTGAAGAGTCAATAAGCAATAAGATTGCTGTATCCAAGTGTACACTTGGCGGACCTGAAAATCAATCCAGTACCTTGAATTAAGTGTTTAAGCAAACGAGTACAAGTTGCGATGCTCCAAAAATAGATAGATGGATAGATAGATATCTACTCAAAACAAATGTTTTAGCAACACTTTATCATAAGCTAAGAAAAAAAAATTAAATAAATATACATTTAAATGTATCAAAATCAGTTTTCTAGCACATGTGCGAAATTTTTCTTTTGTTTTATAAAAAATGACACGGTAATTAACCTGTATTTTTTTTACCTATTTCTCACACACTGTTACAATTTGTTGCTTTTTTTTAATAATTGTTGCGTGGTAACTTAAAATTCACACGTTTCTTACTTAAAATTATTAGTATGAAACTGTGAACTGTGAGAACAAGCAATTTCGAAATGATTTCACATACACGGTTGTTGTTTTCGAAACGGGAAAAATAACAAACAAGGTACCTAAGAAAATTTAATGCTGCAAGAACGACTTAAAACTATTAGAAGAAAAGAATGGCTTAGCTACTATATAGAAAAGAAGAAATATACTGTCAGCATATAAAATTATCGTAAACATTAATGGTATAGTCGATCATTTCAATTAGCTGTTATTTCCACGAAATCTTTTTATATAGTTTTTAATCTACAGACATCTTATATATAGTTCTAAAATTGTAATGGGTAAATTATAAAATTTTTAAGAAGCTTGAAGTAAAGAGCAATATTCTAACGTTGCCTGTTGCCTTGAATATTAGAACCACATGCCAATTAAATTATTATCATAAGTGGCTGCAGAAACTCAGTCTCAAGATAGAACTCGATGAATTGTTACTTATTTACTTATGCATTATTTATCAATTCTCTTTTCGAATTTTTACCCAGACAAAGCCATTTTAATAATAGAAAAGAACAAAGGTTTTAGCATGAACGTTTCCTAAACGGGTATTGAAAAAGATATTTTTTTTTTCATCTGTTTTCTATTATTTAATACCTTTGACATGTTGTGCAGCTTGGAAATCGGACAAATTTGCATATACGAAAGAATAAAGAAGTAGATTGTACCAAACATTGAAAAAATTACAGGTAATAAAAGGGAAAGGGTTGTAGTTGGCCTGATATTAATAAAATTAAAAAAATATTGTAAACTTTATGAAAAATACGAATATTTTAACAAGGCGTTCCCCAGTAAAGCTGTAATACTAGAGGTACACTGTTAGTGTATTATGTCAACGTAAAGGCTCTTCAGGCATCGAAGAACAGTTCGTACCAATGCTAATAAAGGGCTAAAATTCAAATATTCACCGAATTTCGAACAATCCGCCAGAAACTGTCTGCAAAACATGAGTTTGTTCAATATTTGCAGTAGGTAACCACTTTTCCAAAATTTGTTAAAAGGTCTTATTTGCAACACAATGTTGCACATTTTGTATATAACAGGTCGGCTGAAAAGTCCCCGGTCTACCATAGTAAAACACAATATTTTGACAAAATTCATTTTTTTTATTCAACATAGTTGCCTTCAAGGGCGATACAGCGATTATAGCGACCTTCCAACTTTTCGATACCATTTTTGTAGTACTCCTTCGGTTTGTCCTCAAAATAGGCTTCAGTTTCGGCGATTACCTCAGTATCAGAGCCAAATTTTTTTCCCGCGAGCATTCTCTTCAGGTCAGAAAAAAGGGAAAAATCGCTAGGGGCTAGATCTGGAGAATGCGGTGGGTGAGGAAGCAATTCGTAGCCCAATTCATGCAATTTTGCTATCGTTTTCATTGATTTGTGACACGGTGCATTGTCTTCTTCATATGGGGCTGTTTTTTCGCGATTTCGGTCTTCAATCGCTCCAATAATGCACAGTAATAGTCGCTGTTGATTGTTTTTCCCTTTTCCAAATAGTCGATGAATAGTATACCGTGTGTAGCTCAAAAAACTGAGGCCATAACTTTGCCAGCTGACTGTTGAGTCTTTCCACGCTTTGGTGGCGGTTCACCGGCCGCAGTCCACTCAGCTGACTGTCGATTGGACTCAGGCGTGTAGTGATGGAGCCAAGTTTCATCCATAGTCACATATCGACGCAAAAAATCGGGTTTATTACGACTTAACAGCTGCAAACAATGCTCAGAATCATCAATTCGTTGCTGTTTTTGGTCGATTGTGAGCACGCGCGGCACCCATTTCGCACAGAGCTTCCGCATACCCAAATATTCGTGAACGATATGTCCAACACGTTCCTTAGATATCTTTAGAGTGTCAGCTATCTCGATCATATTTACTTTACGGTCACTCAAAATCATTTTGTGGACTTTTTTGATATTTTTTTCGTCGGTAACCACCTCTTTTGGGCGTCCACTGCGTTCACCGTCTTCGGTGCTCGTTTCACCACGCTTGAATTTTACGTACCAATGATTGTTGATTTTCTTGGCGCAGAGTCCGGAAACTCATTATCAAGCCTAGCTTTTGCTTCAACTGTATTTTTTCCTTTCAAATAACAATATTTAATAAGCACACGAAATTCTTTTTTTTCCATCTTTTTGAAAATAACAAAATTTGCTTCACTAAAAATGCAATATCTCACAAACTAATAGTCCGACAGCTGTCAAATTTTTACACGAATCTTTTGAAGGTTGATACTATCCTTGAGTATAGAGACTATACTATCTAAAAATGAAATGGATTCCATCCCACACACAGCAAGTTTGCCGAAAAAAAATTCGAGAAGGTCTCTCTTTTTGTTTAGAAAGCTATTTTTTTTCTTCTTTAGGCCACGTATATATATACGTTAGTTGCATGAAGTATAACTGCTCTTTAAATTTTTTTTAAGTCATAAAATTTATCTCGAGAACTGTAAGCGTGTTTTCATATACAATTCATAAAAATTTATGGCGGACATTTTTCATAAGCAAGACGAAAATTGGGTACAATTTCTTCAGGAATTTTTTTTTGTTATGAGATAGTTAAATATGCACGGGAAAACAATTTATGACTCTTGAATATAACTCTTGAATATATTAAAATAACAACAAGCTGCTGATATAGGTAAGTTTCTTTATTGTTAATTTTAATTTACCAGGTTTTTGGAATATTGAACTGATCTATATTACTGGCTAACCGCGACTGTAGAAATCCATCATTTTTTTACTTACCCGCAACGTGGATATCGTTCACTAGCTAAGAAAAGAATTAATTAAATGTTCTTGATTCGATTTTTAAATGAAATTTAATAAACTTCAATAGAAAGCAACGCTGAGAAATAACATTGATGTGTATAAATAAACAGTGTGGTCCTTATTTACCGAAAGGATTCAAGGATCTGCGTCTCTTATATAGCTCAAGATTCATAAATTAATAATTCATTTTCCTTGTCTTTCAGCTTTGTTTGTTTATAAAACACACTTGAAAGACTTTAATAAAAGCGTGACTTCGTACTGACAGTTACATTTGATCAATAATAGGGAAGACACAATATTTGATTTTTATAATACATACAGTATGATGCAAATGTACGGAATAAATTCATTATTTCAGAAACAGACGACTTTAAAAAAAATCTTAAAACACGTTAATTTTAATTTTTGAATGGCCATCAACTGTTATAGATGTGTTGGACGTTACGTCAATAATATGGACTTAAAGCAATTTTAAAAATGTATCACGTATCCTTATCCGTATAAGTAACGTAAAGGAGATACTTAACTAAGCAAAAAGAAGCATAAAGCAAATGCGTTTGTAACGTAACGTAACCATTCATGTGTTTTAATTTTTAACGTAAAAAATAAGCCCCGATATCTACCTTAACAAAATAATGTCATTGCCATTTTAAATTAATCTTTTTTTTTTAAATCCATTATCACATGTCACAGAAATGTTTGTTATGATTTTTGAGCATACAACATCACTTTTATTGCTAAATTATTTAAAAACGCGATCACGGAACACAATAATGTGATACGTTACGTTAGATACGTGTGACGGATTGATACGTTTCACGTAACGTAACGAAACCCACGTAGCGCTTCTGCACATGCGCATTGCGATACGTATACGGATACGTAGTGATTTTTAGAACTGCTTTAAATACCTAGTGTTTATTGTTGGTTCCTAAAAAAATACATTGATAAAAACAATGCTACATTATAATTTGAAATTAATTATTGCAGTAAGTACTCGGAATTATTTTTACAAAAATATTTAAATTAATATTGTCATTGACTCGTCTTTATTCGTCAATGTCTTGTACATATAGACTGCGTTGTATAAATATTTTGTCATCCAGCACACTTGTTTTATCGCAATATCAATTTAAATTTAATTGTAATCGTTTTCAAATGGTTATCAATGTTGTTAACTTGATTATGCGACCAATTTAAATATTGCCATCGTAACCGATTCTTCTGCAAGTTCATAATAATAGTCACATTTTTTTTGTATACTCGGAAACATTATCTAAAAATTGCCGTTTTTAATATTCAGTTCATTATCGTAAAACTTCAGAGCTGTACTCAGAAAAAATGATACTCTAAAATCATCGTTGTAACATTATTTTACCGAAAAATTATTAATAAC
This sequence comes from Ophraella communa, assembly GCA_035357415.1. NCBI lineage: Eukaryota > Metazoa > Arthropoda > Insecta > Coleoptera > Chrysomelidae > Ophraella > Ophraella communa. Next base: position 28,100,982 of record CM068987.1, on the reverse strand, counting down.
TGTTTAATAATAATTCTATTACACTATTTCTATAACTAAGGTACTTTTTAAGAGCAACCATTATTGCAGTAGCGGTCGTCGTGATAAAATATTATATATATTTGATAGTGTAAGTTTAGAGACTATATTTTTGTTAATTACAAAGCAGGGATCAGCTGTAAGAGAACATAATAGTAGGTACTTGCAGCAAAAATAATTAGTACCTAATGGTTTATTTGACAGAATTGATGGAGCATGGAGCTGATCAATGGAATGTCACAATGTTAAAAGGAATCTATTATTAACGTTTTGGAACAAACTGAACATTTTTTTGTCCAACTTGAAGAAAGTACCTACAGACGTAGCTTGCCAACAAATGTATTAGCTTCTGTTAGTTTTGAACTCAATGGAAACAGTGAAGAAGAAATGACAGTTACCTTTGACGCAATTGATTGTCATGCGTGGTTCAAGATTAACTGTCAAAATTTCTGTCAGTTTCGATTTCAAAATTTAATGAATTTTTCCAGTGATTCATGAATATATTGGATAATTTACTACCACAAAAATCAAAACCGGAAAACTTTTTATGGATGGGAAACAAACAAAGAAAACAAATTCATTTTGAGAAATGTTTTAATGGCGTTTTTTGTCTTTACAGCTGAAAATTTTCAGCAGTTCAACTAAAGGCCGCACGGCTCGGTTGGTAGAGCGTTGGCATAGTATTTACATATTTACAAATCAGTTGCTTGGAGACTCCTTAAGAGGGCCAAACCTATTACGAGTCTTCACGCAACAAAATACCTCAAATTGTATAAAGAATTAGATACTGACCAGATCCTTGGATTACCGTATGAAGAGATGATTCCAAGGTACAATTTTGAGAAAATTTTTAAAACTCTTATAATGGACAGAGAACTTTGACAAAAGGGACCTCCCATTCAAGCCGAAATTATCTGTTACACAGATGGTTCCAAAACCAGCAAGGGCACAGGAGCCGGAATATATATAAATAGGCCAGAAACAAAAATGATACTGATAATGATTTCCTACACAGGACAATAAGTCTACTAGAGAAGACCAAACTGAACGAAATCCTATAAGGGAAAAGGGCATCCACAATAGATCGATCTGGCATAGTAGATGAGAGGCTGAGGGTTCAAACCACCGCAAAGACATTTTTTTGCTGGCACGCAGCATCAAATCAATCTAAACTAATTTAAAAATCAATAGTTATATTTAATGTGGTGCTGCGAACCTAGCTTCACATTTTCTGAGTCCGGAACTGCAGGGAAAAACCGGAAGCCCGGAAAATTTAAAGACCGACCTCAACTTTACTGGATAACAATCCCACTATTAACTTTTAGAATCTTTTAATTTTACTTGCAATTATGCTAAAACCGAAAACCGTGGCAATTTACATTTAATGCCATTCGATAATTTTCAAGCAGCCATTCGTTTTAATGCAAAGCGGTGCCGAAAAGGCAAACTACGTTTTATCTTTATTTTATTGACACGTTACGTAAGCTCTCGTATCAATTTTTTCTTGTCTGCAGTCACACCCACTAGAAAACTCGTTACCCATATCGACTCAATGTACATATGTATAAAAAATTTAGGTAATCACAATTCAGGTCTTGAATTATTGTCTACCGGTCAACGTGTCTGAATACCACCTACGCTCCATACTTCATTCGATATCAAGTCGAAGTAGTATAACAATGAAAATGGGAGCAGCTCTACACGCAATTCCAACACAATACGAACACAATAAAAGAAATCGAGTAACTGCAAACTGTCTATTTTTTATTTCACGATAATGGATCATTGTTGTGTGTAAAAATATTTCAAGTTTCAGTATACAGTGTGACACCAAGCTAAATCATTTAATTATTGTTCTTATTTATCGTTAATGGCTGATCTGAGACACTCAGTAGCCCGTGTCTTCTGTTTTACCTTCTGGGTTTGTAAACTGCATCTACAGATCACATGGTACTCTTCTATATGTTTTGATTATTGCATAGGAAGCTATTTCTTTACTTTACGACCAAATCTGCTGTAGCAGCTAACCAGTTTTCAATTCCAACTTGTTTTTGTGATATCTAAAGTCTTATAATTATTGTCTATCCACTGTTATGATTGTCGTCTTTGGTAAGTTTAACCGCAAACTAAATGGTTGATTTTCTTTGGCTGTATCATCTGCAAAAAGGAAATTTTCTATTGTTAAGAAAAGTACCAAGCAGCGTAGACTCTATGGCAGATACATATGTTCTGCTTGTTCCTGGTGACATGCCTATATCAGGATCAGTCCCTTCATCCAATTAAGCAATGCAGTTTTTGCTTTTGCTACCAACATAATATCCAAGAATTTCGCCTTTTGTCCAAAAGAACTCCCGGATACATAGCTGTGTCACTCCAGGAAACTATCTACTCGCTGAAAATTCTCTTCTGATGCTCCCTGCAGCAATTGATCTTCCATTATGTACATATTTCTTCTATACATGACTGTGTGACTCCGGGAAACTATCTACTCGCTGAATATCTTCTTCAGATGCTCCCTGCAGTAATTGATCTTCCAATATGTACATATTGTTTCTATACATAGCTGTGTGACTCTAGGAAACTATCTACTCTGGTGCTCCCTGCAGTAATTGATCTTCCACTATGTACATATTTCTTCTATACATGGCTGTGTGACTCCAGGAAACTATCTACTCGCTGAATATCCTCTTCTGGTGCTCCCTGCAGTAATTGATCTTCCACTATGTACATATTTCTTCTATACATGGCTGTGTGACTCCGGGAAACTATCTACTCGCTGAATATCTTCTTCAGATGCTCCCTGCAGTAATTGATCTTCCACCATGTACATCTTTCTTCTAATACTGTCGTTTTGAAGACAATCTGTTTGATTTTTGTTGTGCTACAGCGATTGCCAATATCGATATCTAAAAACTACAAATCGTATTCGTATTTGAAAAAATACCAAGTCTTTTCAGCCAGACAGATTCGTTTTATTTTCTATCGAAAATTTAGAAATTCCCGGCATTTCTATTACCTAATTAATAAATTGTATTCGTAAAGTGAATGTCTATAATTTGTCAAAATTGTACATTGTTTTCTCTTACTGTTTCCCACATTCGTGCTATCGAACATTATTAACTAACCCAATCAAACTCAATTCAAATACACTATCGACAAAATTACTTACAGGATTTAATATATTGAACAATTTATGATGGGGCTTTATTAAAAATATATGTATGATAGAATGTATTCACTGTTGAATTGATATAAGTACCCAATATTGGCTTGCTAGCGAAGTTTAAATTGATAAAAAATTATTTGAGAGCATTACTGATCCAACTGATATCCAGGATATTAGGAAAAAGGATAAGAAATCAATAAAAGTTTTAGTAAAAGGATTCCCTTCTAGGATAAATTCCTACTAGCGCTATCGAACCAACTTTCGTTATAAACGGATCTTTTATTGGAATATTGGTTCCGGTATCCTTCCATTAAAATCGCCGTGATTCAGTCTGCGCCACTTGGTCGGTTTTCATCCTTAAAGGTGTCAATTGGAAACTTCGTTGCATCACGCCTTTACCCTAAACAATTTCGATCTGTCTCTTTTCTACTGTCTTTCCCTCTCTCTTTCTGTACTACTATATAAATACAAAGTTAAGGGGGTTGTTCTGCCACAAATTGGGGTTTAAAACTTGAAACTCTGCAGAGAAACTTGGAAGGTATAACGTAATAACGTAGAACTGCTTTTCATTTGAAGTCACCTGTATGAATTTGATGATTTTATTAAAAGCTAAAAGTCTATAGGTCGTGAAGGGTGTATTTCTCCCTTGCAACATCAAAAAAATGCTCGTGGAAAACCATTATCTATAAACGTGTTTGATTAGATTCACCTTTTTTCCAACACAAGTCAATGGTTATCGATTAATGTCACCCCTATTTTGCTCTATATACTGTACGAAATAAATCATATCTTGTTTTTTTTTTCTCTTTTTGTTGAGCTAAATTGACTGTTAACAATTTGTAACGCGGTCTATGCCAAAAATTGTCATTTATCTTTTAGCATCAAAAAGGATAACAAAACAAAGTTTAACAAAGGGTTTGTTACATTGGCGGGGGAACAGGGAATAAGGAGCTTGGAATTGACGAAAAGAATAAGGTATTTATTTATTTATTTATTTACATTCAAACAGGTAAAAACCTAATTACATGAATGTACCTAATTATATAACATAAATTAACAATAACAATTGACTACCACTGGATAAACCCCAGAGGAGCAAAGGACAACACTGACCATTAGTTTTGATATATATTTATATATCTTACTACAAAATTTGACGAGTTTCGGTAATATTTTTGATAACATTAAATTTTATTTTGTAGTCATGAAAAGTATTCAAAATATTCATATAATAACTTTCTGAAGATGTTTTCTTTCACTGTAAAATCTAAGTTTTTTTGATAGTTTATTTTATTTGCTAGCATAAGCATAGTTTTGACAGGAGAACGTGCTGATATTTGGGTTGAAGAAGATGGTATCCTGAACATCAGTGGGAATCGAGTATAAAACGTTGGTATATTAAAACTTACTAAACTTAAAATTTTTTCATCGTTAATTTTAAAATTAAGTATTTTAAACAAAAATATTGCCTAACAATTATTGAAGGAATATTAAATTCCTTTCTAAGTTCACTAGTTCTGGTAGTTAAATAATTTGGCCACTTTTTCTTTTTCCGGAAATACAGATATCTTAAGAATTTATTTTGGATTTTTTCATACAACTGGAGGTATATTTCTGGTTGCGATGTTAGCAATATTGCTCCAAAATCTAATTTTGACCTAACTAGTGTAAAGAATAGAATTTTTAAAGATAATTCATTTGTAAAATGAGAAGTGTTTCTTATTATAAAACCCAAATTTCTATTACAAGCCTTTACTGTATTTTCAAAATGTTCTGCAAAAGATAATTTACTGTCATAGGTTAGTCCAAGGTCCTTTATAGTTTCTTTTCTTTCTAGTATTTCGTCTTTCATACGATATTCAAATTTTATAGGCATTTTATTTAAAGTAAAGCTAACAACACAGCAAATTAAAATGCAAATTATTTCTTAAACTCCATTCATAGATATATATATTGTTTAGATCTTTTTGCAGTGCGATGCAATCTCTAATATTATTTATGGTTTTATAAAGTTTAAAGTCATCTGCAAAAAGTAGATTTCCAGAATACTTAACGACATCAGGTAAATCATTAATAAACAGTAAGAAAAATAATGGCCCCAAATTGGAACCTTGTGGTACACCTGACCTGATGTAATATTTTTGTTCTGAAAATTGACCATCAAATCTTACTTCTATTGAGTAGGTAGCTGCTAAATAATTCATTATTTATTCCAAATTTTGATAATTTATGTAATAAAATCTGATGATCAACCTTGTCAAATGCTTTTCGAAAATCGGTGTATATTGTATCCAGCTGAGCAATGCCGAAACGTTTCACGGAAATTTTTTATGGACAAACGGAGGTTGAAAAAAAACGACCCTCGTATTTAAAATAATGCATTTCGTTAGTGACTCACTATCACTTATTTGCTTTGTCTAGGAATTACTCCAGACGTACAAATACTTCTTCAGCAAATTTTCTGGTTAGAATAACCTTGTGGGTATCCTTATGTAGCTCTCTCTAGAGTGATTACTTTGCGAGGTGTTCACATTATAAATAGTGGCTGTTATAGTATTTAAGGTGCAACACATAGATAGGAGCCTTTTTTTAATCAGTAACCTACCAAAAAAGCATTTCTAATTTCTATTGCAGAGGTGTGAATGGTAGATATAGCATGCCTGTCTTTGAAGCTTTTCCAGCTTCTCCCTAGTGGTCTTCTGCCTTATTACTGTTAGATATAGCCAATAAAATTTGTTTGGATTTCATTACCTATAACTTACAGCATATTATACGGCTTGTCCAAAGGGAAACCTGTGCTTTGTTGCAAATTTACTCAAAACGAGCGTTCTTTGTAAGCCTGCTCCATAGAAAGCGGGCATCCAGGTTCACCTCCTGTAATTTTACTAGGGTTGGTTATCAATATGCACTTATTATCAAGGTGCATCAGCAACTGTTCGTGATGTGGTGACTAGGTGCTCCAGAATGACCGGTATCTCTCTGATAAAGATTATTTTTCCCAGCTATTGGACTTTTTGACAAGTGCTGCAGTGGTTGTCTTAGCTAACACTAGTTATCATTCAAAACTGGTAGAAAAGGTACCAACGAAGTCATGGAAAAAAGGAGATGTTAAAGAGTGGCTCCAGAGCAAGAAGATTTCTTTTGACGATACCATGCTGAAAACGGAATTACTGCATATTGCAAAGCGCCACAAATTACAATATAAAAGATATGTAATTGACGAAATGGCGAAGGAAAAGGTAATAATGTATTACGTTTGAGACCTTATCACTGTCAATTAAACCCCATTGAATCAATATGGGCACAGGTAAAAGGTGAGGTGGCAAGAAACAATACAACTTTTAAATTGAATGACGTTAGACAACTTTTGATAAATTTTTTTGGAAACCTAACACGGAAAATTGGACCAATGCCATAAACCATGTGAAGAAGAAAGAAGAACGATTGTGGAGTATTGATATCAACCCATTGTAATTCCTATCGGACCAGGCAACGAATCTGACTCATCATCGAATGAATACAACAAAATGGAGGCCGATAATTAAAGGAGTAAGTGATTTTTGCATTAATTTATATTTAATTCTTACTTTTTAATATGTATTATATTTTTATTTTACTTTTTATTTTAATTTGAATTATGCTTTTAAAAAACTTCGGTTCTACGATCATGGGATCTATTTAGCTACCTGTTGTGACAATATTATCTAGGGTTTCTATTGTGTTTGGGTTAGTTAATCCCTAATTACAGGGTGGTCTCTTTGAAAAATAACAACTATGACTATGTTGTATAATACTTTAACATTGTTCTTTATAAAAATATTCAATTCTTAATATTTAACCCCCTTTTTTTAATTCCTGGTCTATTTTAGATATCTATTATTTTAATAAAATGCATAATATTTAAATTGTGTATCTTTAACAGTTTATGAAGACACGAAGAGATCGTTACTGTTTGACGATTTTTTGTATCGGAACAATTATTTCTGATTCAAATGAGTTTTTTTTGTTGTCGACGACCGAAAAGATTAACTATCTTGATTCGGTCTATTGGATTTGAATGGATGGAAAGTAAAACAAGACCGAATAAAAACTTTTTCCATTTCTATGTACCTAACGATAACATTTTTCTTACTACTGATTGCTTTTACTACAAACTATCATCGTCTCAACCACACAACCGCAAAGATATTGATATTTCTTTTCGAACTGCAACGGCAGCTGATAAAAACCACACTACGGTTTATTTGATACTCTCCAATAAGTCCGAATCTCTTTTATATACAGTAAATATACATTTCTGTTGGTTTTAAATTGTATCATTAGTCTACCTAGTCTAGGTCAGCTGTGTTTTATAAAAAAGAAGAATACTTTGACGTTAGATAGACAATAAAGGTTTTGTTAACTCAAAGTATTGATCAGTATTTTTATGTTTGTATGTAGTAGCTTTTTCTTTCTAATTCTAAATGTTTGTCACATTTTATTTCCGATATTTCCTCTTGATAGAATCATGAAGCATATTATTCCAAAACGTATACATATATATATTATATAGATAAAATTTATTATTCACCAAAAACAAACACATCTAGGTATCGATATTCATATTCCGGTCGCGTTTCGGAAACAATATACCAGTATTTAAATGAATCTTGACAAATATTTATATGTATATGGGATATGCTACGTCCCGGGAAAACAAATGATGTGTGGTCTGTCTAAAAACAAAAGTTACTACATAGTAGGTACACAGCTCACAAAACTTTCTGGTTTACAGTAAATTCAATATTCCGATGTTCAGACATCACTTTATTTTGATTTGAACTTCCACTACGAAAATTGCAAATCGATTAAATCATAAAAAAATATTTAATATAATTAATGCACGATTGATCATTTTTGACTGTTTACCATGACAGATTTTACGTCAGTAGGTGACATTTACTAGAAACTGGACGGTAAGTAATTCACTTACCGTCGAGTTAAAATATCTTTTAATTTTTATTTATTTTTTGAAAGAATAAAGAATTCTAACGAATTAATTAATAATATTGAAACTTATGGTACAATTTGTTAAATTATTTAATGAAATCCCACTTGTTTGGGCTGTGGTTTCACTTCTAACAGAAACTTTTGCAGAATCGCATACATTAGTAGTATTATTATAGTATTGCACAATATTTTTTCGGCAAAATCTATTTTATTTTGAAGAGAATCTTCTACATAGTTTTCTTGAGCACAACATTTTCCTATGGCGTATCTTAGGAACAAATGATTTGATTTTACTTGTAATGGACGAAGTTTTATATACTTTTGCAGAATTTCTAAATATGGAATTTTATCGTCTGGTTTATTAGGGACTGTAAAATTACGCTGGATGTTCGTTTTTGTATTGGGTACTTTTACAATCATTAAACCATCGGTTTGTTGGATGTCATTCATATAGTATGTACAAAAAGCACGAGGAGTAATAAACCCTAATTAAGTATGCAAAACCTTTACAGGAAGAATCATGAAATTTTTGATAAATCTCTTACTTTAAATTACATTTCTTCCGTAAATCTAAAAACCAGGTAGATCGACCCCGTATTTGTTTCAGTTGTAGCAAAGTTTAGGGTTTCTTCATTGTTAAAGGATTAGCAGATAAGCAATAACGCAATGCAGTGGTGTGTATTTTGGGAAAAAAATTCGTTTTAAATTATAATATAATAAAAAATGAAGAGAAATAATTATTGGAATACATTTATTACTTACATTTTATTCTATATCCGACTCGGAAGAGGAAGAATCGTTGTTGACATTAATAATAATAGGGTCGATTAAATCATCACAAATATTGTCAATTTTCTACATATTTGCCTCTACTTTGATAACATGCTCGATACAGTTTGTCCAATTTTCCTTACTAACATGACTTACAGCACTCTCAAACAATTTCACAACATCGTTTATTTTAAAAGTAGTATTTTTTTTCCAACTTCCCCCTTTACCTGAGCCCATATTAATTCTATGGGATTAAGTTCACAATGATATGGGGGAAGTCGAAGAACTGATATACCACGAGAAGAAGCCATTTCTTCTACAATGTAGGTTTTGTATTTATTCTTGTTCATTTTTGCAATTCTGTAAAGTTCTTTCCTTAGTTGGTCTTTTGGAAACTTAATATTTTTCGAAATAAGCCACTCCAAAAGCTCTGCTTTACGCCAACGACTTGTGGGCAATGCTTCTCGTAAACGTGAAGGGTAACTTGCGTTGTCCATAACAATAACAGCCCCTTTTGGAATCAGATCCAACATTTGAACAAACCATTCCTCGAAGACATCCCCATTCATATATTCGTGATAGTCCCTCGTCCGTTTTGAAATAAAAGTTAATAATCCACCATCAACAAAACCTTCAGAACTTCCAACATGGACAATGATAAGTCTTTTTCCTTTTCCAAATGGTGGCTGCAAACCTAACGAAAAACCTTCCACGAATGCTTGCCTTCCGCTTTTAATGTTTTCATCTTGCCAAGATTTGGAAACTGTATATCTAGCATTTATCCATGTTTCGTCTAAGTAGAAGATTTTCAAATTTTGTTCTCTGGCATGTCGAATGCTTCTTAAATGGTCTCTTCTCCAAAAAACTATTTCCGGTTTATCTATCAAGAGAGATTTTCAATTATGTTTTGTATATCTGAAACCCACATTTTTCAAAAGTGTGCATAATGTCATTCTGGAGAATTTTGTATAGTCCGTATCTTCTTGCACTGATGTCATAATTTTGTCAAGTGTTGGAATTTCCTTTCGTAAGTAAAATCCATGGACTTTACGGCTTAGTCTTTGTTTTAATGACTCATCGATCTCAATTGGTTTTCGGCCTGAAGGAGTTTTAGGGGGTTGAAGAGTTCCATTCTTGAGAGATTTTCTATTATGTTTTATGTACCTCTATCACTTTTTTGTATTAAAATTAGTACATCCCGTTACCTCTGACCTAAATCGTATATTCTTTAGCATAGCTGCAACTCATTCGTTCAATACAAAATGTACCTTACGGTACACCCTCTTAAAATATATTTTGGTACGTCTATGAAACCTACTTAAATTAATGATTTATTACTCCTTTTCCTTTCTATATAGACTATAGTAATATACAATTCTTCTCTTCTACAGGCACCAGCTATTCCCAATATTATTGCGACCTACAAATTACGAAAAAATCTTCATTAGAGTATTTCTTTTACCTTGTGAATTAGAAATTCTTCATTCGGTGCTTCCATCAGAAATTTTTCAAATTGCTCCCACAACTATACACTTTAGTTGCTTATTGTTCTTAATAAGATGGACCTTCACATAGTAAGACTAAGTATAATAAATTACAAAAATCGTGTTAAAAATACTTTTGGATACCTTGCCCGCCCCTTTCGCCCATTTGCTACACCACTGCTTATTATTACATTGTTGAGATTAGTATTTTCTTTGAAAAATCCCATTTTGAATCACTGTTTGTACAAATGATGGAATTAAAAACAAACCTATATGAAAATGTACAGAAAAAAATAAAGTCGAAACGAATATTTCATATTACTTTTGACTTTTGCAGTGATCAGTCCAGCGTATCATTTTTCCTCTCCTAACAAAAAAAAATAAAAAGAAATATCCCATTTACATTTCTCTCAGTTCGCCCCAAACATATATTCCCAATTCCAGTCAAACATTTTCCAACTTCAAGTTTATTTTATCATCGATTGACGCCGGTGCATTTAAAAAAACTTATTTCATAAGTAACAGTGTATCTCTTTTAATGTGATGTCAGTTTTTCCGAGTTAATAAAAAATCGCTTATTTAAGGATATTCCGGTAAAATGAATTGCTTCATTTGCTAGGCAAATTTCGTATAGCTCCGAGCGGAAATAACGGGAATTTTTCAAGGAAATTAGGCGAGCTAGAACTAGCTGCAGATTTGCTCGACGCGCTGTACAGGTGGCTTGATTTACGATAGTCCAGGAAATGCAATAATCCCTACTAAACCGTATCTCTAATTAAAACCACGAGGCAGATTTTTAAAAAAGATAATCAACTATACACTAAATCACTCTTTTTGTAGTAGATTAAATAATAAATAAAACAACTCAAGTCTCTAATACGACAATATAAATGACTTTTAATTGTTCTTAGTAACAATATACAAGGAGCAGCTAATAAAACTTTACTTTTAGTTTTCAACATATTTCTAATTAATCGTAGTAATAAAACTCAAAGTCTATCCACAACTTTTAATAGTAAGGTTCACAAATTTAATGCGACATGTTTCGGTCTTCAGACCATCATCAGGCAATAAAGAAACAATGGTGTCAGGAGAATCAAGAAAATAGTTATATAAAGAGCGATTAGTGTCGGTTGTCCGATTACATCAATGTATATAACTATATTATATAACTATTTTCGATTCTCCTGACACCATTGTTTCTTTATAGCCTGATGATGGTCTGAAGACCGAAACATGTACATTAAATTTGTGAACCTTACTATTAAATGTCGTGGATAGACTTGAGTTTTATTACTACGATTATCTACATCACCCACATTTGAGAGATGAATTACCTTTTCAATATTTCTAATTGACATTTTATCTGGTATAATTTGTTGTAGATTTTTTTCCCAATAATTTTTACATGTAGATTTTTCCTTAGGGAAAAGGGGCATAGACTTTATTGCTGACATTATAATATAAATCGTAGCCCATGTTTCCTACAACTACACTTGGCAGAAAGGCAGCTTTTCTTACAGCTGCAACAAATTGCTTGTAAAAGATGATCCGGTATTAATTTTTCTACATGGCTTCATAACATCGTCGGATATTTTCCAACCCCAATCCGTTGCAGTGAGTTCATTACCTAGCCATGTTTGGAGCTGGTAATAGACTCTGGTAACAACGCTGTTCTGCTGCTCCATCTGTTGGTGGCAATTTTTCTAATTTTAAATTTGATTTTATCGTGGCTTCGATATCGTAAATCATGTAACGTTACATCGTTTTTCTTTTTCTTATACAGTGATGCCATAATACAAAGCATAATGAAAAATGTCAATAATTTTTTTATTTTCAATTTTTCTTCAGTTTTTTCAATTAAACTCCATATTTTTTATTTCATTTCTTCAAAATAGATAAAAAACTTAAAAAATGAGCCGTCAGAGAACCTTTTTTGATAAAAAAAAATGTTCCAAAATGGTGATTAGTTTTTAAAAAAGGGAAATTTTATTATTGCCTGCTAAAAATTTCTCAATGAAAAAATACAGTATTTTTAAAATAGCACAAAGTGTATTTGATCAAACTTTCAGCTAAATTGAACTATTTTTGTAAAAGAAAAAAATTAAAAACCAAAAAAACTGTTTTTTGGATTTTTTTCGTAAATTTTTGAGGTTAGGGCAAAAATGATTACTACATAAATTTTTGTTTCAAACAACTTGTGCATTTGACTTTTTTCAATAGGATACATGCTTTAGTCACAAATCGCAAAAAACCATTTCACCCCTAAAAACCAACCCTCCTATACCCCCTAATAGACGATTTTGGTTCGGAATGTTTTTTTTTATTTAGTTATGATGTATTTGACTAAATTGTGCTAATAGTTTGCTGTAAGAAACATTAATTTTTTCAATTTAAAATTTATCTTTTAATATTAATAAATTTACAAGTTTTTCCACAATCACCTGTGCAGGTTTTTGGAAAATTTAGTAGATACGAACAAAGAGCAAGATAAAATAGAGTTATCAGGGTTTCTGTCTTACGAAAATATCATCTGTCTATTGGTAGACTCTTACACGATTAAATTAATTTTTTAATAATATTTCTTCCAAGTAAATCCATTTTTTTACCGTATCTAACTATTTCCAAGTCCCTTGTTGTCTAAAATTCCCAATTTAATCCATTTTTGTTATAAAATATTCATCGTTTTTGTATAAATTTTTGTAATTTAGTTTCTGGAACATAAAGGGATAGTAATTTTACAATATTCCCGTAATGCATTTGGAAATTACTTTGGCAGAAGCCGAAGCTATTGTACAAAGTAATCAATAATCGATAGATATGCACAAAAGGGAAGTCTTGTTCAATTAAATTCAGCATTCGTACAAAATAATATACATATATAATGTCGACGCAGGATTGAAGTTTAAAAAATCTACCTCCCTATGAAAGAAATCGAGAATTCTTTTTTAATTTGAACTTAAAGCATATATTTTTTATATCTCTGTTTATGGTAAAATCTTCTAATTACTAAGGCCAAGGTCTCTTCGCTTCTAAAATATATTTTCTTCTGTATAATTTCGCTTAACTTGGCCTGTTGCTGTTTGTTATTCAACTTAGACAATTAGTATAAATATTAATCTCTTGGGGAGGAAATAGACATTGTAGTTATGGTAGGGGTGTAATTTATAAAGCGATAGTAAGGGTTGGAAATTGCTGGGTATATATACATACACATATACACAATAACGCGTGAATTAAAATCGCGTGCCATTCGTCCATAAACACAAACCTTTCTTAAGGTAGGTACACATTACGTAATTAATACTTTCAACGGGATTTGATCGACGGGGTTACATTTGCACGTTTCTAAGGAGTGTTCCAGATACAGGAGACAATGTTTTCTTTTTCGGGGTGAAATGGAAAAAACTCATGATTGCTTCAGCAGTTTGTTTTAAGTAGCCCCATAAAAAAAATCTTAAATAGTTAAATCAGGGGATCGAGGCGGAAAAAATATTGGTCCATACCCCGTCCCATCCATCGCACAGGAAAATATTCATCCAGCCATCCTCTAATGGACTAGTTTAGTGATTTTTTTTATATTTGCATCTTATAAAATAGGTTTTTAGTGGTTCAACTGTATAAATAAAATTTTTATAAAATTAATCCTCTAGCCATAATCGGCTTTTGAAATTTAAATTTAATGGTTACATACGTCATAAGTGGTAAGTGACGTGTTTCAATAATATTGGTAGAAAATTTGCGATGTTGTCGATATGCTTTAATATTAACCGAGAAACTTATCTCTCTCTCTTATTTGTTGTCATTAAAAAGAGATAAACATATTGATATTTTTGTTCTCTGATTGACACTTTATCAAATAAGGAGTAAAACACTAAACAAAATATTCTGTCATTTTCCTTAGTTTAATTTGTTGTTTGGTTGTGTTTGGTTTATGAAAGAAATTACTTCTATACTATTTTTGGTTCGAAAATAAAAATCCCTAACACCTTCTCTTGGTGTTATAGCGGTTCCTTCAAAAATAACCAATAGAAGTAATTGTTCTCTCGGGGAGCAACCCTTCTATCGGTACAGTGAGAGAACGAATTTCAAGAATACCGTTTTGGCATTTTCAATAGAACCACGCCCACTTTCTACTGGCTGTTCAATTCTATCACCGTCAAGAATAGAGTCTTGTTTGTTTATTACAGATAAACACGATTTTCTCTCCCGTCATATATCTTGTCAAGTGGTACAATCAGTTAGTCACAGAACACGGTGTTTTGTGCCGCCAGTTCTTTGAGAATACTTGAAACGAACGTAGCTAAACTGTGACAACGTTGACTTTTAAACACACTTCATTATTGGTTATTAGTTGGCTCTACGTTTAAAACTTACTTATTATTTATTGCTAAATTTTACGAAATAAGAAAAATTACTTGCAAAATGAATACCAATATAAGTAAGTAGGTATCTTATTCTAAATATATATTGCTATCATTTTGATTAATATGATCCTACTAAACTAGTCCATTAGCAAAGTCGAATATGACGAACATTCATCATGACCTTTCCTCTAAGGGAATATTTTGTAATTCAGGTATTGTTGGGGGCTAGACATCCATATCAGCCTCAACATCGGGTTAAGCCGCTAATCACTCTTCCCACCTTTGAATGGACTACTTAAGCTGGTTGAATCACTGATTGTTGGAATCGTAGACATCAATCAAGACCACATTATAATTTTTCCATTTATTATAAATGTACAAGCAAGCTCGTATTAATGAGTATACAAACGAAGATCAAAATATAAAAATAACTTAACATGAAACGAAGGACCACCGGCTTCAAATACCGGAAATATGTTTGATTGAAATTTATATTATTTGACAAATTTGTCATTCACTGAGACATTGGGTAGATATTTTTTTATAACTGAATAGGAATTTGGACTTACTAAATTATAGAATGGAAAACATCACTTTCACTTAACTTTTTTGTTAATTTATAATTTGAAAGAAACCTTCAGGATATGTTTTGTAGTGCAAAAAAGAGGATTAACCCTTCTTCACTTTAAAAACGACTGAAAACAGTGACAGTTCTGTTTGACATTATTCCTTTTTTTAAAATGCGTGTTGTCATGGATACTTGTGAAATGAAATTGAACAGGTATTAAGAAGCAAGTACAAATATACCTGCTGATTTAATGTATCTTCCAGAAAATATGGTCCGATTATTCGATCCGGTAAAATCGCACACCAAACATTAACTTTTTTAGCAAATTGACCATTACAGTTAATCCTGTAGCTCGGGTTTTCATTAGCCCAATATCGACAATTTTGGGAAGAAACGACTATGTTTGTTGTAAACGTTGCTTCATCAGAAAACAAAATATTATTATGAAAGAATCGGTCATGCATAAGTTTCTCACCAATCATCGCACAAAATTCCAACCTTGTGTCATAATCATAATCTTGTAAGGCATGAATGAATTTCGGTTTGAATGGATAAATTTTGTTTTGCTTAAATATTTTCTTTAAGTGACTCTTGCAAAAACCAACCTCCACTGCTCTTTTTCGTAGACTCAACTTGGGATTTTCCCTTAACGAATGCATAGCTAGTGCAGTAGCTGCACCATCCTCCTCAACGAACGCCCTTTTCAATTTCTTTGTGTCCTGAACAGATCCTGTCTCATCAAACTTCTTTATTAATTTTTTTAATCCACACCGCGTAATGGATACATCTGGATATTTTTCGTGAAATTTTGCAATTGCATACTAGTACGAAACTTCCCCAATACCATAACACTTAACAAGATATACTCTTTGTTGAATAGTTAACATTGTTGTCAAATATTTATTAAAGAATGACAATCTGCTATTTCTCCTGGACTAAAGATTTAGTAACAATATTATAATTTTTTAAGCAAAAATAGAAAACATCAAGTTTTCTTAAGTAATATTCTAAATAAAATACCGAAATTGAAATTTTTCCAACTGATGCATTAAACAAAGAGTCATTAAAAGATAATTAGCCTTGACGGTTAGTCCTTTCTAATGGTAATTAAGGTACGCATTTCTCTGATTGTATTTTCCAAACAAATTACGAATTAAATAATGTTTAGATGCTTCCCGATTTTCAGAGAGGAATTCTACCCCGCCAGGGTTTATCTTCTGTTTTTCCATTTCACTACCCTGTCGAAATTTATGTACTGTTCGATATAACAACACTTTAAAAATAATTTAAGGCAAATCTCTTTCCAAAACTGTAGAGAATAAATCAATAAGGACAAGTATTCTCTATTTATTTTCGGTGTTGTTTTGAAATCCGATCCAATAATTCATCCAAAACAGTAGATTGCTTAGTGCTATAGTGTCTTTTATTTATTATAGACGATACAGGGTAATAGCCGATCGTTGCACAGGGTGAATTTCACTTTTTTTTAATGAAATTGTAACAATAATAGTCCCAAAAAGGCAGGGAGCCAATTTGTAACTAAAAAACTCTCCAAAAGAGATCCCGGCTAAGAGACCCTCTCCAGGGGGTATTCGACTCCAAGTTAATGCTTGCTATAAGAAAGATTGGGATGTATAAGTAATAAGGGCGCCACTATCTTTTGAACGCTATCGATTAAGCAAACAAACTACACAAAAACTAAGGTGAGGAAGATAGAAACACCTTATAATTACTTTAATTAAACAAAAAATTAAGAAGCTACTTGAAATAAAGACCGACCACGCTACACCCTTAAGATTTATAGTCTAAGGTATACAAATTAAACTGTTTTTAAAAAATATAGATTATTTATTGAAAATGTAAGTACTTGAAGATAATGAACTGGAGTTGTAAAAAGTGGACTTAACTTTAGGTTTCTGTGCTGTCTAGGAGGGCGGCTTCAGCTTCTTCGTGGAGAGAAGAAAGGTTCTTTAAGGGTTCTGGCTGCTCGGGATGTAATAGTATTCTTAACAGCTCAGAAGTGGTTTGAAGGACTGTCTACACATAAGCGGTAACTGGGCTCTAAATTTAGCGGTATCTTGGCGGAAACTTGACTCCAACTTAGCGGTAACTCGACTCCAACTTGAGATAACTTGACTCCAACTTAGAGATAACTTGACTCCAACTTAGCGATAACTTGGCAATAAGTTGGCTCTAACTTGGAGATAACTTGACGGTAACTCTACTCCAACTTAGAGGGTTGTATCTTTCAACAACCAAAAGGGGAAATTTCACAAAATGAGTACTTGAGGGTTTGTTCAAACTCTTCAGACGAGCGTATCAGTTGAATAGGATATAAAATTGTTGGGCGATTCATTAAATAGTCTAGCTCAAGACGGAAATTGTGTTTTGTGTCATTTGTCAGTAGTGCAAGGTGACATGACGATAGACATGTTACAAAATATGGCCCATGCAATCACTTATGGATAAAACTTGATAGAGTGCAACGTAAACCATATACTCACTATGCCCTTTTAAAATTATAGTCACAGGATTACTAATGTTATAAATCTAAATTTAGTTTAACACAATCATTTTAGCTTCGGTGTAAATTAAATACCGGTTATTATCCAAACTTTACTAAAAAATATTGTAGTAAATGCTTTTGAGTAACAGCTTACCAGAAATTCCTCATCGAAACTATGCTTTAACTAAATTTGCAACATGCCAGGTACGGAAAATTGTACAAATTCAATATTTTATGACCCCTTTGTAGCTACTACGTATATGTAAATCACATTAAAACTCATTTTACGCTCTGCATATATATTCCCCTTTTATCTCTTGTCAAAAAGTAAAAATCACGTACCTACTAAATTTTTGGCTTAAAAATATATTTTTTATCATACTATTTAATGTAGGTACAATTCGGGAGATAAGAGAGCCTCACTTAGAGATAATTAATTTTTTTTAATTCGGGGATGCGTGCTTATGAACGTAGTTTTCTTTATATAAAAATTTCTATTTTAAAAATAATGACAATCTTAAGAAAGACCTCAATTTCTTTTTTTAATATATCCAGAAAGGGGGAGAGAAAATATCGTAAGAAAAGATTATAATCTTAATGAGCAGCAGATTCTTTCATTTTTAATGATCTCTTAAATGTTCTGTGTCAACCCTGTTTCCAATAATAAAAGAAAAATTTTTTTACGTCCGAGGTGTACCTTGAAAACAATTCAATATACTAAAAATTTAAGCAGATGCATGCAATGTTTTATACTGCTATTTAAGAAGCCTTTTATTGATCAAGAAAATGTAGATTTAGATTCCTTCACGAGTAGGAATTAAATGGAATGAAACAGCTAAAGAAGTAACATAGAGATTTTGTTAAAATTGCAAAATATCTGATAATTTCCAACAAAATTGACTACTTTTGAATTTCGTTGTGCTACTTCAACCTAAATACTTACCCTCTCAGATTTAACAGTGATTGCACCAGTCGATTCAGCGACTTAAAAAACCCTATTTTCCACATTTTCAAGCATTTTCAAGGAAAAAAAATTCACTTAAAAAAATGGTAAGGCTAATACCTTTGAATTTGGTGTCTTCAAATTTTGGTCAAAGCTTAAATTACGTTATTTTTGGTAAAAATGGTCTAGAACTACTAAATCGACCACGGGGTCGAGGGCTCTGGTTCCCTTTCTAATCGGCGTAAAGCTGAACGGAAAAACGAACTATCTCAGGGTATTGGTATTAAACCATTCCAAGACCGCTGGGTACTCTCAACTAGATTGGGAGTTTGTGATCTCTGATTGCAACCTACTCGTGGTGACCCTGTTGAAACTGAATCCAGCGGATCTAGACCGGAAGGTCGAAAAACATTCCCCAAGTCCAAGTTGTTAGATACCGTGACGATGACTGAATGGCACTGGGGTGATAGTGTCGCAAACGGTTCCTTTGGGGCACAGGGTCGCACCCCATCGTAGGCAGACCTTACTCCTGCATGCGGGGCTCTGCAGGAGTGGACCACCTTTCCCTAGCTACTCGTGGGACTCTTATGGAATCTCAAAAAAAACCAGAACGAGAGCCCAAGGCTAAGAAGCCGGGGCAATCAAAAACTAAGGAGGATATTAGGTAGCTTGGGTACCAGGGCATAGGGGTCTAAAAGGCAATGAAAAGGCAGATGAAATGGCTAAACTAGGCTCATCAATGCCTTTTATTGGACCGGAACCTTTCTGCGGCATTGCAAAAAATATAATAAAGACGGCCATGAAAACATGGGTGGCACAAAAATCACGGGAATGGTGGTGGAATTCACCAGGACAAAGGCAAGCGAAACAGTTCATAATGGAACATTCGCAAAAGTTTACGTCAGACTTATTGAGTAAAGACAGGAAAACGGTCAAAACTGTAGTAAGTCTATTGACGGGGCACTGTAAGCTAAACAGGCATCTTAAGCTGATGGGGTTGACAGAGACGGATCTGTGCAGATTCTGTCACCTAGAAGAGGAAACACCAGAGCACATCTTATGTCAGTGCGACGGACTGGTAAATATGCGGTTCCTGACTTTAGGAGAAGAATATCCATTGGCAAGGGACTACATGAAGGTTACAGTCTCAAAGCTTATAGACTTCGTTAAGAGAGTCGGACTGGGGGATGTAATCTAGTTTTTCGAGGACCACAATAGATCTGAAAAGGTCGCAGTGGAATAGGCTTCTGGCCACCTCTTAAACATCTATCTATCTATCTACTAAATCGACCACGTAGAATACGAAAATGGCGTTAAAATTGCAGAATTACCGATAGTTTTCAACAAAAATGGCATCCTTAGAGATTTACGGCATCACTTCCCCCGAATACAGATTTAACATGGTTCTAGACTTCCTATCGATTAACTGACTGCACCAGTCGATTCAGCGACTTAAAAAACCCTATTTTCCACATTTTCAAGCATTTTCAAGGAAAAAAATTTCGCTTAAGAAAATGGCAAGGCTAATACCTTCGAATTTGGTGTCTTCAAATTTTGCTAACAATCTAAATTATGTTATTTTTGGTAAAAATGGTCTAGAAACACACGTGGAACACGAAAATAGCATCAAAATAGCAAAATTACCGATAATATCTAATATTAATTGATGCACAATCTTATTTACTAACTACAATGACATACTTGCGATGAACACATCCAAATCAATGACTTAAGAGATATATCCAGAAAACCGTAATATTTCTTTAAGAGCTGTTACTAAGGATTCGAGAAGAGGATTTGAAGAAAAGAAAAAAAGAAATGTGGAAAGAAAAGACGGTCATCTGAAAAAAAATGAAACAAGTGAGATTAATGCTGGAAACAGCAATCAAAATTTCGCGGATGCTGTATAAGATAAGATTCCTACAGTATTAAGAATAACTTATTAGTCAGTCTATATGAATCCATAAAACTTTTTTATATTATATTTATATTTAGACTCCTCTGCATTTCTAACTACCTTGACCTTTCGTGCCTACCCTAATCTATTCCTAATTTGATAGGTAGTCAGAGCAACTCCAAGTCTTTTGCAGAGCAATGTTAGACATTTTCAATTAATTTATTTTTCAAATTCAAACCTGTTCTCAGTAACAGAGTTTTTTTTAGTCACGCTTTTTACAAAAAAAAATAATTCCATACTAAATAAACAATAGTGTTTTCACCCTTTGCAAAATAAAGGAAAATTCCCCGAATCTAACGTCTGTGACTGGCCTATATACATGAATATGTTCTTCGATATACCATTTTCTGTTTGCTAGTTTATGCTCTTGAGGTTTTAATTACCATTTTAGGTTGTTTTAATGAAAGCGATCCTTCAGTCGAAGATAATTTGTGTTTAGTTAACCCCCGAATTCCATCAAAGTCGACACAAGATACCAAAAATCAAAAGGTAATCGCCGTATTCTGTGCAACTTTTCACTTGGATGAACACGTTGGGATTTATGTGTCTGTGTATTTAATAAATATAAGTTTATATATAGCTCTCCGCAGAAGAAACTTCGATGAACTTCGACAAATAATATAATACTCGATGGTTTTAAGATTGAGGATGATGAATAGGCCGCTAGAATATTTTAGCGTCTAATATTTGGATTACTTTAAATCTTTACCGAATAATGAGATTATAAATAAAGTCCTTTTGAGGATTACTTAATACTCTAGCAAAATATTTGAATCTAAACATTATGCAACCTCCTATTATGTCTTCAACTACACAACACGTTAAGAAACTAAATAAAGATGCTTGCAGAGTACATACATAGTGTAGCAGGTTAAATCCTGATGTAGAGATAAAGCGAATCGCGGTGAAGAGGGCTCGAGAAGTTTCAGCAGGATTGCTAGATATTACAAAACTTCTAGCAGTGTTTTGTCATTGTACGTGTCCCATCTGTATATTATATAAATATTCATCACAAAAATTTATACCATTTAGTAACAACTGTATTAGCTACAGGAAAAATTTTAATAGGGAAATGATAAAATTAACTTTTAATTACCGCACCTGCTTCTAAACAAGCTTCAGTTATTTATTATTGTACGAATTTAAAATTTCAACGGATATTCGTAATTCTAGTAACATTTAATTAATGATAAATATCGTAGGTAGTAAAAAAATTATTTGAATCATCATTAGCGAGGGTATATTCGAATGCCTAAAAGTGTTAAATGCCCAAACACATTTCCCGTTTTTCCAAAAGAATTTCCCGTTTCCATTTTTGGCGTGCTCGAAGCCGGAAAATAAAGTTTTAATGTGCCGTTTACTGTTTTTCTTTGTTCCACAGCTAATTGGACGTATACAGGACGATCCCTACCGATAGCTGCGTAATAAAAACAACAATTTGTTTGACCAAATATAAATTTTCTATCAGACTGATAATCGGTCTTAAGTCTAGGATAATTTTCCCCCTTCTATGCATCTCTACCTTTATGTAGCAGGAGCTGTAAAAAGCATCTGCGGTGAGGGAGCTTGCCGGACAGGTCAAAAGGTCAAAGAAGTCAGACTAAAAAAAATGAAAGAGGAACAAACAACGATAAAAATCTCTTATTCCCTCATTGAACATATATGTTGGTTTAGGAGATGGTAAAACTTACTCCTGAAATAGAGTAGCAGGTAGGGGATAAACTCCTAAAGTTTTTAATGGAAAAATCAGATGGGAAAAGAAAGAGGCCAATAGGGAGAAGCGTCGCTGAAGTTAGGGACGCCTTGCGAAGAAGCCCTGAAGGAGGTCCTCAGGTAGCTTCAGAAGAGTTTGGAAGGAGATAAACCCTCTTCTAAAAAGAGCGTTATTCGTTCGTATGAAAGCACTACTGAAGGAATAGTCTACTGGGTCCAGCCAGCAGAGCTCATTGAGGCAGAAAACCTAGGAAGGCTACAGACCGTCGAGGATTTACTTGAAGATAGACCTGGTTGCTTGCTTCGGTCTAAACAGCTTTAGATCACATGTACCGACAAAGCAAGCTTTGAATGGTTAATTGAGGCGGTCAATCGACTCAAACCATGAGAAAGAGGAACGCTAAAGGTAATAGAGGGGCATGCATACCTGAAAAATGTAAAGAAACCCTTGTAGATGCCGAAACTGTCCTCAACAATCTGAGGATGATGAATCAGTGCCTGAAGAAACAGGGATAGAAAGACTGGTTTCCGATATAAAATGTGTTCAACAATATAGTGCTTACAATAAAAAGGGACTGATGGTAATAAACCACTTTTACTGCGATCGTCTGTCACGGTTTATTGCTTATGGTCAAAATTTGCACACATTTATTTTTGTGTTCCCGTAGTGAGGTCAGTCTGTGCTGTTTAATAATTTTTGTGAAAAATGTTTCGTTCTTGGGAAACTGCATCAGCGGCGCCCTGTGTTACTGTTCCTGTTCGACGACGAGTTTTATCCCTTGATGCCAAAGAAATCGTCAGACATGTTCATCAGAAGCTGGTCCAAAGGAATTGGGCTTTTACTCCTGCTGTAAGAGAAACCAGCGATTTGGCAGGAATGCCGGAATCATCAGTGAGAGTTCACATTTCGAGGCCAATTCATCCGAGACGAAAACGAAACGATAGTGGTATTTCCAGAACCACTGATGACGATAAAGATTTGATAAGAAGAACTCAATGTACGAAGAAAACTTGGTGCCTACTATCAGATCATTGCAAACAAGACTAAGGAGCTCCACTGAGATAAGGATATCAATTGGAAACCTATGGACACTTTTATCCAAACTAGGTTTCAAATACTGCAAAATTGACAAAAGGCAAGTTATTATGGCATCCCAACGGATTAGGCAATGGCGTTTTGAATATTTTACTGCCATAAGTGATTGCAGGTATTTAGACCAATAATCTATTTGGATGAGACTTGTTAATACCCACGATACGCCAACAAAAGGATGGACCGATGGAATAGTGCGATGCCAATCAAAAGCTCCATCGAACAAAGGAAAACGGATCATGATTATTCATGCTGGATCAGAAGATGGTTGGATTCCAAATAGTTTGGGACTTTCGGCGAAGAACATTCAAGATTCGTCGTTTGATTACCACCAAGATAGCACAGCCGAATTGTTCGTAGATTGGTTCGAAAACACTTTACTGCCCAATATTCCCCTGCATAGTGTCATAGTTATAGACAATGCCAGTTACCATAGTCGTCAATTGAAGAAGGTTCCAGGCTCTTCAAATACAAAAGCGGAAATCCAGGAATTTATGCTCCAAAACAATATGTACTTTGAAGAAGGATATAAAAAAACGTAGCTTTTAGAGGTTCTAAAGACATTTAACATACAGAAGATATATGTATGTGACCCAATTGCAGCATCCAAAGGATATACAGTTCTTCGTCTTCCTCCTTACTACTGTGTATTCAACCCGATTGAGCATATGTGGAGAAAACTAAAGAACAAAGTGCGGACCCAAAATACTATACCTACATTATGCCCTTCTGTAATTGCATTAATCCGGCAACATATAGATGACCCAGACGTTGATTGTTGGAAAAGAACAATAAACCATGTTATAAAAGTGGAGGATTCATACAGGGCATTTCATACTAACATAGAACCCCTTATAATTAATGTAGAAGACGATAGTGATAGTGAAACTGAATTGATATATTAACATATTTAAATTTTTATTAAATTTTTTTGTGAATATCCTTTAATATGCCTTTCTATTAAAAAAATATTTTTGCAAATCTAATCCTGACCTGCATTCTTTACCCAAACTTGCCAATACCTGAGATAAAAGTACCTAAAAAGATTATTATTACCATCAGTCCCCTTTTATTGTAGGCACTATATTGTTGAACACACTGTACCTGGACTTTTTCCATGCAAGATTCATCTATGAAGATCCTGAAGCAATTTAACTTCAAACATTTCTTTGGATTTGGCCAAAAGACCCTAAGAAGGGGGAAATATCTTCCTCCTCAGGGATACGGAGATCAGAAAAAGATACCAGGAAGTTCTGAAACTATGGGCGGATCTGGAGTCAGGAAGGAGGTACTTAACCCTCCAGCAAAAGCCTAATTTGCTTCCTTACTTGTTAAAGAAGACATAACCTACTAAAAAAAGAACTCCTAAAAATATTTCTATGCGCTGAACTTAAGGATTCATTCTGTAGAACTCCTTCAGTCAGATCAAAAGTTTTCCTCATATTTTTACACAAATCTCGAATTATTGTAATTGTTTTTGAATTAACTCCATTATACAGATGGGCCACAGATACTAAAAACTCCATAAACATCTATACAGGATGAAAATGAGTAATTACTACTTAACTTTTTAGCTTTCTAAGAGATGAATTGATTGATGTTCGTCTTTCTAAGAACCACTGTTTAAATGACGTAATTTTATGACCAAGACGACACCACCATTTAAAATTCCCAAGTTGAAACCCACACTCGTAAAAATAAGGATTTTTTATTACTCTTTTTATTACACTACCGACCATCCAGTAAATAACAATAAAAAGACAGACGTTTTTTGTTTATTCTCACTTCAAATTTACATCAAACAACAATTTTACCAGCGTCATTAATAAGCGTGATTTTTGACGAACAGTCCGGTATCTCCAGCTTTTCCTTCAATGCTTCCCGGAATGTATTTTCCCAACGAGGCATCGCTGTTGGCTTTAGCGCGTTTCAGCAACTCATCCTGACCGGCTTTGATATTTTCGTCTTTTCCAGCCCAAGCTCGCAAAACCGAAGCCTGTAAAGCCCTGCCGTAGCTGAAAGTCAACGTCCAAGGTCTCTTACCGGGCCACTGGTTCATAGTGTTCAGATTAACAGTAGCTTCTTCTTCGGATTGACCTCCGGAGAGGAAAGTTACGCCTGGTACTGCTACAGGAACTCTTCTTTGGAACGCAGTTACCGTGGCAGTTGCTATTTCTTCGGGGGAAGCTTTGTTGGGGCAACTTTGTCCTGCTGTTACCATGTTGGGTTTCAACAAAGTACCTTCCAGATAAATATTGTGATCGTACAGAGCTTTATAAACATAGGCTAGAACAGTTTCCGTCGTTTTTTGACAAACTAGTATATCGTGATCACCATCTGGTAGGATTTCAGGTTCTACGATTGGTACTATACGATTAGCTTGACATATTGAAGCGTATCGTGCTAAAACATTGGCGTTTTCTATCAAGGATTGTATAGAAGGAGTGTTCGGTTTGATTTTCAGCACGCATCTCCATTTAGCGAAATGACAGCCGTCTTTTTTGT
This sequence comes from Ophraella communa, assembly GCA_035357415.1. Taxonomy (NCBI): domain Eukaryota; kingdom Metazoa; phylum Arthropoda; class Insecta; order Coleoptera; family Chrysomelidae; genus Ophraella; species Ophraella communa. The sequence goes on along the minus strand of CM068987.1, from coordinate 28,074,902 downwards.
ACTGGGCACATCTCTTGGCTAAATCGTCCAAGCCTTGGGTGGTACATTCATCGTTGCTGCCGAATAAGGGGACTACTCCTGTGTCGACTTTAATTCCAGGGATGATCCCGCGTTTCTTCAGACATTCTATGAAGGGCGTACCATCGTCTGTTTTCTGGTAGACGGTTTCGTGGAACAATATCACTCCGGAAATGTAGTCTCCAATTACGGGACATGTTGTAAATAATAATTGTCTGTATTTTCTTCTGTTGTCGTCGTTGTTCTCCAAACCGATGTCTTGTAAACGCTTCCCCATGGTGGAAACTGATTCATCGGCGGCTAGAATACCTTTGCCAGGTGCTACTATAGCCTCGGCGATTTTTCTTAGTTCGTCTTGCAACGCTGGGTCTGGATAGTTCCATGATGTAGTCATTTTTTTGTTAAATGATCAAAAAAACTTTTATAAATAATGTTGACATTAAAAAAATGCGAAAAGTTGACGTTGGCTTACTTTGACGAAAATATTAAAGCGAAGTTTGCATTCTGTTTGAAATCGTACGGTTATTGGTCGGTGTATTTTAAGAATTCGTTGACATTTTTCATCGTCGATTCTTTTAAAAGTGAACTTTTAGCTCCCCTTGTAACAAACGTTCCGATCCAATTACCAATATCAATACCCGTTTTAACGTGGACTTTCTATTTCAATGACATTTGGATAAAGAGAGACGACCTTTCTTTTCATTATTACAATTTTTCGATGCATGCTGTCTAAATTGACGTAGTCCTGTACGGGAGGTTCTAACATCATCGATTAAAACTGTCAGTGACTAGTTCAAAATCTTATTAATTCAGCCCATAGAAATAAACTAAAACCTCGCAATTATTTGCCCTGCATGGATCAACTTGAAATTTTGACCATAGATTAGAAAGAAGTTTATACAGTCGACGGCTAATTTATGGAATATTATCATTATTTCGAGAACCGTCGAGTTTAGAGGGTAATCCCGAAACAGGTAGATTTTTGTTATAAAATACCCATGTTATAACGTACATGGAGTAAAGATGACGTCACCGGTGTGGGTGTAGTGACGTAATCGTTAATTTTTTTAAATAGAAATCGGTATAATGCGACACCTCATTTGAAGGAGAATTTAATTCTCTATTTAACGACATTACATTTGTAACTAAAATATTTTTTTAGGGGTACATAAACATTTCTTTTTTATTTAAATTCAACCAAATTACAACTAATGATTTAATTCATAACGTACCTTAAAGTAACCAAATTATGCATAATAAATATTTTAAATTAAATGTTCGAAATGCCCTCCATCGGTTTCTTGACAATATGCGAATCTACGGGCACATTCATCTAGTACATTGCGGATGACTTCTGGAGTAATGAGACTCATTTCATGCCTAATTCTATTTTTTAAGTTCTGTAAATTTTGGGGTCTATTGACATAAACTTTTGATTTTATGTAACCCCACAGGAAAAAGTCTAGAAGTGTTAGATCTGGTGACCTTGCTGGCCACTCTATAAAACCTCGTCTTCCGATCCATTTCCTGGGAAAACAATTATTTAAAAATTGACGTACTTCACGTGCGTAATGCGGAGGGGCTCCATCTTGTTGAAACCAGATATTGTCACTAGGTAAATTTGCATTATTGGCATTTGGATACATGTTAGCAAGGACAGGTATAAGTTGATTTCTCAAAAAAGTTAAATAACGTTCTCCTGTTAGATTTTCTTCAAAGAAAAAAGGGCCAATGATTGTGTCATCGATGATCCCTGCCCATACATTCACTTTCTGAGGATATTGCGTGTGTGCCTCAGTCATCTAATGTGGGTTTTCTTGACTCCAATACCTGCAATTTTGACGATTCACGGTACCATGTAAAAAAAAATGTGGCTTCATCGGAAAAGAGGATTTGATTGATGAAACGTGGATTGCCGATACATAAATCCTGCATAATTTTAGAAAATTGAAGGCGGCGATCGGGATCGTCGTCGTTTAATTCCTGGTGTAATTGAATTTTGTAGGGATGGTATGTTTCTTTTTTTAAAATACGTAATACCGATCGTTGGGAAACTCCAGCATATTCACCCATTTGTGTTGAACTACTGTGAGGATTGTCATGGACATTTAATAAAACATCAAGTTTCACATTGTCTTCAATTTTAGGACGCCCAGCGTTTGGAATATGTTTAACGTGTCCAGTTTTTCCAAATTTTCGGACTATTTTACTTACTGTTGATTGGCTGATGGGTCTTTCTGGATATTTTGCGTTGAATAAATTGCATACCTCGTTCTGTGTTCTTTTTTTATCTCCACATCCGCTAAGAATTAATATTTTTATGCGTTGTGTTTCATTTAGGTGCGCCATAATTTAGTATTCAAAAGTAAAAATTACAATTGACAACTGATGACAATTGACAAAATCAAAAAATATTTACGACAATAAATATTACAGTAACTATGCCAATATCACTTGCTTGATTTAACAATTGACAAAAAGTTTCAGTGTTTATGAGAACTTTTTGTGTCCATTATTATTTTTACTTATTTTTGCTTTTTTAAGTATTTATTTCAGAAAGTCATGGCAGGAACCGATGGATGGCATTTGGAACATTTAATTTAAAATATTTATTATGCATAATTTGGTTACTTTAAAAGACGTTATGAATTAAATCATTAGTTGTAATTTTACTTTTAAATATTTATATCAAAATATTTTAAAATTATTTTGATAAATATAATAAATATGAAATTGATTGTGGTAATCTTTACTTTGTGGAAGTCCATCTTACTAAGAACAATAAATAACTGAACGGTTGAATAAACTTCCACTATATATTCAAAAAATCGTTTTAAAATGCAATTACAGCTGTTTCGCAAATAACTAGCATCGTCAGATCTGCATGCACGCTGATCCGCAGCCAACCGTGGATGTGAACTACGCCTTCTGGCTCTTAAATTACAAGCATGCAACCTTCAACAGTTTGAGTAGATATCACTCTTCCGGTAGCATGCCTAAATTATTTTATAAAAAGCGCACCCTCTTCGACAACTTTGGGAGTGCGCAGGTTTGCGTAAAATATTCTGGGAACAACAAGTTCTACAAGATGCAGCTCGTTATTTACCAATGCCCACAATCTGAATTCACCAGGTACTGTTGTCGGTACAATTTGAATAACTTGCCAGGAAGTTGTGAGTAACGATCTTTGTGCTTTCTGAATAAAATCTCCAAGAGTATCCGGAGCTGATGACCGGAGCACTCCCACGTTAGAATTAGTTTTCTTCTTTTTATTTTGATGGCTTACATTTTTCTGTAAAGACTGAAATATCCATTTTTTCCACGATATTGGATCCACGATATTAGTTCCTCCCTGGTAGTTCCAATAGAAGGTGGATTTCCCAAAACATCTCTCCAAGTTTTATTTAAATCTTCATCGGAATATTGATTTTCTTTATCTGATCCTCTCTTACGTTTACTAACAGTAACCAGTGCTGGTGTTTTAAAATGAGATTTATTTTTATTCTTAGCCATATCTTCTATATCATCTGTAGCATGTGGAGAACTGGTTTCAAATGAATTAGGTTTGGAAACTACTGAAAACATATCACTAATCCTTCTCTGTTTGAAGTTGTCATTTTTTTCTAAAATTTTTTTATGTAACCAATCTGGGTGACGAACTCTAGGAACTGGAGCAACTTCTTCTTGACTTAAGCCTTCGTGTATCCAACATACTACTTGTTGCACTGTTTCTAATCGCAGTAGCAATAACCCAAGGACATTGATAATTGTTCGAAAAAATTTTATAACAAATTTCGAAAGCTTGTTGACTGTAAGCAACAAGCTTGAGAAACTTGTTATAAAATTTTTTAGCATTTATCAATGTTCGAGGGTTATTCGGATAGAAAACTTTTTGCTGGTATTCTTTGGTATATATATTTGATTCGATTATTTCATTAATATTCTCATCAGTATTACAACCAAATCGTGACATTTTGAAATATTGAATATTTGAAATGTCAAAATCGAAATGAAACGTATCCATAGCTACATGATTGAGTGAAAATTTTCCCATAGGATCTGTTTTCAGTATAATGTTGGTTTTATTGGTTGTATTCAATCAGATGACCACAAATTAATTGATTTCATTGGATTTCTAATTGAGCAAAACATTTTCCTTAAAAAATTTATTGAAAAATATGACGTTTAGTTGTCATTTGCAGATTTCAAAAGGTAATTATTGAGTTTTTTTTGGAATTTATCTAACCTTTTTACAAATGAGAAACAAATAAAATATAAAACAATACACGCAAGGTACTGGTTCAAGCAGCCAGTAAAAACCCTCTTACCTTGCTAGTAATGTTATATATTATATTTTTTGTTGAGCAGTGTAGAAATTTATGTAAAAATTCGTTAATATAAGGTAATTAAATACACAAAATCGAGTTATCATTTTCACCGTCATTTATTTATAATTTTTACTCTTTCCTCATGATTATTAAATAGTTTTAATAAATTTAAAAGACCATTTGCATATTTATTGGAAAAAAATTCAACAAAACTTGTTTATTCATCGTTAAATTTAAAATTCATTGATTTCTAAAAAGTATTTACCAATTTTTATTTAGATACATAGATAGTCTAAACTTTTTTCTATTTATAGAACTGCCGGTGTGTCTGTTCGGTCAATGTTTTTACTTTTTGTTCTTTAATATAATATATATATAATATTTGATACCAATAATAAAAAAAAATCCCATCTAAAAAGAACTCTGTAGATACAGTTCTTTTTATATTTATAATCCTGGAAGTATAACCCCAAAATTTTTGTGTATCTTGCCATATTTGGAGTTCCCATAGTTTTTTTAAGTGATAGAGCAGTTCTATAATATCTGTTTTTAATCCAAACCGACCATCAGACCTTTTAAAGTTCTAAAGACAATCCTCCACCATTGGATTCTTCTTCAAATACTCATTCCAACTGTAATAAATTGTGAGATTGGTGTTATATATTTAGAGTACGGTGGAAGCTGTCAGATACGTCATGGAAAAGTAGTAAAATTAGTATTGTCATTGTGATAAGATTTGATACCTAGTAAAGATATTAGAAGACTCCCTTGCACTAACTAGAATTCCCCTCGAAATTCCAGAAAGCACAGTTCCTCCAGCCAAGGATGTTCTTATGTTAGAGAACATTCCAGAACCATTGTTTACTTCTCAAGAAATAGCTAAACAAACAACAAAAGATCCTACGTTAGCAAAGGTTCTGACATGGTCTTTAAGAGGATGGCCAGCTAGTAGTCATCAAATTCCACCAGATTGCAAGACATTCTGGCAGCACAGACTTGAAATTTTGACATACAAGGACTGTCACCTCTGGAGTACAAGGAGAAAGGGAACAGATTCTTTTTGCTTTCTCTTCTATACGTTTTTTTCTTACTGCTTTTTTGCCAAATCGATATTAACAATAAACAAAATTTCAAATTACCAACATTTTTAATACATTTTAATGGATTGCTTTATAATGCAGATGTCGTTAATAATTGAACAATTTATCGTTGATCTAAAGCGTATTTTTCAAATGTGTTAAAACATTGATTGTCGTTACAATGTTCCATTATCATTTTAAATGTCAAAACGTTTGATTTCCATAGCCGACAGCAATTATAAGAAATGCCTTTCAATGCGATTTGCATTTTGGATAAAAGGTTTTTAGTATACATCAACAATAACAGAGTTAAAAGCATCCATGAAATTGTTTGTTGCAATAACCGGAATTGGAGAAAATTATCAAGTTTTAGAAAAAATTTAACTTTAACATCATAGAGTCACCATTAATTAAGCGAAAATTTCAATTTGCTGTGTCATTATTAGTAACTGGTGGATGAATCAGATTATGATTATTTTATTTTGTAATTTTGTAATTAAAAAACTATTTTTGCTAGCTCAATTATGTTTTAATTTGGTATTACTATATATATGAATCACTGCGTGCCGAGCGGAGCGAGGTTCGCAGCACCAAATCAATCTAAATTAATTCAAAAATCATTTATTAATCATTTATCAAAAATCAATTATTTTTAAAATCTGTATTATTATAAAGTACCCCGCACTTTTCTTATGGAAACGGGAGCACCGTCAAATTGTCTGAATATTTACTAATACTAATATTTGATGTCCTGATCAAAAGTCTCCAGGGGCCCAACCTTATCATATGGCTAGATTTTAAGATACAGGGCGTTGAAGTTCAAAATCCCGATTTTTTTAAAACGGTCCCCAAAAAGTTGCTCTTAAATATTTTTTTATGTTACTGCCATATATATTAAGACAAACTACATACCTAATAGAGAAAATACAATATCTGTTGTTTAGGGTGATTCGTGCTTTCACAGACCTGTTTTTATTAAAATACGTATTTTTGCATTAGAAAACAACATCAAATATCATTAAAAAAAATCATCGTCATCATCTTCTTGTTAGTTTTATTCCTAGGTTATTAATTGATTACATTTTTCAATTTTCCCATCCTCTAAATCCAATTCTTCTGTGGGATTTTCTTCTATTATACATTGATATATTACTAAGATTCATACCCGTATATTCTACAAGCTACAAGCTACAAGCTACAAGCTACAAGCAAATACAGAATCGATTTCACCATTTACTCGTAGTTTTCTCATCTCAATTCATATATACGATAAATTAAAAATAACAGAGACTTCCAGTTTTAAGTGGAGACACATTTTTTGAGTGAAATTCTATTAACGAAAGCGATAAGGTAATCAAAGATATTCATTAGTATTTGTTGTCGAATTAACTATTGATTATTTTGAAACTGGAACCCCAAAAATTTAATTTAGATTAAAACAGTATCACCCACCACCACATTAACAACTTTTGAAGTTAGACGTAAAATTTATCGACCATCGCAAGGCAGAGAACATAAATTTATGGTACGTTGTTTTTATGTTTATCTGCTTTAATGACATCGTCCTCTCTGAAGAATGAAGTTTATGGATCGGGAGTCTCATGTAAAACAATCCCGAAATAAATTTTTTTCGTAGAAAAATTTACTAGGTGACAAAAAATGAGAAAGCATTACTTTGTAAACGAGTAGAATCTTAAAAAACATGGAAATAAATATCAATTTTACTGCCGATTTTTCAACCGTAACTGATTTTTATGCTTTTTGGTTCGTTCGACACTTTGGTGCGTCGAGCAGAATTTCAGTAGGCCAATACGGGAGTCATATAATCCACAAAGTTATTTTGGAAAATGGAAAATGTCTCTCTATAGTAAAAGCCAAAACATTTGTTGAATGTTAATTGTGCCAGTACCAAACAATGTCGATAAGCCAAGGACCATCTAAACGACGAAAAACAGGTCCATTATCTTTAACTGAAAAAAACTCTGATATTGAATTGTTATATATCATTGAAAAACAAGGATCCAAGTGCAAGTGCTGATGATATTGTGGAATTAACGGCTGCTATGTTGTGTGTTGCTAAATCTACAATTTATAGATTACTAAAAGAAAGCAAGAATGGAACTCTTCAACCCCCTAAAACTCCTTCAGGCCGAAAACCAATTGAGATCGATGAGTCATTAAAATAAAGACTAAGGCGTAAAGTCCATGGATTTTACTTACGAAAGGAAATTCCAACACTTGACAAAAATATGACATCAGTGCAGGAAGATGCGGACTATACAAAATTCTCCAGAATGACATTATGCAAACTTTTGAAAGATGTGGGTGTCAGATACACAAAACATAATAAAAAATCTCTCTTGATAGATAAACAGGAAATAGTTTTTTGGAGAAGAGATTATTTAAGAAGCATTCGACATGCCAGAGAACAAAATTTGAAAATCTTCTACTTAGACGAAACATGGATAAATGCTGGATATACAGTTTCCAAATTTTGGCAAGATGAAAACATTAAAAGCGGAAGGCAGGCATTCGTGGAAGGTTTCTCGTTAGGTTTGCAGCCACCATCTGGAAAAGGAAAAAGACTTATAATTGTCCATGTTGGAAGTTCTGAAGGTTTTGTTGATGGTGGATTATTAACTTTTATTTCAAAACGCACGGGGGACTATCACGGAGATATGAATGGGGATGTCTTCGAGGAATGGTTTGTTCAAATGTTGGATCTGATTCCAAAAGGGGCTGTTATTGTTATGGACAACGCAAGTTACCATTCACGGTTACGAGAAGCATTGTCCACAAGTCGTTGGCGTAAAGCAGAACTTTTGGAGTGGCTTATTTCGAAAAATATTAAGTTTCCAAAAGATCCACTAAGGAAAGAACTTTACAGAATTGCAAAAATGATCAAGAATAAATACAAAACCTACATTGTAGAAGAAATGGCTTCTTCTCGTGGTATATCAGTTCTTCGACTTCCCCCTTATCATTGTGAACTTAATCCTATAGAATTAATATGGGCTCAGGTAAAGGAGGAAGTTGGAAAAAATACTACTTTTAAAATAAACGATGTTGTGAAATTATTTGATAGTGCTGTAAGTCATGTTAGTAAGGAAAATTGGACAAACTGTATCGAGCATGTTATTAAAGTAGAGGCAAATATGTGAAAAATTGACAATATTTGTGATGATTTAATCGACCCTAGTATTATTAATGTCAACAACGATTTTTCCTCTTCCGAGTCGGATATAGAATAAAATGTAAATAATAAATGTATTCCAATAATTATTTCTTCTCATTTTTTATTATATTATAATTTAAAACGTATTTTTTTCCCAAAATACACACCACTGCATTGCGTTATTGCTTAGCTGCTAATCCCTTAACAATGAAGAAACTCTAAACTTTGCTACAACTGAAACAAATATGGGGTCGATCTATCTGATTTTTAGATTTACGGAAGAAATGTAATTTAAAGTAAGAGATTTATCAAAAATTTCATGGTGTAACCCTGCAAAGGGTTTATTACTCCTCGTACTTTTTGCACAATTATTATTTCGGTAGTATACACCTTTAATTTCAATTTTTTATTGCAAAGAGTAAACCATTTCAGCAAAACAAAATAAATAATGTATCAAAGTACACTATCAATAGTGACTACAAATTTTAATTGACAATGTCAAACTTTAATAAAAAGTAGAGTTTTTTCTTGTTTGGATTTTCGAAGTAGAATAAATAGCACAGTTAAAAAGATTAAATAGTTTGAACTGTTGTACAACCCATTTTATTACAGGCAAATAAGGTGAAAGTAAAAAATAAGTAAAATTTGTGCTATTAAAAGAAAAATTGTTTATCTCATAAACTAACCACTTTAACCTACAAGTATTATACATTTTTGAAATTAGCTCAAAGAGGAGTATCCAAATTTTACATAAAAAATATGAGAAAGTCATTTAAACAAAAGGGATGCAGCTAGGGGTGTCCAGTAAGTTTAAATAAACCATAATGCTTGCTCCTTCCAACATAAATTGCCGTGTTTTTGGATACTTTTATCTGAAAGCGCTGTATATCTTTATAATTGTAAAACTGCCTGTCTCCCTTAATACAACCTACTTATATACGCACACTTGACTTTTCAACATTTATTAATCTTATATAAAGTGCATCTTCGATATTTGAAAGTGTCTAATCTATACGTTTTAACCTATTTAGCGAAGTGTATTTGATAAGAGGATAACTTATTGTAGAAAATCGAGCTTCATTTAGACAATTTAACCTTCTTTTTATTCCTATTTTGCTTTCCATTTTGTCTATCGTGTTAATAGCCAATCGATAAATTCATAAATCCAATTTCTACATCAACGCACACGAATCGAGTCATTTCATATTCGAGAAGTAGTTTCGCAAAGCAGAAAATTAAAAAGACACTTAAATAAAACGACTTATTGAATGCTAACGTTAGAAAGAGTGAAATCTGTTTGAAAAGTATAACCGTGTTCTGTCAGTTATATTAAAGTTATCAACATTCTCTCTACGGTAAGTACCACGCCCAACAAACCGGTAGAAGCAAGAAAAGCAGTTTTAATATATCTTAGAGGTTTCTGGCCGATACTACCTTCCTTCACAGCCGTGTAATTACCAAGTGAAAAGTAATAATATCAACCAGGAGTGGACTTATTGAAAAAATTGTTTTTGTATAAAATAATCCATACGTTAAGCAAGTTTGTAGGCAAATTTTACGGAAAATAAAAAATTTAATTAGTTTAAAAATATCGAGAGTTCGTAATAATAATCTTCTACTGACATATTACCAGATTAAGATTTCTCGGGACCTGGTTTACCATTGAGGTCCAATCGTAACATAATTTTGACTTTGATATCAAACACTCTTCGTCCTAACAACACGTGACGAGCAGCAGTGTCTATATGTCTCTACAGAGTGGACCATAAAACCATCAACAAAATTCAAAGATTTGGCTATCTGTCCTCTCATTTTACCAGATAGCACTACTTCACATCCTTAGGTCCCATGGTGAGCTCTTCAGATAGACAATAGAATACGCAGAACTGTGTTTGGCACTTTTTTTCCACATAATGCCACACCCAACTAGCAATAATTATTGGGTACCGGAACTTTCAAAAAGTTTTTGCCACTAAGTTATAGTTCCTGGAACCACGCTGCTACTTAAAATATAACTTAATAAGGAAAGGTCACTTTATAGTATATTTTAGGAGTTCCTGGTTGGTGGAAAATAAACAGCCATATTTGAAGTGGCAACAATACACCCACGAGAAGAATCCGGAACTACCCAAATCCTTCAAAATGTCACCGTAAAAGACCAGAAACTTTATGGTAAAGCTACCTTCAAGTATTTGCCACTCTATAGTGACAACTTAGGTGGCGGGGTCGTTCCGGCCACAAGAACTAATAACTTTTAATTAGGTAGTGGCATTGAAAGTAGCAAAGTGGTAATTGCCAACCTTATAGGTCACCATAAAGTTGCCGCCTCCAATTTTTTGCCGCTAAGAAGTCACGGGGATTAAAATAGGCGACTTTATGGTAGCGATAACTTGATACAGCCTGGTAATTAAAAAAACACCATCGTTTTACAGGCGTTGACTATATGGTTCCAAAATAGTTGATGGCACTACGAGGGTTGTGTGAAAAGTTTTCGACCTCAACATGAAGATGGCAGCACTCGTAAACAAAAATTGGGGAATGTGTTTGCGCATGCTTTGAAAGGTACCCACTAAAATTTCAGCCATTTTTGACGCGCAGTTGTTGTTTGACAATCATTTGAGTGACTCGATGTGAGTGTTTTTATGAAAATGGAAAAAATCGAGTGTCGAGCTGTCATTAAATATTTGTTTTTGAAAGGCAATACGCTTACGCAAATCAAAGACGAGTTGGACGCTGTGTACAGGGACTCTGCATCATCATTTACCACCGTGAAATTTTGAGCTGCTGAATTTAAACGTGGCCGTACTAGCTTGGGTGACGATGAACGTTCGGGACGTCCAAAATTGCAACCACTGACGATAATATCGCTCAAGTTCACCAAATGGTGCTAGACAATCGTCGAATTAAAATTAGAGAGATAGCAGAGGCTATAAACATGTCCAAAGAACGTGTTTGTCACATAACGAATCAAGATTTAGGCATGAGAAAGCTCTCCGCGCGTTGGTTGTCGCGTTTGCTCACTTTGGACCAAAAACGTGTTCGAATGAACATTTCCAATTCTCTGTTGGCGCAGTTTAGGCGCAATAAATCAGAGTTTTGGCGTCGATTAATTACTGTAGATGAAACTCGAATACACCATTATACTCCAGAAACAAAAACACAGTCAAAACAATGGACTGCGAAGGGGGAATCGGCTCCAAAAAAAGCAAAGGTTGTTCCTTCGACTGGAAAACTGATGGCAACTGTTTTCTGGGATAGTCATGGAGTTATCTTAATCGATTATCTTCAAAAAGGAAAAACCATCATACTACGCATCATTACTTGACAAGCTGATGGCAGAAATTGCGGAAAAACGGCCACATTTGCAGAAAAAAAGAATTTTGTTTCACCAAGTCAATGCGCCGTCTCACACCTCAGCGGTTGCCATGGCGAAAATCCACGAATTACGGTTTGAACTGCTTGACCACCCTCCTTACTCACCAGATCTAGCCCCAAGCGACTTTTTTTAGCTTTAAAATTCGCTGTTTCGTTCCTTGCCACTATAAATGCTAGTTGGGCAGAGTTTTCAAGAAAACTGAATCTTTTCGTGTAGGAGGTTAATTCGGCTGTGAAAACGTTGCCATTTTCCTTTTAGTAGCTTGCAGAAAAGGAAAAGCGACGAGGTATTAACTAACTATAAAAAAATAAGTGATTGCATACCTTTTAGATATCCACCTTTTATTTCCAGAGCAAATCGCTCTGCAAGATTTGAAAAGATAATCTCAAAACTGGAATGAAAATGATTGGGTTACAGTTTATTTCACCTATGAATCCAGGTTTGAATTTCACCCATATTCCCGTTGAATGAGAGGGTGAACAAGATCTGGAAAGGTGGAACGTCTAATTTAACACATACCCAGGAAGTTCTTACGTACAAAGATGGTACAGTTTAGTTTTGAGCGGAATAATGATCGATGGCAGAATAAACCTTACAACTCAGGAAGTACCTTAACCAAAATAAGATGGGATATATGCTTCAAGAAATAATTACTCCACGTATGGGAGAAATTCAAATTCCCTTTCACTTCCAAGAGCATCTGATAGCTGAATTGGTAAATGTACACCAAGAAGACATCGGCAATCTTATTGAGTGTGTGGAGTACGGTACTGATAATCCCACATACAGAGACCAACTGATTATAAAAACATTAGATGGGTGTACCTGGAAACTCTCTATTTCGATCATTATATATACCTATAGTAAAAAATGGCGGGATTAGTGGAATTTAATTAACCCTCCATCAAAAAATAAATTAGTATAGACTGGGCTAGCTTTTATATGGTAGCCGAAAGGTAGACAACTTATAATTTCTGACATACCTTTATCAATATTAGTATAACGTCTAGTCACCTGGGTGATGAAATTAGCGATTAATAAAAATAATGCATTAAAATGTAGTTTTGTTATTTTCCTTATAACACTCAACGTATACAGTGCGTCCATAAAGTAACGCATAAATTCATTATTAATTAGGTTAGGTTAGGTGCCAACCAGTCTTTTTGGTGGTGGCTCAGTTTGCGTGTGAGGAGGCATATGTTATCCACAAATTTTTTATATTTCTTTCTAGTAAGATAAAACAAACCCACACTCTTCAATTTACTATTTACTTTTACTTATTTAGTACAATTGTTATTATGAATAAATAAAGTATTATTATTACCCAACTCTTCTAACTGCCTGGAAAAGTTATCATTAAAGCAGTTAGAAACCACAAATATCAATTTCGGCTATGGCTTCTCTGGAAATATGACAAATTACGTTAAGGGTGAATAAAAGAGTCCCATAAATCTTCATTGCACTAAAAGTAAATGAAAAAGAATTAAGAAAATGTTTGAAATTAAAAATAAACTACTGGAGATCGGTTAAAGGATGAAAAATCGTACCAGATTTAATTATTACAACGTCTTTTTCGTCCCTATTTTTTTTTGTTTTTCATCTTCTTAATATTAAAAATTAAAATTTCAGTCCATGCCTGCGAATAATCGACATTTCAAATTAACTACAACCCGAACGAATCGTCTAATAAATAAGTTTTCCAATGGTGGTTAAATTAAAATGATGTTGACGATGTTTAAGAAACAATCAATTAAAGTTTTTCGATTAATACGTAGACAATAAAGAGTAGATTGGAGTAACAAAACTATCAATCACCAAACCGTTTGTACCATACTGTTTTATAGTCGAACAAATCCCGAATGTCTGATTCAGCTAAAAGTTTCCCAGAAGCCCGACTTCATTATGAAATAACTTCCACTTAGAAACTTTAAACTTCTTGATTTACACTCCCAAAGAATAAAATGTGCAGACTCGACCTCGGCGAAATGTTTTCGGTAAACAGAATTGGACTCCGGTGAACTTCGTACATAGACAGAATTGAAAATACACATTAGGTACCAAATCAAAAATAGAATTCAAAGACGTCATCCGTAAATAATAGAAACACAATACTTAAACAATAAAAACCGATAAAAATTTAATTTAGAAGAGAAAAATAGAGCTATTGGTATCCTACAGGATGGAGAAAAACAAGAGAAACTTGACCAAATGCGAGGGTTGTCTGAAAAGTTTCCGACCTCAACATGAAGATGGCAGCACTCGTAAATAAAAGTTGGGAAATGTGTTTGCGCATGCTTTGAGAGGTACCCACTAAAATTTCAGCCATTTTGGATTTTGGACGCACAGTTGTTGTTTGACAATCATTTGAGTGAGTCGATGTTAGTGTTTTTATGAAAATGGAAAAAATCGAATATCGAGCTGTCATTTAATATTTGTTTTTGAAAGGCAATACGCCTACGCAAATCAAAGACGAGTTGGACGCTGTGTACGGGGACTCTACACCATCATTTACCACCGTGAAATTTTGGGCTGCTGAATTTAAACGTGGCCGTACCAACTTGGGTGACGATGAACGTTCGGGACGTCCAAAAACTGTAACCACTGACGATAATATCGCTCAAGTTCACCAAATGGTGCTAGACAACCGTCGAATTAAAATTAGAGAGATAGCAGAGGCTATAAACATGTCCAAAGAACGTGTTTGTCACATATTGAATCAAGATTTAGGCATGAGAAAGTTGTCCGCGCGTTGGGTGCCGCGTTTGCTCACTTTGGACCAAAAACGTGTTCGATTGAACATTTCCAACTCTCTGTTGGCGCAGTTTAGGCGCAATAAATCAGAGTTTTGTCGCCGATTAATTACTGTAGATGAAACTTGGATACACCATTATACTCCAGAAGCAAAAACACAGTCAAAAAAATGGACTGCGAAGGAGGAATCGGCTCAAAAAAAAGCAAAGGTTGTTCCTTCGGCCGGGAAAGTGATGGCAACTGTTTTCTGGGATAGTCATGGAGTTATCTTAATCCGATTATCTTCAAAAAGGAAAAACCATTACAGGAGCATACTACGCATCTTTACTTGACAAGCTGAAGGCAGAAATTGCGGAAAAACGGCCACATTTGCAGAAAAAAAGAATTTTGTTTCACCAAGACAATGCGCCGTCTCACACCTCAGCGGTTGCCATGGCGAAAATCCAAGAATTACGGTTTGAACTGCTCGACCACCCTCCTTACTCACCAGATCTAGCCACAAGCGACTTTTTTTTGTTCTCTAAGCTAAAGGACAGAGATTTTCGTCGAATGAGGAGGCCATCACCTTCGTAAACAACTATTTTGCAGAGAAAGACGCCGAGTACTATTTGGACGGGTTGAAGAGATGGGAGCATCGCTGGAAGAAGTGTATAGACTTACAAGTAGACTATGTAGAAAAATAAAAATTAATTTGAAGAACAAAATGTCTAGTACAGGATATCCAAGAAAAACCACGGCCTTCAAGCTCGTTTTATAACCCTACATCATCACGTGGAGCAGATGCTATATAAAAGACTCAAATCTAGCCATTTCTTTCTATCTAGACCATTCTTAACGTAACCAATTCATTCTCCGCTTTCTCTGGGTATATATTGTTGTAGATTTGTAATACAACAAATATATTTAAATTTAAAAATGGTTTTTTATTAAATAACATAAAAATTGACATCTAAAACATCTGCCAAATCCCAACTAAACGATTGAACAACATGATGTATAACATATATCTTCTATTTTTCTCTAAAATAATTAGTATTCTGTTTGTACTAATCCCATTTCACCATAGGCAGTATTTTTCTTCATAAGAGATCTTACTGAGGTTCTTACTGATAGCAGTACTAGCCCTGAAGAGACCACCTAGTATTAGAATGGCACGGCCTACCTTTCAAAAGTTATAGAATCAGAAGTGTTAGGATTTTAGCAGTTGGGTCATACTATGTATAAAACATGAATTTCCTCTTATTCATTCTCATAGAAAGATATCTCAAAGTTTCTTGTAGTTTTAATTGTATCCTATCTTTGCAACAGCCTTTATCTGTTTAATAAAACATGAACCTCTTGATTATTTCCGTTTGTAAGCAATACTTTCTTAACATACTCCTCTCATGAGACAATATAAATATATAAAAGTTAAGATAAAAGCTTTCTTCCCACTCTGTTATTTCTTTATTTTCAGTTTTCGAGATATTTTTATTATTCAACTTAAATCTAAGCTCACCTAGCATTCGTTTTACCCTATACTACAATTAATTTATAAAGCAATAAATAATTTTACAGTAGATTTTGTAGAGTGATTTTTACAGTGTCACAAGCGTCTGTGGAATAATACAACATTTCCTTTCGATATTCTCCACTTGCATTATGTTTCATATGCAATTCTTTCTCATGGAAACTCTTCTACTATTTTTCAATAGCATTGGGCACTTATTTATAGATTTCATATTTTAAAACGATTCTCTTTAAGAAACACTCTTCGAGAAATCCATTCCTATCTCAAATATTAAAATTTCTCTGTATCGTTTGATGCAGCACCCATTGAAAGAGAAAATACATTCAAATACTCGACGGTCAAGGATGGAGGTTAGTTTACTATTGAAATGAAAATTGGGCCACTAGATTATCAATGCATTGACAACAGGTACTATCTATATTTCCGATGGATATAAAAGAAGCTTCTGGATGTGGAATTTAATCCAGATCACTAAATTTAAGATGGGAAATGGGTTGTAAGGACAGTGCAGCTCATACAAGAGCTTACTGCTGTCTCCATGATGGCAGACAAGTACTATTAGCCTTGAATAGGCCTCTGATTACATCAAGTCTAGTATTAGAATGTCACATGGCCTTTACTGAAGCCTGCAACAAAAACGTGGTGGTTATTATAGGCTGTATCTAAGGTCATGGAATTTAAAAAGGACACCGCACAGCTAGTAGAGCTGCCCCCCAAAAGATTTTGGGATCTGGTAGTCTCATCAGCTTGCTAGCATCATTGGTGGTTGACGTACTAAGGAAGAGATCTCTTAAATCTTGGATTCAAAGGTTTATGGGACGAAGATTGCTGGCTATTAAAGGAACTTCTGAAGCATCCGAATAAAAGAGCAGCCCAGAAATGTGTCCACCAGGATAAAATAAAGTAAATACATCAAGCATTGTTAATATAGATCCTGACGAATTAAATAATTATTTCGTGAATGTAAGCAAAAATGTTGGTTCTAATATACTTTGGAATTCAGATGCTCTTTCTTTCCTTAATTATTCTAAAAATATCACTAATAGTTTCTTCCTCAAGCCAACAGAAAAATTTGAGTTAATGCATACTATAAATAGCGAGGATGGCTTGTACGTTTGATGGAAGTCGCTGCAGCCAGAGCTGTCGAAGGAGGTTATCTTGATCTTGATCATCCAGGCAGCAGAAATCGAGGATGATTCATCCTCGATTTCTGCTGCCACACGTGCATCGAGTTGAGAACCAATGTAGTGGAATTTTGTTACCTCACTTGTAATTTCAGATATAATAAACTGAGAATCAGCTTGAGCAAACCACAACGCAGGACGGTCAGACCAGAAAGGCGGCAACTTAACTACGACTCAGTGTACGCTACGTTGACTGGCTGCATAGTCTACATTTTGTACCTGGATCGGTTGTTGCTGCTGCTGCTATTGTAGTTGATGACGCAGCTCCTCAATCTGTTGTTGTAGCGCGTCGTTTTGTTACTGTAGACCTTGAGCTCCGTCCATTTTTTTAACTTCACGTGAAAACCTTCATACTTTACACAACACTACATATAACACTCGCCACAGGTTCTTGTGGTTTTGACGGCTTGTCCTCAAGAATTTTCTTAAATATTCCTGAGGTTGCAATAAACAAGTTAACTTTAATAATAAAGGATTCCTTTGAAGAGGGTATCTTCCCTGACTGTCTGAAAACGGCTGTAATTGTTCCACTTCATAAAGGCGGCGATAAAAACGTAACTACTGATTACCCACCAATTTCTTTGTTACCAACCTTATCGAAAATAATTGAAAGGCTAATAAAAAACCGTTTAATGACTTTTATTCATAGAAATAATATTCTGACGAAACATCAATTTGGGTTCCTTCCGGGCATCTGTACTGGTGATGCAATGTTTTCTGTTCTTGAAGATGTATATACTTCACTAAACAATAAACTGTTCACTACTTCAATTTTTTGTGATTTTGCTAAAGCGTTTGACTGTGTTAACCACAAGATTTTGATAAGCAAGCTCGAATTTTATGGCACCCGTGGTCTTTCTTTGGAGTGGCCTGTTGATTGATAGTGGTGTACCTCAAGGCTCTGTTTTGGGTCCAATTCTTTTCGCGTTATTTATTAATGATATCACTAACATAAAGATTGATGGTAAAATTACTCTATTTGCAGATGATACGAGTGTAACTTGGAGCAATTCAGATATGAAAACATTACATTCTACAATATCCAGAGATCTTCTTATTATTACATCTTTCTGATGGCGCTTGACTTCGCTTGAAAGATCTCGGGTATGTGTCCAAGCTTTCTTCCAAGTATTTGGCTCTTTGGTCCAACAAATCCCTATCCCAGTTCCCCTCGTCTAGCTTGGAACCGTCCGTATACCACTTTATGGTATTCTGGTTTAAATTCTGTATGGTGTCTTCATCCCATTCAGATTTATTACTCAACTTTGTGATGAATTTTCTCACAAAGTTGAATTTCTTTGGCATATCATCTTGGGGCATTTCCCAAGTTTGATCAAAATGAAGTGATCGGGGTTTTTCCCTGATAATTACCTTAATACTATTAAAAAATTCAATTAAGTCTTTGGGAATTTTTATTGATGACACCCTTAAGTGGTCCACTCATATTGATGTATTAAAAAAATTATCTTCTGCGTGTTTTGCCATAAAAACCGTTTCTAAAGAGCTAACTTCTTCTATTGCGTTAACAACCTACTTTTCTCTGTTTGAGTCCCATCTAAGATATGGTTTGGCTGGGGGTTTTGTTATGTACATCCTTTTGACTCTGTTCTTAAACTACAGAAAAGGGCAATAATAATGTGATTTTCGATTATTCGAAATATAAAAAAGCTGTAGATTGTTAAAGGAGTACAACTGAAATATTCCTGGTTAGTCTTGGAATCTGAAGACCTAGGATTAATGAACTAGAATGGACAACTAGACAACTAGAATGGACAACATTCTAGGATATTGTATGTGTAATAAACTTTGTCTTCTTCCAGGTAAAGATCCAGGTTGTTTTATCTGTTTGGAAAATGTTTTTTCAGTCTTCCAAATATTGTATTCCGGTGCTGAACATAAGTGTAAAATGTTGGCAAGGCGCATAGCATCCAACCATTTTGTTCGGCTAAATTATATACAAACTTTCTCTAACAATCTCGAAATTCTTACACCCCTCGTCGAGAAAAACTGGAAAAACTTTTTCCGTTAAACCAGATCAATCATCGTTAGAATCCAACTTAAGTGTATTTTTTTATTTTTACATTATTTGATATGGCGCAGCAAGGAATATAAACCAGTAATAAAATTTAATAGAATCTCACAATTCCATCAAAAACTTTCATCCCAACCAATTAGTTTTTACAACCTCGTATAATACGGTTGTTTTTTTTTAGCTAATAATAAAAATTCTATTTCTAGAGACGTTATTTTCCGACCGCGCCATGTACTTTGCAACACTTGGGAAAATTCCCGTGCGGAGCTAAACTAAACAATCGAATGTCTAGTTATGAGACGTTCAGGTAATGGAGCATGGTATACTTAGCGCGGAACACAGACGACAATACATTCCAACAAAAGATCCATTCGAGGTAAATGACGTGCCGAAGCATTGTTCTCCATCTCCCCAACTTTATTTTACTCGATTGGGTTATCTCTGAATCCTGAAAACGATTTGTTCTCTGGAAACAAACGTGTGTGTGTGTGTTTATCCAATGACATCACCTCGACATATATTTTGATCAATGAGGTCCTATTTCCAGTAGTTCTCTCCTATTTCAGCGATTGGCGTAGAAAAAATAATTATTTGACTCGTTAAAAATGCAAACACAAATCATTACAATACTTCAGGATAAAGGTTGAGGAAAATGAAACTCAAAATCTTCATCAGCACTCCATTGTTAACCAGAGCACACCGTGTAGCTCGTTTAAGGTTCGAAAGAGAACAGATCAACTCAAAGCAATGAGAAGGATGATAAATTGGCCCGGAAAGGTACAAACTTCCCATTGATAGGATCTGGAACCGTTTTTGGAATCTATAATTTGGTTTATTTAAAAACATCATCACAGCAACTGTTATAAGCTCTTACATACACCTAGTAAATAAAAAAGAATGTTAGGATTAGACCAAATGTAGAAGTAATAAAACATAACAATATTAAAGAATGGATTTTATGAGCCTTAAGGGATTATCCTGGATTGTGTAAAGATATAGAAAAACCAGGAAAAAAATAAATCATGCTCATCACAGCATGCATTACCAATCCTTCAGGATATTTGTTTTTTTTTCTGACATATGAACTAAACTAATTGAAAAAAATATATTTTTATTTATCCAAATTGGAAGATTAACATTGTCAATTTTAACAAAGTTGCCAATTATGGCAGATACTCCAAAATATGTAATGTAGTGCCGAAAATATACAGACTTGCTTCGAGACTCGAAAAATATATTTTTTCACATTTCCCCATGGAGAAACTACGTGCTAACAAAAATAAAAAGAAAATTCAAGTGCGAAATTAAAAATTTTTGATGGATGTAACTCTCGCGGCAAGTCACACGAGTCGAATTTCATACCGAAAATATGGAAATTTAATTTTACAAACGAATTTTCTCGTGACGTTTAACAAATCGTTGTGCGATTAAAAAAAAGACAACCGGGCTTTGTGTCGAATTACGAATTCATCGAATACATTACCCGAAAAGAAAATATATAATTTTTCGGTTTAACCAGTTTAATTCGATAATTTGATGTTACGGAAGTTCTTTCTACCCCAAAACAAGAATTAAAAAGAATAATTGGGGGAAAGGTACAGGAACTTTTTGTTAAGAAAGAAGTTTCAACACAAACAAACGTTATGAATTGTTTAAAAGATGATCAACTTTAATTGATAGTGATGCAATTATTAGTTAAACAATAAAGTTGGTCTGTACAAGGACTTCATGGACTTCAAGGGCTGAACGACCACTCACATGGAACCTAACCTAACCTATCTGGATGAAACATGGGTAAATAAAGGGTATACAGTAGTGTTGTGCAGCGGTCAATTGACCACGGTCAAAATTGTCAAATGACCGGTCAAAATCTCTTCCCGTAAATAACGGGAAGAGACTTTACATATGCGCGGTGGCAGACAGGTTTTTAGGTAATGACTTGACCACTAATGAGGAAAAAGAAGCAATGAAATATTCCGTAATGGTTCTTAGTTCCATGAGGTCGACCCTCGAAATAGTAAAGGGCCATCGAAGGCCATCGAAATAGTAAACTTTAAGGCAAAAAGCAACCAGTTTGGTGGAAAGCTACTGTGGCTTTCAGTTATTTCTATTGATAAGAAAGAATTGACA
This sequence comes from Ophraella communa, assembly GCA_035357415.1. Lineage (NCBI taxonomy): Eukaryota > Metazoa > Arthropoda > Insecta > Coleoptera > Chrysomelidae > Ophraella > Ophraella communa. The sequence continues at coordinate 28,053,319 of CM068987.1, read as the reverse complement.
CCAGCAAACTGGTGGAAGGGAAATATAAGATCCAGTCTTTCCCAAATTGCACAGAGATTTTTGTCCCTTCCTGCCTCTTCTGCTTGTGCCGAACGAAATTGGTCGGTGTGGGGAAATGTTCACTCGAAGAAAAGGAATCGATTAAAGACCACAACTGCAGGCAAGATCGTTGGAGTGTATCATAATCTGAGACTCTTGAAAAACATTGACAAAGAAGATGCAGAGAAAAATGAATTCCAGGAGGAGCCCGAAGACTTCATCCCACTATTGGAATTGGACACGGAAAGTGGCAGTGACATAGAGGCAGCTGGGTTTGATAATATCCTGGAGTCTACCGAGGAAAATTTAGAAGATTGTTAAACTTCAATTCTGTGTTTTTTGTTTTTTTCTGGATTTTTGTTGTGTTGCATAACTTATTAAGTTGCATTTTATTATTTACTTTTTGTTTCTGTTGAAATAAATATTTATGCATTTACTAAAAAATAGTCAGCTTGTTATAATCTGCAATGTCTATAATAAAAAAGGGATAACTTTCATAACTTTTCTATTTTAGTACGAGTGCTTTTCACTGCCTTCTCCTTAATTGGCATAATTGAAGAATCTAAGATTTTGACCGGTCAATTGACTGAAAAGAATTTGACCGGTCAAATGTACAACACTAGTATACAGTATCCAAAATGTGACAAAATTTTCACTTGAATCAAAAAGTCCTTCAGGAAAAGGACGTACAAATTGGAAGTGATAAAGTAAAGGAAGAAAAAATTATGTAAACAAGAGAAAAAATATTTATTATTAAATATCATTATAATTAAAAGAGTATATAATAAATATTCGTGTTATATAACTGTTATTATAGTACTATTCATTGAGATTATTTTCCAATAAATCCTCCACTTGAATTATTAGGGTTTTTCCGGAAACCATAAGCATAATCGTATACAAGGGGTTGTTGGTTAACGTCATTTGGTGTATTTTCGATATTTTCATACACATTTCCTACTTCTTCGTATTCATTAGTTTGAATTGGTTCGAGATAACCGGGTTCTTCCATATTTATACTCTGTCCATTTTCAACAACAGGTTTATTATTTCTTCGTTTTAAAAAACATATTCCGATTATTCCACAAATAATTACAATTAAAACAACAAAGGCAGCAATTAGAATTACAAATAGTTTATCACTTGGTTTATCTTCACTTTCGGTTTTGATTTTGCAAGGGAACCAAGAATTGTTTTTTTCTATAAAAGGATTTAGATATTCTTTGTAACGATCATCAAAACAACTGTCAACAGTATCCGATAGAAATAGATACTGATCACTGGTAGTCCAAATATTCGTATTATGAAGTGAATGTTTCGTTACCAATTTCAGAGAAAAACTTAAATTGTTGGTTATGTTAAAAGTAACGTAGTGAATGGTACGATTGTCTTCATGTACAATGTAGAGGGTAGCTAAACTTCTATAAAAAGCTACCATATATTCATCTATCCACGTATATATCGGGTTTTCTTGCTTGGTAAATGGACCTTGAATAAAATAATTAAGTATTACGTAATTTCTTTGCATCAACAACATGTTGAGAATAAATTTGTCAAAAGCAGACCATAAAATTACTTAGAACATTAAATATAGAACTTTATAAATAAAACTTCCTGCATTAGAAACAGTTGACAATCTAAAGCTATTGGGAGTTATCTATGATAATAGACTGACCTGGAGACACCACATAGAGATCACAAGATCAATTTGTTCTAATAGACTATACCTCATAAAATCCTTATCTAACCATCAATGGGGATCTGAAGAAGCAGTTCTTCTTAGGATATATAGAGCTATGATAAGATCCAAATTAGATTATGGCTGCATTCTCTATATGAATGCCAGCAAGTCCAACTTAAAACCGCTTGACGTCATACAGAACAGTGCTCTACGACTCTGTCTTGGAGCCTTCAGATCGCGCCCCCTGAGAGTCTTTGCATAGAATCCTCTGACTCCCCTCTATTTATAAGACGTCAACATCTTATTCTCTCTTACTTTACTAAAATATCTGCTCATACAACTAATCCTGTTTTCACACTAATCGATACCTCACAACCATCTGCTGACAATAGACCAAGAACAATACTTTCTACCTCCCAAACATTACTTCCCTTATTAGAAAACATCGACCTGTCACTCACAAATCCTACTTGCATACCCAATCTCCCACCCTGGACCATAAAACTGCCCAAGATCAACACCAGCCTCTTTAACGGCAACAAAAAAGATACTCCTAGTTCCAATCTAAGACTGGCGTTCTTAGAACTAATACACACTAACAGCTACGACAAAGTCCTCTTCACAGATGCTTCGAAAGACGAGGAGACTGCTGGCTACGCCGTTGTTTCCGAGGGTTCCAACTGCAGCATACATTACGCTGAACTAATTGGAATACTGAAAGCCCTGAAATCCCCTATGTGCAGCAGGGAAAGTGTAGCGGTGTGTACGGATTCACTGTCATCTATCAATTCTATTAAAAATATATACCCATAGAATCCAATAGATCAGGAAATACAAGAAACATGTCATCACCTTGCAGAGAAACCTATTTCAATGACCATCATCTGGACTCCATCTCACGTAGGAATCTCAGGAAATGAGAAAGCAGACAAAGCAGCAAAAGAAGCATGTTCTTCCAATTCACCTCCTCAAGCTATTCAACTGTGCACTGATCTAAGACGTACCATCAAAGAAAGAATGTACCATACTTGGCAAAGCCGCGAGATAGATCAGCTTCAAAACTGCGCCACATTCAAGCCACTATTCACTCTCCCAAATTTCCTTCAATGAGCCGAAAAGATAGAATAATAATAAGAAGACTTCGGATTGGACACTCTCGTTTGACTCATGGATATCTCATGGCCTCAACAGCCTCTCCTGTGTGCCCACATTGCAATACCCGACTGACTGTAGAACACATTCTTATTGACTGTTACCTCCACCGTTACGCCCGCCGCCTCCACAACATAAAGGGAAACCTGAAAGACAACCAAATCTATTTGGTGCTGTGATGAACTTTTTAAAAGACTGTGACTTGTACAATTTAATTTAATGTAAAACGTTATTGTTTTGTAATTAGTTCCCGTGTCAATGACCTCTGCTGTCGAGACACGTTAATCATAATAAAAAAAAAACTTCCACTATTTATTTACAAAATTGCTTTTTTAAACTCAATGACAGCTGTTTCGCTAAAAACTGGCATCGTCAGATTGACAAATTGAAGTTACATGTTTGCTCGGCGCGCAGTGATTCATATTTATAATAATACCAAATTTAAACATAATTGAGCTGGCAAAAATAGTTTTTAAATTAGTTAAAATTAATTTGGTATTTATAAATCTATCACTGCGTGCCGAGCGAAGCGAGGTTCGCAGCACCAAATTAATTATAACTAATTTATAAACATGTTTTAATCACTCGGTCATAAATTACAGATTTTAAAAATAATTGAGTTAGAAAAAATGATTTTTAAATTAGTTTAGATTGACTTTAGAATAACAATATTATGAAGGACAGTAACGTCTATCGGCGTCCTCTTCGATGTTGTCAAATCCGGCAGAACGTCGTACGACGTCGAGCCAGAAACTGTTAGTAAAAGACAGAACGTTTATAGACGTTCCTCTGTACATAAAGAATGTTAAAGAAGGGTTGTTAGTGCCGCATTTAGCCTGGGTTGCATTTGGTTACTGCCACATTTATAGGGTATTGCATCGCTGTAAACCCCGCTCTTTACGGAAGCTTTTTTCCCCACCCAACACATGCAAGACGCCGTAAGACGTCTTGATACTAGTGGAAATCAAATTAGTAAATATTGTACTGCCAAACTGAGAGGATAGTTTTTCGTTACATTGCAGTTTTTGCGCGGGTACAAAAAGGTTATATTGTACTTGGTTAACATGAGTGAATAGAACGCTTTTTTTCTATATAGAAAATATTGCAAAAGGAATTCTCGTAAATATCGTTTTGAGCAGTTTAGAAATGAACTAATTAAATCCCTTATCAATCTACCCCCTGGTACTTAGGGACGAGATATGGTACTTTATGCCCATCAAAAGCATAACAATCGTCGTTTTAAACCAACACAAACTAAATTACAATCTTCATGTCAATCAAGACAGTAATTCAATGCAAGAATTGCAATGTCATTCGCCTGAAAAAATTCCAGGGACTCTTGGCGGCCAGTTTCAGAAAAAGTCCATATTTTTAAAGTGCAGAATGTGCACCAAGAATAAGGTACGAAAAGAAACGAGCTATAGATGTAAGGGTTGTAGGGAAAAACCAACCCTGTGCCCAAGTTGTTTTGAAGAATGGCACACGAGCCAGGAATAAAATATTTTTAGTTATTACCTAAGTAGGATTTTTATTTTTTGTAATAAATTTTTTGAAAATTTTTTGTTTTAGAATAAAACAGTCTTTTTGTATGTTTTTGGTTTTATATGAATACAAATATCATAAATTTTTCTTTTTATATTTAAACGTCTATCGGCGTTGTGCCAATTTACAACAAAAAATCTACCTAAAAATTGACAAGACGTCGATCGACGTCAATTTCAAAAACTCTAAAAGTTACAAAAATATATATATTTTTTATAATTTCTTAGAACTTTCTAGGTCTAACTTCTTGAATGAAATGAAGGAAAAATTTGTTAAAAAATAGTTGTGTCATTTTTAACCCGTTTTTAAGTATCTGTACTGTCCTTCAACGTGTTAATAGCCCTAAGGGATTATCCTGGATGTATTTCCCTCTAAGATCAGTATGCAATGATATAGAAAAACCAGGAAAGAAACTATATCATGCTGATCTTTACAATAACTTACCTTTACATTTACGTCTTATCTATGTATAAAATGAAGACTCAATCAAAGTAAACAGTTTAATAGTGGAGAACTTCCAAGATTTATTTGTTCATTAACAACTTTAAATTGTTGATCTGCTAGATGTCTTTTTATTTCAAGTTCTTCAAGGAAATCTAAATTTTGTTTTTTATCACAAATATGTAGTATTTGAATGTCATTGGTGTGTATGAGTGAGTTTGGATGTTCATCTAGGCTTTAATATTGTTATGTCTTATTACTTCCATACTTGATCTAGCCTTAACTACTTAATCAACATCAGATACCTAGCTACAAACAAACAAAATGTAACTTTAATATGTCAAATCTGACGATGCTGGTTTTTAGCGAAACAGCTGTCATTGAGTTTAAATAAATAGTGGAAGTTCTGTTTATAAAGTTCTATTTCTAATTTTCTTAGTAAGATGGACTTCCACAAAGTAAAGGTTAACACAATCAATTTAATTAGATCATAAAATTCTTTACATCGAAATACACTTACCAATGTTGTTAATTTTATGAATTAAAAAAAAAGGAGTTTCATATTTCCTGTGTGCTAGGTCATTTAGTAGGTAAGTACCAATTAGGTGAGTACTATTTCTCATGCCATATTTATAAGGCGAATAACAATAATAGATTATTAGTTCATTAGTTGGGATATTTAAATAACATTTCTTCAATAAATCCAGTTCATCTATTTAAATAAAACAAAATTTTTAAACAAAATTACACATTTTTTTTCTGCTACGTACCATGTGTGTAAACAGAGTCCTCTGGTCTTATGTCGCATACTATGATGGGAGTAAGAATTGTCCAATAACTGGTATATGGTTGTAGACATTCGTTAGACACATAACTTATTAAAATTAAAATATTAGTAATATTTATAAAAAGTTTCATCTTCAAGTATTAATGTAAGAATGAGCAATGTTCGACGGATATTTCTAGGAATGATAACGTTCAAAGGATATTGTGGTTGGGTGCACGTCTATGGTTTACTGGTTTTACAATGTAAGATTCATTATTTCGCATTGATTGTTAATGGAGTATAATTCATTTTACAAAAAATATCTGAATAACATTTGAGAGAAGACGAAGAAAAAAGTTGGCTGAAGAAATTTGCACGGTGTTATGCAAAAATCTACCAACCCACAAAATGTCTCATTTGGAATTATAATGATTGATTTTCGGCTTAACAAACATATTTATATCCCCTGTTTTGCAAAATCCTAGCAATGCTCGGAAAATATACAACAAACTAATCCACAGTAAGAGTTTGCTCCAAGAGCTTGTATCGCAGAATGCAGCCAATTGGGTTGGCTGCATTCTGGATTTTGAGTTGAACGCACGCAAGTGGGTTGATAGGTATTTGCTAGTCTCAGTGATAGCTTCACTCAAAACTTTAGTACTTGTATTTAAAAATGTTTCTGTGTTTGTATTGAAGCTTGTTTTCTGGTTCTAAATGTTCTATGAAAGATAAGTTCGCCTGGACTAAATCCTGTGCTGCTATTAGGTGTTTTTCTATTTTGCATGAGTAACCTTGAAAGTTTGAAGTTTAAATCACCAGGCTCATCCATCATATTGAACCTTGAATATTAAACAACCTCAAAAACACAGAAATTACTAATGAAATTTATGGTACTAACCCTTACTATGTGAAAGTTCATCTTATTCAGAACAATAAACAACTAAAAGGTTGAATTAACTTCCACTATTTATTCTTTAAATACTTTAAATGTAATGACAGCCGTTTCGCTATCGAAATAGCATCGTCAGATTGACATATTGAAGTTACATTTTGTTTGTTTGTAACTAGGTACCTGATGTTGATAAGTAGTTAAGGCTAGACCAAGTAAGGAAGTAATAAGACATAACAATATTAAAGCCTAGATGTTATTAGCCAAAATGTAATGCTGTATATATAGGTCAAACACAAAGAAATTTTGAAATAAGATTCAATGAACATTTAAGAGCATATAGATTACAACAACCAGATAAGTCAAACTATGCAAAACACGTTCTTGAACATCCACATTCACTCATACACACCAATGACATTCAAATATTACACACCTGTGATAAAAAACAAAATTTAGATTTCCTCGAAGAACTTGAAATCAAAAGACATCTAGCAGATCAACAATATAAAGTAGTTAATGAACAAATAAATCTTGGAAGTTCACCACTATTAAACTGTTTACTTTGATTGAGTCTTCATTTTATACATAGATAAGACGTAATTATGACACAAATATATTAAGTTATTGTAAAGATCAGCAGGATATAGTTTTTTCCTGGTTTTTCTATATCATTGCACAGTTATACTGATCTTAGAGGGAAATACATCCAGGATAATCCCTTAGGGCTAATAACATCTAGGCTTTAATATTGTTATGTCTTATTACTTCCTTACTTGGTCTAGCCTTAACTACTTATCAACATCAAGTACCTAGTTACAAACAAACAAAATGTAACTTCAATATGTCAATCTGACGATGCTATTTCGATAGCGAAACGGCTGTCATTACTTAAAAGAATAAATAGTGAAAGTTAATTCAACCTTTTAGTTGTTTATTGTTCTGAAGAAATTACTAAATCTCTCAGGTAGTTTTATTTGTCGTTATAATTAATTTCTTAGACTAGTAACTTCAAGTCCATCTTGACCTATGCTTGAACAGAGTCAACAACATTTTAACAAAGTGTCCCTCAGTAAAGCTGTAATGGTAGCGTTTGTTGAGGAATTTCGTCGCACTGGTAGTGTACTATATCAACGTAAAGGCTCTTCCGGTAGTCAAAGAACATTTTATACCAAGGCTTATAAAGGGTTCAATCTCTACAAAGAAGTCTTGTATGAACTGATAATAAATAAAACAACTACAAGTCGAATGCTCAAATCTATCGGCGGTTTTCCATATCGAAATCAAATAATCAAATGAGTGTATGAAGACACCGATTTTTTAAGAAACCTATGGTTTTCTGATGAAAGTCACTTTCACCTCAAGGGTTACATTAACCAACAAATAAATGGATTTCTTGGGTTTGAACGTCCCGATGCTAACACTGTACTCAAAGAGTATCAAACGACGTTGGGAATTGCAGGAATATACAACAATTTCATAGGACACATTATTAATGTTTTAATCTATTATTCGTATTACTTTATCTTCTTCTTCTACTTATTTAAGATCTGTGCCTCAGCATTTTTTTGTGGGAGGTAGATTGCCAACTATCCCTCCATCTTTTAGGCGGCCTTCCAATAGTTCTCATACCGTGTGGATTGTTTTCTAGGACAGTTTTCGTCTTGGTTTTCTTCGCGTACTACTATGCCATATGTGGCGATCGGTCTAATGCAAGTCTTGTAGATTTTTATTTTGCTGACTGTACGCATGCTATAGCCTGCAGACATCCTGATAATGCTGATGCCCATCAAGCCTTTAACTGGGTCGTGCTTGGATATGTCGATTCCCAAATATCTGAATTGCATCACATGTTCTATGGGAGTATCCTTCACTACTACCTTGCATCTGATTCATGGTTCATGTTAAGCTGATGACATGCTTGGAAAGAACTGGAAGAGCTGCCTTTGCAGGTCGTCTTCTGATTCAGCAATAAGTGCTGCGTCATCAGCACACACACAATGCCAATTTTTTATTGCCCATTCTGTACCCAAGGTTGAGAAGTTTTAGTTTACTTTACTAAACGAGCACTGTCGAACGCCGTGGTCAGATCGATGAAGCAATAGTAGGTCTTTCATTTTATTTGTTTTATTGTAAATACAGCATCTGTTATTGACCGCCCTTTTGCAAAACCTTGTTGTTCTTCAGAATATATGATTTGCGATTCTAGTTTGTCCTTCAGTGATGCCAACTTGGGGGGTTTTATTCCTAAAATTAGGGAGTAAAAATGTATGTAAGGAATCTGTTAAAGGTTAAACATTTTTTTTTGAATTTTTAATTTTCTCCCATTCATTTTCTTGAATTCAATATAAGTTTAGAAGCAAATTTGAACTTGAGAATTTAAATTAAATATTTATTTAATTTGTGTGATATTGAAAGTGATATAAATAGTTTGGTCACGGCTGGGGAGTTTTGGTTTGAATTTATTGGGTTTTGATATTGCTTTAGGAAGAAAATTTTCAAGCACTTGGCAACACTGGGTTTTTTGCCCTTTTTTAAATATAGCAATTGTGCCATTCATCAGGTATTTCCTTTTTTTTTATTAAATAATTGCATCAGATTCTTTGCAAGCTCTAGGCATCCGTATCTTGAAGCTTAATTATACTTTATCAATGGGAATATCGTATTGTATAACATACTTCTGTATTTATTCAACCCTATTGTGTAATTTTTACATTTTTATGGGCTTATCTTCATCAAGCATTGGGCATACATTAAAAATTAGAGTATATCAGAAAAAAAAACGGAAAATCTACAGGCAACCATTGCTATTTATCCTTGTATCAACATAAATAATTTCAATGAAATTTCAACTACAATATTTCTATGAATTGTTTTATTTTGAAGCAGTGAAGCTTTATTGAAAATGTTTAATTAAATGTTTTGTTTTAACATCATTGTTACAATATACCAGAAAACAATGAAAATTTTTATATAAGAGCAAAGTTATTATATCATTTCATAAAAAAAAATATTTATGATTCTACGATTGTTTCGTTTATCAATGATATACAATGATATAGTTTTTCCGGGTTTTTCTAGTTCATTGCACTGATCTTAGAGGGAAATATATCCAGGATAATCCCTTAGGGCTAATAACATCTAGGCTTAAATAATATTGTTAGGTTAGGGTAAGTTAGTTTAGGTTTGGTTGACAATTCAGGTGGGAGGTAGAAGAAGAATTATTATATTTAAATACTCAATTAAAAATATTGAGAATATTTGAATGTAGGCGCTTTTTTATTGAAAAATGGCAATAAATTATTAAATAATCGTCAATATATAAACACATTTTTATAAACAACCCTTGTTTATCCATTTATATAATAAAAATCCACAAATTGAATTTTTAAACAAAAAAAGCAACGGTATTTTTTCAACATTGTTTTGAAAATATTATATCTATACACCAGAGGTATCAATTAACGTTCCTGTATATCAATATCCACATTAAAAAGCCCTATTAAAAAAACATTACCAAAAAGATATTGCCAATAAAGTTTACTAAACAATATAGAGGGTGTCTCCATTATATTTCGACCCCACTACTCAAAACTATGAAAAAATACAAGGTGTCCCATTTAAAATATTGAACAGTTAAAATAAGAAGCCCTGTACTATCGGTTTCAGAATAGCATATACATTTTCAAACTCAAATGGCTTGCATTGAATTTATTTTAAGGACGGCCTTTTTATTATGCATAACCAATCAAGGTTTAAATAATAATAAATTTGAAATCAGTCAAACAGTTGTCCACGCCCACATCTTTAATGTTACACAAAGAGGGATGATATTGTATTATACAGTACGGTTTTATTTGTTTTTTTATTGCAACCGGCGGGTGAAGAGTCGACGCATTTTACCCCAACTACCTACTAGAAATAAAAAGGTTTATAATCAACATGAATATTCGACACAGAATGTTCAGAAAACATATTTCTCTAATCCCTTTATTGTCAATAAAATCTGCCCCTTTTTTACTCTTAGGTACAATTTTCTCAGTAAAATATAAAATTTTATTAAAATTAGTTTATTCGTTTATTTTTAATGATTTTTTAAAACCCTTAAACACCCCCTTAACATAAACCAATAAGTTTAATATATTAAAAAATAAAATGCATTATAAATGTTTTTGTAAATTTTTGTTTAAATCTGATATCTATTTCTTTTTTTTAAATAATTATTCTCCACCTCTTCCAAGGGTTTTTTCTTATTATTATTTTTTATTCCTTAGATTTTCACTCCTATCTTGTTGAAGCAGGGTGTTTTTATAACTTCGGTAGGTAAAGGAAATTCACATTTAACATGTATATGCTATTCTAAAGCCGACTGTACATACTAATACCATTTTTAAGGTATCCCAATGAGTTTTTCTTAACAAATAATGAGAGGTACACCCTATTATTACATTTACTTTCATCTAACTCGGGATATCTTTGCTTTGCGTCGAACATAAATTAAAAATGACCACCGATGTAATTCCGAAAGGCAGAACTGAAAACTGTAATGTAATTTCCCCGAAGACAGTTGAATAACTAGTTCGACATCGAAAGCATGTGGCAGGTGGCGAAGCCTCCGGGAGAAAAATGAAGTTTAAAATAGATATTAGCAAACTCTCCCTCCACTTTTCCAAAATCAATTTGTATCTAACATGGGCGCAGTGAAAACACGTTCGCTGAATGATACTACTGAGGAAAAATTTAAAAATGGATAAAGACAACGCTGTAACCAGATATTTATTTATAGTGCATTTAAAAAAGAGAGGTTGGTGGATCATATTTTATAGACCATTTGAAAAAAGAAAGATTTATGAACGATTATGAACCTGTAAGGATAACACAAGGGTAGATATTGATTAACATCCTTCAGCTAAATGCATATTAACTCTTTCAGATTTAATTTACAGTATTTTGGGGACAAGGGTATTTGTTATAAATTTGATCACTACCAATTAATGAGCCTGGGCGTCCTAATTCTGTTCGTACTAGATTCTTAAATAAGTTTCAACTATACCTGCTCAAATACCAAAAATAAAGTATAATGCTCATGGACTGTTGTATTCAAAGTTTGTTTCTTTTTTCCAAAAGCCACTGGAGATATCTGTTTTTTTCCTTGGGGTATAAATTGCGTAATTATAAAAATATTGTTGCAGAATGGCAACATAAATAAATATTTAATATTACTAAACAGAAAATTGTTATTGTACGGTCAGGAAAATTTCCAATTTTTACATGTGAAAAGAAACATTGGGGCTTAAATTGCCCGATTTTTTACTCATTTGACAATGACGAACCATTTCTTTCACTAAATTTCACTTAATATTACCTATAATTTCGTCAAAAAACACCAATATAACTCGAAAATCTCGTTGCAATTGCTTCGGCAACAATGCTTGAAATAATTAAAGAGTGTGTGTCAAATTTCATAGCATAATCGCTTCTGAGCGACATTCAGACAAGCCATGCTGCGTTGTCGCTTATTGAGCAACTCATTTCTAAGATCTAATCGTATGAAATAGTTCAGTGATATTAGGTCTATGGCATAGACGTATGTCTGAATGTGTAAGAGATCGATGCATCGACTCATTATTGAGAATTATTAAGAAAAAAATGGTTTATAATAAATAAAAACCACTAAACTCAATGTTAATTCTTTTTTAAGAAATTTTGCTTAAATTAATGTAGGTAAGTATAAGTATGTACAAAAAGTACGAGGAGTAATTAAGTATGCAAAACCTTTACAGGGAGCACTATGAAATTTTTGATAAATCTCTTACTTTAAATTACATTTCTTCCGTTAATCTAAAAACCAGGTACATCGACCCCGTATTTGTTTTAGTTGTAGCAAAGTTTAGGGTTTCTTCATTGTTAAAGGATTAGCAGATAAGCAATAACGCAATGCAGTGGTGTGTATTTTGGGGAAAAATACGTTTTAAATTATAATATAATAAAAAATGAAAAGAAATAATTATTGGAACACATTTATTACCTACATTTTATTCTATATCCGACTCGGAAGAGGAAGAATCGTTGTTGACATTAATAATAATAGGGTCGATTAAATCATCACAAATATTGTCAATTTTCCACTTATTTGCCTCTACTTTGATAACATGCTCGATACAGTTTGTCCAATTTTCCTTACTAACATGACTTACAGCACTCTCAAACAATTTCACATCGTTTATTTTAAAAGTAGTATTTTTTCCAACTTCCCCCTTTACCTGAGCCCATATTAATTCTATGGGATTAAGTTCACAATGATAAGGAGGAAGTCGAAGAACTGATATACCACGAGAAGAAGCCATTTCTTCTACAATGTAGGTTTTGTATTTATTCTTGTTCATTTTTGCAATTCTGTAAAGTTCTTTCCTTAGTGGATCTTTTGAAAACTTAATATTTTTCGAAATAAGCCACTCCAAAAGCTCTGCTTTACGCCAACGACTTGTGGGCAATGCTTCTCGTAACCGTGAATGGTAACTTGCGTTGTCCATAACAATAACAGCCCCTTTTGGAATCAGATCCAACATTTGAACAAACCATTCCTCGAAGACATCCCCATTCATATCTTCGTGATAGTCCCTCGTGCGTTTTGAAATAAAAGTTAATAATCCACCATCAATAAAACCTTCAGAACTTCCAACATGGACAATGATAAGTCTTTTTCCTTTTCCAGATGTTGGCTGCAAACCTAACGACAAACCTTCCAAGAATGCCTGCCTTCCGCTTCTAATGTTTTCATCTTGCCAAGATTTGGAAACTATATCCAGCATTTATCCATATTTCGTCTAAGTAGAAGATTTTCAAATTTTGTTCTCTGGCATGTCGAATGCTTCTTAAATAGTCTCTTCTCCAAAAAACTATTTCCGGTTTATCTATCAAGAGAGATTTTCTATTATGTTTTGTATATCTGATGTCATAATTTTGTCAAGTGTTGGAATTTCCTTTCGTAAGTAAAATCCATGGACTTTACGCCTTAGTCTTTGTTTTAATGACTCATCGATCTTAATTGGTTTTCGGCCTGAAGGAGTTTTAGGGGGTTGAAGAGTTCCATTCTTGCTTTCTTTTAGTAATCTATAAATTGTTGATTTAGCAACACACAACATAGCAGCCGTTAATTCCACAATATCATCAACACTTGCACTTGGATCCTTGTTTTTCAATGATATATAACAATTCAATATCAGAGTTTTTTCATTTTTGGTCGTTTAGATGGTCCTTGGCTTATCGACATTGTTTGGTACTTGCACAATTAACATTCAACAAATGTTTTAAATATATTCCAACTGTTTACAATATTATGAAAACCATACAACTTCATACAACTTTACTCAAAGAACTAATACTAAGTACTGATTTAATGTACCTACTTTCTTTTAAAATAATATTCCCGATAAAAAATTAATCTTTTTACAAAAAGAACAAAAATATATAAAATAATTATTGTTACAGATTGGTTTGTTTTCTATTATGAATAAACTGTGTTGCCTTTCTTTATCAAACTTTCTAAAATTTATGTACCTCTATCACTTTTTTTATTAAAATTGGTACATCCCGTTACCTCTGACCTATATAGTATATTCTTTAGCATAGCTGCAACTCATTCGTTCAATACAAAATGTATTTTACGGTATACCCTCTTAAAATATATTTTGGTACGTCTATGAAATCTACTTAAATGAATGATTCTTGTCCTTTCTATATAGACTATACTCAAATTGTAAATCAAATTGCTTCCCAAAAAATTATTCCCATTTATTATTATTACCCAAATTCAGCCAAATTTTATGATACTTTGTATTATATACTTCTCTATACTTTTGGAAATAAGGTGTAGTAAACATTATTATACCCTCTGCCACTGATTCTGGACAAAGTATTAAAAAAAGGTAACAAAAACAAGCTAGTTGCTGTTAGATTTTGAAATATTGTTCCAGAAAATGACATCGACTGTTTCAATTGCCAGTTCGGTGTTAATCTGGATTTACTGCCAGCTGTGGATTAACCGTATGAAGTATTAAAAATGAAGAGAGAGTTTATTAAGTCGACTAAGATAGACAGTTTATTATTATAGAAAAGTGAAAAACATTCATTAATTTCTTATAAAAATCACATCAGGATCGTTTTTTAAGAAAAAATAATCTTTTGTCTTTTGTACATTATTATTTCTCATGCAATCATTATAATTTCATTTCTCTAGGGGATAATACCCAAACAATTTCTTCTCACGCATTTATAGTCTTAAGTAACTTATAATGGGTCAAATTACATTTCACTTTAAATACCCTAAACGATTTTTTAAGTATTTAAGGGCATCACTGAATGTATTTTTTTACCTAATTTGGTATCGATCAATTTGTATATATGAAAGACGATCGCGTGTAAAGAAAAAATATTTTTTTCCTTTCATATATTCTTCGGTCAAATTTATTTCATCAGATTGACATGATTTAACATGAACGAAGAGGCTATTAATAAAATTATGTCAATAGATTATAATTAATTTATTATGGCCTAAATTCTATTCGACTTCCTTGCTTTTGTGTCCGTTGTCGTGGGCACTTTGTACAAATCATTATTTACAGTGTATATAGAAAATTATTAGATTTTCTGCGAAACTTTTTGTAAAACAGTCTAAAGTGGGAGAAATTTTGTTCTGCAACGACTATAGTTAAAATGGGGGAAGAAAAAGTGTAAAACATTTTGCATAACTCTAAGACATTTAAATTTGTGGGTCTACTTCTGTATACCTTAATTTTTAGATAATCCCACAGATAAAAAAGACAGGAGTTAGATCAGGGCTACAAAGTGGCCATTCTATAGCACCCCTATCTATCGATTTGGAAAAACTTAATCTAAATACTGGCGTTCGACTATAGTGTATTTGAAAATCAAGAGAGAGTAAATTCCCAGAAATGTTTTGCAGTTATCAGTGTTAAAGGCAGTAAACCATAGACGTGCGTTTTCAAAATTAAATTAATATGGAAATAGAAATATTTAATTTGTTTTAGTTATTTATACCTAGATTACCAATTTTAGATAGATAAACATAATTCGTAAGTAGTAATTTAATTTGGGTAAAATGAAGAGAAAGTCAATATTATTTTAGGCATTTTTTTTAGGCATATGTTTATTTACAAAATATGTATATAATATGTACAGATAATTACAATTACTTATAAATTAATATGAGGAGCTAAAAAAACAATTAAGTAGGTATATGAGAAAAAAAACCAACCGCAAGGATAAAATTTGACGAGCAACATGCAAAAAATACGACAATATTAAATCTTAAAAAATAAAAATCTAAAAGTAAAATTAAAGTACATAAATTAATAATTTTAAAGTTATGGTTCCTCGCACTCTGTGTCAGAAGATTCACCATCTGATTCTAGAGAAATTACAATGGGCTCTATAGTAATATCAATTATGTTATCTAGCTCCCACATTTTTTTTTCTATTTCTGTAACGGGTCTAATACATTTTTGCCAATTTTCACTTGTTACTTCAGATATTGCCTTATTGAAGAGATTTTTAACATCTGATAATTTAAAAGTAGTGTTATTTCTGGCAACATAACCTTTAACTTGAGCCCATATCAATTCTATCGGATTCAGCTCACAATGGTAGGGTGGTAAACGAAGGATTTCAATTTCTCGTTTTTTGGCTATCTCCTCAATATTATATTTTTTATAATTTTGCTTATGTTTTTTAGCAATAGTTAACAATTCTGCCCTCAGCATTGTATTGTCAAAGGCTACATTTTTAGAAGATAACCATTTTGCAATTTCATCCTTTTTCCATTTAGTGGTTGGTAAAGGTTCAAGTAATCTGGAGTGATAACTTGCATTGTCCATTGCAATAACCGATGCTTTTGGTATAAATTGAATCATCTGTTCAAAATATTCCTCAAACACGTCTCCATTCATTTCTTCGTGATAATCAACGGTTTTTTTTTGATTCAAATAAGAGTAAACCATTCTCAAGAAAACCGTTTGTACTGCCTATATGACAAATAATTAATCTTTTACCTTTTCCTATGGGTTCCTTAAAACCAGTAGTATATCCTTCTAGAAAAGCTTGATGGGATGATTTTATATTTTTGTCTTTGCAAACTCTTACTACACAATGTCCTTCATTAACCCATGTTTCATCTAAATAATAAAGGTTTTTATTTTGAGCTTTAACTTGTTGTATTCTTCTGAGGTATTGTCTTCTCCAACACACAATTTCTTCAGAATCAATTAGCATTGAGTGTCTGCCCATTTTTTCAAATTTAAAGTTTAACTCATGTAACGTTTTCCATAGTTTATCCCGGCTTATTGTGGGTAAATCAACATAATTCGTAACGGCTTGCAAAACTTTATTTAAAGTTGGTATTTGCTTGTTTATAAAAAATGAGTGAACAAGCTTACGAATAGCATTTTTAAAAAACTCGTTCACGTTGACTTTTAACAGTTTTTGTCTACCTGGCTTCGGCTTTGGTGAGGTTACTCCACCTGATTTTTCCTCCTTTAGAACTCTATATATTGTAGATTTTCCATATCCCATTGCCTTAGATGTTATTTCAACTACACTGTCAATAGTGTTTGAGGGATTTTGATGTTTAAAATAGTGGTACACATTCACTACAGCACTCTTTTCATTAAGCGATAAATAGTCTAGTTTTAATTTTTTCACTGGCGTATACTCACAAACTGCTTCCATTTTTAGTCACTACTATTTGTCACGTTTATCGAAAATCAAATAACTGCATTTCTAGAAACTTAAGCACTATTTAAGTCAAAATATCTGTCATTAGAAGCTGTTGCCATTCTGAGGTCGTTAAATAACAATTATCCCTTTCTAATCTGGTTACGCCTATGACGCACGTTAATCCTACTGTAGTAACAATGAAAGATCATAAAATAATGTGATAGTCCAAGAAATTTAATAAATTTTGTATTGAAATTAACAAAAACAATTTAGAATGCATTACAAATATTGAAGTATTACCGCACGTACTGTACTATAGTTTTGCATACCGAATTAGTTTTTATTCTGGGAATTTACTCTCTCTTGATTTTCAAATACAGTATAAACGGATATTTTAATTTGGAAAATTCATATTTTCGTAGTAGCTAAAGTATAAAACAAGTGCACAGATAAATAATTTAAATGTGCCTATTATACCATCATGCATTCTATACGGCAGATGCAAAGACAATCATTTTTACGCTTTACCTATTCAACATACGAAAATTTTATATCTTCGCTCTTCACCTGAATAAATACTGTACAGAACGTATCATCGGCGCACCTCAGGGTATTTGCAGAAGAACCCCTAACCATATTTTAACTTTTAATAAGTTGAATTCTATTATTAAAACAGTAAAATAAACTATCCAAGTACTTTGAGGTAAAGATAAAACTTCTTCGATGTCACATTTATTGTTGGAATTTCAAGTGGATCGGGTGATTATTGTCACTTTCACCCTGAAATTTGTGGGAACAACCCTCTTAAGAGTAAAATGATATAGTTAGAACAAGCGGTCTTACTCAAGTCATTATGCAATTGGAATGTGTTTATTTTCTTGTACGAGGGTTGTCTAACATGAAGATGACAGGACTCGTAAACAAAAGTTGGGGAATGTGTTTGCGCATGCTTTGAGAGGTACCCATTAAAATTTTAGCCATTTTGGACGCGCAGTTGTTGTTTGACAATCATTTGAGTGAGTCGATGTGAGTGTTTTTATTAAAATGGAAAAAATCGAGTATCGAGCTGTCATTAAATATTTGTTTTTAAAAGGCAATACGCCTACGCAAATCAAAGACGAGTTGGACGCTGTGTACGGGGACTCTGCACCATCATTTACCACCGTGAAATGTTGGGCTGCTGAATTTAAACGTGGCCGTACCAGCTTGGATGACGATGCACGTTCGGGACGTCCAAAAACTGCAACCACTGACGATAATATCGCTCAAGTTCACCAAATGGCTATAAACATGTCCAAAGAACGTGTTTGTCACATATTGAATCTAGATTTAGGCATAAGAAAGCTCTCCGCGCGTTGGGTGCCGCGTTTGCTCACTTTGGACCAAAAACGTGTTCGAATGAACATTTCCAACTCTCTGTTGGGGCAGTTTAGGCGCAATAAATCAGATTTTTGGCGCCGATTAATGGCTGTAGATGAAACTTGGATACACCATTATACTCCAGAAAAAAAAACACAGTCAAAACAATGGACTGCGAAGGGGGAATCGGCTTCAAAAAAGCAAAGGTTGTTCCTTCGGCTGGGAAAGTGACGGCAACTGTTTTCTGGGATAGTCATGGAGTTATCTAAATCGATTATCTTCAAAAAGGGAAAACCATTACAGCAGCATACTACGCATAATTACTTGACAAGCTGAAGACAGAAATTGCGGAAAAACGGCCACATTTGCAGAAAAAAAGAATTTTGTTTCATCAAGACAATACGCCGTCTCACACCTCAGCGGTTGCCATGGCGAAAATCCACGAATTACGGTTTGAACTGCTTGACCACCCTCCTTACTCACCAGATCTAGCCCCAAGCGACTTTTTTTCCCTAAGCTAAAAGTTGCACTTGTAGGACAGAGATTTTCGTCGAATGAGGAGGCCATCACCTTCGTAAACAACTATTTTGCAGAGAAAGACGCCGAGTACTATTTGGACGGGTTGAAGAGGAGACTATGTAGAAAAATAAAAATTAATTTGAAGAAAAAATGTCTAGTATCTTTGTTAGGTCGGAAACTCTTCAGACAACCCTCGTATATGATTGATTTTAACCAATTATTTCAGGCACTTATCAGATGTCTGTTCGTTCAAAATCAAGAAAACTATTTGTCTGTCGATTGATAAATCCATTCAGATGGATGTGACACATTAGGAAAAAATAGGGGTTGTTTATAAATCATTGACAAGGCTGAAGTCATAATATAATAATCAACTCTTGATTTCTTGTCTTGTCTTGTCAAGTTTTGCCCAATCTGCATTTTATATGGACAACTATGTGCTTTATTTAGTTTTTTAGTTTAGTTTTAGCTTTATTTAAATTTCCTAGATCTCTCATTTCAAAATATTTTTGTAACTCTTCTTTTACCTTTTTCTTTTGCCTTTTACTGAACGTTGCTATGATCAGATCATCTACGTAACCTGCAATAATGATTTTTTCTCCCCCTTTGAAGGTTACGTAGATGCGTGGATCAGCCGTAGAAGGTCTGAAACCCATTTCCATTAATTTTGTATCTGATTTCTTATACCATTGTCTTCTAGCCTGCTTCAAACCATATAGTGCATTCTGTGTTATTTTTATTCCTTTTTAAATCTTCTAACATTCTAACCGATATTATAAATATTTCATCATTTGTATTTGAACTTTCTTCCAGAACTATTTCTTGCAGATATTTTTCAAAATTTTCTGGTAGTGACATCTAGTTGTTGGAGTTCAAGATTTTCTTCAGCAGCAACTCCTAATAATAATCTGATTGGGCTTAATTTTGCTACAGGTGCAAAAGTGTCGGAAAAATCAATGCCCGGTCTTTGGTTAAAACCCCTAGCAACTAAACGAGCCTTCTTTTTATTTATTTATCTGCATTAAGTTTTTCTTTTAATATAATTTTGCAGCTTACCATATCTCTATCTAATTTTCTTTCTTTTAATACCTATGTCTCATTTTTTATATGAGCTTTAAATCCATTTTTATTGCTTCCTTCCAGTATTCTTCATCTTTTGTTTCTTCATTTTTTATTTCTTCTCCAAAGTATGACATATTAATAATCTTCGGTCCATTTTGGCATCTTTTTCTCTCTTGTTGTCGTCCTATTATTACTGTTTTCATTTTCAAAACTGTTTGCTTCTTAAATAAATATTAAACTAGTGAAGTAGTAAGTGGTATTTTTCATCTCAACAATAATCTCAAAAACATCCAACTTTACGATAGAGCTGTCAGTTGCCAGATTGCAACATTTTTAGAGACGAAGAAAAGAAAGTTAAGAGAATCCACATCTCAATTTTCTTTAATATTCGCGCAAAAATTACAGAAACTAGCAAAGGGATATTCAAAATTTACCAAGTATAAATTTACCCCCTCTATCGATGATCCCCCGCCTATGGAGACGTATTCTAGTCTTACCTACTACCTGGACCAGCAGAATTCGATCATTATGTAGAGCATAAAAAGGTTTTTGTGTATTTAAAAATGTCAGTCTAGCGTAAAGTTAACCTTTGATTGTTCGCCCACATAGAAGACACACAAAAAAGACCTTTTTTGAGATTTTCAGAGTGTCAGGTTGATTTAGATCGATATTCGGGTGCAGGTTGTTGAATAGAGAATAAATAAAATCGGGACAAAAAGGAAGATTTTCGTATTGCAAATCCTATTCGATATGTATTTATAGATATACCTACGCATATCTGTTATACCGAAGATTTGAGTTCTCACAAGCAGATAAAAGAAATATTTAGGATGTCTTTTGTGTGGAATGGAATGTTTCTTTAATAATAGGAATATTTAAGGGCAGTTAAATGCGTTATTTCTCATCAGATAACGTTGACAAAGTAGAAAATTAGAGAAGGTTTTGTAAGCCTCTATTATTACCACCCAAATATAAAGTTTAGCACAAAAACTTATGCGCCCAGAAGCAAAAAAGTTATTTTAACCAAATTAAGAATACATGTTTAACCAATTTAATATCACATTATGAAGACAATGCTCATCATAGGGTAGATACTATTGAATGCAGCCCAACAAAATATTGAAAACGTCAGCTTTTAGAGGTTCTAAGAACATTTAACATACAGAAGACATAATATGTATGTGACACAATTGCAGCATCCAAAGGACATACAGTTCTTTATCTTTCTCCTTACTACTGCGTATTCAACCCGATTGAGCATATGTGGAGAAAATTAAAGAACAAAGTGCGGACCCAAAATACTATACCTACATTATGTCCTTCTGTAATTGCATTAATTCGGCAAAATATAGATGACCCAGACGCTGATGGTTGGAAAAGAACAATAAACCATGCTATAGAAGTGGAGGATTCATACAGGGCATTAATCCTGACCTGCATTCTTTACCCAAACTTGCCAATACCTGAGATAAAAGTATTTAAGAAGTTTATTATCACCATCAGTTCCCTTTTACTGTAGGCACTATATTGTTGAACACACTTTACTTTATTAATTTATTTCGATTTGGATGGATAAAAGTTTGAACAATTCTAACGATTTTTGTCTCATCATCAGTAATTTTGTCTATTGACAACAGTTTATAATTTTTTTGCACTTACCACGTTCAAAAAAGTAGTAAAGACTCACCTATAACAAAAAAACAAATGTTAGAAAGCAGTTACATCATTTCTAATAAAGTAAAAGCATAGGGATGTAAGTAATAGATGATTTTTTGTATTTTTTAATTTATTTGTTCTTTTAAAAAAAGTTTTTTTTTTCGATTTTTCGATTATTCATTTATATTTTGTAATGTCAATAAACAATCCATTTAGCGACGGATCATGGTGAACAATTATCTATTAAAAATCCATTAAACTGACGTCGTGATTCATTGTTGGTATGGGAAAATCGAATGGCGTACCTAATTCCAAAATAAATATGTTTGTATAGGAATTTATTCGGTTATAGTCGATATTTTATTATATTTTTATTTCTAAGACGAATCGAAAAAGGTTCTTAACACACAAAAAAAAACATTATAACACCAACAAAGAGAGGAATATGGTATATAGAATTAAGAAATTACTGTGAGAATGTTACAAAATGAGTCACTTCTTTTGTTTACCCGTCCTGTGAACCGTAAGTCCGGTGGGTACTTGACTTTTAGTATCTAGACATAACGGACAAAAATAACAAATTTTCTCGTTACGAACGGCTGTTTACGAAACTAAAGTTTGCAGCAATTGCACTAGTTTACTAAATTTGATTTTCTATTTGGCAATGTTCACTCCACCTGTTTTTGACAAATCTGAACTCAACATTTATCATTTTTTCTACAACGTGCATATTTTACGTGTAAAGTTTATTTGGTAGGTAGAAAAGTAGAAAAAGATAATCTTTAAACATTCTATATTATTATGTGTTTACATAATGTATTTTAAAATGTACTTGTCCAAAAATGACGAGTGTTGGGCTAAAAAACAGAAGTAAAAAAGCCAAAAACAGAAGTAATAAAAGGCAAAAACAAAAGTAAACTAGCCAAAAACAGAAGTAAAAAGCTACAAACAGAAGTAAAATAGCCAAAAACGGAAGTAAAAAGCCAAAAACAGAAGGAAGAAAGCCAAAACCAAAAGGAGGAAAGCCACAAACAGATGGGAAAAAGCCAAAAACTCAAGTAAAAAGCCAAAACCGGAAGTAAAAAGCCAAAAACAGAAGAAAGAAAGCCAAAACCGGAAGTAAAAAACCAAAAACAGAAGAAAGAAAGCCAAAACCAAAAGGAAGAAAGCCACAAACAGATGGGAAAAAGCCAAAAACTGAAGTAAAAAGCCAAAAACAGAAGTAAAAACCCAAAAACAGATGTAAAAAAGCCAAAAACAGAAGGAAGAAAGCCAAAAACAGAAGTAAAAAAGACAAAAACAGAAGTAAAATAGCCAAAAATGGAAGTAAAAAGCCAAAAACAGAAGGAAGAAAGCCAAAAACAGAAGTAAAAAAGCCAACAACAGAATTAAAATATCCAAAAACAAAAGAACGAAAGCCTAAAACAAAAGGAGGAAAGCCAAAATCAAAAGGAAGAAAACCAAAAACAAAAGGAAGAAAACCACAAACAGAAGGGAAAAAGCCAAAAACAGAAGTAAAAAAGCCAAAAACAAAAGGAAGAAAGCCAAAAACAGATGTAAAAAAGCCAAAAACAGAAGGAAGAAAGCTAAAACCAAAAGGAAGAAAGCCACAAACAGATGGAAAAAGCCAAAAACTGAAGTAAAAAGCCAAAAACCGAAGTAAAAAAGCCAAAAACAGAAGGAAGAAAGCCAAAAACAAAAGGAAGAAAGCCAAAAACAGAAGTAAAATAGCCAAAAACAGAAGTAAAATAGCCAAAAACAGAAGGAAGAAAGCCAAAAACAGAAGTAAAAAAGCCAACAACAGAATTAAAATATCCAAAAACAAAAGAACGAAAGCCTAAAACAAAAGGAGGAAAGCCAAAATCAAAAGGAAGAAAACCAAAAACAAAAGGAAGAAAACCACAAACAGAAGGGAAAAAGCCAAAAACAGAAGTAAAAAAGCCAAAAACAAAAGGAAGAAAGCCAAAAACAGATGTAAAAAAGCCAAAAACAGAAGGAAGAAAGCCAAAAACAAAAGGAAGAAAGCCAAAAACAGAAGTAAAATAGCCAAAAACAGAAGGAAGAAAGCCAAAAACAGAAGTAAAAAAGCCAACAACAGAATTAAAATATCCAAAAACAAAAGAACGAAAGCCTAAAACAAAAGGAGAAAAGCCAAAATCAAAAGGAAGAAAACCAAAAACAAAAGGGAGAAAACTACAAACAGAAGGGAAAAAGCCAAAAACAGAAGTAAAAAAGCCAAAAACAAAAGGAAGAAAGCCAAAAACAGAAGTAAAAAGCCAAAAACAGAAGGAAGAAAGCCAAAAACAGAAGGAAGAAAGCCAAAAACAGAAGGAAGAAAGCCAAAAACAGAAGTAAAATAGCCAAAAACAGAACTAAAAAAGCCAAATACAGAAGTAAAAAAGCCAACAGAAATAAAATAGCCAAAAACAGAAGGAAGAAAGACAAAAACAAAAGAAAGAAAGCAACAAACAAAAGGGAAAAAGCAAAAAAAGAGTCGGAAAAAATCCAAAAGTTAAAGGAGCAAAACCAAAGACAGAAGGAGGAAATCAACCACCAAAAGGTATCCAAGAGGAAACAAGATCAAGTAGCCAGAAAAGCCCCTACCGCGGACAACGGAGACGAGAAAATCAAGAAAACCGCCTTCAATCTATGTGAAAACGACTAAGGACTTGCCTAGGATCCGTAGGGAAGCTAAGGTAAGTCAAATTAACATTATTAACAAGTTCAAAGAGAGAACAGAGAGGCCCAAGACGACTTCAGGAGGATGATAGCCTACCCCAACGAGCTGCAGGGGCAAGATGTAAGCTGGTACATCTTCCAGAGCCCGGAGACGAAACTAGCCAAAACGTTAATCATGGGGCTAGTCCCAGATCACCCAGGACCTAATCAGCCAGAAGATCATAGTCAACAAACGACCCAAATACAGTCACGCCCCGGAATCTACCAATATTCGTATAAGAATATAAAAAGTTGAGTTTATACTCACCACCAAAATCTAAAAAGAACAACTGCGAAGAAGTGTAAAGCCAACGCAGTGCTACAACTGCCAGTTTCCATCATGGACAATCCATTTGCCACTAAGTTACGTCAACGTAACTAAAAAGGTTGGAAAGAAAGAAAAAAAGGACCTCGATGAAGCAAATGGAAGAACTTTTACATTTCTTCCAAGATTCAATGAAGAACTAATGATAGAATCAATCCATTAGACAACTAAAAAACAGAAGAGTCAAAATTACGAGAGATGCAATTCATCCCTAAAAAGATGCGCGGGATTTCAAGTGGGGACACTTTTAAGAAGAGGATCCGCTTTTTAAGGTCATCTCTTGATCGCAGTCCAGGTAGCGAAAGGTCCAAAAAAATTTTACAGAGCACCACAGATTGAGGTGGGGTGGAAGTTGTCCGAAATTGGGAAGGCAATTTTGGAAGGCAAAGGTCCATTCAAAGGTATGTGTTCATGAATCCGTCGAAAATTTTATCAACCGTATAGAGAGAAGTTTCTAGAAATTGGACTCAAAGAATTTCCCGAATATTTGAGAAGGTAAGAGCGCTTATATAAGTGGCTTTCAAGGAAAACAAAAGAATCTCCTGCAGACATATCTCCGCTGCAAACACCTTTGCTTGGAAAATTGTCAATAGATTACCCAAGCATAATTTTTTATTTTTATTTTTAATAATAAATAAGAAAAACTACTTAAATAAATTAAACACTGCAAACACTCATCCTTTATCGAGAGACTACAAACATTTCCACTCAACTAAAACGATTGTGAATTACTGTACAAGTTAAGAAAGGAAAGTTCTTCTTTTTCACCGGATTTTCCGGATACAATTCCGCAAATTTAAAAAGGTACGGTTTACTTCAAACACAAAAGCACTTACGTTCTGTATACCAACGCTTTCGTTTTCAAATAAACAGAACGCTCTTTTAATAGAGCAGGATCACGATTTTTTACCATAATAATTTAGTTGGTAACAAAATAAAATCTTACGACGTTTCAAAATATTGCAAGTGTGTTATAATCACACTGCCAGATTTAGTTTATAATCGCATATTAATAGCAAGTCGATTATAGGGTAATGGATTATATCTGTAGATTTATTCCAGCAATAAATCTATCAAATTGATACGGGAGTTTATAACATCCAACTAGACGTAGGTACTGATAATCCGAGTTGTTTCATTTCTATTGTTGTTATTTGAAAAAGCTTGCTAGTCACTAACAACAATTGTAAAAGTATACTCAAATAAGGTAGAGAGTAAAAAATCTCATTAGATAATCAATAGGGAATACATACAGGGTGAACCGTAGATAAATTCTAGCATTTCCATACAGAAGGAAGAAAGCCAAAACCAAAAGGAGGAAAGCCACAAACAGATGGGAAAAAGCCAAAAACTCAAGTAAAAAGCCAAAACCGGAAGTAAAAAGCCAAAAACAGAAGAAAGAAAGCCAAAAACAAAAGGATTAAATCCACAAACAGAAGGGAAAAAGTCAAAAACAGAAGTAAAATAGCCAAAAACAAAAGGAATAAATCCATAAACAGAAGTAAAAATGCTAAAAATAGAAGTAAAATAGCCAAAAACAAAAGGAAGAAAGCCAAAAACAAAAGTAAAATAGCCAAAAACAGAAGTAAAAAAGTCAAAAACAGAACTGAAAAAGCTAAAAATAGAAGTAAAATAGCAAAAAACAGGAGTAAAATAGCCAAAAACAGAAGTAAAAAAACCAATAACAAAAGAAAGAAAGCCAAAAACAGAAGTAAAAAAGCCAAAAACAGAAGTAAAAAAGCCAAAAACAGAAGAAAGAAAGTCAAAAACAGAAGTGAAAAAGCCAAAAACAGAAGTAAAAAAGCCAAAAACAGAAGTAAAAAACCTAAAAACAGAAGTAAAAAATCCAATAACAGAAGAAAGAAAGCCAAAAACAGAAGTGAAAAAGCTAAAAATAAAAGTAAAATAGCCAAAAACAGAAGTAAAAAAATCAATAACAGAAGAAAGAAAGCCAAAAACAGAAGTAAATAGCCAAAAACAGAAGTGAAAAAGCCAAAAACAGAAGAAAGAAAGCCAATAACAGAAGAAAGGAAGCCAAAAACAGAAGTAAAAAATAAAATAACAGAAGAAAGAAAGCCAAAAACAGAAGTGAAAAAGATAAAAATAGAAGTAAAATAGCCAAAAACAAAAGGAAGAAGCCAAAAACAAAAGGAAAAAAGCCACAAACAGAAGGGAAAAAGCCAAAAACAGAAGTAAAAAAGTCAAAAACAGAACTGACAAAGCTAAAAATAAAAGTAAAATAGCAAAAAACAGGAGTAAAATAGCCAAAAACAGAAGTAAAAAAATCAATAACAGAAGAAAGAAAGCCAAAAACAGAAGTAAAAAAGCCAAAAACAGAAGAAAGAAAGCCAAAAACAGAAGTAAAATAGCCAAAAACAGGAGTAAAATAGCCAAAAACAAAAGAAAGAAAGCCAAAAATAAAAGGAATAAAGCCACAAACAGAAAAGAAAAACCGAAAAACAGAAATAAAATAGTCAAAAACAGAAGTAAAGAAATACAAAAACAGAAGTAAAGAAAGCCAAAAACAGAAGAAATAAAGCCAAAAACAAAAGGAATAAAGCCACAAACAGAAGGGGAAAAGCCAAAAACAGAAGTAAAATCGCCAAAAACAGGAGTAAAATAGCCAAAAACAGAATAAAGAAAGCCAAAAATAAAAGGAATAAAGCCACATACAGAAAAGAAAAAGCCAAAAACAGAAGTAAAATAGCCAAAAACAGAAGTAAAGAAAGCCAAAAACAGAAGTAAAGAAAACCAAAAACAGAAGAAAGAAAGCCAAAAACCCTGTTTTGGTTCGATATTTTGGGTGTTTCCTATTGTTATCCATCAAGACATGATAATTTTGTCTTACAAGACTCAGACTCAAAAGTTCTTTTAAAAATCCTTCTCCACTTTTCATAAAGGCACTTTAATACCCGTTGAAGGGCTTTCTTTGAAAGGTGGGCGAGCATTAGTTATATTTTTATCTCTTTCATCAAGATAACAATTATCTTTTGCCCATTACGGTACTACTTCTCAATTATTTTAGTCACCAGTAAACATTTTCATCGCTTTCCAGTAATAGTGCATTTCTATTACGCTTTTACAGATAAAATCCTAATTTTTCTTTTTAAAATAAAAGGAGTACACTTTTCTTCAAATGTCATAATGACAAAACTTTAATTTTCACAAAACATTTTTTCTTTTGTGAATTATACAGGGTGTCCCACGACGTTTTGACAGTCCAATTTCTCGAGAACTGTTCATATGACATGTATGAAATTTGGCAGATATAAACAGTCGAAACTGGTGCTTATATTCATTATAAAATGACTTCCGTTTTTCCTGTCATTTCGGCTCACGTGACCTCAACATAACTTTTTTAAATGGGACAACCGGTATAATATTACAATTTTGGATACATCATTTAAAAACAAATTCAACGATACCACACTTGTCATAATTGTATTGTGCAGTAATGATAATAGGGGCTCAGACAGATGACAATGTGATAAATATTTTGGCTTATCTGCAGGTGAATCCACACACCTCAATACGATTTCTTGAACAAGAATTACAAATAAGTAGAAGTTCAATACAAAGAGTATTGAAAAATCACAAATACCATCCTTTTGGAAATAACGAACAGTTGAATTCCGATTTTTATGTCATATTTGTCATTTTTCGCCGAGCCTATAAAAAGGCCTGCACAATACAATGATGACAAGTGTGGTATCGTTGAATTTGTTTTTAAATGATGTATCCAAAATTGTAATATTATACCGGTTGTCCCATTTAAAAAAGTTATGTTGAGGTCACGTGAGCCGAAATGACAGGAAAAACGGAAGTCATTTTATAATGAATATAAGCATCAGTTTCGACTGTTTATATCTGCCAAATTTCATACATGTCATATGAACAGTTCTCGAGAAATTGGACTGTCAAAACGTCGTGGGACACCCTGTATAGCCCAATACTTACAAATATTACTTTTATTACATATTTTACACAAAAAAACATAAAAATATTAAAATCTAGTGTATTTTACGATTATTTGAAGCTAAAAGCTGCTCTCCAAATTCAAATCGTCCTTTATTATTACGAATATAAGCAATAAAACATGAAATCCGACTCTGTTACAGTTAGCATTTCTGTGTAATGTAAAATGTAAAAAAGCTGTAAACTGGTTGCAATAAAATCTACCGGTAGCACTTTATTTGTTGCACTTCTATTACGAACAGAAAAGCCAAGCAACGGGTAATCTAAGTAGGTAGGTATATTTAAAAATGTATCTGGAAATATTAGACAGACGATATGAGCAGTTGATAGATCAATCAAAAGTGTTTTAATTCAGTGCAAAGCATTAAGAATATATCAATTTTAATGACGGGATGTTGTGCAACGTATTATTGGGTATGCAATCTTGTTCTTGATGTTTTTTTTTGGTTCAATATAGTAGTTGAATAATACTCTAATAAAAATCATTTTAATGAGTTGAATATATATTTAAATTATATAGCAGATGGTCAATAAATAAAAAACATAAATAGACACAGTCCTAAGTAAAATTATAATGAGAATAATTTTTGTATTTCATATTTTTTTTGACTGTATATAGCTTGTTAGCTGATGTTTCATCTTACCAAATTTAAAACTGTGTCTTTGATAATGATTTTATTTTTCTGTTTTCTTAAATTACTATGTTTATATAAAAAAACATGGAAAAAGTGAGTGATTTGTTCAATTTAATATAAATATTTTTTTATGAAAAGGAAGTTATTTTATTTGTAAATAACTAGGGGAAATGTACCCAATATAAACCACCGCCAATGATGGATCACTAGCTGTATAAAAAGCAGCTAGGCATACTTGTTTGGGGTAGTAAACATAATTTTAAAAATTTGAAAAAGTTCACAAACAATGTTCTAACCTAACCTAACCTAACCTAACCTAACCTAACCTAACCTAACCTAACCTAACCTAACCTAACCTAACCTAACCTAACCTAACCTAACCTAACCTAACCTAACCTAACCTAACCTAACCTAACCTAACCTAACCTAACCTAACCTAACCTAACCTAACCTAACCTAACCTCGCCTAACCTAACCTAACCTGGCCTGGCCTAACCTAACCTAACCTAACCTAACCTAACCTAACCTAACCTAACCTAACCTAACCTAACCTAACCTAACCTAACCTAACCTAACCTAACCTAACCTATACTAACCTAACCTAACCTAACCTAACCTAACCTAACCTAACCTAACCTAACCTAACCTAACCTAACCTAACCTAACCTAACCTAACCTACCCTAACCTAACCTAACCTAACCTAACCTAACCTAACCTAACCTAACCTAACCTAACCTAACCTAACCTAACCTAACCTAACCTAACCTAACCTAACCTAACCTAACCCAAAACTACATAAGATTCGAACATTTTGAAGAATAAAAATAAGGCGGCAGTTAAAATTTTAATAAAAACCTACCCCTTTTTGTTTTTAAAGTCAAATTTCACCACTATAAATGATCAAAATGGAAAAAACGACATATGCATTGGATAGCCCATAAAATTCTCTTTAAGAATATTTACATGCGATATTTTAAAATTGTCAACTTGTGGGTGAAAAATAAATCAAAAATAACGAAAAATGTGGAATTTTAAAAACTGAAAAATATACACATATGTCCAAAAGTTTGGAATATTTAGAAATAATATATCTACGCCTATGGTTTTTTAAAAACTCTTGTTGATATTTATTCAAAAGCGTTTTTAAATCAAAATAATACTAAATTTGATTGGTTTTTTTTTGTATTAATTTGGTCATATTTAATTGATTTGGGTGCTTTCACATTATTCCAATTCTTGTTTAAATTTCATTTGAGCAAATGAAATTAGACATGCAAGAGCTCTATCTAAATATAACTTGTTTTTATCCTCAGTTATTGACATTTCGATGAAGCAAATTTTATCTCCTCCTGAGACATTAGCTTTGATACCCGATAAGGCAGAAGAGATAGAAAAAGGTCATTTTGAAGTTTAAAGGGGTTCGACATCTCCACATATATGCCAATGATGGACCACTTGGTTATCTTTTTAAAACATTCTGTAGTATTAAATAGGGAATTATTTAATAAAAAATTTACTCTGTATCATGACAAACATCGAACTAAGTATATATTCTCAATATATTCTCATATAAAGCAAAATAATAAATGGAAAACTAAAATACCAACTAAACCCTAACTAAGAGATTATGTAAATTGATCTAATGTGTAAACAACAAAAGTACATTAGTCAAAGACGATGTTTTAAATCTAACAATAAAACAGACATTTCCAACAGACATATTTTAATTTCTTTCTTCAGTAAATATGCAAATTCTTTAACACAATTATTGGCATGTTAAGAAAGTCGACTTATATTGGATTTTAGTAAAGTTTAAAATAATTGTTAAAGTTTTATTAGTATAGAAGAGATTAAAGTACAAGAAGAAGATAAACTCATCGTGACAATGATTAACGATGGTAGAAAGTTTCTTGCTCCATTTTTTTCTTCATACGTATGTACAAGGCCAAACAGGCATTATCGATATTTTTAAATTTATTATTTATGTATAATAAGAAAAAATGAATAATATGTTGGTATTTCCTTTGTTCTTTGCATAATATACTCGTTGTTAATCTGTTAAAAGTGTTCTATTAATCATGTATATAGTTCAGTGAATAAATATATTTTTCTATAGTGTTCAATATTTATGAGGATTAAAACAGTCAAGAAAAGTGATATTAACATTGAGGCAGATTATTTAGTATCCAAGATTTTGAAAATAATCAAAGTTATAGTATTAAAACCTTTGTAACTTGTAAAATAATGGAAGGAATGCAATTATGTATTGATAGTAAACGTTTCAAGGATAACAGGAAGGATTTTCCATTTAAAATGTTCAATTAAGGATATAATTCTCTCAGATTATCCTTTTCCTGAAAAAAAAAGTGATAAATCGACAGAAATGAATTTTCAAAATCGATGGCAACTTTTAGATGGTGGAAAATCCATCTGTTTGTAGGAAATTTCCTTGGCTTTTCATTGAAGAAAAGCGCATTTTTCTGTTACTACCCGATTTCTAGCTAGAGATCAAAATATCAAACAATTTTGAGATCATGAAAGAGGAGGATATTGTAAGGTTTAGAGGCTGGAAAATCTCGTAGGAAATTTTCTATAGTTTCCAACTAAGGAAAGCGAAATTTTTTTTTGACGAACCAATTTTCGCCTAGACATCAACATGTCAGACCAAGTCAATAATGCCTATATTTAATAATAAAATACAATTTTCAGATTATGAAAGGATAGTTTATAAGAAGTCTAACAGGGTGGAAAATACAAATTTTCATCCGAAATTTTCTTGGTTTTTAAAAAAATAATAACAAAATTTTCTAGGGCCAACCATTTTCTGGCTAGACATAAAAATTTCAGACCATTAGAATTGAATAACAGTAAACAATTTTCAGATCATGAAGGAAGAGGATATTGTAAAATCTGGCGGGTGGAAAATCTATCTTTTCGTATTAAATTTTCTTGGCTTTTCAATAAAGCAAAGCACAATTTTCTATGGCCAAACATTTTCTGACTAGACATCAAAATGTAAGACCAAGTCAATTGGGTGGGCAATATGTAATAGAAAACAGTTTTTATATCATGAGGGAAAACTATATTGTAATGCTTAGAGGCTGGAAAATTTATATTTTTGTAGAAAATATTCTTGGCTTTTCCATGAAGTATGGTGCCATTTTCTAGAACCAAGCATTTTCTTATTAAACATCAAAATGTCAGACCATAACAAAATTTTTTTCTAAATTACTTAAAGCGTGGGAAATTCAGCTTATTAAAAAAAATTTTCTGAAGTTTTTCTTGTAAAAACAGTATAATTTTCCAGAACTAAAAATCTTTCCGTCAAGAGAACGTGATCAACATGGCAAAGATGATTATATTTTTTTAGAGAAAATTGACTGAAAATACCAATACTTGTATTGTTAAAAATGATTTCCTGGACTATATATAACATTATCTCCGATACATAACTCATGACATTGACTTTAGTATCGAGTTTTAAAGAAGTAGGCGGCATTTGGTTAGTGGGTGAGGCTATTCCTTCCGAGAATACAAACTTTTATACCTTTTTTTTGCCAATTAATCGGGTGAAGGTACAGAAATCAAATTCTAAGAAAAAAAAACCACTTTAAGTGATTGATTTTCTTAAAAATTTTATACAAACCATAAAAAATATATTAAATATAAGAATTAAACTTACATTACCAAAAAAAACCTTTTTTTAATGGTAGGAACTTTTATTGCATATTAAAACAAATAATATGTAAGATTTTATGACGGGCCCTTCTTGTTTTTCCCTACATTTTTTTGTCTTTTATGAATCATGTCGCTTTCGACATTACACGTTGTCATAAAATGTCCATAACTATATATGATCTCTTGTATATATATATAGATATATCACCAGTGGAATAATATTCGAGATTTACTGAATATTTCATGAATCTCTTGCTTTTTCGATGGAAATATTTTACAATGGTACATAAATCATACTTATTAACATTCCAAGATATAAAACTGTTTAAAAAATAATGAAATTGCGTTTCGTTTTCTATAAAATTAGCGGAAAAAGTCTCTTTTACGTGAAGAACCAGATGAATTTCCATATAGGTACTCTGTGTATAGTAAGGAAAAGCCAAAACATCGATAAAACAAGCTCAATAAAAATAATAATCGATGAGCTCGAGCGTTTTTTCACACTGTATACTTTATAATATGATATGAATTTAGAATATTATTTAGTTTAATTTTTCAGCTTGATGGCATAATCAGATTCGGCCATTAATCAAATTTTCAAGTTCATTTTGGAGCAAGTATTATAAAAGGATAATCAATCATGATCGGTGACATTTAAAAGAAAAATTAAAGAAGCTTGGATAATTCTGTTACTTTTTCGATATTGTCAGTTCTACAGTGTGGAAAAGCCAAATGGAATAAATTAACTATTTTAGTTACTGTACATATTTATAGAAAATCCGGAAATACGTCAAATTTAAATTATAAATTGACATTCTATAAGCACCCTTTGAGTGACAGTTACAACCCCTAACTTTTTAAATCATCCTGCAATGTTAGTTTGTTTAAAACGCCTGAGCAAATTGGTTTGTAATGATCATAACCGCAGGATATTTCAAATATTAAATATCGAGTATCCTAAATGTTTTATATTCCAAATGTTAAATGTCCCAAATTTCAAATGACCCAACTAGCAAAAGTTCTAAATTTTAAATATCCTAAATGTCTAATGTCCTAAATGCTGTGCTGCGAACCTCACGCTCGGCACGCAGTGGTTTTATATCCTAAATATCAAATGTCCCAAATGCCAAATATTCCAGATTTGACATTTGACAGATAACATTTAACATTAGTAGTTAAAAACGACATTTAACTGTTTACAACGACATCTAACAGTTAAAAAATGACATTTGACAGTTAAAAATGACATTTGACAGATAAAAATGACATGTCCTAAATGTTGTGTTGCGAACCTCGCTTCGTTCGGCACGCAGTGGTTTTATATCCTAAATATCAAATGTCCCAAATGCCAGATATGACATTTGACAGATAACATTTAACATTAGCAGTTAAAAACGACATTTAACTGTTTACAATGACATCTAACAGTTAAAAAATGACAATTGACAGTTAAAAATGACATTTGACAGATAAAAATGACACTTGACAGATAAAAATGACATGTCCTAAATGTTGTGCTGCGAACCTCGCTTCGTTCGGCACGCAGTGGTTTTATATCCTAAATATCAAATGTCCCAAATGCCAAATATTCCAGATATGACATTTGACAGATAACATTTAACATTAGTAGTTAAAAACGACATTTAACTGTTTACAATGACATCTAACAGTTAAAAAATGACATTTGACAGTTAAAAATGACATTTGACAGATAAAAATGACACTTGACAAATAAAAATGACATGTCCTAAATGTTGTGCTGCGAACCTCGCTTCGTTCGGCACGCAGTGGTTTTATATCCTAAATATCAAATGTCCCAAATGCCAAATATTCCAGATATGACATTTGACAGATAACATTTAACATTAGTAGTTAAAAACGACATTTAACTGTTTACAACGACATCTAACAGTTAAAAAATGACATTTGACAGTTATAAAATTACATTTGACAGTTAAAAACGACATGTCCTAAATGTTGTGCTGCGAACCTCGCTTCGTTCGGCACGCAGTGGTTTTTTATCCTAAATATCAAATGTCCCAAATGCCAAATATTCCAGATATAACATTTGACAGATAACATTCCACATTAGTAGTTAAAAACGACATTTAAATGTTTACAACGACATCTAACAGTTAAAAAATGACATTTGACAGTTGAAAAGTGACTTTTGATAGTTTAATTTGTTTAAAAAGATTCAGCAAATCGGTTTGTAGTAATTATAACTGTGGGATATTGTTAATATTATATTTGTCATTAGAATTTCGTTAACAGCTATTCATAAAAATGGTTACATTAACAGAAAAGCATAAAATAACCGTTTTACAGATGATTGGTTACAGAGATAACACCCAAACAAAAATGGCAGTTGCTCGCTATATCCAATAGTACAATAAAATAACCTGGATAGACTTCCGAAGCTCATAAAATGTGCCATGGCCAAAGGTACGAGGCATCGGGGAAAAAGACATAGATGTCCTTAAAAACAAGTTAGACTGAGCTACCCCTTTACTTCTTTAATTAACCTTCAGTACCTAAAAGACTTGGGTTACCTACTCAGAACCAAAGCAGGATAAAGCAGAAAAGTTAGTTTTCAATTAATTGTTAATAATCTTTTAGGCTATCCATATCTCAAATGTGGGTTGAAACACAAAAGATTCAAAGGAAACTCAAAGTCTATCCCACAACTGTTTAATTAATGGACTAGTTTAGTGATTTTTTTTTATATTTGCATCTTATAAAATAGGTTTTTAGTGGTTCAACTGTACAAATAAAATTTTTATAAAATTAATCCTCTAGACATAATCGGCTTTTGAAATTTAAATTTAATGGTTACATACGTCATAAGTGGTAAGTGACGTGTTTCAATAAGATTGGTAGAAAATTTGCGATGTTGTCGATATGCTTTAATATTAACCGAGAAACTTATCTCTCTCTCTTATTTGTTGTCATTAAAAAGAGATAAACATATCGATATTTTTGTTCTCTGATTGACACTTTATTAAATAAGGAGTAAAGTACTAAACAAAATATTATGTCATTTTCGTTAGTTTAATTTGTTGTTTGGTTGTGTTTGGTGTAATGTTTGAGTTATTTTTTTTAATTTAATGGATTATTTTAACGTGTTATCAAAAATGTTTTCTGGATTTACCAAAGCAGATTCTAGAAATCTACCACGAGTAGATTTTAAAATGGTCATGGATTTTTTTTCTTCAAATACTCAACATTATAGTGCCGAAATAAGAAATGTTAAAACAGTAATCATCAAAGAACTGCTAAGAACACTCTGATTTGTTTGTTTATTA
Source organism: Ophraella communa (assembly GCA_035357415.1). Lineage (NCBI taxonomy): Eukaryota > Metazoa > Arthropoda > Insecta > Coleoptera > Chrysomelidae > Ophraella > Ophraella communa. Next base: position 28,016,842 of record CM068987.1, on the reverse strand, counting down.
CAGATAAACACGATTTTCTCTCCTGTCATATATCTTGTCAACTGGTACAATCAGTTAGTCACAGAACACGGTGATTTGTGCCGCCAGTTCTTTGAGAATACTTGAAACGAACGTAGCTAAAATGTGACAACGTTGACTTTTAAACACACTTCATTATTGGTTATTAGTTGGCGTTACGTTTAAAACTTACTAATTATTTATTGCTAACTTTTACGAAATGAGAAAAATTAATTGCAAAATGAATACCAATATAAGTAAGTAGGTATCTTATCCTAAATATATATTGCTATCATTTTGATTAATATGATCCTACTAAACTAGTCCATTGACAGATCTATTCTCTTGTAATTCTTTCAGCCTGATGATGGTCCTATACGACCGAAACTAATTAATAAAACAGTTGTGGGATAGACTTTGAGTTTCCTTTGAACCTTTTAATTATTAATAGATGTGAGAGACTAAATCAAATATTTGCATTTTTAGGTGTAAAAGGTGTAAACCGTTGGCAAACATTTAAAATTTCGGAAATAAATTGGAAGCTGAAAAATGTGCGGTCCTATAAACAGCTTCAAGTTGTTTTTAATAAATGTCCCCGAGTCGCAACAAGGAGCTGTCGTAATATTTCAGATCCTTTTACACATCCCGTTATTCCAAAGAGGAATTTGCGAATTAATTTTCTCTCGACAACTCAAGACGCGGTAATTTACAGAGATTAGGTGCCGAATAATGGCCCTCGAAGGGACTTTTCTTGGATTTTACTTTTTTTTATTTCGGCAAGGGAACTATAAAAAACAACCACTTTTAAATAAGGTGTTTATAAAACAGTTTGTTTAAATGATTTATTAAAAAAAACTATTTAATATGTGTGGATATTATAGATATTAGTATTAAGCTGAAATATTATTCCCACATCACGAAATTCGCCAGCAGGATGATCTGGTATTTCAATGATTTCGGTTTAACAGAATTCTGGAGCAATTCCAGAGATATATCCTGACATCCCTGTCCACACATTCACTTTACAAGGAAACTGGGTGTGTCCTTCATAAAAAAGCTGAGGTTTATGTCACTCCAATAGTCTTAGTTCTGAGAAGTTTATCAGGAGCACCATATCCTGCTGAAATATTATTTCCATATAACGAAATTTGTAAGCAAGATGATCTAGTATTTCAATGATCCGAGTTCAATAGCATTCTGGAGCAATTCCAGAGATATATCCTGACATCCCTGTCCACACATTCACTTTACAAGTAAACTGGGTGTGTCCTTCATAAGTTGAGGATTTGTGTCACTCAAATATTCGAAGTGTTGAGAAGGTCAGGTCAGTTCTTTTGGTCCACAGCTATTTCCCCAGTCCGCAAATTCCTGTTCCTTTGCAGAGTTATTCGTAAAGATCATTCTTGAAGAACATCAGCATGCTGGTTCTTCTCCATTAATCTGGCATTATTTTAATGGTAATTATTTTTTGAAGAAGTTGCAGTCGTTGTACCAGGTAATCAACTCCAAATTTTAGTTTGGTATTGTTTACTTTCTATTTTCTAGTTTATCTATTTCTTGTTTCACAACTTTCTTGGAGATTTCGGTCATTTAATTTCTTAATTTATTGATCCAAAGCTTTGGAGTACAAATTATTATTTGACGAAATAAAATACGCAGCTGTAGAGTGTGTTAAATGAGTTGAAATAACACTTTCAGTATGTGAAAATGATGTTTTGCTCGTGTTTCTGAAAAATACTCGATTAGTGCAATGAAAAGCACTTTCCTCATCCCCGAATTTCCAAAGGATAATACCGAGAGCCGTGCAGATAAAGACGCTGCAATAGGGAGAGGAAGCGCAGAATAAAAAGCAAGACTGTTTATTGTCTGTCGTCGTTCCTGTGGTTTGGAAAGGGAAAAGGGATCCAGTTTTTGTTTGTTCCCGACAACTTTTTGTTACACGAAACGTATTACGTTGAGTCATCTCCGTTTAATATAAAAAAAAAGAAGCTGGTAATAAATAACTTCGGCTTGTTCCGGGAGAAATTTAAAAGTATTAGCGGCATAAGTTTTTTAAATTGAATCAAATGTACCAACGTTTTGCTGTTGCCTGAAGGGTAAAAGAGTCTTTTTTTATTCGAGTAAAAACTTTAATATTTATTTCCGTCGAGATCTGTCAAATTCGGGTCCGATTTTCCTCGGGGAGATTCCCTTATTATTCCAGCCGAAGGCTAAGAGTTCGGTTTAGCTCAATGGCGGAACATTCGGCAAGTAAAAAGCGTTAAAAATAACATTTCTAATGTATCTAATCGACATTTTGGCATTTCGATGATAATTTGATGACAATTTAACGTTAAAATTTCATACTTCTACGTCAATGTTTTACTACTATCAAGAAGTCTGTCTGGTGGTGCATACGAGAAAACAATTTAAGTTTAAAACAATGCAGATTGAAGTGTCTTTAACAAACTCGACGTTTATTTTTCTCTTTATACCCTCTTTTTCTCGTGCAACGTATTAAAAGTTGTTCGATTGACTTTTTATTAAGTTTTATTTTTTGCAGGCATTTTCTACTTAACAAACTTTAGACAGTAATTATTTTGCATTTTGTAAACACGAAATTGAATCACAAACAGTAGATACAAAGCAAACACTTTACAGTGGTGGAGGATATTTTTAAACTATATTGAAACACTTCAAACACAATTTATTTACAAGAATTCAGCTGGTTACAAATTACTAACTGTCGCTTTTTACTTTTTAAACTTCATCAAGGTGGAACGAACGCTCCTCTATCAACGCGAATCACCAGCTTTATATCCCAAATTTTGACATCTCAATTTTTCTCGAAACAACTATTTACTAAAATCCAAATATTACTAGAATGTTCTCGAATAACTACCAACCTAAAATAATTATATATCATGTCAAGTTCCTGTCAAAATCTTCTTCCTCATTCACGGACTTTACCCTTTATAACAAGCAGCTACATCAATCTTAACACATTTCATAAATCCTCCATGTCCACATCTATCCAGTCTTAAGATCTGGTTTTTAGCCTTCCACTTTGTACCACATCTAATTTTCTCATTGACTAAACTATTTGGTATAATTTAGGACCTCTAAATAGTCCTTCAGACCCCTTCCTGGTACTCAGATACAAAAGGATACCGAAGACTGCCTTATTGGAACAAGGAGCAAGAGAATCTTAGAATAAAATTTAGCAGACCTACACTCTACTGTAAGTGATCCAATTCTCTATAATATCCTTCTAGATGCAGCATACTCAAACTCTAGTCATTTAGGTGGCGCTTTGGTATATTCTTCTGCTGAATTCATAAGCACACAGTTAACCAGGGTGTGGACAACTTCATCCAGTGTTGTTTTTAATGATTTTATTTCCTGATAGGAAAGAGAATGCCCCCTTCTTACAAAATACATATTGACAACCTTTGTAGTTATATTGTGATGCCCTTTATATTGGAAAGCAACTCATGTACAAGCACCCTTATGTGTGTGTATCAAAGCCAGTTTGCTTCTCAAAAATTATTGTTAGAGCATTTTCGTTAATAGCCACTTGAGAAAATTTACGTATTTGACAATAAAAAAGATGTACTATGTGACATAAACACCCAGTTTAATAGTATATTAAACAACGCATTTCATATGGAATTCTGTTATGACACGAGTTCAAGTTTAAAAAACGAATCGCGAAGCGATGAGTTTTTTAAAGAACGAGTGTCACAACAGCCATATGAAATAAGTTGTTTATAATATTTTTTATATTTTGCCCTTTTTACCATTTTTTAAATTAATTTTTTATTTTTATGTAATTACGAAAATTTTTATTTTAAAAAGTATGTCGGCAGCACTGTGTAATTTATAACATTTGACAGTATTGACATTTAAATTATGAAATGATAATGTTTTCAAATATTTTAAAATGACTAATACACCAATAATAAAATATTATATAAGTAAAAGATGATATTTATATTGACAAATACTTTCTTAAAGAACAATATAAAATTAATAAATTCCTATTAGCCACAAATGTCATTGTCAATAGTCTTGTCATTAGATACTTCACTCATATCGCCAACCATTTAAAACAAAAATTTGCGTGCGTAAAAGTTACATTACGATACGCAAATGCGTTTTATAATGAAGATTTTTTTTTAAGTGCAAAATATAAAAATAGATATTTTACAACAAAAAATTATGCATAACAGATAAATCAAATTTTCATACGGCCCTTTTTATTTGTTTGAAATACGATCCTGTATTTTTAAAACGCTTCATTTGGTAGACAAACGGCCTAGAAAAAAAAAAAGAAAAATTATGTGAAGTAAGCACACAATATTTTCTTCTTGTATTTATAACCCACCACAACATCATCACCACTCTACCCCATCTACGCTTGAACGATCTGCAGACTAACATCCCTTGAGAAAATTTTTACAATACGTCTCTCTTTTCTTCTTATTCTTTTTATGCTAAATCCTTTTATAAACTTGTGTCATTCATCTTTTAGTTATTATTTTTTCTGGTCATAAATCGTTGGTGAAATAATAAAAAGAGATATTTTATTTATAGAAGTTAATTTTTTTAAAACCTCGTTAGAAAGTTTCAAGCCAATTTCTTACATTGTGTTGTTGACACTTTAAACGATGTTTTTTATTAACTTAAAGCAACTTTTGTGACAGAAAATCTAAAGTAGTTGTTACTTAGCAGGATATATTTTCTATAAAAAAATTGGCGCAGTCAATAGGATTATTATTAATTAAATGGATAAACTGAAATATTATTTTCCAAGGAGGTCTTTAAAAATCTATCTTGTTTTATAAACCAGTATCTAAAATAAAAAAAAAAAACAGTTAATCACCTTATTGCTTCTCTAACTGACATTCGTCACGAACGTAACCGTCTAGCTATACATGAATAAATATCAAACTCCGGTTTTTATATAAATAAACTGTATTTAGACATGGAGATGCTTTCAGAAGCTTTTTATTCAACTTCTAAAAAAACGTTTTAGGTATTAAAAATGCAAAGCTTTCCTAAATCTGTGATATCGTCAGAATTCGATTCATTGCTGATTTAATAATAAATTACGCTTTTTTCTCACTCCTAAGTGAGTTCTACAAGCATACAATTAAATTATATTCGTTCGTTAGACCTTAACAGACATTTTTCTAACCTACTCAAAATTCAAACGGCATTCCTCGGTAACTGAGGAATTGTATCTACAAATCCGAGCGTAATGTGTAATCCAATCTCAGTAATCTGATGCCGAATCTAAAGACTGATAAACTACTCTATAATGTAAACACTCATATACGTTTACCCCAACAACTGCCTCTCAATAATAGAGAGGGTGTCTTAAGATTCTTGTTACAACATAAAAAGAAACCGAAGCTGAATATGCCACATAGGATGATACATATGTCCAAAAATTTGGAATATTTAGAAATAATATATCTACGCCTATGGTTTTTTAAAAACTCTTGTTGATATTTATTTTAGTTTTGTATTAATTTGGTCATATTTAATTGACTTGGGTATGCTTTCACATTATTCCAATTCTTGTTTAAATTTTATTTGAGCTGTTTACAAATGCCTGCAGAGACATGATATCATATTTTAATAGTTCTAGAGTAATTGCTTTGTTACAACAGGGCTTTGGTCAAAGTGATATCGCGAATATTGTTGGTGTTACTCACGGTGTATAAAAAATAAAAAATAAAATTCCTAGACATAAATTATGTGAAGGATCGTCCCAGAAGTGGCAGAAGTCGATGTACAACAGCAGCACAAGACCGGCAGATAACATTGATAGCTCGAAGAAATTGACAGGAATCTACAAGTGGCATATCCAGAGAAATTGCTAGACTTGAAGGACTGAATATCTCAAGGCAAACAATTACACGAAGATTAAATGCGGTAAATTTGTATCGCAGAAGACCTCTACGTGTTCCCAAACTAACCTATCAACAAAAAATTGTAAGGTTGCAATGGGCTCAAGAAATGTTACACCATGGTCCTAACTGGAATTACGTGATGTTCTCTGATGAATCAAGAATTGGCTTGGTTTCTGATTCGCGAAGAACGCTAGTTTGGAGGACCTCAAGACGACAAGCCCGATTAGAAACAGCCCAACCACGTGTTCCATTTGAAAGTGGGAGTATTATGGTTTGGAGTGGTATTATGAAGGGTACACGGACGCCTCTCCTGGTTTTGGAGAGAAGAATCACTGGTGCTGTGTACATCGAGGAAGTTTTAAATCCTGTTGTGCGTCTATTCTGGGGGGCGGTAGGTGATGGATTTGTGTTTATGCATGACAATGCACCTCCACATCGAACAGCTGCAGTACAAAATTTTTTGGAAGAAGAAGGAATATCCACATTAAGATGGCCATCAAATTCCCTTGACATGAACGTCATTGAACATGCCTGGGACATTCTTAAAACACGCATTAAGAAGCGAAACCCTTTCTTAATTACTCTACGAGAACTGAAAGATGCTGCTCGTGAAGAATGGTAGAGAATTCCGCAAGCCCAGTTCGACCATTTAATCGATAGCATGATTTCATCAACTGTCACAATTTTATGAAAGTCTTCTTGTATAAAGTGGAATCTTCTGGGATGAAGGAAAGCTAGAGACAAAGAAAGAAAGAAAGAAAGGCAAATAGTGAAACCACTTATTTAATAACAACTACTGAAGTCGTTCAGAAACTTTCCATTTATGTTGAAGCTACTGCTGAATGATTTAGATGGTATTTCCTGCTAAATCTTTCTCCAACAGAGTTGGGTTTGTATTTTTGACTGCAGTTGATTACTCGCTCAAACATTACCTATTTTTTGTCGACTTTATCGTCTTGATATAGCCGATTTTTGATTGTTATTGAATCATCTATAGTATTTGTTGATTACATTTGCAAAAATATTTTGACCATACAGCTATCTTTTATTAATATTTTATGAATTATGATCACCTAACTTATACAACTCATTTTATGGAATGTTTAACCTTTGAGCTATTTCTTTCGGTTAGATCATAGAAATGAGTTGCTCAATAAGTGACAAGGCCGCACGGCTTGTCTGAATGATACCAAGCGCGGAAGCGGTTATACTATGAAATTCGACATACACTCTTTAATTATTTCAAGCATTGTTGCCGAAGCAATTGCAACGAGATTTTGTAGTTATATTGGTGTTTTTTAACAAAATTATAGGTAATATTAAGTGAAATTTAGTGAAAAAAAAATAGTTCGTCATTGCCAAGCGTGTTTCTTTCCATAAGTAAGTTAAAATATTTGTTTGTTTACAATAATTTCATTCAGTTACAAAATGTAACTTTAATATATTAATCTGACGATGCTAATTTTTTCAGAGAAGTTTTCTTACTACTAGTGTAGAGAATGCGAACAATATAATCATGTATTTTTTTGGTTGGGACAGAATCAAAAAGGCATAAATGTTTTTTCTAGGCGCTTGTCGTTAACAAGTCCTAAGACGCACAAACAATTCTTTTTAACCCCGAAGACGCCTTAAAGAAAAGTTTATCCAGAAAAGTTAATTCGGTATAATCAAGAGCAAAGTTTTCCAGCAAAGAAAAAGAATGTAAATTTCTTTTAGTCCCCAGAAGAAAAACGGAGAGCAAAGTTATAATTAATACGATTAGACTTGTTTTCACGATAAATACATTTATAAACAACAGGAAATACGTTAACATAAGATTTAGGTTTAATTAAATATATAGGGTGAGATAATCAATGCTGCCACATCCTAGAATCCTTGAATGACCATAGAAATCACCAGGTTATTAATATTTTGCCTAGTCCCAGTTGCAGCCTCTCTTATCATGCAATGCACAAACCAAATGCACTTTTTGTAACTCAGCACAAGCTATTGATTGTTGAATTTTTAACTACCACACAGTGTGTTCAATAATATAGTGCCTACAATAAAAAGGGTACTGATGGTGATAATAAACTTCTTAGGTACTTTTATCTCAGGTATTGGCAAGTTTGGGTAAAGAATGTAGGTCAGGATTAAATTTGCTAATTTTCGGTATGAAGCCCAAAGTCTTCTCAAATATTCTGCTCGCCACTAAGACTTTGGATAAGATTTTTACCAAATGATTGTTAGTTTTTGATCCAGAATCACTGCTAGATTTTACCTCTTTGGAAAATTTTGTTTTGGTATTATTCATAGCTGAACGGTATCAATATTGGTTTGACACTTCTGGCACCATTTTCCTATGATGTTTGGGGTAATTTGCATTAACCTTGTAATCATATTATAAAATTGAACCACTTAAATAGATTCCAAAAAACAAATAGAGCTGGAAGAGTTAGAATTTGGTACGATTTAAAAATCAATCCTCAAAGGGTTTTACTAACCCAAATACTTAACCTATTGTAAACTACAGGAATACCAAAAACATAAACCATAAGAAAGATGGTTTTAGTCACTAAACATGCAGAGAATGATAACTTAGATAAGATATAGGACTAATTAATAGCGTCATCAATGAAGAGACTAAGATACTTAAATCATTGTAATGACAGAGTAATATTCCCACTGAACCTTTTGGTACAACGCTGTGAACAGTAAAAGCTGGATTTTTTCATAAATAAAAATATTATTTCTTAATAAAATGTTTTATTGAACTATAGAAGGGTAAATATAACAGAAAAGCTTAAGATTTAGCTTCACTATTATACTGACTTTCTTGGGTAATCACAAAACGTGTACGGACCCGATAACAAGAACAGAAATGGAATCTCAGATTGACTTTCATCTTTATTTAGCTTTTGTATTTGCACGACAATGTATATAGAAACATTGTGTATATTCTCAAAGACAATCACGTAATGCGAAAAATGATTTTAATACAAATTGAATGTGAATTTCTTAATTGGAATAACTGAATTGTGTATTCAAACTTGTGTTCAAAGAATAAATCGGAGAAATATTGAGTTCAAGTACATTTTTAAACTATTTATAATACTCTAGGGAAATACATTTTTTTTGGTTCTTAGCCTCGGAATTTTTGTACCGATGGGAAAAACTTTATTTCATGTTCTTTTGGAGATACATTTTTAGTATTGCCTGATTTCCCATCGATTTTTCAATTCCGTTCAATTTTCTTTTTAAATTAACAACCACATAACATCCTTCGGAATATTAGTCACGGTTAAAACATCGGGCAGGACTCGATTGGGTAAATAATTCCAATAGAACGACAAAATACATAGTCGTCTCTGAAATATTAATGGCAAAAATTTTATCTGTTATTTTATTGCAAATCAATATCTAGGAATTAAGATTATTTAAATGAAATTTTCTGACTTTGTTAATAGATTTAATATTTATTTAATATATTGTGAAGGTATGTTTCAGGGTGAAATCAAAATTTATTTTAGTTTAAATATTAATTTCGGAGATATGTCAAAATTTGAAGTTTATGTCAAATTTAAATTAGGTAAAATAAAATAAAAAAAATTCTGTAATGTAAACAAATATTGTATTAGGTTAAGGATAGATAAGTAGTGCAAGTGAGAGAGTGAGAAGTTTCGTTGCCAGAGGGGATAGAAGTTTGACAGTGAGTTTTGAAAAAAGTCAGACAGAAAGAAATTTAATTTGAAATTTTAAAAGAAGTCATAAATATTGAGAAGAATATAATTTAAATAAGTAATAGTTGAAAGTAAAAGTAAAAGGAGGAGAAAAGCTTCCATCAATTTGATAGTTTAGTGGATAAAATAAAGTTCAACAGTGTGTGAGTACCTATATAAAAAGTGAAGGAGATTTACGGAATTTTTTAAGAAGAAACGAATTAAAAAGGATAATAAAATAATAAAAAGAAACAAAAATAAAAGCATAGTCGTTGTACCTACAGACAAGTTTAGACAAGAGATTTGGTTCTATAGAAGTGAAGAAATATAAGGTGAAACAAGGAGATAAAGACAATAAAAAGAACATTGCGGTAGATAAGGTTAGTTTAGGTAGTTAAGATTAGATAAGTTTGTTAGGGTAATAGATAAGTTAGATAGGTTAGATAGGAATTAGTTAGAAAGAATAAATTTTATTTGGTTATTTATAAAAAAAAATATAACAAAAAAAAATTAAAGATAAATTTTGATAGAACCCTACCTTAATTAAAAAAATTTTAAAATTAAAAGTTAATTTTCATAAATTAAATTAAGTAGATGAGCATAATCATCACAATATCTATTAAAACATCTATTAACACAGCAGACAATAAAGTTTTTCTTTGATTGAAAATCAATCCTGAATTAGTCAATTTAAACCGTATTTGAAATCGTATTTATTTTGATTAAAATCGTCCATTTGTCGTACATATTTGGTGCAATATCACGATAAGATATAACCCGATATCCCTCTGAAAATCTAATTATGCCACTATCTCTTTATCCACAACTCACAGAAGTAAAGAAGTTTGAGACATTCGTTAAAACTTTCGACAACTCTCCTGACATTCTATTATACCGGATAGTTTTTCTGGATATTACGAAAAAAACAACCAAAATTTTATGTTACAATGACCTTTTTATGAGACAAGCGACAAGACAGCAGGAATTTTTATAGGATTAAATCAAAATTCCGAGGAGAAAAAAATAAGACAGATTCTAACTCGACTTTTAATCACGTTAGACTATGGAATATTTTCAATCCTATTTTATATACTAAGTGACATAAAAATCCGAACAGTAAGTTTAAATGATTTTATCAACAGTAAATACACAAGAGCTTTTTTTCTTACCGGAAAATTTTTCGATTCATCGAAAGATTTTGCCAATCAGTAATATTACGAAAAAAACTGAAATGATAAAATCGCGAGACCGAAGGTCGAGCGATTTTATCTAATTTCAGTTTTTTGAGTAATATTACTGATGGAAAAATCTTGAGATGAAGAGAAAAATTTATCCATTAAAAAAAAGATCGCGTGTATTTTGCTAAGATAAATTAACGACTAATTATATAAAGAAACAATAAAATTTATTCATTCTAAAACAATTAAACTAGTTAAAAGTACAGTTGTTAAAAATACAATTATTAAATATTGGTTGGGGAGTACTGATTTTAATGTTTTCTTCTCGTGTTTCTACGTATGTTGAATATTCTGTTTCCGAGGGTCTCAAATTATTTATAAGTTGTTCATGGTGTTCGGGGTCAATTTGGAGGTATGGTTTAATCGATTGTGATGACGAGTGTCCTGTTATCTTAATAAGCTGTTGATCGCTAACTCCTGCTTTGGCTAATTGGGAAACTGCGCTGGCACGATTTGAATGGTTAGTAACTTTATTATTGATTATGTCCAATCCAATTTTTGCAGCAGAATTTTTTGTCCAAACAGATATGGTATTAATACCTAAAGGAACATTTTTGTACCAACCTTTAGAATTTTTATTTTTCCAAAAAGGATTTGGAGTTAAAAATAATCGGTCAGAAGTAATATGTTCATTTCTTTTTTCTACTAGCAAATGGAATAGTAATCTTCTCCATTCTTTTTTTTCATATTGAAAGCCCAATCTTTTAATATTTTTGCTAGATCTTGTATTGTAGTATTCTCTTCCAACTTATAATTTCGGCTTTGACAAAACTCCATGAATTGTTTCCATATTGATGACTTCGTATTTTTTGTTGACTTCGGTATTGACTCTTCAATATTTTTTGTAATTTGTTCATGTGAAACCTCTCCAAATCGGTTCATACTTTATGTTTTTTGCAAAGAAAAGGTAGTATTGTTTTATATTGTTAAATTTGACAATTAAATACCTGTCAACAATAATGCAAAATTGATACACACCTACTAGATTGAGGAACATGCGATAAAAAAAAGCGATAAAAAAGGATGCACCTTTTTTATCGATGTCAAAATGACAAAATAGTTTGTAGGTATATGACATTTTAACATTGGAGTTAATTTATCTTAATAAAATTTGGTGAAATAAACAATAGATAAAATTTTCAGCCTTATCAGTTAAAGATTCCGGTTTTTATACTGCTTTTTTTGAATATTGTAGCCGTGGTAAAGACCCAAATTTTGCAGATTTTGGTTCTTGACATTCTTTACGATTGGTTACGATGCCTAGGGTACGGAGACCTGTACGATTTCGTCAACTTAGTGAGTTTGATAGGGGTCATATAGTGGGACTTCGGGAAGCTGGATTTTCTTTTCGGGAAATTGCAGTTAGAGTGCAAGGAAGTGTAGACACCGTGGTTAGGTGTTGCCAGGCATGGCTTCGAGAAGGCCATACGATAAGAGCAAGGAGCTCTGGACGCCCCCGTAGAACAACAGACCGTGAAGATCGCCGCCTAAAATTATTGGCCTTAGGGGACCGTTTCTCCACTACCAGGTCCATTGCAAATGAATGGTTTGCAGAACACGGAAGACCTATTGGCATGCGAAGTGTTTACCGACGAATAAGACGTTTTGGCCTGTTTTCATACCACCCACACTGGGTCTTCTCTTAAACTCCAGAACACCGACGTAATCGCCTTGAGTGGTGCAGAAAACGGTCACATTGGGATCAGGAATGGAACAGTATTGTTTTTAGTGACGAGTCTCGATTTTGTTTAGGCATGCACGCACGATGGTCGAGCGAGGGTTAGAAGACGACGTGGTGAAAGGAGAAGTCCACGGTTTTTTGTTGAAAGGCATGTTCATCAAATTGTTGGAGTTATGGTTTGGGGTGCTATAGCTTATGGTTCGAGATCACCTTTAATCGCGTAGCGTTCATGTTACCTCCAAGAAGTTTTAGAACCCCATCTTTTACCCTATCTTGACACCCTGGCAAATCCAACTTTCCAACAAGATAATGCCCGACCACATGTCGCAAGAGTCACAATAGACTTCTTTCAACATAATGATGTCACATTGTTACCTTGGCTACCAAGATCTGGAGAATGAAAATTGTGACATTTCTAAATTCAGTAAGTTAACCACCTTACTAAAATATTGAGTGGAGGATACGCAAAGCTAAAAAGTCCAAAATCCTCGAGTCAGATGGCATTAGTAAATTTCTGACAGAAACTCCTGATGACTTCTATTTGTTGATGAAGGTTATTGCTATTTTTGGTGTGCATGGAGAGACTAGGTCCGATGAATTGTACAAATTAGAAGTGTTGAATGTGGACGACAGAAAATTGGTGATGATCGTTTAATTATCTGATACTAAAACCCAGCAGGATAGGTCGTTTTGTATTACTGAAAAGAAAAGTGGAGTGAGTTTGTTGCGCCCCAAAAACGTAGCTCACAGTAAGTTTTTGTGAATTACCGACCGCAAAAGTGCACTACTCAACCGGTGGGGATTAACACTATATATAATATCCCCAAGAAGATTGCAGATTTTTTGAAACTTGCAAATTCAGAAATGTACACGGGGCATTGTTTCCGTCGTTCTTCAGCTACTATGTTCGCAAATTCTGGAGCTGATCTAGTAAAACTTAAATGTTTAGGTGGATGGAAATCGTCATCCGTTGCAGAATCTTACATTGAAGAATCAATAAGCAATAAGATTGCTGTATCCAAGTGTATACTTGGCGGACCTGAAAATCAATCCAGTACCTCGAATCAAGTGTTTAAGCAAACGAGTACAAGTTGTGATGCTCCAAAAATAGATATTTCTAATAGGTAATGTTAATTGTAAAATTTCAGTTGCTTTTAATCCCCGATACAATTTTTTTTTCAATGTTCTATAGAAGAAAAAAATAGTAAAGGTGTATCTAATAAACGAAATTTGTAGGCTGCAGACATTTATTTGGATAATTCTGGTGTAAATGGAAATAAATATATTAATAATAAATAAAGTCCCAGATAAATGGAGATTTATCGATATTTACCCAATTGGACCAATTTGTTTACAAAATAATAGGTTTTGTACAATTTATTGATGTTTACGTGGTAAAGTAAAATAAAATATAAAATAGTAACAGTAACAGTATTGTAGTTTTCACTTAAAGATTCTGAATTTCACTTAATACATGCAGAAAATTGTTGGAATAGAATTGAAAAAATCTTATTTGGTTTTAAGTGTTGTTAAAGATAAAAAAGTAGGTTTCCCTTGTTTAAAAACCAAAGTATACTCCGGATATCAGGCCAGCAAGGAAGTAATAGCTACAATTACCAGAAATTGATGTAAGTAATAATGTCCAAACTGCTTAAATATAAAGGAGTAGTTAGTAGTAACTAACAAGAAACCGATAACAGAATCATGAAGTTTTATATTAGAGAGTATCTACCATTTTAAATACATACCGGAGTTAGTGAGTGGCTTAAAGGAAAATGATTATTGGATTATTTAAGATCCATAAAATAATGCTATCTGCACAGAGATTTATTTACAATCCAATAATAATTAATATTTTGAAACTGAAATTTTAGTCAACAAATCCGTATATCTAAATGATTCTAGGTAGCACTTAACATCCAAAGACCAAATCAAAAAATGGAGAAATCTGAATATTCCAGAAATTCCGCTTCCTGACAATGACACCTTCATAGTTTTCAGTTAGCCATAGTCGTAAAAGAATTGTAAGAACAGTAAATATACTTAAGTAGGTATGTGATAGAAGAAGACATACTTAACCTGAACGCTTATGAAAATATTATTGATATGTAAACAAATAGTTACTTTGTTGTATAGTGTAATATGAATAAATTCTTAAATAATAAAATGAATGTGCATTGTATTATTAAGTGATATTTTGGTTTTTCGGTGAGTAAATTATCAATATTTATAGTATTAAATAAATAATCCTAATTTATACGGTGAAACCGTAACATCCTTAATGTGTTTGAATTTGTAAATTTTATTGAATATAAAAAAGTTAAAACATTTTATCTACCCTTGCGGTTAAAGTGATAATTTTTCTCATTAAACCAGTTGCCATAGCAACACTTTAACATTAGCTATGGAAAAAATGATATTTTATTTCTTCTATTTCTCATTTCTCGTTCAGCCTCTGCTATACCGCATAGGAAAGTAAATGCGGTTCCATACATCCCGCATAATTCCGTAGTCATGTACAGTCAAAGTATATCTATAATTGACATCAAATTGTTGATATTATATCTGAAGACTTCCAGGGAAAACTACAATGCCACGCTATTACCGACCAGATGCTATCACTGTTGAATGTGACTACGCAAACAATAGAGAGAGAAGACAATCTTGACCTATTTAACATTTTATGAAAATAAGGCATGATGTCTAATTTTAAGAAGGGATTCACTTGTTTTCTTTTTAATGTTTTAATCTGCTTTACAGCGCAAAGGACGACGTATGAATTTTTTATATTTTAATGGAAAAACATAAAGATTTTTAAATATAAATTGCAATAAGCACTACGAACATACAAGAAAAAACAAAATATCTTGGATTTATTTTCCTCTAAGCTCAGTATTACAACTTACAACTGCGGTAAATCAATTCAAATACAAGATAAAGCTTTTATAAAGTAAGAATCGGTATAATAAACTTTATTCCTTCTTTATTTCATCCTTTATTTTGTACAAATAAGCTTAGACAAAGCTACCTATCACTGGGTTCTTTAAAATCTGAAACTTTATTTAAAAGGATAAAACAATTTATAAGGAATAAGCAATCGATACAAGAGAAAATAAAAAAAATTAATTTTTCCAATGTCCTTTGCAGTAACTTCAACAATTTCACAAAAACGAAATCTTATCTCTTTTTACGCAGAGTATTGAAAAGAAAACTTTTCAATTTATCTAGGGTCAATACAGATACGAATTTTTAATATTTCATCAAGTTTATATATTTTTTTCATACTCTACGGTAAATTGCCATTTCCCGGACTCCCAATGTTGTTTGAAATAATAAGTGAATCAACATAAACTAAGCTTTTATTCTAGTTTTTGAAGATTGACATTAATTGTACAACTGCGCTGTTGCCAGCAATATATATTAATGGAGTTATTGATGGATTTACAGTGTTTTCTGTAATAGCGGAAGACGTGTGGCTATGATGTAGCACTTCAACAAAAGTTTAGCCCCTTTGGGGCGAAACATTCAAACAGCTAACATTCACTTTCACAGACTAGAGACAATACGAAACAAGATATTAAGACTGATAACTGAAGCACCTTGGTTAGTAAGCAAAGCAAACATCCGAAGAGACCTCTAAGAGGCTAAGAAACCAAGGGAAGATTACTGAATTCACTAACCACCCAAACCCACTGTTGAGGAGAGCACTAAACTACGACAGGATCCTAGTGAGATTCTCTTGCCTATCAAAATTCAAAATTCACCAAAATTTAGCTGTATAATATAATTTCAAAAAAAGGGTTGGACCAACCTAATTTTTATCCTGACGTAATTACAGTTGAAACATTTGGAAGAACGGTCCTAAATTTTAGTTGATTATTCAACCTACATACGGATAAAACGCTGGGGTCCGGTCCTGCGGGAAATTTAAACCTACCAAAGTGAAAATTGATAACATCTCTTTCTGTATACTTGAATTTTTTTTTCGGGTTCATTCTTTTTTCGTTCTGGAACTAAAAACCCTTTGATGACATTTTATATGTTGAATTCACAAAAGAAACTTTGATTTTGCCGTATATCCAACCCCCTCTTTTCAAAAAAAATATGCTAAAAGAATGCTGAAAAACACGACGAAAATCCAACAATACCAGAGGGAGTTTTGTGATATTGGAAGTAACCAGAATCTTTTTAGACAGATTTCGTTTTTATTTGAAATTTTAATTAATAACAAGTCATTTTATCGCCTTTTTTTGAAAGATATTTTTTTAAACTTAAAAAAAAGTTGAAGAATAAATTAAAATAACACTAATACCGATTTTGGGTGAAACGATCTGACATCGCTGCCAGAACTTTGAACCATTTATGCAAAAAATTATACATCATATTATATTTGATTGGTTTTTTTTCTTTAAAATTTAAACCAACGATTTTAAAATTGTTTGTGTCCTTCAATTTTTTTTTTTAAATTTTCAAAATTTTATTTCCAACTTTATCCTAAACTCAAATAAAACAGTAAAAAAATAAAATATTAGTATATTTATCGGATTATAGGATTAAGGTACAGAGAGGTGGATGGCCAATGCATTCTGATGCTATCTTCGGTTTCCAAGAAATCTTCTACATGTCTCGTTCGATGAGGAGAAGCAATATCGTCCATGAAAATTAATTATGGACCAACAGGTCAGTTTTCATTATGCTACCCCAAAACATGAAGCTGCTACCTCGGTATGGAATCCTTTGAACTGCTTGATGAAGTCTATCTTCTCGATTTGGGTTCCTCCGAACTCTAATCCGACGATTATCAGACATTTCACCAATTCAGGTTTCATCTGGAAAAAGTCCTTTACTCCATCTGTCTTCATTCCATTCCAAACGTTCCATGGCTCACTCCAGACGAATTCTCTTCTGTTCCAAGAAGACTTTGAATTTCTCTAGAGAATTTTTCTAAAGAGCGTTCCTTTACAAGGTCAACTACTGCTGATGAGACTGCCAGAACACAAAATCCTTTGGGAGGCAGGTTTCTTAGTTAACTAGTCAGCTATGAGGTTGACTTCTAATCCACCCTAGAGGAACCACGTTGTTGTTGCAGGCTTTTTGATGGATTTGTATGACCTTGATGGAGAAGTGATGTGAATTACTTGGAACAGAGGTTTGCTTGAGCTCCTCAGCCCTCATTTAAGAAATCACGTCTGCTATATGATTTGGTGAAATATGTTAGGCTTTCAATGAGACCGTTTCCTTCCAAGGATTTATGTTTTTTATAACCAATTCTGCATAGATTCATATTTTTATCTATACAAGAATAAAACATTTAATCTTCAGAATTTCGCATTTGGCATTTGACATTTAATGTTTAAAAAAGCTCTAGTTGTCATTAATGATGAAATCCACCTCCTTAATATACAGTGTGTAAAAGCCAAATGGAATAAATTCATTATTTCGGTTACTGTACATATTTATAAAAAATCCCGAAACACGTCAAATTTAAATTATAACTTGACATTCTTTAACGTGAAAATGCAACCCCTACCTTCAACCCCCTTAGAATGACAGGTACAACCCCCAATTTTTTAAATGGGAAGTATAGGCTTGTGATATATATCATTTGAAAGGTCTCTTCATTCTCTATTAAAAATGTTATTGTTTTTAAATTTGATGCAAAAATTAACATAAAAAAAATTAATATCATGTTTTTACTGAAATTCGCTAAAATATACTCGAAACTTATTACAATATACTTAAAACTTATTTCCCGTTTAGGTTTTGATAATGAGAAAGTGAACAAAAACCATAGCAATGTGGTTTTTAGATGGTAACCATTAAAAAACTTTAAAGAATTTCCGTGGCAACGCTATTTTAACAAGCAGTAGTAAATTGTTTTATTTAAGTTGTCATTGTTGTAATTTAAGTATAAAGTTTGTTCAATTCAATTCTGAAAAATGGTTAGATTAACGGAAATGCATAAAATAACAGTTTTACAAATGATGATTGGTTACGGAGATAACATCCGAACACAACAGGAAGTAACTCGCCTATTTCATGAGAAATTTCCTAATTTACCGCCTATATCCAAAGGAACAATAAGTAAAATAGAAAAGCAGTGTCGCGAGTTTGGTCATGTAAGGCAGATAAAAAAAGCAGCTGCCAATGCACTGAGTGATGAACTCAAATTAGATGTGTTGCTTGAGTTTCAGGAAAACCCACATACCTACATCGAGTAGACAGGCATCCACTACATTCAATGCTAGCCATACATCGATAGCAAACATATTAAAAGAAAATAAATTGCATCCGTATAAGATGATACCTACTCAGGAGCTCATGGAAGACGATTTTGATAGGAAAACTTTTTTTGTGAGCAAATGATGGACATGTTGGATAACAATATTATCCAATTAGAAGACGTTATGTTTTCTGATGAGTGTACTTTTTTACTTAACGGTCATGCTAATCGGCAAAATTGCCGCTACTGGTCCACGGAAAATCCTCACTGGATGAGAGAAGAACACACTCAATACCCTTAAAAGGTTAATGTTTGGGCAGGGATTGTAGGGAACAATATCATTGGTCCCTTTTTTATTGAGTGCAACTTGAATGGCAACAATTATTTGGCACTACTTCAAAATTATGTCATTCCAACGTTGGCAAATTTATATCCTGATCCAGGTAACCCTCAAGTTCCAGCGAATACGATATGGTTTCAGCAGGATGAAGCACCACCACATTACCAACTTAATGTCCGGCAGTACCTCGATACAATATTTCCCAATCGGTGGATAGGGAGGCGAGGATCGATTGAATGGCCAGCGCGATCACCTGATCTTACATTATTAGATTTCTTTTTATGGGGATATGTGAAGAGCCATGTGTACAAAACTAAACCTTCTGATTTAAATGACTTAAAAGAACGAATAACGCTTGCGATTAGGTCGATCACGCCTGATATGTTAAATAATGTTAGAAGACAGTTTTATTTGAGATTAGGATGTTGCCAAGACGTTCGCGGAGAACATTTTGAACATCTACTTCATTAACATTCATAGTTCTTTTTCGTGTTCTACATTTTATTACGTTTTGCATTACATTTTAGTTTTTGATTGTAGCGAATTTCGGTAACAACATAATATTAATTTTTTTTATGTTAATTTTTGCATTAAATTTAAAAACAATAACATTTTTGAATAGAGAATGAAGAGACCTTTCAAATGATATATCACAAGCCTATACTTCCCATTTAAAAAATTGGGGGTTCTACCTATCATTCTAAGGGGGTTGAAGGTAGGGGTTGCATTTTCACGTTAAAGAATGTCAAGTTATAATTTAAATTTGACGTGTTTCGGGATTTTTTATAAATATGTACAGTAATTGAAATAATGAATTTATTCCATTTGGCTTTTACACACTGTATAAATCAAGAGGGATGATGCCGAAGATCACCTCCTAAGTTCTAGTTTGTGTATTTCTCATTCCTGCGGTTATGTTAATACATGTTGTTCTTTGTATATGGTCCAGTTTGCGGAAGACTGTCAGCTGGTTTATTGTGCCTCCCTTGGCAATCTTATTATTGCACTGTAAATCTACTCCACAATTCTTGGTGACAATTCCCAGATACTGATCTTAGAGGGAACTGCATGAAAAATTATAGAAGTTGATAAATTCTTTATTTATTCTCACTGATGGAATATTTAAGCTTTCATTCTTAAAATTAAATTAAACACTGGGTTTTATGAGATTTGAGTGTTTAATGACTGTTTAAGTCAGTCATTTTCGCAAGTAGAATCTCACGTAACACACAATATTAAAGTTTAAATTAGTTCAAGAACAACAGTCGATATATTTAA
This sequence comes from Ophraella communa, assembly GCA_035357415.1. Classification (NCBI taxonomy): domain Eukaryota; kingdom Metazoa; phylum Arthropoda; class Insecta; order Coleoptera; family Chrysomelidae; genus Ophraella; species Ophraella communa. The sequence continues at coordinate 27,996,487 of CM068987.1, read as the reverse complement.
TGGGACTCTCCCTCTCTCTCTACACAAAGTAGTTCAGTTTATGGCAGTATTAATCTCGCCCGCTAATTAACTTCACCATCCCTAAGGAATATGATTTAATTGCAATTGTAGACGAGTTTCGGGTAATGGACTGATTTAACATAAATTTCTGACCGATCCAGACAAGCAGACTGTATTTACTAATGCGCTTGTGATAGATATCAAACACGGATGTAAAATATATAGCAAACTACGTTATATTGAGGATTTAGAAGTAAGCCCTCAATAGAATTTGGAACATTGGTGTATTGTAAAAAGGAATAAGGTTTTTATAGAAATTAAAAAAATTGCTTATTACATTCTCGTTATTAGACGCCAGGGGGTTTTTTTAAAATAAGAAAAAAAAGTGAGTGTAGTTTATAGATCATATACATATATACACTGCTCAATAATTGAAGTGGATATTTTTTAAATTTAAGAGAATTGCGTACAAAAATTTTTGTGGATACCATCCCACATCGGAATCCTAGGAAACGAAGAGGCAGACCGGCAAGCAAAAGAGGCCACTGAAAGTGAAAGTGCAAAATTAGTGCAAGAAATGTTGGTGACATAAAAGCTTACGTCAAGGAAAAAGTGTACGGTGCGTGGCAGAGCCAGTGGTGAGAATCCAAAGGGAAGCTACGCAAAATAAAATCCGACGTAAAACCCTGGAAGATAATATCTGCAAAGCGCCCACATCAAGTTCTGATAACTCGACTAACCCACCAGCATCTGTTCGCGAAAATGGAAACACCTAAATGTGGTCTATGCAGATGTAACTTAGCTTTAAAACATTTTCTAATTGACTGTCCTAAGTATCAACAACAGAGACAAAATAACAATCTACCCCAGAAACTTGAAATTTTATTAGGAAATGACTGCAAAGTAAACTCTTTAGTTAAGTACTTGACCGAAATACAATTAATTCAAAAACTTTAAATGCACCTGCTCTTCTGCAATGGGCTTTAAATATCGCAAAATTGACAAGAGACAAGTAATAATGGAATCCACACGTTTAATAAACTGGCGTTCTGAATATATAAAGTCAATAAGAAAATACCGGTCTGAAAATCGGCCAATACTCTACCTCGACGAGACGTGGTTTGACACGCATGACACCCCTTCCAAAGGATGGTCTTATTCCTCTGATAAGTGTAAAACAAAAACACCATCAAATAAAGGAAAGAGAATCAAAATATTATACGCAGGATCAGAAAATGGTTGGATCCCAAACGCTATGTGGCTTTCTGCCAAAAATATTAAGGACTCGTGTTGATTATCACGAAGATACGACAGCAGAGCTTTTTGAAGATTAGTTTAAAAATTGTCTGTTACCCAACATTTCGCCAAACAGCGTTATAGTAATGGATAACGCAAGCTATCATAGTCGACAATGGACTAGTTTAGTGATTTTTTTTATATTTGCATCTTATAAAATAGGTTTTTAGTGGTTCAACTGTACAAATAAAATTTTTATAAAATTAATCCTCTAGCCATAATCGGCTTTTGAAATTTAAATTTAATGGTTACATACGTCACAAGTGGTAAGTGACGTGTTTCAATAAGATTGGTAGAAAATTTGCGATGTTGTCGATATGCTTTAATATTAACCGAGAAACTTATCTCTCTCTTATTTGTTGTCATTAAAAAGAGAGAAACATATCGATATTTTTGTTCTCTGATTGACATTTTATTAAATAAGGAGTAAAACACTAAACAAAATATTCTGTCATTTTCGTTAGTTTAATTTGTTGTTTGGTTGTGTTTGGTTTATGAAAGAAATTACTTCTATACTATTTTTGGTTCGAAAATAAAAATCCCTAACACCTTCTCTTGGTGTTATAGCGGTTCCTTCAAAAATAACCAATAGAAGTAATTGTTCTCTCGGGGAGCAACCCTTCTATCGGCACAGTGAGAGAACGAATTTCAAGAATACCGTTTTGGCATTTTCAATAGAACCACACCCACTTTCTATTGGCTGTTCTATTCTATCACCGTCAAGAATAGGGGTCTTATTTGTTTATTACAGATAAACACGATTTTCTCTCCTGTCATATATCTTGTCAACTGGTACAATCAGTTAGTCACAGAACACGGTGTTTTGTGCCGCCAGTTCTTTGAGAATACTTGAAACGAACGTAGCTAAAATGTGACAACGTTGACTTTTAAACACACTTCATTATTGATTATTAGTTGGCGCTACGTTTAAAACTTACTAATTTTTTATTGCTAAATTTTACGAAATGAGAAAAATTAATTGCAAAATGAATACCAATATAAGTAAGTAGGTATCTTATCCTAAATATATATTGCTATCATTTTGATCCGACTAAACCAGTCCATTGCAACAAATTCCTGGCTCAAAGAATACGAAATTGGAGATTCAAAACTTCATGGCTGCAAATGACATATATTTTGAGGAAAATTATACAAAAAAGGAACTTTTACAAGTGCTAGAGTAGAACCAAACTAAGAATGGTACACCACATGGCTGAAACCTGCGCGAAGGTGTGACGTCAGAAACAGAGGCGGACAAATTTCTAGTTAGTTTTTAATCATTAATATTAATATTATGGATGATTTCCCTTACTTGACTATTAAGGGGTCTTCCTTTTATTCCAATTTTTTTTGGAGCCATTTATAAAATAATAACAAATAAAAAAGTATATAGTCAGAACTCACAATAATCACTTTTCGCTTTCAGCTCACTTTGCACTTACTCTACTCAACCAAGTCACGCCACTGAATAATTACATTTCGCTCTTTCGGGAGTCGTTACTATGGTAACTGCCACTGCGCAACTTATGCGGTCGCCATGTTGTGTACCATTCTTAGTTTGGTTCTACTCTACAGTCATTTAAAAAAAACGTATGTTTGTGATACAATTGCAGAAGAATTGGGACATACAGTGTTACGACTACCTCCCAACTACTGCGTGTTCAATCCCATAAAGCTTATGTGGCACCAACTTAAATCGAGTGTGCGCGGAAAAAATACTTCTCCGACTTTAAGTGGTATAGTGTGGTAGAACTAATTAGGAACTGTATGAATGACATTCCTACCGAGAGTTGGAAAAGTTCTGTTAGTCATGTTATAAATGTTGAAAACTCGCACCTTTCTGTAAAATCAATTGCGCCAATTATATATAATGAATTTAGATGGGGATAGCGATATCGACACTGAACTAAATATAGAATAGAATTGTATAACATTTAAATAATTTACTTGTATATCTGCTATATTATGCGAAATTCAGTTCGACCCTGTAGCACATTTGCATCTTTTACCTGATGATTTTCTATACAATTATATTAAATCGGGTAGTTTATTGCAGTTAATAAGTCAATACCATTTACTGTGAAAAATACTATACGTTGGATACACGAAGGCTTAAGTTAAGAAGAAGTTGCTACGTGGCTAAATGTGTCCCAAATTGTTATCAGTCGTGCATAAAATCGATATTTGGAAACTGGGTCTGCAATGTACAGGCATGGAGGAGGGCGAGAACGAGCTACACTTCCTGCTCAATACCGTTTTATATCTGTAACTGCAAGAAGAAACCGAACATTTACTGCTTAGAGAATTAACAGCTTCTTTAGGCATACTACCGGAAGAGTGATATCCAGAAAGCGTAGAGAATACAGTCGTTGGAATTTTTAAAACTGTATATTTTTTGTTTACTTCGTAAAACCGTCAACTTTAACGCGTCAGACTGGAAAATCGGCCCATTTTCATCGTCAGACAATATGACAATCTGTCTTTGCTATTTTCAAATAAACGATACTGAGAAAATCAGCTGGTTATCTATGAAATTTCTCGTAGTCGTTTTTCCGCCATGTTTGAAGCGTCAGACATTTTGATTGGCCCGTACTTCACGTCAGAGAAAAATAAAACAGTATCTATAAAATTTTAACGTGTCGTAAAATTAGGAGGAAAACGCCCCAATCCCAAAAAAAGTCGCAGAGGAAAACGGTGTCAGACTCGGTTTGAATTAGCGATATAAGAAGGTTGAAGATGTTTCTATCAGAAATTTTTGTTTCCGACGGACACCCTGACTAGAATGAACTGGCCACCATGTTCACCCCATGCATTGAGCATGTCTAGGCCGAAATGTCTAGACAGAGAATATGAGAAAACGTACCTCGGCAATTTTTTAATAATTGAATAAGGACCATGCCAAATAGAGTGACAGCACTAAGGCAATCTAGGGGTGGACCCACACAATATTAATTTTTATAAAAGAACTTTATGACCTGCGCAGTAAATGATTTCACATTTTTCAGTTTTTTCTCTTTTATTGTAACTGTTTGTTTTTCATGAAAAATTTGTTTATTTTATTTTTTTGGGTATATTGTAACGTGAAATAAATAAATATTAACTTATTTTACGTCAAATGACATCCACTTCAATTGTTGAACAGTGTATATAAATAACTTTTGTAACGTATGTATATTATTGAAATTGACCGATTATGGGCCGCAAGGCATTCTGGCCGTTAGTTGACCTCGCTTATAGTGGCACACACATCGTTTCTGACCAACTTCAACTTTGTCGATGGTGCTGATCAAAAGAGAACAACGAGCATCTCGATGACAGTGTTGCCAAACGAAAAATCCTAGTAATCTAACGTAATATAAAAAAAAACCTGTGTAATTAGATTATTTCTTAGTAAGAATAATAAAAAACTCTTCGTTTTAACAAAACTTCCAATATTTATTTAAAAAATTGCTTTTTTAACTATAATGATATCATAAAACAAATAGCTACATCTAATGGCAACCCAATTCATTTGATAAATACATTAATTAATAAGAAAGAACAGAAAGTGTCACTAAACCTAATATTTCGTAAACAAACTAAAGAAATTAAAAGTTATAAAAATATTACATATTGTGGAAGTATTTCCAATAAAATTTTAAAAATAATATCTTCGGCAACATCAGCATTAATATCATTTAAAACACAAAATAATATTGGTACAAAATTGTTAAATGTAAAAACAAAATTACCTAAATTAAAAAAATCTGGTGTTTACAAAATTAATTGTCCAAAGTGTAATGCTGTATTATATAGGTCAAACACAAAGAAATTTTAAGTAAGATTTAACTAACATTAAGAGCATATAGATTAAAACAACCAGATAAGTCAAATTATGCAAAACACCTACTTGAACATCCAACCTCACTCTTACACATTAATGACATCCAAATACTACACACTTGTAATAAAAAACAAAATTTAGATTTCCTTGAAGAACTTGAAATAAAAAGACATCTAGCAGATCCACAATTTAAAGTTGTTAATGAACAAATAAATCTGGGAAGTTCTCCACTTTTAAAGTGTTTGCTTTGATTGAGTCTTCATTTTATACATAGATAAGACATTCTTGTAACATAAATATATTAAGTTATTGTAAAGATCAGCATGATATAGTTTTTTCCTGGTTTTTCTATATCATTGCACAGTTATACTGATCTTAGAGGGAAGTACATCCAGGATAATCCCTTAGGGCTCATAACATCTAGGCTTTAATATTGTTATGTCTTATTACTTCCATACTTGGTCTAGCCTTATAACTACCTAATAAACATCAGGTACCTAGCTACAAACAAACAAAATGTAACTTCAATATGTCAATCTGACGATGCTAAGTCTAGCGAAACGACTGTCATTATAGTTAAAAAAGCAATTTTTTAAATAAATATTGGAAGTTTTGTTAAAACGAAGAGTTTTTTATTATTCTCAATAAGATGGACTTCCAAAAAGTAAGGGTTAGTACAATCAATTTTATTTCTTAGTACATAAGAATTGTATATTGGTTGCATGGATTAGGAATGTCAGCGCCCCATCGCGACAGCAACAAGTTAAAATTGCTGTGAGTCAATACGTACAAAGCAAGGTCCCAGTTTTTAAATATGCAACAAAAAACAAATTATTACAATAATTAATGCAGTAAATGTTGACAGTGAAGAAATTTTTATGGACACGGCAAAAACGGTAAGATGTTCTTGATTTCACTAATGTTAGATACAGTTGGGGCAGTAGCATCGCTGCTACATTGTAAGCAGTTGAAATGATTCCACTGTCTGGACACTGAACGCATCCAAGCATTCCTAGATCAATTAAGTGTGTCAATTAAAATTTGTTTTCCAGCTAGTTTTGAAGCTAGTAGTGGGACAGCTTTATCAAAACAACCCCCAAATACAGAGGCAGTCACCCATAAATTCCTTTAATTCTGGAAGATTTAGAATCGCTCCAACAACTAAAGAAACGTTTTCTTGAGTTTTTGCTGAGGAATCAAAAATGAATAATATTCAGAAACAACAAACCCAATTAAACTACAAATGTTGGAGGGATTAACATCCCTTCCAATGCAATTATTTGTGGCACGCCAAGGGTTACTACAACCGTTCTTTTTGCCCTACAAGTTCATAATTATTGATCTTTAGTCTCTTCAGTCGACCATATTAACGCCTTCAAAATCTGCAATGTAGTAGTCCTATCATAATAATGTATGCTCATATTCAGCAGCTATTGAGGTCCTATTGGTCCTTATCTACCCAGTTCGATATTATGCCATCTGCTGTTCTCAGGAAGGGTTCTTCAAAATTATTCCTGGATAAAACGTTTCCTATATTAATTCCTTTAATTCCAGTTTGGCCAGGATTTTATGATTCTGCGTACAACAGTTTATCTTGAACACTTTATTTGTGACAATGATTATTGTGTGGAACTCCAATGTTTCATAGCAAAGCACGTCTGGCCAATTAAGATTAAACTGAACCTTTTTCTTTATGTTAATAAGGCTCTAAAGTTTCATATTGTTGGACTGTAACAATTTTTCCAGATTATACTACATCATAAATTATAAGACAATCTAGAAGTGTTGACAACATCGCTGCTTATTTTTTAGTTCTGTTCGAACATAAATATCTTATAAGGAGAAGATAGCTCCCGCTCTCATCAACCAGTTTTCAATTCTTAAAATTAGATGTTAACAGAGATACCAAGAAAACCCCCAAGAAGTGGAAATTTCTACGTGATTTTCGTGAGTCATTTCGGATTGGATGACGATTTATTAAAAATAATACAGACGGATTCACTAATTTGTTTAAATAAAAGATGATTTTAATATTTGTATTAATAATGTTTATAAAATGACCCAATTTAGAGATAACCATTGTCAAAAGGGTTGTAATTAAAAAAAAATTCAATTTTTATTAAGAACACACCCAGGCAACTACATTGTTCGAACTGAAATGCTACTGAACCCAAAATCCTTGAAATGCTAGAAGATTATTCTGACGAAAATTGCGATGAGGAAATAACTTTCCACTATACTGTATTTGAAAATCAAGAGAGAGTAAATTTCCAGAATAAAAACTAATTCGGTATGCAAAATTATAGTACACTACGTGCGGTAAAACTTCAATATTTGTAATGCATTCTAAATTGATTTTGTTAATTTCAATACAAAATTTATTAAATTTCTTGGACTATCACATTATTTTATGATCTTTCATTGTTACTACAGTAGGCCTAAGAGGATTAACGTGCGTCATAGGCGTAACCAGATTAGAAAGGGATAATTGTTATTTAACGACCTCCGAATGGCAACAGCTTTTAATGACAGATATTCTCACTTAAATAGTGCTAAAGTTTCTAGAAATGCAGTTATTTGATTTTCAGTTTGTGAGTATACGCCAGTAAAAAAATTAAAACTAGACCATTTATCGCTCAATGAAAAGAATGCTGTAGTGAATGTGTACCACTATTTTAAACATCAAAATCCCTTAAACACTATTAACAATGTAGTTAAAACAACATCTAAGGCAATGGGATATGGAAAATCTACAATATATAGAGTTCTAAAGGAGGAAAAATCAGGTGGAGTAACCTCACCAAAGCCGAAACCAGGTAGACAAAAACCATTAAAAGTCAACGTGGACGAGTTTTTTAAAAATGCTATTCGTAAGCTTGTTCACTCATTTTTTATAAACAAGCAAATACCAACTTTAGATTAAGTTTTGCAAGCCATTACGAATGATGTTGATTTACCCACAATAAGCCGGTATAAACTATGGAAAACGTTACATGAGTTAAACTTTAAATTTGAAAAAATGGGCAGACACTCAATGCTAAATGATTCTGAAGAAATTGTATGTTGGAGAAGACAGTACCTCAGAAGAATACAACAAGTTAAAGCTCAAAATAAAAACATTTATTATTTAGATGAAACATGGGTTAATGAAGGACATTGTGTAGGAAGAGTTTGGAATGACAAAAATATAAAATCATCCCATCAAGCTTTTCTAGAAGGATATACTACTGGTTTTAAGGAACCTATAGGAAAAGGTAAAAGATTAATTATTTGTCATAAAGGCAGTACAAACTGTTTTCTTGAGAATGGTTTACTCTTATTTGAATAAAAAAACCGTTGATTATCACGAAGAAATGAATGGAGACGTGTTTGAGGAATATTTTGAACAGATGATTCAATTCATACCAAAAGGATTGGTTATTGTAATGGACAATGCAAGTTACCACTCCAGATTACTTGAACCTTTACCAACCAGTAAATGGAAAAAGAATGAAATTGCAAAATGGTTATCTTCTAAAAATTTAGCCTTTGACAATACAATGCTGAGGGCAGAATTGTTAACTATTGCTAAAAAACATAAGCAAAATTATAAAAAATATAATATTGAGGAGATAGCCAAAAAACGAGAAATTGAAATCCTTCGTTTACCACCCTACCATTGTGAGCTGAATCCGATAGAATTGATATGGGCTCAAGTTAAAGGTTATGTTGCCAGAAATAACACTACTTTTAAATTATCAGATGTTAAAAATCTCTTCAATAAGGCAATATCTGAAGTAACAAGTGAAAATTGGCAAAAATGTATTAGACACGTTACAGAAATAGAAAAAAAAATGTAGGAGCTAGATAACATAATTGATATTACTATAGAGCCCATTGTAATTTCTCTAGAATCAGATGGTGAATCTTCTGACACAGATTGCGAGGAACCATAACTTTAAAATTATTAATTTATGTACTTTAATTTTATTTTTAGATTTTTAATTTTTAAGATTTAATATTGTCGTATTTTTTGCATGTTGCTCGTCAAATTTTATCCTTGCAGTTGGTTTTTTTTCTCATATACCTACTTAATTGTTTTTTTAGCTCCTCACATTAATTTATAAGTAATTGTAATTATCTGTACATATTATATACATATTTTGTAAATAAACATATGCCTAAAACAAAATGCCTAAAATAATATTGACTTTTTCTTCATTTTACCCAAATTAAATTACTATTTACGAATTATGTTTATCTATCTAAAATTGGTAATCTAGGTATAAATAACTAAAACAAATTAAATATTTCTATTTCCATATTAATTTAATTTTGAAAACGCACGTCTATGGTTTACTGCCTTTAACACTGATAACTGCAAAACATTTCTGGGAATTTACTCTCTCTTGATTTTCAAATACACTATAGGATGGTGTTGTCTCCATTATTATGATTCAGTCATACATTATTTAAATGAACAGTATACTTGTACGTGGATTGGACGACGAGGTCTAATTGAGTGGCCTGCGCGTTCTCCTGATGAGAACCCATCAGATTTCTTTTATTGGGGTAATAACATTCCTTTGATTAGTTTTCCAAAATTTCAAATTTATAATTTAACTATCAATTCTTACATTTTCTATTGAGAGAAACCAATAAATAACCAAATGCCAGACCCTGTACATAATAAATCCATATTTTTCTCGGATTATGTAGAGGTCAACTTTATTAGCTCTCAAATTTTTTTACCAAAGTGGATTTCCACTTTGGTAAGAAAATAAGGGAGAGTTTTCCAAGAATTTATTTTTCCTAAAAGGTATATTGTGAATCTATAACCTTATTCTTATCAAGTTCTAGGTAGTCACCAGAAAAAGTTTTCGTAAAAATCGAATTTACTTCGTCGCAAAAAAATTACTTTTGTTTTAAGACCGCGAGGGGGAGCAAAAAAAAGGTTAATTTTATAAAATTATACCCAGAAAAGGGTCAGAAAATTAATTTTATGTTTACCGACCGTCGAAGGAAAAAATTGTGCTGTAAAACTTTGTAACTTTATTATAATATTACAAAAATATATCCAGGGGTAGTTTATCTTGTTCAAACAACCCTACCGAATTTATATGGTAATTAAATATTTATATCAGCGATAAAAAAAGTTTGATTGATTGATGGGACTGTTAAACGTAAGAAAAAAATCACAATTTCGGTGGAAAAATAGAGAAAAAATTATAATATAAACTTGGTGGCAGATTATTTATTTCAATCAGCGCTATATGCACACGTCCCTCTTTTTGACGGCTAACGTAGATATTGTTAAAGTTTTAGTCAGTGCTTCAGTGTTCCATTGTTATCACCGATCTCTATATATATATATACCATTTTCCGTTATCCACTTCCATTATATTTTCCGAGGTTGGATTTAATAGACGGTTTTCCCGATTTCTACCGCAACAATGTTCAAGTGACGTGAAAATTTTCCATTTAAAATCGACATTTTGAATTTATTACGCCATAATGGACGACGGTCGTATTCCGATATTCAACTTTAATAATATAATATTTAATAAATGGGAAATTTACATTCATTCTCACAAATGCACACGCACGTTAAATAACAGATTCGTTCCAGCCGAGAAAACGTTTCTTTTCTTCGTATTTCAAGCCACATCATTACCAGAATTGTGACTGCAGAAATGGAAAGTAGGTATTACAATCATCCTTGCCCACTAAGAAAAATATTTGGGTGATAACTTCTAAACAAAAAACAAAAGTTGTAGTAATGGTTTTCCAATTATAATTTCATCAAAGAAAAAGGGACCAATGAGACATTTACAATTACATTAAGGCCGGGCATTGGCAGTGTATTTAATATAGGCAAACGCGACGTCCTTTCAAAGAGCTTTTAGCAAAAACTATAAGGCAATGAAAATTGAAAAAAATCAGTAGCATACTAGATATATAAAGTTATTCAATAAAGAATTTTGAAGCTTGAGAGTACAAGGAATCATCCAGAAAAAATTCCCGAAATATGTCTATTTTTACATTTCATAAAATGATTAATATCTCACTTAAACGTGATATGATTTTAAAAATATTTCTTCTTTGAATAGATGATATATCTACTCATAAGTCAGTGTTTTTAAAAATTACTATAAATTCGTTTTTTTCCTTAAAAGCTCTTTGAAAGTAATTTTTAAGAAATCAGAAATGGTGCCATTTTTTTACAAATTTAGGCAACTCTTTTGTCACATATAAAAAGGAATCTTAAAAAATTGTTCCCAAATTAGTGTGAGCATTGTGTAATTGAGGGCGTTGTGATAGAACATCTTTTAAATCTTGTTTATCAGGTCCGCATTAGGAATTTAGCAAATCTTTATTTAATTTAATATACTATAATATTAATACTAATATACAGCGTGTCCACGGATGGGGTATCCTATAGGTGAAAAATGTTTAAATACCTATTAGTTTTAGTGAAAAATTTCATTCTTGATAAAAAGTTTTACTTGTTCTGAAACACCGTAGAAGATAGATTTTATAATAACGAAAAGAAAGACACTTGTGCCAGAGATCCATTTCATTCTAACAAAGTAAAGTACCTGCGATTTTTTCTAGTCAAATATTAATCCTCTATAAGTATTTTTACCATGGTCCAAAGATATTCTAACAAGTCTGGTAACTCCTTTGATGTAGTAAAATTTTTCGCTTTTTTTGTGAGCGGCCGTAAATCATCGGTACAATAGCAAAAATACGTTATACGAGGGTCAATGGGGTATGTTTATTCGAAAGTGTGTCTACGAGGGTTAAGCGTGGGGTGTTTTGATCACATTCATTATTTATATTTTTGTATTATCTTTTATTGCGATTATTACATATAATATTCTAATAGCAACAATGAAGAAACTTTTCGTTGTAATAACTAACAATAATTACCTGATTGCTTAAATTGGGACAGGTAAAAGGGTAAAATACTTAAAAAGGGAATTCAGAGAAAAGACACAATGTTTAAGGCTCTTTATTTGCTTATGTTGAAATATGTTGATTTCATGTACAATAGTTTATCTCTGTTAAAATATTATATTATTTATAGTTAAGATTATTTTGATCAAAAAAATGAAGGTTTCCATTTATTTTAACATTTGGTAAACAACATGTTGCAAACCTTGTAAGGGTTTATCTTTGTAGTAAGAATAAGGGTCTCGAACACAGTAATAACACTCAGGTAGACTTGCTCTATTCTAAAATAAAGTAACAATTTTGGTGCAATAAAATCTTCAATTATTTCTAACTAATGATATCGATATCCATAATCTCAAACTCTTACTATTATCATTGTTGTCAATTACTACATATTTTGCAAACTTTTTTATTTCAGATGTTTTTTATTTAAAGGTTGATCTTTTATTTGTCGGTTTACAAATTTGATTGTATAGTAGATTCGAACTCTTGTAAACAATGAAAGTAAATAATCTTTATTGCCATATGGGAGGGAGAATTCTGCATTGGAAAAATCTTTAAAAAATATGTTTCCTATACCATCCTGTATACAATAATTATTAAAATTCAAAACAAACATATTCTCTAATCTTATTAAATACTCTGAAAAATTATTGGAAGGTACTGTTAAGCCATCAAAAGTATTTTTACTGTGACTGTAAGCTTTGAGTTCACAAAATGAAGTAGAATTGTCTATTTCGGATGATGAACAATATTGTAAACAAGTTTGACAAGAATGTTACAGAGACATCTACGTAAAAAATATCCACCAACATAAACCAGTGCATTTCCTTTCTCTGATATCAAGTTCCTAGAATCCGTTGATCAATTTTTATAATACGAGAAATATTTTCGTAAGTTTTTTCCTGAAAACTTTCAATATTTTTCAATGACTTTCCATGTTATATTAAGCAAAATATCGCCACTATCGTCCATAGAATATATCTTAGAATATCTTTGGACGATGTTTTTACTAGTGGAGTTTTACTGGAGTCCTTTACTAGATTTTTGGATTAAAAAAAACATAAAAAGGTCGAATATTAGTTCTTAGTGTAATTTTTTTAATCCCTTTAAAAAGTAAAACGTAGTTCCTTTTAATTTTTTAAAATGAACTGGTAGTTACTACTGCTAGAACCGTGGCATAGAACAGGACATTGTAAGATGGACTGGTAATATGTTACGGGAAAGAACAATAATAGGTACGCTCTTTGGGGAGACGAGGATGGTCTCAGCCACTAAGGGGTGTCCGCAAGGAGGGGTGTTATCTCCTCTTCTGTGGAACCTGGTGGTTGACGAGCTCCTTTGTAGACTCAATGACGAGGGTATCTATGCCCAAGCCTTTGCTGATGACGTCAGCATAGTTGTAAACGGTAGATTCGGGGCCACTGTGTCCGAGAGAATGCAGCTGGCACTGAGGATTACCGAAAAATGGTGCAGACAAGAGGGATTGTCAACTAATCCGGCAAAAACCTCCGTGATAGCGTTCACCCTCAGAAGGAACCTTGACTTGAGGGAACTTCGTATGTGGGGCCAAACGCTAAAGTTTAAAGGGGAAGTCAAATACCTAGGGGTAACCCTAGATAGCAAACTAACCCTTTCCAACCACATTAGAAACACAACAGATAAAGGCCTAAGAGCTCTCTGGGCATGCAGAAGAGCTGTGGGCAATACGTGGGGGCTTAAACCCAGTATGATGCACTGGCTTTATACGAGGGTGGTGGCACCTATCATAACCTATTATTCTGTTGTGTGGTGGCATAAAGCGAGATGCTCAGTAGCATCTAGACAGCTAGGCAGGGTACAGAGAGTAGCCTGTCTAGCCATAACCGGGGCGATGAGAACAACGCCCACGGCGGCCCTGGAAGCTATGCTGGGACTACCTCCACTACATCTTATTGTGGAAAGGGAAGCACTGGCAGCTGCTTACAGGCTGAAAATAAACAACGAATGGGGCAGGGCGATCCCTAGGTACCATTCCACAATCTCGAAAGAGATTGAACATAATCAATTACTGAGCATGCCCTCAGATAGAACACCTATCTGCTACGACCTTTCCAAACCATATACGGTTCACATTCCGGATAGGGACGAGGCTCGTACCAAGATTAGGAAACAACATGAATCCGTTTGGTACACAGACGGATCCAAAACAAGCACCAGCACTGGGATTGGAATCTACAATGAAAATACAGGGAAGACGTATAGTCTCAACCTGGGTTCAGTAGAGACTATCCTGCAAGCTGAAGTGGTTGCCATCAATACATGCTCGGAAATCATCCTGAGCGAGACAGTCCCTAACAGGACTGTCAGGATCAGAAGTGATAGCCAAGCAGCTCTCAAAGCAATAGAGAGCGCGCACACTGCGTCACGAACAGTGAAGCACTGCCAAGGAACTGTAGCTGAACTGGCAAAACGCCACAAGGTTATCCTTGAATGGGTACCAGGACACACAGGGATTCTTGGAAATGAAAAAGCTGACCTCCTAGCCAGGGAGGCTTCAGAAGGAACCCTGATCGGACCTCTTCCCACATGTGGGGTCTCATACCAACATGTAAGGGAAACAATAGAGGAACGACTAAGGGAACAACATAAGAAACTCTGGATGGAACTGCCTGGACTCAGGCAATCCAGATTATTCATAACAGGTCCATCCAGGGAGAAAACTACAGAACTACTCAGCCTAAGTAGAACCCAATTGAGAAAGGCAGTGGGACTGCTTACAGGACACTGCCATCTCCGAAAACACATGAACATAATAGGACTCGCTGAGGACCCATTATGCAGAAAATGTGGTGAGGAAGACGAAACTCCTCTTCACGTAATATGTCACTGTCCGAGCCTTAAGTGGCTTAGACAGAGACACTTTGGCATTCAGTTTCCTGAGCCAGAGGAAATCGTGAAAGCGAATATCAGGGACATTCTAGAATACATGAAGGAAACGAACCTGGTATGATTACTTCAGGGGGGTACAATGAGCCTAGAGCTCCAGTACATGCATGAAACGCACCCCAGAAGAATAGAATAGAATAGAATACTACTGCTACTCATTTATTTTAGGTTTATGCATCATTTTCTTAAATTTTTTTACTAAAAAACTTGTTAATCGAATTTTTGACCATTTTAGTTTTTCCAGTTCGTTACTTTAAACTTTTGGAACCTATTTCAGTTTTTTTACGAATATGTATAGGTAATGGTAACCGAATATATTTAAACACTTAAGATTTTTAAAATAATCCGCTCAACTGCTTTTTGGTAAATTTTAATTTTTGTTTTCTTCTTTCCTTTTTAAAGAGCTTTTCAAAATATTGCCATATATGAATATGTATATCGTGAGTTTTTAATGACCATCCGGTATGTAGTATAAATATTTTCCTTCGCTGTTCAGTCCTTACCTACTCGTTATTGCTTAGTTAAGATAAACAAATTATAACATTTTACACTTGAAAAAACTTGAATGATTGCCTTTTTAAAAATAATACCCCAATAAATATTCTATTTATAATAAAATTCATATTTAACAAAATCAAACATGTTTGTTTTAAAATTAATCCAGCCCTGAAATTTTTAAAGGAAACTGATATACTCCAAGAATGAATATAATATTATTTCGTTTATCGCGTAAGGTCATTGCAAGAGCCAATGAAAATGTTGCATCATCAGTCCGTAAAATATTTAGTAGGAACCGTAAATTTTCTTCGCATTCTTCTTAATACCATGCGGGAAACCTCAAACCTTGAAATATAATATAAACTTTCCTTTATTGCTGACCTAAGTTTTCTTTTTTTTTGTACTTATTGGAAGCTCCTAGTGCTTGTTGTTAATCCATACTTAAAACAAACTTTTTGTACTACATTTTGGTACATTTTTTCTGCTCACTCTGTAAACCTAATTTCTTGGTTTACTTGAGAAACTTTATTGATCAATATTACAGGGAAAAAATTCATAAAACAGGACAAGCGATTTAAATGAAACCAATTTTCCGCAACGAAAAAGTTTCGCAGGAAAAAAAATTAATTTGTCCTCTTTTTATGTACAGATAAATTGACGCAGAGTGGAAAAATGTCAAAATTAATGAGACAGCTTTTCCAATACAATACACTCTTTTCCTAATCGTATCAATCGTCAATTTTTGACAATAATACGTTTCGAAATTTCCACATCTTGATCAATTAGACTCCAGATGGGTCCGATACGTGATTATGATCATTCCTCAAAGGCATAATTATCTTTAATATTTCCTTTAACATGTAATAATCTTGTTGACGATTTTTTTTAACCGAAGGATTAAAATCTTGCTATTGGCGTGCTTGGATATCATAAAATCGACTTCATAAATCTAGTCTCCGATAAATCACGGTGAAAATTCAAATTTTCGATTATTTTGCCGTTGAAAAAGCGCTTTGAGACTAATAGAATTTTTTTTTTCATTTCTGTTGGATCTTCTGCAAGATTACAGTATATATTATTGTCGATATTTACCTACGGGCATACATTTTTTCGGCAGAAAAATGGAAAACCCCCCGCAATTTTATATGCATATGAAGATATTAACATAAATGTATCATTAATTTTCTCCAAGGAAATCCGGAACAGGAAAAACGGGAAACTGTTGTTAATCTATAATCCGTTATTTGGACCAAGGTAGTTTTATATCACCAAGATCTAAATTTTTCACTCCCACATATACTAATGACAATAGCCATTATTATATTTTATTAGTATTTGATGCACAATCAATTTTCTGGAAACTTTTCCTTAATGGATGCATATTTATATATATACCGAAGTTAACATTAATAATTTAAAAAGTTGAATACCATTAGGGCTATTGCGTGCTAACTATCCTTCGATATACTTTTACAAAGTGATACTGCCTACAATTAGATGTTCTGGAAATGTATTTAAGTGCCACCCACGGTCGTTTGGATTTTATACAAGTTCTACAGGGTGTTTCTTAAGTAATCTAAAATATTATATGGGGCGCTTCGTTACTCAATTTTAAGACGAAAAGTTCATATAAACATGTGTGATAGGTGTTGTCGTTTATGAGATACAGGGTGTTGAATTTATTGTAATAAGTCAGTTCTGATTGTACGTGAAATTAATTTTTCCCGGTGACTCTACTGGTTTTTAGAAGTAATACGCAAAAACATGCTTATTCTAAGTGGCCTTTGAAATAATGTTGACAAGTGTCAAATTTGAAAACCAACGCAAAAATCGTACATTTTTATTTGATTGACTCTGTGTTTAGTTAATAACTATGCCAGTGTTTACTAATGTTGAAATGGCTAATATGCATTTTTTGTACAGATTAGCGAATGGTAATGTCTTAGAAGCTAGACGTACGTATGCCCAGCGTTATCCAAATAATCGTTTACCATGTTCAGATACGTTTACTAAGTTACATATTCGTTTACAAGAAACTGGAACTTTTGCTAAATCGAAGAATATTATTGGACGACCCAGAACTGTGAGAAATCCCCAATTGGAAAACCAGATTCTTCAAATTATTGACCAACATCCAGAAACGAGTACAAGAAAAGTTGCAGATGAAGTAAATGTTAGTAACAAAACTGTTTGGAATATTCTAAAAGATAATTTATTGTATCCATATCACGTTCAACGTGTTCAACATTTGTTACCTACTGACTATCCATTACGCATACAGTATTGTCAATGGATTTTACGTGAAATCGCGAACAATCCGAATTTTGTGGCCAATATTCTATTTACGGATGAAGCCAACTTTTCTAGACATGGGATTATGAATTTTCATAATGACCACATATGGGCAGATGTAAATCCACATACCATAAGTGTAAAACGATTTCAACAAACATTTTCGGTCAATGTTTGGCTTGGCATCATCGATGATTATTTAATTGGACCATTTTTCCTTCCTGTACGGTTAACCGGTGAGACATACCAACATTTTCTAGAAAATGAACTTCCACATCTTTTGGAATATGTACCTATTATTATTAGAAGGCGCATGTGGTTCATGCATGACGGAGCTCCTCCACATTTTTCAGTGATTGTACGCGAGTTTTTAAATAATGTTTTTCCAGGCCATTGGATCGGACGAGGATCTCCACACCCGTGGCCCCCTAGATCACCTGGACACAATCCTCGGGATTTTTGTGTGTGGGGATATTTGAAATCGCTTGTTTACACAACACTGATATTAAACGTACAAGATCTTTAAAATCGTATCATAGACGGCTGTAATGTTATTCGTAACAATCCTGGTATCTTCGAACGTATTCGACAATCCATTAGACATCGAGCGGATTCTTGCATTTTAGCTGGAGGTGGACATTTTGAACATTTGCTCTGAAATGTATTATTCTTTCTTTATGTTTAACACATGTTGCTTGTAATAAAATAATAAAAAAATATAAATCAGTAGCGTCACCAAGAAAAATTAATTTCACGTACAACACCCTGTATCTCATAAACGACAACACCTATCACACATGTTTATATGAACTTTTCGTCTTAAAATTGAGTAACGAAGCGCCCCATATAATATTTTAGATTACTTAAGAAACACCCTGTATAAATAAAATGGCGTCTTATACAGTAAAAGAACTTTCCAGAAAATGATCATAGCACTGGTTTTCAAGCTCTTATAGGATTTTCTTTATGCGAAGAAACATTATGTTGCTGATTTTGTTTGAGAGAGGACAGATTTTGATACCCAAGAACCTCACAGGATAAAAAACGAGATGATAAAACGTTTGCAGGACTTCAGGAATCAAGATGGTACTTTAAGCAAGAGTAGAGTATGATTAAAAGTAAGGATATAAAGAAAAATATCGAGAAGGTTGCTAAAAAGGTAAAACAGTGAGTCCTTAAGGAACTGTGGACAAATTACCAGTAGTATTGATATATAAATAGGGAAATTCTAAGGTGGAAATAATTTCCAAGAGAAAATTGTGTCAGTAAAATGGATGCGAGATTTTAAAATAATCTCTGTTTTTCAAGGAATATTTGACGTCAATGCAAGATTTAATGAAAAAACTATTGAACTATATCATTCTAAATCAATCCGTGAGCTGATTGAAAAACTACAAAAGATGTAAGAAGTTGTATGTTTCAATATTGTATAAATTGTTGGGTTCTTATGTACATATTGCGATCAATAGAGTACATTTTGGAATAACATTCAAAACATTTTGCTACAAACTATAAAATTTTAATTGTGTAGATGTGAATAGCCGGAATATTTAGTATTGAACAATTTAACGTAATACTGGAGCGTTATTTGCTTACCTTATTACAGAAATCCATGCAAAACACATTAAATAATCCGTGGCTTAAGCTAGATTTAACGCCATGGAAGCGACACAAATATACAAACGGGAAATAGGTGGTGGTGCACCTGAATATAAATTGTTAAAGTTATGAAGTTATATAAGGCATTATTTATAGTTAAACACTATCAGTATAAAGTATTTTTCTTTTTTATTTCAACAGAAATATAGGAAAATATTAGCAGAACGACGTCACTCTATATATTATGTTATGAGTGTAAATGTAGAAACAGACAAATATTCATATGTTGGCATTTCCCAGATTCTCTCACTTTTCTTGTAGGTATTTAAATGAAGGCTAAAAGCTATCACGAAAATTTACATGTTAAAGATTATTGGAATTGTTAAACAAAGCTGGTTTGTCAATAAAAAATGTATGGTAAAGTGTGTTCAACAATATAGTGCCTACAATAAAAAGGGACTGATTGTAATAAACCACTTTTATTACGATCGTATGTCACGGTTTATTGCTTATGGTCAAAATTTGCACACAGGATCGGTTTTTGTATTTGTATAATTTGGGTTGAGTATAATCATTTATATTTGTGTTCACGTAGTGAGAGTTAGTCTGTGCTGTTTAATAATTTTTGTGAAAAATGTTTCGTCCTTGGGAAACTGCATCAGCGGCACCCTGTGTTTTTGTTCCTATTCGACGTTTTATCCCTTGATGCCAATGAAATCGTCAGACATGTTCATCAGAAGCTGGTCCAAAGGGGTTGAGCTTTTACTCCTGCTGTAAGAGAAACCAGCGATTTGACAGGGATACCCGAATCGTCAGTGAGAGTTCACATTTCGAGGCCAATTCATCCGAGACGAAAACGAAACGATAGTGGTGATTCCAGAACCACTGATAACGGTGATAAAGATTTGATAAGAAGAACTATCTACTCTATGTACGAAAAAAACTTGGTGCCTACTATCAGATCATTGTAAAGAAGACTAAGACTGAGATAAGGATATCAATTGAAAACCTATGGACACTTTTATCCAAACTAGGTTTCAAATACTGCAAAATTGACAAAAGGCAAGTTATTATGGAATACCAACGGATTAGACAATGGCGTTTTGAATATTTGACTGCCATAAGTGATAACAAAGACCAATAATCTCTTTGGATGAGACCTGGTATGATACCCACGATACGCCGGCAAGAGGATGGACCGATGGAACAGTGCGATGCCAATCAAAAGCTCCATCGAACAAAGGAAAACGGATCACGATTATTCATGCTGGATCAGAAGATGGTTGGATTCCAAACAGTTTGGGACTTTCGGCGAAGAACATTCAAGATTCGTCGTTGGATTACCACCAAGATACTACAGCCAAATTGTTCGAAGATGGGTTCGAAAACACTTTACTGCCAAATATTCCCCCGCATAGTGTCATAGTTATGAATAATACCAGTTACCATAGTCGCCAATTGAAGGAGGTTCCAGGCTCTTCAAAAACAACATGTACTTTGAAGAAGGATATAAAAACACGCAGCTTTTAGAGGTTCTAAGAACATTTAACATACAGAAGAGATATGTATGTGACAAAATTGCAGCATCCAAAGGATGCTTCGTCTTCCTCCTTACTACTGCGTATTCAACCCGATTGAGCATATGTGGAGAAAACTAAAGAACAAAGTGCGGACCCAAAATACTATACCTACATTATGTCCTTCTGTAATTGGATTAATCCGGCAAAATATAGATGACCCAGACGCTGATTGTTGGAAAAGAACAATAAAACATGTTATAAAAGTGGAGGATTCATACAGGGCATTTCATACTAACATAGAACCCCTTATAATTAATGAAGACGACGATGGTGGTAGTGAAACTGAATTGATATAACAGGTCGGCTGAAAAGTCCCCGGTCTACCATAGTAAAACACAATATTTTGACAAAATTCATTTTTTTTATTCAACATAGTTGCCTTCAAGGGCGATACAGCGACCTTCCAACTTTTCGATACCATTTTTGTAGTACTCCATCGGTCTGTCATCAAAATAGGCTTCAGTTTCAGCGATTACCTCAGTATCAGAGCCAAATTTTTTTCCCACGAGCATTCTCTTCAGGTCAGAGAAAAGGAAAAAGTCGCTGGGGGCTAGATCTGGAGAATACGGTGGGTGAGGAAGCAATTCGAAGCCCAATCCATGCAATTTTGCCATCGTTTTCGATGATTTGTGACACGGTGCATTGTCTTGATGAAACAACACTTTTTTCTTCTTCATATGGGGCCGTTTTTTCGCGATTTCGGTCTTCAATCGCTCCAATAATGCACAGTAATAGGCGCTGTTGATTGTTTTTCCCTTTTCCAAATGGTAGATGAACAATATACCGTGTGTATCCCAAAAAACTGAGGCCATAACTTTGCCAACTGACTGTTGAGTCTTTCCACGCTTTGGTGGCGGTTCACCGGCCGCAGTCCACTCAGCTGACTGTCGATTGGACTCAGGCGTGTAGTGATGGAGCCAAGTTTCATCCATAGTCACATATCGACGCAAAAAATCGGGTTTATTACGACTTAACAGCTGCAAACACTGCTCAGAATCATCAATTCGTTGCTGTTTTTGGTCGATTGTGAGCACGCGCGGCACCCATTTCGCACAGAGCTTCCGCATACCCAAATATTCGTGAACGATATGTCCAACACGTTCCTTAGATATCTTTAGAGTGTCAGCTATCTCGATCATATTCACTTTACGGTCATTCAAAATCATTTTGTGGATTTTTTTGATATTTTCGTTGATAACCACCTCTTTTGGGCGTCCACTGCGTTCACCGTCTTCGGTGCTCATTTCACCACGCTTGAATTTTGCGTACCAGTCAATGATTGTTGATTTTTCTGGCGCAGAGTCCGGAAATTCATTATCAAGCCAAGCTTTTGCTTCAACTGTATTTTTTCCTTTCAAATAACAATATTTAATAAGCACACGAAATTCTTTTTTTCCATCTTTTTGAAAATAACAAAAGTTGCTTCACTAAAAATGCAATATCTCACAAACTAATAGTCCGACAGCTGTCAAATTTTTACACGAATCTTTTGAAGGTTGGTACTATCTAAAAATGAAATGGATTTAATTCTAGTGTCGTCATCTATAGGTCAGACCGGGGACTTTTCAGCCGACCTGTTATTAACATATTTAAATTTTTATTAAATTTTATTGTGAATATCCTTTAATATGCGTTTCTATAACAAAATTATTTTTGCAAATTTAATCTTGACCTGCATTCTTTATTAAAACTGGCCAATTCCTGAGATAAAAGTACCTAAGAAGTTTATTATCCACACATGACCAAATAATCGTGAGATTTTACCATTTTTTGAGCTTCATTTCCTATCGGTGAACTATTCAACACAAACTAAACCTTATTCCAAAATTATTTAAACTTTTAAAATAACATTCCCCTCGTATGAATCAATTCTTTTCAGCTTCAACGCTCAACGCTATCCAATTTGCGTACAACAAACTTCCCTTTTGGAATAATGAACTTCGAGTAAGGTGGAAACCCTTCAACTTCGTCTCTTTCAATCATATGGACGGTGACTGCCCATAAGGGATACGCTATATATAAAGCAGCAGGCTTTGACGTAAAAATTCCAACGGCGATCTTTTTCAACAACGAGCGAACGAAAAAAAAAATAATTGAACAACTCAACTTGGTTGTCGCCCACCATTCGAGGTAGGATATTATACAGAATGGAAAATGTCACGAAAGCAAAGTCCTGAAAGGACATCGGACCTAATTAATAATATATAAGTCGTCGAATGGTTGAACAAAAGGATATTTAAATAGACTTTATTTGTTATTAATCTTTTTTTGGAATCGAACATGGCACGAGGGATTGATTTTCTAAATAATTTGTATTAGGGGATGACAATTCCCTTATTGGAACCTATTAAACAACCCTGACAATGGTTAAGTAAAAGTTTCCTCTGGTTTTCCTTTTTGTATACGATTTTACTACTGGTTTACTAGGCTGCTTGTAGCACTAATTATTAAACAGATTACAATCCTAAGTATCCTTGAGATTTGTTAATGGTCCGAGTGAAACACAATCTAAGTGGAAATTCCAATCTCTAAACTCAAACCATCGTAACATCAACTGTAGGCCCCAGAAGACTTGAAGTCAGTCTTCATAAAAATAATTTTATTGATATTCATCTAAACTTCAAACCTCTTTTCTACCTACTTCAGAGTCTAAAATCAAAAAATCCTTTCTTAGTGGATGGTTACCTTACAAAAGGAACTTACTGTCTAAATTTCCTGATTCTAGCATCAGTAGTTTAGACTCTGCTTTGAAGATTAAGAATAGTATTGAGTAAATGACACAAAAACTTAAAAAAAGATTCCTATATATGAAAAAATAGATCTGAACCCAATACGAAACATTGTGGTAGATATAAGAGAATGTATTTTTATATATAACCTTTTAAATTTAATTCGTACAAAATAATTAAATCAATGATAAAGACTTAGACTAAAAAAAAGATAAATATCCCATTTTTATTCTACAAACGCAATTGCATTAGTTCCGTATGAAAAATTCCATTATTTCCCAAAACTGAAACGTTTTAGATTTTCATTACAATTTTCTTCATAACAATGTTTTCCACGTTTCTCTTTAATATGGTAATCCTCTTTTTTTCTTTTTAAATAACGATTCAAATTAAAGCCTTTATTTTATGGCAGCAATTACCAGTACGACGCTACTGTAAATTTATTATTTATTAATCGAAAATCAGTTCAATAGTTTCAGTTATTGCCAATAAACAACAACTGGGCTAATTTTAATTAGAACAAACAAGAAAAACTGGTTAATGAACTGTACAAATTGTTTCATAATACCGGAGGAAAATCCATTAAAAAAATCCTAAATCGTGGAAATAAATTAATAATTCATGATTCATTTCATTTGCAAACGTTTGGTAGATTTAGAACAAAAAATTCAATTGCATTAATCAGTAAATAATTCACATATTAATAATTATTGTTTTCGATCAAATATAATAAAATGTATCAACAAATTCAAAATAAAATAAAATTGTTGTATCATTACTTGATTGTTTTTTAAATCGGAATAAGAATTCAACCAAAAAATGTACCAATAACCCTTCGTTGCAATGAAAACTATCCTAGCTATTATTCCAATACAAAACTGGATATAGATTCTTGTATTTCCCAAAAACTGATCATCTAATGAACTGCTATTTGGGTTCAATTGTTGCCATCGTTAGTTTCTTCCTTCGGTAGCAACCTGGACCACTTCAGGGAAAGGCAATAAAATTGTCAGAAGAGATAAAGTACCTTGGAATTATCCTTGATCCAAGACAATATGTGCTAGGCGAACATATAACACTACTTGGGGTCCAAGAATATTACATTGGCTGTACAAAATGATAGTTAGTTCTAAGATAACTTATGCATCTTTTGTTTGGTGGCTAAAAATGAAACATATCTCTGCTAAGACCAAAATGAGCAAGATACAAAGACTTGTTGGTGTTGGAATAAATGGAGCAATGAGAACTACACCTACAGCAGCGTTAGAAACGGTACTCTACCTTCAAGGCGGGGCAAGGATAGTTCTAACCAGGTTGGAAAAGCCACAAGACCACAAAGCAACTTTTGGTAAGAGATATTCAGAAATCATAAATGTGGAAGAAGACATATAGCGTCAACTAAGCTGCTCATAAAGCCGTAGAGAGATCTAAAGTATCATCCAAGTTGGTTTTTGGTTGCGGCTATGAACTGAAAATATTTGCTACTCGGAAGGAGATATCTTCTGAAATAAAAGACGTGATTTCTCCAGGCTGTACATTAATACTAATAGTTAATACAGATGCTTAATACATTTTTTGTCTTTAAGAAGATATCCTGTCCAACTAAACCCCATTTTCATCAACGCATCATAGGGAATTAAAGAGGAATTAAGACTAAAGAGGTGGTCATTCTGGAAAACATGAAAACAAAAGGCAAATTGCAAGATGTGGTTGACATTCGTGAATTATAAATGCAAGTAATGATTTATTGCTAAAAAAACCATTAGAACTACAAAAGTTGGATTTAACATTTTAGTATCTGGTATTGCCACCTCTGGCTCTAATAACATCTCCCATTCTCCGTGGAAGGCTTCTTATCAGGTCACTTATGTAATCCAAATCCAAATTTTCCCATTCTTCTATTAAAACATTTTCCAGCTCATCAAGTTTTTTTGGAGCGATATTACGAGTTCTTATGCGCTTGCCAAGGTAGTCTCAAACATGTTCAATTGAGTTTAGGTCTAGACTAACTGCTAGCCAATCTAAAACTTGGATACCAACCTCTTGAAGGTATTTCATTATTCTGGCAACGTGCGGGCGAGCGTTATCGTGCATTAGAATAAAATTCTCTCCAATGATTGGAACAAATGGCACTACATTTTCCTCAAGAACCTCCCTTATATACCGATCAGCTGTCAGTGATCCCCTACGAAACACAATTAACTCCGTGTGGCCTTCAAAACAGATGTCTCCCCCTGCCATAATCGAACCACCTCCATAATTTCTGGCTGCTCTTATGTTACACTTGGCAAATCGCTCACCTGCGCGTCTATAAACTGGAACACGTCTATCGGATCCAAGAAACTCTTGATTCATCCGTAAAAAGATAATTATCCCAATCGTTAATATCCCTATTAACATGTTCTCTTGCGAACCTTAAACGAGCTACACGGTGTGCTCTGGTTAACAATGGAGCAGTAACAGCCATTCTGGGTCTGATCCCAAATTCCTTAATCTGTTTCTAACCGTATTGACATATATTCTAACTCCAGAGAGAACATTTTGCAGTTGTCTGGCTGTAAAATGACGAGTTCGCAAAGTCTGAATTCATCAATAACAGTTATCTGCAGGATTAGTACACCTGGGACGTCCTGGAACTGGTCTTCTATTATAACTTCCAGTTTCTCTAAACCTTCTTGAGACTCTAGAAACGCTGGATTCGTTGATTCCAATGACTTCAGCAACATATTGCTGAGATCGTCCATCTTTAACTAAAGCCACGATTTGAGCTGCTTGTTCTGGGGTTAAATTACTCATTTTTACTCAAAATGTTTCTATAGAGCGGGTCACAGTTATTATGCAGCGTGGCCGGCATAGGCCAATGTAAATCTTATGGGCGAATATTCAACACTGTTGCCGCTTTAGTTAAGGCTTGAACCACAATTAACTCAGCCAATTTATTTTCGTAGATACGTTTTATTAGGAATTTTGGAAAACGGAGGTATTCTATATAATAAATATTATTAAAAAATGGAATTCAAATCTATTTATGTAGATTGTAATCAGTATATACCTGATCACTTGATGGATTATTTAGGTCTCTACTAAATCTTTCAGACAAATCCTAATCCTATTGCCAGTGAAAATATTATTTAATTACAAAGATGCTAATTATTTTAACCTGTATGATCCCTTGATCCTCGTAAACCGTTATGTAATATTCCTGGAATGTAGAGGTAAGTAAATGTATAGGTAAGTAATAACATAGGCAGGTACCTATCTGTTTCTGCTGATAAACGAAACAACAGCCATGCAGTTAACAGCACCGTTTGAAAAATTTAAACAAGGTGAAAATCTTCATCGTCAAACCAAGAGGCTTTTATTGAATATTTTAACGTATACGTTGAATACAAAAGATGACAAATGTGTGACAGCGAAAATAGAACTGATTTCTGAAATGACTGGCCTTAGTGTGAGAACAGTGTATAATCTGAAAAGCGAAGCCGCTACTGGACCTTTGACATCGCCAAAAAAACGAAGACGGAACAGCAGCCAGTGGAATTCATGACTGATCACCTACGAGGAAGGTATCCAATCGCAAATACGAAAAACTGTGCATGAATTCTACTCCGAAAATATTCCACCAACACTGGCAAAAGTTCTTGCTAAAATAAATTCAGACGAAAATGTACCAAATTTTTCTAAAAGTACGCTAAGACGCTTGCTTAACGATATGGGGTTTGTTTATGGAAAGAGAGGAAGAGACTCGATTCTAATAGAAAGAGCTGATATAATCGCCTGGAGGCACAAATATTTAAGATCAGTGAAGAAGTTCCGCGAAGAAGGATGTAACGTAATATATCTGGACGAGTCATGGATTAATGTGGGCCACAGTGTAAATTTTGAATGGAAAGACACTACCATAAAAAATGCCTGAGATGCATTTGTCAAAGGACTGACAACAGGACTGAAGGCTCCAAGTCAACGAGGACCGAGATTTGTTCTTCTTCATGCAGTCTGGAAAGAAGGTGTTCTTGAGGGTGCAGAAAAAACGTTTCTGGCAAAGAAAGGTGCAGACGATTATCACGACGAAATGGACGCAGAAGGTTTAAAGATCAATTGATCCCTAATTTGCCGAAAAACGGATCAAAGAATGTTGTAGTGTTGGACAATGCGTCATACCATTCGGCGAAGTTACCTTTTCCAAAGACAACTTGGAATAAGGAACAAATAAAGAACTGGTTACTGAAAAAAAAAGATTTACTTCGAGGATGATTATTTAACATCAGAATTATTGGCTACTGCAAACGCGTTTAGAGAGCAGTACGACCTAAGAAAAATAGACGACATTGCCACGGAACATAATATAACAGTCCTACGATTACCACCTTATCATTGCGAATTAAATCCTATTGAAATGGTGTGGAGCCAAGTGAAAGGATATGTGGCTCGTAATAATAGTACTTTTAAAAAAGAGGATGTGGAAAAACTTATAAAAACAGCGTATTCGCAAGTAACCCCAATGCAGTGGTATAATTATGAAAAAAAGGTAGAGAAGACAAAGGAAAAGATGTGGCAAACAGATCATTTAATGGAAGACATTGAGCCAATAATAATAAATCTAAATGAAGACGATGAAAAAGAAGACTTGGATGACGATGAAGATCAGTAATATATTTCTTAACCCTCAAATGTTCCATTCAATTTTCATTTATTTTAGTTATTACCTGCTAATCATTGTCATTTTTAAAGTTTAATTTTAATTCAAGTTAAATTACGTAATTATTAATTCATTTACTTATTCTATATTTTGTTTGTTACAACAACCCGTCAGAAGAAGAAAAATCCTCGGAAAAATCATCGAAACATCGGCAAGATTTCATTAGCTTTTCTCTGTTAATCGTTCTCCCTTAAAATTTAGATGACAGCTGACTTTTTTACCACTCGTCTTGTAATTTATGTATATATTATTATTATTGACATATTTTTATTATTAATTTTATTATTATTTCATAATTTGACAAAGGTATTTTGTAAGGCCGCTGTATTTATTTATTTCTTTATACGTGATAATTAAACGTATAAAATTTGAATATTTTAGCGGATTTACAATATTTTCCTTTAAACGCGTAAAATTTATCTAAAAGCTTAATTACAAATATTCTTAATTACTTACTAAACGATTTTCAAATGAATAATTTAGTCAACATTTAAATCATAATAGTAACACGATGGCAAGTTATATTCCCGCGCCAGTTGGAACCAAATTCGAAGAACATGACGATATGGCAACGCCGTCGTCTATAAACGCAATGCTGCATAATAACTGTGACCCGCTCTATAGTCACTTCCAAATGTAAAATTAAACAAAAGTACTGCACACAAAAAATTTTAAAATGTAAATAATACAAATAGGATTTATCAAAATTCATTTTTTGTTTTTCAACAAAAAGGGGATTTTAACTGTGAATATTTTGGGCTTTTATACATCTAAAGGATACCAAACACTCATATTAAAATATTCTAAAAAATGTTATATGTTATTTTACACCATAATTCAATATTTAAAATTATGTGATGCCAATCTTCATGAAAGAATAATGTATGAAGTCTTAAAATACTTGACGAAATCTCCGAAATATCGAATATTAGTGTGTCTATTCAATTAGATAATTCATAAAACCGATAGGTCCGGTCGCATATAGCGGCAATTGAATTTTGTTGATCGCTGACGCTTAATAGGTTAGCCTCCAGGGTATATTTGAATTCTAATCGTTTATATACTCTCTAGCTACCTGTACCTACCGGTGTGTATTCCCTAGACGGTGAACCGAGAGAAATTGTAGCAAATGACCAGGTTTCATTTCAATTCGTTGATCAAGCTCAAAGCTTCAGGAAAAGTAATTATGTGTTCCATATATACCCGGCAAATAATTTATTAATATACATAAAAAGGAACTTGAAAGAGAATATCAGATGGAGAAATAAAAGAGAAAATATCCGTATAAATAAATCAGGGATCCAATTAGATCATCAGTGTGGTTTACGTTCTGTACTGAAATAATAATAATTATGTTTATTCAACAATAAAATACAATAAAAATGATATTTCTTATACAGGGTGGAAAAGCCAAATGCAATAAATTAATTATTTTGGTTACTGTATATATTTATAGAAAATCCCGAAATTTAAATTATAAATTGACATTTTAAAGTAAAAATTTTATCCCTACCTTCAATCCCTTTTGAGTGACAGTTGCAACTCCCAATTTTATTAATGGGAAGTATGGGCTTGTGATAATTATATCCTTTTAAAGTTTCTGATTTTATTCTATCTAATATTAATTCTGGTTATATTTTTTTTATTTAAAACCACTGTTTATCAGTAGAAATAAATACAAAATCTATTTTTAAAATTGTAAATTGTAAAGAATTTTGTACAAATATATAAATTAAAATAACAACTAACCTAGTAATAGCAGAATGCCTAATTCCTTTCCTAAGCCCATGATATTTTTTAACCAACAAAGTTAGTATAACACTTAACACTAACTCCCACTTGGTCACGCACAATTCTAAATGTTTAAACACTCAAAAAAGTAACACATAATAATCTTTGGTTAAAAACACTAGTTGATAATATTTTTCATTGTTCGTTACAAAAAAAAGTCGTCATATAAAGCGGTTTTACGTTAGAGGCGCTGAAACACTACGCTCGACGGTTGATAAGAGAATGAGCGCCGCTGGAAAATGGAAAATGCATCAAGTACAAAGTTTGGACCGTTAGCGCGCATTAGATAGAGGAAACTCTGATGATGCACGGATGGAAAGGAGCAAGATATAACAATCAACAAGGTCCAGACGTCGGCGTCTTTATATTCCAGAAAAGGTTATTACGGGAAATTCGCTAATTTTTATATAATTCGATAAAGTCTAGACAGTTTTAAATTTCATGGAACAGATAGAGAGAAAACAGTTTTAAAAAATAAAAATCCTCGTGAAGAAAGTTTAGAATTATTTTAATTATAACTAAAACATATTATAAAATGATAATCCTTTACAGGATAAACTAATATTTCTTTTTTTTATAAGCTGCAATAGCAGCATTTTTAATCCTATAATATTTTTTCTCTTGTTTTTTTTAGGACATTGCAATTTATAAGGACCTGTATTGAGTACTCATCTTCTAGCTTCATTTGTTAGCTGGTCCTTTAAGAACAATATCATTGACTTTTATTGTTGCTAAATATCTAGGAGCAATAGACAATGATTTGGTTGGTCATTAAAGTATCATTGAAAAAATTCCACTAGCATCCTTAAATCAACCATTAGATACCATGCCAAATATGGTTGACTTTAAGACATCGTTCGAAGTGATTATAAGAAACCACCAGACTGTTAAAGAAGTCGAACCAGAGCTGGAAGAAGGCTCACTGGTGTGGTACACAGATGGGGCCAAGATATATGATAGAAGGAATTGCTTTGACTCCTTATGAAATTAGGAAGTTGCCCTCTAGAAGTATTGGCATTCTAGAGTTAAGGTAGGCACAAAAATGCAGAGAAGTCCGACTGGCATATAAGACGTACGACAACCTAATCAAGTGTTGATAGTCCACTGAATTTTTCCTTTATCAATAAACCTGGATATTCTACTAGATATTTGCTGTAAAGGGTTTCTCACTTGCTGCAGATATCTATAACGTTTCTTAAGACTTATCCTTTTAATTTTACCCAAAATCACTATTCTGACAGGATGATTCGGTTTGTATAAAACTCATCTTAGTTAATAGACTTATAGTTGTCTGTAATATAAATATAAACATGTTTTATGCTTCAGTGGACACGCTGTATGCAGTTTCTAACTCACAAACCAGATTTTGAACGAATTGTTTACTTCTGTTGTAGATGTATAAATCAACAATTGAATGTACGTATAATCAGATATATTCAAAATTTATAAATGGCATTCATAGTGCATCAAGCTAATCAAAATCAAACAATATGGTATTGAGGCGATTATAATACGAGGTGTAACAATTGAAGGCAGAATTCTGGATTTACTGCCTAATAAAACCAAGCCCTTACTATGTGAAAGTCTTTCTAATTCGGGATATCTAATAAACAATATTTTAATACATTCTTCTATAGGTTTTCTTTAAAGGTAGACTCTGTTTTCTGCAAACAAGATTTTCCTGCAAAACAATGTTGGAACTATACAGTGACGAGATTATTGAAGCAATTTATGGAACCACTCGTTATAATCCTGTTGATTAAACTTTCAAACTAATCCTGAATACAATCCAGAGAAATGTACGGTGCATTTCTGATAATGATATCCGTTAAAATTAGTATTTACATAATCAAATATTACCTCCAGGTGCAAATTATGGACGCGGAATGTGTATGTGAGTCCTTTTACCGAATATCCAAAATGTATCATTAATTTAGGCGCAAAGTATCTTTATTGAATGTTCCTACATGGATATAGTAAAGGCACAATCAAAAGCTATTATTATACCTAGTAGCGTAATGGCAGCGAATTCTGCGCTTCTATAGCCCAAAGACTAAGGAATATTTAAGTAGGAAATTAAATTTTGTTTTGTTGCTCATAACGTGGAGAATTGGAAATCAAGCTAGGTGTCTTTACATGTTCGAATTTTAGGTTAACAACGTGCTAATGGAATATAATGTTCGTTTTGTTTCAGCAGCGACTTGGAGAATTAGATAAATAGTGATTGGGAAAGTTGTTCTTCCTGCCGGATGCAGGATCAACAGGATAAATCGGCGGCAATAAATCGAAAGGGCCTTTCTTTCGAAGAAATACGGCAACTGTGCGAATTTGGTGGCAGATTAAATGCCGGAAAGTGGTTTAACCGTAATTCAGGCATTTGCCGATAAATAAAAGTTCGTGAATGGCCCGATTCACGCTGGTAGTTAGTAACTGATTTATGTCTTGAAAACAAACGGAAAATAATAAAAAAACCGCAAGATTTTGTCAACAAACTTCGAAAAACTCGATGATCGAGATTTATATTGTATATATGTTCTTAAGAAAGTGTAAAAATAATAAATTTACTTCGGAACACTAAATAAATTACTTGGTAAACAATTCAGTGTTTTCCATTTTTTTCAAAATCATGCAGGAAGACAAAGCATCAATCAATTATCCCAAAAACCAAAAAAACTTAAATTAAAAAAATTTTGTAGCATAGTTATTCCATCCTCAAATTCAAATTCAAAAATTTGCCGCGTAAACGACTGTTGACGTCACTACTCATATGTGTCATTGAAAGCGCCATCATTTTATTGTAAACAGTGTATCTGCGAGATTGTGCGAAGTTTTTTATTTATATTTTTTCTCTCTTTTCTTTATTTTTTGTTGATTTTCATAAAAATAAGTCAGTTAGACATTTTTTAATGCAAAAACCACAAAATAAGTATTTACGCTGTTGATTTTACATTTCGAAATTCAGCTGCATTCAAACCTAACCTAACCCAACCTAACCTAACCATGAAAATGTCTAAGGATGGTAAATTGTTTGAAAATGATTTCACAAACCTTACTGACGACATTTTATGATTGCAAAACACAAATGAAACCAATAATTCACAATAAAATCAAAAATAAAAGTCCAACTCTCTCAATTACCACACATTAAATGTAAACAAACTGTCATCGATATGAGTTTTGACGTCACGACCAATGAAGGTGCGTTTCGACTTCTATTTGAATTTATCGATTTTAACTTACTTTTAATTTGATATTATATAAAAAATAACCAGAATTGTTGCGTTGTAATGAGTTTAGGATTAAATATTTATAATTTACTATATGATTACAAAGGAATTTCATTGATTTATTTCTAATGAAAACACCGAATTCTTTCATTATTTTATTAGAAAAATTAACTCTTTCTTTCAATGACAGCTGTCAGAATACTAATTTGAAGTATTCCTTCCTTCAGGGGCATCTTTCTTATGTTTGCTACCTTGGGAAGTATGAAGGTAGGTGACACTATAAAATATCCTGCTACAATTTACCTTTACTTCATTCTGTTGTTGGCAACTTGAAGGTTGAAAAGAACTTATTGATGTCCCTCAGCCATTATTTTACAATAGACTCCCGTTGCACATTGAGAAAAGCAAAACACTAATTGGTGGAAGATGCTCTCTGATTGTGGTTCGTTTAAGAATGAGGACGAAGACCCCTCTTTAAGTGGACCAATCCTAAAAGAGTAGGCTATGAACTTGCACTCAAAGCTTCAACCAGAAGAGGCGTTCTAGGCTAGTGAGGGATAGTTCTCCCGATGGGAAAAGAGGCACCCTTAGTTCTTTTGTTAATTTGAGTTGCTTTAGTTTAAAGTCTTCTGGGGGATGATTACGTTCTTCTGCTATTGCTGGGGTTTTCTTTATAAGTATTAATAAGGTCTTTTGAAATCTCCTGCGCAATTTTCTGAGACTATCTTCAAAGAACTGAACATGACAATGAAAAAAAAAATTAAATTGCTGTTTCCGCCACCCAACGTAATCAGTATTCAACAGCCTATGAACCGAGGGTGCAATGAGTTCTTCAAGAGAAAACTGCTTCCTGAAGTTCTTTCCAAACTGGAGGTTGAAGACAGCTTAGACCTCTTAAAAGTGCCAGTCAGTTAATATGAAGTATATGACGAAATACCACCATCGACGTTTGTAAAGTCTTGGAAAACACTTTGGCCAAATATTATTGGCCAAGCAAACCGAACATAATTCTTGTTAACGAACCTGATGGCAATGCAGTTCTATTGCAAGACCTTCAGCAAATATTGAACAGTGCTCCCAGTGTCGAAGAAGGTGTTTTGGAATGGATCAACTTTGAAAAGGAGGTACACAATGAGGTTTTGAACGAAGACGCACTATCGCTGAGTGTGTCATTTGCCAAGAAAATGAGAAAGATCACGACACAGATGCTGCTGAGAATGAAGAGGAAGATGAAGAAGATAATATGAGCCACGCAACTGGGTGCTACCTACGTCGAAGAGCAACAAGAGGCAACTGCCATCGATGTAATGATTATTCAAAAGAGGAGTGACTTTACCAAGTAAAAATCAGTAAAATAGATTATTCAGTGTCTATGAAACCATATCGCCAATGTGTAATAATATTTCTAAATTTTATTAGGCCTAGTGTTCTGTAAATATTGCTGTACTTAGTTTTCTTTGAAAGAGTACACCATGCTAGGTAGTAGATAATTTTGTGAATACAATTTGGGACATTATTTATTTAAATGGTTTAATCAAGCATTTCAACGTTTACACAAAGTCTTTTTGGGTTTATTAAAACTTTTATGTAAAATCTTTTACTTGATTGAAAATTTAGTTTATCGATTTTTCCAAATTAGCTAATCCCGCTCGTTAATAAATCAAATCGTATTATTAACGTTGTTCTTAACATTATAATTTCAATTTTTTCGAAAAAAGAAAAACATCCAGATTTATCGCTAATATACATTAGCTAATAGAATAAAAGAAAAGAAGGAGAAGAGTCTTTCTTAATTCTCATTGCACAAATCCTACGAAAAGTTATTTAAACACTCGAGAAATTCTCGCGGAATTTAACTCGGAAGTGTAATTTCATTACCCTAATTTCAAATTGGAATTTCAGACAAACTTCAGAAAATACTTTATTAACTCAATTATTGAGCGGAATTACGGTTACAGTAGCACTTACAACGTTTTACTGTTTTCCGTAGAGCATATACTTTTATATTTATACAATGTACTAGAATCGTTTACCCTACACCATCCCTGATTGTTGTAAATACACTTTGTTTCAAAAATATAAACTCCAACTTGGAAAAACACCCGAATATTTAAACAAGATTCACTGATTTATATGGCAGGTCACAAGAAATATATACAAAAAATATTGCAAAGCAGTTAACAAAAATAATTCACCTAGTTTTCTATTAAAAATTAACTGAAGCCGCCCTTCTATACAGTACAGAAACCTAAAGTTAAGTCCACTTTTTACAATTCCTTTGTGTTCATTATCGGCAAGTACAGTTTCAATAAATAATCAATATTTTAAAAAACGTTTTCATGTATATACCTTAGACTATAAGTCTTAAGGATGTAGCGTGGTCGGCCCTTAAGTAGCTTCTTTATTTGTTGTTTAATTAAAGTAATTACAAGGTGTTTCTATCTTTCTCACCTTAGGTTTTGTGTAGTTTGTTTGCTTAATCGAAAGCGTTCAAAAAGATAGTGGCGCCCTTATTACTTATACATCCCAATCCTTTCTATAGTAAGCATTAACTTGGACTCGCACCAACCCCTGGAGAGGGTCTCATAGCCGGGATCTCTTTTGGTAGAGTTTTGTAGTTAAAAATTGGCTCCCTGCCTTTTTGGGTTACAAAATTTTGTTTAGAGCGCTTGACACTATTTGTCACAAAAGAAAGAAAGTTGTCTTTGAAATATTGATTACTTGAAAAGGATA
Source organism: Ophraella communa (assembly GCA_035357415.1). Taxonomy (NCBI): domain Eukaryota; kingdom Metazoa; phylum Arthropoda; class Insecta; order Coleoptera; family Chrysomelidae; genus Ophraella; species Ophraella communa. The sequence goes on along the minus strand of CM068987.1, from coordinate 27,960,356 downwards.
ATTTTTTTCATAATCTATTTTTTTATTCCATAGTTTAGATACAAACAAAAGTTTGTTTAGTTATATATACTGGCCTAAATAACGAAATGGAGCATTAGAGAAAAATTTCTGTTTACTTCCCTAAGTGCTTATGCACATTCAAAGGAAAATTGTATTTGACTTTAGTATAAAAATATCTCTAAGGAGAACATATACCGTAATATAGATATACATATATATATTTATTCACCCTGGAATTTATCCAACACTCGATGTACTTACTCTTTTAAAAAGCCTCCAAACGAAAATTCGTCATTCTTTCTGACATTCTTATAGATAATTTACGAGAAAAAAATCAGATGTAAATTGATTGAGAGAGATTTAGCAGGATGTCGCAGCTAATGTGTTTTTAAGTAATGTGCCAGCTGTTGGGGTTGTTTCTACCAATGCAGATCAAGATATATCAAAAAAATTGTAAACAAGGTAATGAAGAATGTGTTTTTAATGTTACTGTTTATTTATAGTTATTTACGTTACAAGTCCGGAAAGTGACTTATTACGGTACGAGATAGAAGAATATCTAATCGAGTACCGTAATAATCACTTCACGGACGTGTATCGTACTATATTTTTTTTCATACTCATACTGCCTTTGGTTTTAAACGCAATAAAATATGAAACTTAAATGACATATTTGATCATTTTATTAGGAACTCATGTAGACTGCTGTGTAAAAATTATGTTACTTGATTTATTCTTAACATGGTTGATTTGCTTTATAAATAAAAAATGAACAGCGGTTACCAAGTAACAATGTAAATAAAGGCAGACATATTGAAGGGACGCTCCAGATAAAGAATATCTATTACTCAAAGTGATACCATAACTTGGAGTTGCTGGGGGTTGCCGAAGGGAAGAGATCTATAATTTAGAAGTTACTCAGCTAGTAGTAAAGATTAACCAGACACAAACGCATATTCGACGAGCTTTCACTGTGATCAACAGTGATGAGGTTCACTATTTGGATATGTTTAGAAAATACATGAGTCTCCCTGAAAGCTCTTTTGGTGGGTTATAGTCAGGGAAAATCTCTGTCTCAAAGAGCTGGTATACATACTGTTGGCGGAGCACCTAAGAAAATAGCTGAGTTCATAAAACTAGACCAGCCAGAAAAGTAATTGCTTCAGGAGGACATCCTCAACGTTGTTGGCCAATGCTGGAGCAGACCTTAAAATTCTAAAACAGCACAGTGGATGGAAGAGTTCTTCAGTTGCAGAAAAGTATATAGAAGAATCGATTAAAGGCAAAAACAAGATTGCAAGAATGATCCAAAGGGGCGAAACTTTTGTTGAAGTGCTACATCAGCGCCACACGTCTTCCGCGATTACAGAAAACACTGTAAATCCATCAACAACTCCATTAATAGATATTGCTGGCAACAGCAGTTGTACAATTAATGTCAATCTTCAAAAACTAGAATAAAAGCTTAGTTTATGTTATTGGGATAAGGAAGAGTACTTTAAAGTACAGTATGAAAAAAAATTATTTAAATGCGTTTTTCTCAGAAATAATAAAAAGCACTTAAATAAACATTTTTTTATTTATAAACTAGTGTCAAGGTAACTAGAAATATTTAAAAATTTAACAGGTGTCTTTAAACCAATGATTTAATATGTCCGCAAATAAAAAAATCGAGCGGCGTCATATCTGGTGAAAAAACAGGCCAATAAACCGGGCCTCCTCTATAGATTAATCCATTTGGAAACTGTGCATTGAGATAACTTCGGAAATTTAATCAAAAACGTGCTGGATAACAATACTTCTTTCAGTTTAAAGAGGAACATCTTTAAGCAATTCTGTATAGTATAGATTATGACGTTGAGGATATTGCTCAGCATAATTTCGTCTTGCTTCGTTAGCATTACTGATTTGTAGACAAGAAGCATGTCTGCTAATTCGATATTGATAAAAAGATGCATTTTCAAATAAACTCTGCATTAAAAACAAGAACAACAGTGAAAGAAGTAATTTGACACACGTCAAACAACTACGAAATTAGATTTTTTTTAATTTACAAACTAAAATATTTCCTATTATGAGATATTTTTATATATGATAAAAAATCAGCTGTTTTTACAACTTCTCGAATGAATTTACTAATCGAAGCACAGTTTGAGAATATTACCGAGATAACGTAGCTAGTAAATTTTCTTTGACTACCGGCATCGGCAATTTTTACTTTTTATTTTTACTTTCACGACATACTTTCCAATTAACGACACATGTTTCTTAGAAAAACAACCTTTCTGTTGTTGTAAACAAGAAAATCAGTATACGTGAGACTTCCATTTCCAAATAAATTACTGTCTAATGAAATTTAATTGAATGTACGTGTTATTACAAATATTGCTTTTGTGTTGGTCGATTGGAATTGATTATTTTTAGAATAAAAGTTAATTCTTTTATTTTTCTATGCATACAGATTAGTGGTGTAGTAGTGCAGATATCAGGGAATATAAACAATAAAAATTACAATTATTTTATACCAAAAAATGTCTGTTTAGTTTCTCCGGAACTTAAAGAAGGGATCCGAACTACAGAAAGGTGTATTTCCTCCTTCTTTTGTAACCTGTTAGCTTTCTCATTAACTATTATCCTTCTGTGACCTGGCACTCACATCAAGATAACCTTGTTCTTTTTTGCCACTCTATCAGAATATAGAGTCCTTCTGTTCAATGACGTTTATAGCTGTCCAATGTCCCTCAGACTAGTCTTTTTATGTATATTGGACCCATCTGTATACCATATGAATAAACCTTCGACCTCTTAAGGTTTACTACTAGAAATGTTTTCCCATATTTTCTGCAAGGCATTGGCCAGCTGTTCTAGGGTTATGGGGGACTGTTCGAGTCAGTTTGACTAGATGTCACTCTTCCGGTAGCATGCCTAAATAAGCTCTTAGTAGTTCATCAAAAGCTGGTCCAAAGGGGTTGGGCTTTTACTCCTGCTGTAAGAGAAACCAGCGATTTAACAGGGATACCGGAATCATCAGTGAGAGTTCACATTCCGAGGCCAATTCATCCGAGACGATAGTGGTGTTTCCAGAACCACTGATGATGGTGATAAAGATTTGATAAGAAGAACTATCTACTCTATGTACGAAGAAACCTTGGTGCCCCCTATCAGATCATTGCAAACAAGACTAAGGAGCTCCACTGAGATAAGGATATCAATTGGAAACCTATGGACACTTTTACCAAACTAGGTTTCAAATACTGCAAAATTGACAAAAGGCAAGTTATTATGGAATCCCAACGGATTAGTCAATGGCGTTTTGAATATTTGACTGCCATAAGTTATTACAGGTCTTTACAAAGACCAATAATCTATTTGGATGAGACCTGGTATGATACCCACGATACGCCGGCAAAAGGATGGACCGATGGAACAGTGCGATGCCAATCAAAAGCTCCATCGAACAAAGGTAAACGAATCACGATTATTCATGCTGGATCAGAAGATAGTTGGATTTCAAACAGTGTATTTAATGAAGTTTAGCTTAATTGTAAGATTTGTAAACTTTTTAGTTGAAAATAAGGCATATTTCTCTTTTTCTATATCTCCTTATTTTCAAAACAGTGTGAATGCCTCTTCTGCTTATTTAAATTTCCTATTTTTTTTGTTTAAAACGTATTAAATATCTCGAGAGCTAACCATTGGTGGAACGTGTTTCCATCGCATTATCGATGAAGGTAAATTTACGTTCGGTGGCTTAAGGTCAACCTCGGTTTCCACACTTTGAAAAATGACTTTATTAAATACCACTTAGAAACACTAGCAGATTAATAGATCTATTTTCGTTTAAAAAAAAGAGAGAGATTTTTAAAATTCATCAAATTTTCTAGACGATTTACACACACGAATATTTAAAAGTATGTAATCTTAGCGAAACAACGGAAACTATTATCATGTAGATCTTTTAAGCTCTTCCATTAAAAGATCATATAACTACCTCCCTACATTTCCTATGTTTGTTTTTAATGCAAATCTCGTCTGGATGGGATTTTAGCAGTGAAACGCGTTTTACTTGTACTCCAGAAAATTCTCGCTAACCTATTATTATTTTACATTATATTTCCACAAGTGGGATTTCTTATTTATTTAACATTTATCAACGTACATCGAAATATAAACATTTATGTAGAGAAAACGGCTTTCTGTAAACTTTATAACTCATTCAAAATATCAGAAATGTGATTTTACAACGTTTTGATATGGTTGTTTAACTTTGTTGTTAATTTTATAGTTAATTAGAGCTTTCCTTAATTTTTCAGTAAATTTATATTCTCCTAAATAGAGAATTACTCCATTTGAACTGTTTTCACTGTTTTCGAGAGCGATATCAACAGCAATAACTCCCTGTCTGACAAATAGATGGCAGCTTCAACCAAATATTCTTTTGACAGATCGAAAGAACAAACTTTTTTAGGTAGACTGTAAAAATTGCGTGACTTTCGAGCGATTAACTTGTCTACACGAATATTTATGATAAAATAGTCTATTACATTACAACACGAGTTTTGTACTATACTTTTTCTACTACTGAAAATCTCACATCTGATTAAGTACTGTACAATTTTTATTTATTTACATTTATATTTGTAGTTATATTCTGGCAGCTATTGAATACAATACATTTGTTGCTATATCTCCGAAATTTGCAATTAAAACATTTTCAGAAAATGGTTTTATTTTTTTGTCTCTTTCAGAGCCTGACTACATCTTTAAATTCTTCAAATTTATTCTCTATGGCTTATTATAATAAATTTTCAAGCACAGCGACTATAAATTCACACTATGCTAATGTCAAACTTGAATAATTTTCTTGTGTATTTTTTGACAGTTCAGAATTCTTTTAATTTCAAAGCTCACTCACAAAGCTACTGTACATACTGTTGGCGGAGCACCTAAGAAAATAGCTGAGTTCTTAAAACTAGACCAACCAGAAAAGTATACAGGTTACTGCTTCAAGAGGACATCCTCAACTTTGTTGGCCAATGCTGGAGCTGACCTTAAAGTTCTAAAACAGCACGGTGGATGGAAGAGTTCTTTAGTTGCAGAAAAGTATATAGAAGAATCGGTTGAAGGCAAAAACAAGATTGCAAGAATGATCCAAAGGGGCAAAACTTTTGTTGAAGTGCTACATCACAGCCACACGTCTTCCGCGATTACAAAAAACACTGTAAATCCATCAACAACTCCATTAATACATTTGCTGGCCACAGCAGTTGTACAATTAATGTCAATCTTCAAAAACTAGAATAAAAGCTTAGTTTATGATGATTCACTTATTATTTCAAACAACATTGGGAGAATTGAAGAGTACTGTAAAGCACTACTTTCCGCACTCAAACGAGTCCGGGAAATGGCACTTTACCATACAGTATAAAAAAAAAATATTTCAACACCATAATTACCAAGATCGATGGAAATATTCTCAGTTGTAAGCGAGACAACCGAACAGTAACCAAATGTATTTACAATTTATATATTTTTTAAAGGATATTAACGGAATTCATAACAATTTCCTGTAATACAGAATGTTTGATGTCCTAAATCCACTTTGAAATCAACAAGAGAGGCAGAAGCGATTTCCTGCAACAACCCTCATCTCATTTAATTTTTAACGTGGTATTATTTCACAATTCCGTAATACCCCAAGGACTCTAATGGAGCTTTTGTTACCATAAAAATATTCATTTTTAAATACAATTCATGTATAAATCCGATAATTGCTTTCGTTTTTCTATTTGCTTTCAAAGTTGGCGTACAAAAAAATATTTATCGTCAATAATTACACATTTTGTTTGTAAGCTATAGCTACACAAGTTAAATGCTTCTTTTTTTATTTTCTGGAACGATTTATTGGATAAATTTTGTAGTGAAACATAAAAATAATTATTTTGTACAAACAGAATGTTGTTTATTTGATGTATCGCCATTTAGCCACAGAACTATGGCTGCCCCTTTGTTCTTTTTATCCCTTTGTAATATCGTCTTTTGCTGCATTAAAAGGTTGCCTAACTCTGGATCTATCTGGACCGATGATTATTCTTGCTAGATCTATCTTCAGGCTCGCTTTAATTAGTCTTTAATCAGAATCTTTTTCTTCTAGTTCCATTCTGTAGAATTCCCACATTGCCTTCTTTGATACTGTTTGATATAATCTCTTGTAAATTGTAAAGTGTGATCAACAATATAGTGCCTACAATAAAATGGGACTGATGGTGATAATAAACTTCTTAAAGAATGTAGGTAAAGAATGCAGGTCACGATTAAATTTGCAAAAATAATTTTTTAATAGAAACGCATATTAAAGGATATTCACAATGAAATTTAATAAAAATTTAAATATGTTAATATATCAATTCAGTTTCACTATCACTATCGTCGTCTACATTAATTATAAGGGGTTCTATTTTAGTATGAAATGCCCTGTATGAATCCTCTACTTTTATAACATGGTTTATTGTTCTTTTCCAACAATCAGTGTCTGGGTCATCTATATTTTGTCGGATTAATGCAATTACATAAAGACATAATGTAGGTATAGTATTTTGGGTCCGCACTTTGTTCTTTAGTTTTCTTCACATATGCTCAATCGGGTAAGGAGGAAGACGATGAACTGTATGTCCTTTGGATGCTGCAATTGTGTCACATATATATGTCTTCTGTATGTTAAATGTCCTTAGAACCTCTAAAAGCTGCGTTTTTTATATCCTTCAAAGTACATGTTGTTTTGGAGCATTAATTCCTGGATTTCCGCTTTTGTATTTGTAGAGCGTGGAACCTTCTTCAATTGGCGACTATGGTAACTGGCATTGTCCATAACTATGACACTATGCAGGGGAATATTTGGCAGTAAAGTGTTTTCGATCAATTCGGTTGTAGTATCTTGGTGGTAATCCAACGACGAATCTTGAATGTTCTTCGCCCAAAGTCCCAAACTGTTTGGAATCCAACCATATTCTGATCCAGCATAAATAATCGTGATCCGTTTTCCTTTGTTCGATAGAGCTTTTGATTGGCATCGCACTGTTCCATCGGTCCATCCTACGACAATAAAACTTCTGTATTTTACTTTAGTGAGAACAAAGTCAGAGTTTGCAAGTATCCAATGGTTTACTGAATCCACTCAAAATTTAAGTCGCATTGAAAAAGTTCAAAATAAATTTCTTAGATATTTGTATTTACGAAAGTATAAAAAATGGCTCGATTATAATACTGTTAGAACCACTTGCCTTAGACAAGAATTTAAAATATTAGCGTTAGAACAAAGAAAATTATCAATAACAAAATTAATTGTCCTTGATACCATTTAATGTACCTGGACGATGTACTTGAGCATTCCTTATGTTCAATTTACCAAAGGTTTTAATTACAACAAAAGCTCCGCTTACAATCATTCTAAAAATTGTAAATAATTATAATAATTTAACTAATATAGATTGGTGTTTACCAGCAACCAGGTTTCATAAGTTAATTTTAGATCAAGTTTTAATGCTTGCTTAACCACAGTGTGTGTGAATGTTTGGTGTTTGTCTCTCTATACATTCAACAACTTTCTAATGATTATATATTTTACTTTTAATATCATCACTATTAGTTATTAATATTGATTTATAAATATAGATGTAACTCATGGTTAAAAAATAAATAAATAAACAAATAAATAAATAAATCATACCAGATCTCATCCAAATAGATTATTGATCTTTGCAAAGACCTGTAATCACTTATGGCAGTCAAATATTCATTGCCTAATTCGTTGGGATTCCATAATAACTTATTGCCTTTTGTCAATTTTGCAGTATTTGAAACCTAGTTTGGATAAAAGTGTCCATTGATTTCCAATTGATATCCTTATCTCAGTGGAGCGCCTTAGTCTTGTTTGCAATGATCTGATAGTAGGCACCAAGTTTTCTTCGTACATAGAGTAAATAGTTCTTCTTATCAAATCTTTATCACCGTTATCAGTGGTTCTGGAAACACCACTATCGTTTAGTTTTCGTCTCGGATGAATTGGCCTCGAAATGTGAACTCTCACTGATGATTCCGGTATCCCTGTCAAATCGCTGGTTTCTTTTACAGTAAGAGTTAAAACCCAACCCCTTTGGACCAGCTTCTGATGAACATGTTTGACGATTTCTTTGGCATCAAGGGATAAAACTCGTCGTCGAACAGGAATAGTAACACAGGGCGCCGCTGATGCAGTTTCCCAAGGACGAAACATTTTTCACAAAAATTATTAAACAGCACGGACTGACTCTCACTACGGGAATACAAATATAAATGATTATACTCAACCCAAATTATACAAATGCAAGAACCGATCCTCTGTGCAAATTTTAGGCACTATATTGTTGAACACACTTTACTCATTAAAGTCAATAATCCTGTAAACCATGCAAGGATGGCTCATTCAATCGAGTATCACATTTATTTGCGATGTTTTTTTAAAGAAATTAAATCAATCGATGGATAGATAGTAGTTAATTAAATCGACATTACGACCGATTAGTGTGACCTAATTTAAATCTGCATAAACACACACGCAGTGTAAAAGGGTATATGGGTTTAAAATTTGATATAATTCGTATATACCAAAACAAGGCAATGTTGTGATAATTAGCCCTGGGGTATGTAGTTCAATAATGAACCACCACTACCGGGGGCGCTGTACGGATGAAGCGATAGCAATAACTTCCTGTCAACTAAAATTTACATATCAATGACAATCCGTCCTCATACTCCAACCATCCACGATTCATTATCTTTTAATAAATACCTCATTCGTCGGTCGTTTAATACTACTACGTTTGGCTCATTTTCATAATGGAGTATTTCCAACAATATTTTGGTTTCGAAGGTGAAATGTTTCTCTAGTATCAGCAAAACATTGAAAAGTAACATTTTAAGCTATAAATAAAAAATATTTCTAACTAAATCTTAAAGAATTGTAAACAAAACATATCGAGATGTATGTAATGAAGGAAAGAAGGAAACTACGTTTTCTGTTTCATATCTTTTTGAGGCTTGTACTAGTCATCCACTTCTAGAGGCTGTGATAAGTTTCTTGCATGTTATTTTTGATCATTTTTTAGCCTCATCTTAATCTTAAATTTTCTACAGAACTTTTTCCATATTATTCTTCTTATCCTGCAAATCATTTCGGATATCTTCTGATACAATATGCGTCAAAAAACACGACATTACTATCAACATGACTGCCCTTAAAACAGCGGGGATTTTTACTTTTTCCATTTACTAATGGATCTTCTTTTTCACCTTCCATATTTGCACATAGCAAAATAGTCAAACGTTGTTTTGCTGCCTTATTCCCTGCACATTTTAAATTTTTTAATGCAAATGTCTTGTTAGGCATGGCTGAGTAATATAGTCCTGTTTTGTCAGCATTGTATACATCCTGTGGAGAATAATTCCTTAATATTTCTTGGTTTTCCAATCCTCTTTTTCGTACAAATTAACCTCTGCAGACTCACCACAAATTGATTTAATCGTTATATTATGACGCTTGCAGAAACTTTCCATCCATTTGACGCTGCAAATTTTTCCATCTTCAAACTGCTTGCTGTCTCTAGTGCTTTAAAAATTTTAGATTATTTGGCCGCGGTCGCATTATAAAGGTGTCCGTAACTACCATGGGAATTTCCATATAATCGGTTTGGGAAATTTTTAAACTGACCGTTAGTACAGGTGCAGGTGGCCTTTGACACAGGTTTAACTGTACCAGAAAAAAAAATAAAGAATTGGATGAGAGACAAAATGGTAACAATGGAAAGAACAGCCCAAAAATTGAAATGGGAATGTTTATGACCTAAAAAACAAAAACTTGTAGTCTGAAAAGGATGAGCAAAAGCTGAAAAAAATGGACTGTACGTTTTTTTACTTCCAAGCCAAAAATTTTATCTAAAATATTATTAATCCGGTTCAAAATACAAAAATAATCCGTACCATCACTGTTTACACTAGAATTAAATTGTAATAGTGGCAGATTCGATACTTTTTACTTAGAATTCATGGTGCATCAGTTTCTACGAAGTTTCTAAAAATACATTAACCATACCAAATTGTTTTTTTTACTCTTGGAAATTACTGTGGATGGCTTTCAACCGAACTAAAATATAAATATCGAGAAACGAGTGTCGCCGCCAGGCAAGACAAGCAGACAGGAGGAATTAGTTGTTAAGAAAATTAATTAAAAGCCTTGTTCGTCAGCTGAAAAAAGAAAATTGATTGTATTTGTTATTTTAGATCTATTTCCAGACAAAGTTTACGCATAAAAAACGACGTGGGTACCAACAGAATTATTTATTTTCCATCTGCCGCGTTGAATTGATTATTCAGTACAAGTTAGCCTTAAAATTAACAAACTTTTGAGTAGACTTGTCCCAATATTTTTTTATTTCTTTTAACAACTTGGCTCTGTCCTTGGTCTTTATTTTATTCTAGCAATTGCCTCTGAATGGACCACCATTGTGGGTAACAATATAAAGGTATTTTCATTTGTTCGAATAGTTTCTTATAACTTTTCCGATACATAAATGGAGATGATTCGAAAACTTTCTCTCAATAATGTCCATGTTTTTATTTAGCAATTTGCGACGATATAAATGTTTCTGGGGCATAAAAAGGCAATAAAAAATATATTTTCGTGAAAAATAATAATAAAAAAGATCCAAAATGAAATTAGATGACATTTACTATGAAAAAATCTTTGGATAATGCATATTTTTACTTTAGGGATCATATGCAATAACTCAAGTTGAAGTTATTTTCTAGTTATTTTCTTGATATGTTAAAGATTAGCAAAATCTGCTATTTATTTCATTATAAATATCATGTTTGGAAAAATTTTTCTAGTTTTTCATCACAATTTTCTACATCCTGTGTGAAAAGTCCTGTGTTTTTTGCTGACGAAGACGATGGATAAGCATTCAAGAGTAAAATACACATCAGTCGAGGTCAACATTTGCAAATTTTTTATTTTTGTTCTGTTACCGCGCTTAATAGCCCGAGAAATAGTGTAAATAGAAATTTTATTTAAGGTATTAATTCGCTTTATTATAACCGCATCTGATTTTTATTATCTTCATTTTTCAAACACTGATACATATTTAAAATAACCCTCTGACACTAAATGTGTAAATCTTTATTGCAAAATTCGCTACTAACCTCACCTATAGCGATATCATTTCTTCTGAATTTAAATTTTGATCTGGATTTCCATTTTCTGATTCAGAAGTTCTCCAAAACGCTGCCATAATATATGTAACTAATTTAAGGTTATCAATTAATATGGGCAAAAACTACAATACGTAAACCAATTATTAAAAATAATTTACCGAAACAAAGATGTATCTAAAGTTAATACTTAACTGCCCCAAATAAAAATCTGGACTCTCCGCCACCGCACTAGACACCGATTTTATGAGTTATAAAAAAACTGGCGCAAAAAACCAACCGGAGACCCCTGCACGCAACAGAATACAGCAGACCATTAAAAGCCGTGAAATAGTTGCTACAAATGTGATAAATTATTATTTACTACAGTTGTCCAACAATTTCTAGCGGATTTTCCGAATGAAATATTAAGGAAATTTTCATTATACTAATAACAGGATGAGTTAAATTTGTCTTAAAGCCACCGATGGTGAAAATTATCAATTTTTTTTCGAAAGTTATCCGTCATTCGGAGTCTTTCCAGCCTAAACTCCTCCACAGTATTGTCAAAAGGAAAAAAGGCAAGGAAAAGACAGACTTTCACATGATGAATTACTCCAAGGTTTTATTGAATGTTGTTTCTCGTTTAAGGGGTGATAGATTTTTACATTTTTCATTTTTTGTTGCGGTTGATGAATCGCTTCTTTCAATATTTCCAACTTTTAACGTACACGCGAATAGGTTAACATTGACGACTCTATTTTCCAGGATAGAAAATTTAAAAATACCTTACGGTAAGCTATCCTTAAGAGATAGATAATCTAGTAGGGTAAATGGTTTTCTTCAAAGGGGAAAACTTAATAAAAGTAACATTTATTTGATGGAATATCTGCAAGCAACGGAAAAACTTTAAAAACTTGGAAAAATGAGTAAATATAATATAGGTACACAGAACTTCGTTGAAATACTGAGGAGAAATAAACTGAGGTTTAAACTCACTTGTTTTAGATAGAATAAAGTTTATAGTTCAAATTATAACCTTTAGAAAATATTTTTACTTTGATCTGTTTAAAGAGTAATTTCTAGTGTCTTCATATAAGATAATCCATGTGTGGTAAAATAAATCTCGTAATAGAGAATAAAATAAATAGAACGACAAATATCATAGAAAAATTATATCAGCTGTCATTCGGTTGATTATGTCCGCACGCGTCTAGCATTAGACCGTCCTCATTTTAACATACAACCATAGAAAATGGGGTAGCTTGGTGTAGGACTGTATTAAAAAAAAATAAGAATAGATGAAGGGTGTTTAGATTAAAACGTACTTTGTCGATAAAGGGACAATTACATACCGAAAAAAAGGGCAGCAAAGTCACTAAACAAACAGAATTACATTGACAGATGGTGTATAGTGAGAAGCTTGTGATACTTTCTTTCAAAATCGAATTTGTTTCCCCAGTTAAAAAATGTCAGATGACAGATCTGTGTATTGTCATTATTTCACTGGATAAAGAACAGAAAAAAGAATGGGAGAAGCTATTCTAAATATTTATTGATATAAATAAATTTTAATTAAGGAAAAAACAACTTTTTTTGAAGATATTCTAAAATATACGAAATGTATAGTGTTTTTCAAGAAACATGGTTGACTCTATTTAAGTTACATTAGGCAATCTCATTATGTATGCAAAATTCGACCATAAAGATTGAGGGGACTGCAGTCAAGCAATTTTCTTAAAAAACACTTTTACCCACTATATTCAACTGAAACAATCGCTAAAATGTTTATATCAAAACGGTCCAGTGTTTAGAGTATGAAGATGACTGTACCAAGCTACAGAGTGTCTCCAACATTCGTGAAATACGAAAGCCCGGGGCGGGAATTTCTTCCCCTTATACACACCGACTCTACTGCAATTAGAAACAACCAAGAGACCGGAATTTGTGTATTTTCCAACAGTCAGTTACAGTTCAAGTCCTGGCCGCAGGGTGTACAGGACGAAATTAAAAATCATCCCCGTGTATAAAGTCAGAGATCTCCCTATACTTGCCGCTTTTCCCTTGTCCCCGATATTATTGTGTTTCTAATTATAACTAACGGCCAATGTAATATTTTAGGGTTCGGAATATCACCATTGTTATTCAAATTAGATGTTCCACTAATGATAAATAATACGAAAGTTGTATATAAATTCCGCGGGGGTGATTTATGTACGTTAATATCACTTTTATTTTGTTTTCGTACTATTTTGTTATTATAGTTGGGTTATTTGTTCATAAATTTTAGTGTTCCTAATTACAAACAAGTGAAACATAATTTCTTGTTAATGTTGTAAAGGAGAAATCTTCCATGATTAATATTAATTTTTACACAATTTCATATTATACTTTATACCTGCAATAAGTAATTTTATTAAAGGTTATAATTATGTAGGTATTAATGAAAACTAATGTCATGAAGGTAATTATATTTTTAAAAATAAAAAATACTAAATAATATAGATACAACGTGTTATTCTATATCTCCTAGGGGATGCGTAGATAATTCGTTCCTCAGAGAACTATAAACACTCATTATTTAGACAGCCTTTCCTATATTAATTTCTGTAAAAATAAATTTTGCTAGCAAAGTGACACTATTTTCAATTAATTAACAGTAAATAAAATTGGGTTAGGTTTCATGTTAATGGTAAATATTTAAGTGACATAAAAACAACTTGAAGTAGAATCTGGTGAGTCGAGGTATGGTTTGTGACGCGAAGCTATAAACGAGCTTCCAATGCTACAAGCAAATTCAGAATCGATTTCACCAAGATATGCCTTTCACAGGCCCAACAAGATAATCACTGACAACGCTCAAAATGCATTGGCGACAGGTACTATATGTATCTTCACCGATGGATCTAAGACAAACGAAGGTTCAGGATGTGAAATTTACTCCAGATCCTTAAACCTAAATATAAAATGAGCAATGGGTTGTAATGCAAGTATAGCTCAGGCAGAGCTAACTGCCACCTTCATAGCCGCAAAAGAGATTACCATGAGAGAAATCACTGGCAAAAACATCCGTATCCTTACGGACAGCAGACAAGTACTGTTAGCGCAGAATAGGCAACGGATCACATCAGGTCTAGTATTAGAATGTCACATGGCCCTTACGGAAGCCTGCTACAACAATGTGGTTACTCTAGGTTGGATAAAAGGTCATGGAGTTTCAAAAGGCAACCGCATAGTTGACTCGTTGGCTAGAAAAGCTGCTTCCCAAAGGCTCTTGGGACCCGGTAGTCTCGTCAGCTTGCCGGCATCAGCGGTGGTTGACCTAGTAAAGGAACGCTCCCTTGACAAATTCAGGGGAAGATGGGACGAAGAAAAAGGTTGTATACTATCCAAGGAACTTCTGAAATATCCGAATAGCAAAGCAGCCAAGAAATCCGTGGCCATGACCAGAAAGAACCTGCGGTTGGTCACAGGTTTACTTACTGGCCATTGTCACCTACGAAAACATCTGAACAGGTTGGGTTTATCGGACAGCCCACTATGTAGAGGATGTGAACAAGAGGATGAGACAGTTGAGCACGTCCTTTGTGACTGTCCGGCTCTGTCTCTAACAAAACTTCCTACACTTAGTATATATCTGTTCCACTGAAAGTTCTATTATGGCTAATTCCTAGGTTACAATGCTTTTCTGATATCTCTCTGCAGTGCTAGTTAAAAGTCTCTCTCTCCTACGAAAGTGAAATTTGGAAGAAGCAAATAAACTAGTCATAACAGGTGACTTTATAGTCAAAGATAAAGTCACACAGCCACTGTGACCGATCATTTTGAATGTGACAGGTATTGAAAATGCCTAGAAACTTAAAATTAACTTTGGTATGGTTTATGCTGATGGTGAATAAATTTATTAGAACTAGAAACGTGAAAGGACCCAAGAGATTCAAAAATCAGTATATAGGTGAGAAAAAAATCATTGTAAACTTGGTAAATATTGAAATTCGTAGGCAGAAAATTATTACAAAAAGTAAATAAATGCTTTAAGAAAGTTTTTGTAATTAATTTTATATCAAATACACATCGTGGACTAATAAAATATAAAATTAAACCTAACATTATCTATGCTAAATAATTTTTTTCATACACTTGTACTTTACTCTTTAAGTTCAATGTTGTTTAAAATAATGAGTGAATCGACAGAAACTATAAGCTTTTATTCAAGTTTTTGAAGATTGACATTAATTGTACAACTGCTGTTGCCAGCAATATGTATTAATGGAATTGTTGATGGATTTACAGTGTTTTCTGTTATCGCGGAAGGCGTGTGGCTATGATGTAGCACTTCAACAAAAGATTCGGCCCTTTGAATCATTCTTGCAATCTTGTTTTTGCCTTCAATCGATTCTTCTATATACTTTTCTGCAACTGAAGAACTCTTCCATCCACTGTGCTGTTTTAGAACTTTAAGGTCAGCTCCAGCATTGGCCAGCAACGTTGAGGATGTCCTCCTGAAGCAATGACCTGTATACTTTTCTGGTTGGTATAGTTTTAAGAACTCAGCTATTTTCTTATGTGCTCCGCCAACAGTATGTATACCAGCTCTTTGAGACAGACATTTTCCTTGTCTATAACCCACCAAAAGAGTTTTCAGGGAGACGTGTTGCCGTAAATTCATATATTTTCTAAACACATCCAAATAGTGAACCTCATCACTTATAATCACAGTGAAAGCTCGTCAAATATGCGTTTTTGTCTGGTTAATCTTAATCTGGTTAATCCTATCCGTATCCTCTACATCACTAACTTCTAAATTATAGATCTCTTCCTTTCGGCAACCTCCAGCAACTCCAAGTAATGCTATCACTTTGAGTAATAGATATTCTTTATCTGGAGCATCCCTCATGAAGCTTTTAATTTGTTCCTTTGTCAGCACCTTCGACTGGTTTGGCTGATAGTCAACATTTTGTTTTTTTAAAAAAGCTATCAATTTTGGGAAACTTGATATGTTGACATTCTCATTAACCATAATCATTGATTTTACCATCGAGTATTTGGACCATAATGAAGAAGGGTTGAATGTTTTGACTGAAAATTTAAACTGTTGAAAAGAATATTCTTTAAAAAAACTGTTCTTACCACATCCAAAAAGTAAGCCAACATCAAATTTTCATCAGTACTACTTTTCAAATTGTGTTGTTCACGCCAGTTGCAAAACAGTGCATATTATTTTTCATATTTTTTCGCAGACTTAACTGGAATGATTTGCCCTATCGCTTCCGCAGTTTTTTCAGCAATTTCATCTAATTTCAGATCCATTTTCTCCGCAGATATTTCGTGTGTGCAGAAAAATTCAATATGTCTACCTTTATTTACATTGTTACTTGATGCTATTACCTATAAGTGAAAATTCTTTTGACATTTGCTAGTCTAATACCATTCTAAATGCTTGTCAAAATAGGAAATGCTCCTATTCTAAGAAGAAATATCGAATTTAGAATTTACCTACTTTCGAAGTTACCACAATTAAACTAAATAATGCTGGAGTGCTTTTTTGGTTATTTTTAATGGGTCAAACTGTGCCGAAAATTTCGGTGATAAAAACAAGTGAAACAGGTGAAAAGTGACATTGACAAATCATCGGTGTATCTATTAAATATCGCATATGTGTCAGTCGCATTAAAATGAAAATGCGAAATCTGTACGCTGACAATGAAATTGCCATTTTTACCGGTATGTTTACATGGAAAAAAATCCGCGTGATTGTGTCACATACATACATTTATATTGATAAAAATGTCCCTTCTCTATATTCATTGGCATTTCTGTCACAACAACCGCCAGGAATTTATGATGAAATAGGTACATTTAAAATAATAGTTTCCGGTTTTCGGTTTGCAGAAATTGAAACACAAGATGCTCCAAGCTTCACTTCGCTATTAATTTTTTTATATTTTAAAATAAAATCATAACAAAAAAAGATTATATTAAACAGCCAAGGTATAAGTTTTCCTACTTTGGATTGTTTACTTTAAAATAATTATTATAAAATACGGCAAAACGCTCTTCTAGTTTTCTAGTAAATTAATTAAAGATAAAATGTTTTTATTTACATTTAATTTATATATAAAGTGCATAGATAAGAGCTCGGAAAAATGGGTTTTAAAATTATTTTTATTCGTAATACGAGTAGTTAACATAAATAAATAAACTTAATGTTTTATACAATTTAAAAAAAAAATAATGCACCACTTAGTAAATTAGTTTTATATATATTAAAGGACAAAAATAAAAAAACTACTATATATCTTAATTTTATAATGTTAAAACACAATTAATTTATGCTTTAATAAAAATTCTAGAAGAAATAAAAGAAAATAAAATTGGAAATACTTCCCTTTTATTTGCAAAACAACAGAGATGGTCTTAAGCAACGACTTTTGTCAATATAGCCCAAGAAGTAGTTGTTTTCTCTTTAGAAAACGGTCAGACCTGTCTGGAAACGATTTTTTCATACCCTAGAGGGTGAAATTTATAATTATTGACTGCCTTTCGTACACTGAAATTTATTTCCAGTACTTCGTTATTTTTGATAATAGTTACCAAAATAATAGAACTGGGATACTGGTTCACCTGTAGGATTTGAAAACTTTCTTTAGTGCAAGGGTGGTTCCTAAACTGTTGTGGGGTTGTGGGGATCTAGGGTATATGACACAAAGCCAAGGACAGAAGTTTAGGCATACGCGACTGTATTTCAAGCAATTGTAGAGAAAAAACCAGCTGTATTAAAATGGCCACTCATCAAGTTCATCAGTTCATTAAATAATGTTCTTTAATAAGTTAGTTTTAATTGTTTTATAAAATAACGATGAAATCTATTGCACCTTAAGAAGGTGCAATAGAAAATATTACTGGTTACATATTGATATCACTCAAATTATAGTTTGTCTTTACTATTATGGTAAAAGTTGGTTTTGCAGTAAAATTTCTGTTTACAAATTGTTACCAGAATAGGTCTGGCTATTAAATAACGAGACTGCGCGCGCAGAAGGGATAGGGTGGGAAACGAATGCAGCGTTAGATAGCTGGAAGTGCCTGAATTGATGGAAAACATCACCACTTGCGATAAAACCTGTATATTCCAATACGATGTTTAAACTAAGCGGCATCGCCAAAAAATGTTATACTGCAGCTGTTCGATGTGGAGGTGCATTGTCATGCTTAAACACAAATCCATCACCTACCGCCCCCCGGAATAGACGCACAACAGGATTTAAGACTTCCTCGATGTACACAGCATCAGTGATTCTTCTCTCCAAAACCAGGAGAGGCGTACGTGTACCCCTCATAATACCACTCCAAACCATAATACTCCCACCTTCAAATGGAACACGTGGTTGGGCTGTTTCTAATCGGGCTTGTCGTCCTGGGGCCCTACAAACTAGCGTTCTTCGCGAATCAGAAACCAAGCCAATTCTTGATTCATCAGAGAACATCATGTAATTCCAGTTAGGACCATGGTGTAACATTTCTTGAGCCCATTGCAACCTTACAACTTTTTGTAGATAGGTAGTTTGGGAACTCGTAGAGGTCTTCTGCGATACAAATTTACTGCATTTAATCTTCGTGTAATTGTTTACCTATTCAGTCCTTCAAGTCTAGGAATTTCTTTGGATATGCCACTTGTAGATTCCTGTCGATTTTTTCGAGGTATCAAAGTTATCTGCCGGTCTTGTGCTGCTGTTGTACATCGACTTCTGCCACTTCTGGGACGATCCTTCACATCATTTGTGTCCTGGATTTTTTTTTTTATTTTTGATACAGCACCCTGAGTAACACCAACAATATTCACGATATCACTTTGACCAAAGCCCTGTTGTAACAAAGCAATTACTCTAGACCTATTAAAATATGATAGCATGTCTCTGGGCATTTTTAAACAGCTCAAATGAAATTTAAACAAGAATTGGAATAATGTGAAAGCACCCAAATCAATTAAAAACGCTTTAAAATAAATATCAACAAGAGTTTCTTAAAAAACCAAAGGCCCAGTTATTAGATGGTTCAGCCTAATTTGAGTATGTTAAGTGCTTTATCTCAATTAAATTTATATTCTTCAAAATGAATCTTCTACAATGGAAAACTACGTTTTAGAATGTAACAAGAACCCAATTAAAATACTTCCATACATTCATGTAAGTATTTATCCAAGAGATACGCTTCATTTGATGTGAAACTAGTACATTCTGGTCTGTAATTAATTCAGAAACATCGAGTTAGTCGAACAAAGTTCTCGTTCAGCTACTACTTTATCAAAGAATTAGTGCAACTTCGTATTACGGAACTCCTTAGTATGTATCTCTTTGTCTTTACACATTTTAATCATTGGAAGTAGGGAGCAGGCAAAAATAGATATTGACAGAAATACCTCTTCAAGTTTGCCATCATTTGGAGGTAATACAAAAAAATCTAACAACATCCTTGTATTTTTTAAACTTGTTCTAAGTGAAATCTGATTGTAGTTTGTATAAAAGTTTTTCGAGAAAAACGATGAAGCGTGAAAAATGCGGGAAAAAGTTCTTTTATGGACGCAAATTGATTCGATAAAAATAACTAAAATGTTCAAACTATAAAATGTATTTATAGGATGTTATACGTTCTAAGGATTCAAGGGTTCAAAATTTAACTAGTGCACAGCAGCTATTAAGGGAATATATTCACACCGTCTAGAATTTCATATGGGAAAATTAATAATTTTAGGAGAATGAGGTAGAAATTAAAGCTGGAAAACAGTTTTAATTCCTAAGTTACCGACGACAACGACATGGCAATTTGTTAGCAGAAGAAAAGAGGATTTAATTTCACTATTCTACCTGGGAATTATTATTAAAATTTATCTTTACAAGTTTTTGGAAAATTTTCTCTAAAAAATGGTTGTCCAATTAAATTTCAGCCATAGATGTTAGTCCCACATATATTAAAGAATGGCTCCAGAGGAAGAATATTACTTTTGACGACACCATGCTGAAAACGGAGTTACTGTATTACGTTTGCCACCTATAATCACTGTCAATTAAACCCTTTAGAATTAATAGGGGCAATATATTCAATAAAAACGATATTTGATCATATACAGAGTGTTTTTTACACTGAAATGATTTCCAGAAAGACCAGATTGAAGTTGACCTTTTTTCCATCAAAATCCTCTTTAATTCTATACATAAAGTCTTCTCTTATTATCAGAGAATCCCATAGCGCAAAAAAGATTTATTCAATGCTGCCTTTTCCAGAATTTTAAACATTCCAGTGTGTTAAAACGTTTTCTAGCCACTAATTAAAAGAAAAACTTGAACTTATCAAATATTCACAAATCAAATATGCATTTTACGTTCTATTTATGTTTCTCTTTTCACTCTATATTACAAAAATCTGCGATAAACATACGTACGTACGTCGAATAGCTCTAAGTCTGTCTTCGACGTTTTAATTACCCCAAATTGAACTTTAGTCCATATAATCTTTAATTGGACGAGACTAATTGGAAATCAATCGATAAGTGACTTCTTTATCTTTTTTTTTACTTTTGTATTGGGTTTATCTTTGGCACTTCCTAGGAAATCTGTCTGCGCTATTACTTGATTAATATGATTGCTAACAAAAGGGATGATAGAATAAAGAAGATTTAATTAAATTTATATACAGTGTGGCACTAAAGTCTATCCAATTTGGAATTTTTATTATGGAAATATGAAATTTTGTGACTATTTAGGGTAAACAATCAAAAATTTCACCTTGGACGACACTAAGGATAACCCTACATTTGAAAATGTATATTTTCTAACCTACAATTTGTAGTATAATGTTTCAACAAGTTTTTTCGAGGAAATTATTCGTCAGGGTTGAAGGGGTGTCGTTAATGTGCCTATATTACGATCCTGGTTCTTGTAGGAGTAGTAGTCATCATCACTCATCCGTACAACCATAATTTGATAAGGTCTGAAAAGAGTGTAGTATTTTCTCGCTCGCAGAAGATATAATAACATCTCTTGGTTGTAGCCCGCGGGGATTTGAAACGCCAGGCGGTCCTCTATACCGATCATTTATTTCTTAAAAAAAATCAGGAACAAAGTAAATATATGTGTACCACAAAAAAATATATAAAAAAGGAAACTTGGCCCAGATTTCGAGGAAAAAATAAATATATAACATACGGTTTTGGAGATTTTAATGGAAATAATGGCAAATAAAAAGTTCTTCTGTATAATTTGAATTAAAAATTGTGATTTTGTTATCATTTAAAGTATTTTTTATATTTTGCACTTATAAAAATCTTCATTATAAAACGCATTTGCGTATCGTAATGTAACTTTTACGCACGCTAATTTTTGTTTTAAATGGTTGGCAACATGAGTGAAGTATCTAAAGGCAAGACTATTGACAATGACATTTGTGGCTAATAGCAATTTATTAATTTTATATTGTTCTTTAAGAAAGTATTTGTGAATATGAATATCATCTTTTACTTATTATTATTATTGGTGTATTATATAAATTTTTAAATATTTTTGAAAACATTAACATTTCATAATTTAAATGTCAAAACTGTCAAATTTTATAAATTACACAGTGTTACCGACATACTTTTTAAAATCAAAATTTTCGTAATTACATAAAAATAAAAAATTAATTTAAAAAATGGTAAAAAGGGCGAAATATAAAAAATATTATAAACAACTTATTTCATATGGCTGTTGTAACACTCGTTCTTTAAAAAACTCATCGCTTCGCGATTCGTTTTTTAAACTTGAACTCGTTTCATAACAGAATTCCATATGAAATGCGTTGTTTAATATACTATTTTTACTAGTAGTTTTGAAATACTATACCTCATTCAGTATAAATGTAGTTGCACGTCATCAAAGTGAACATATCGCTCTATTCGTTTGACTCACTTTGAGAAGATTATTTTCTGAATCATTCTCTACAAAAACCACTTTATTTAATAATTCTGTTAGACTGCATTTTTAATTATAAAAAGTAAATATGACAGAAGATTTAAATAAGTTAAATTGCGTGTATTTTATATTGCCTACCTATGATCTAACTTATTAAAACATTAATTATCAAGAGACACAAAGAAAGTGGGTTTACACATAATAACTGAGGTAAGGGATATGAAAAAGTCAAAGAAAGCTGTCATTAGAGCTCGCAAATGTGTTAAATGGGTTTTTTTCATTTTATGACAGTTTTATAAATCTATCTTATTCTTTAACAGGCGCTACTTTAATGACGTAATTAATATTTTTGCTCTGGAGCCATTCTTTAATATCTCCTTTTTTCCATGACGTCGTTGGTAACTTTTCTACCACTTTTGAATGATAAATGGCGTTATCTAAAACAACCACTGCAGCACTTGGCAAAAAATCCAATAGCTGCGAAAAATAATCTTCAAAAACATCAGAGGTCACTTCCTCGTGGTAATATTTGGTTGACTTCATCCATCAAATACAAATAGTGTCAAGTATTAATTTTATCAGTCGTTAAAGACACCCAATTAATATTTATTCGAGAATCCATGCAGTAACAATTGTTTCTTTGTTCTTTATATACAAAATAATCTTGATTTCAAAAGATTCTTTTTGATAGAACACATTTTAAATACCAATCTTTCTTCAGATATATAAATTTTTAATTTCTTTTTACATAAAATACGTATTACTGTTGAACAACAAAGGGTATTTAATACACACTGTATATATAACGACGTGGTAAAGAACATAAAAGAGCAGAAACGGCCATATGTACAGAACTCATACAACAAAGTAAGCTAACTACACTCAAACTGGCTGTTGCCTCTCCTCATAACTTTTTATAACTCTGCAACAGAGTTGGATCTGCCATCGGAATTTTATATACATACAATTTGACTCTTCAAATCGGCGAATAAATATGAACATTGTAATTAATACAATTCTGTAGCTGTAATTGGCAATTGGTATATTAGGCATATACTTAGACTTTTTGACAGTGATTTTGTATACCGGGTGTCCCAAGCAGAAGTTGATCGGTTGTGCTTAGTTGCTATAGCTACAGTCGTGTATTTATTGACACTATGAAAGATTTAATTGTCACAATCGCATGTTTTCAAGTATCTAAATAATTTTCGAGGTGATTTTGCTTGTAAAAAAAATATTGATCCTAACTCTTGCGGAAACGAACTTTTCCGCACTTGTTAGGATAACTATTTCATACTTGATTTATCACTTTCATTTAATCTTTCTTTACTTGTAATGATTTTAAAAACTATTTTTTCTTTTTTAAATAAATCTAAAAAAAAGTGCAAGACTTGCAAGAGTCTTGGTGCAAGAACAAAACCAAGACCAAAACTGAACCCTGCAAGAACAAGACCAAGACTGGACAAGAACAAGACCAAGACCAAGATTGCTTATTTGACTGCAAGACCAACACCAAGACCTTGTATGCAAGACCAAGACCAACACTAACCCGGTCTTGGTCTTGGTCTTGCATTTGCTTATCACTAGTCCTACTATTCCTAAAAGGAACAAGAATCATTCAGTACTTCTTTAGTAGCATCAGTAGCCTTTTTTAGCACACTTTTGATTGCAGGTCTTCCGTAAATCATTTTAATTTTTCATGTTTTGAGCAACTTAAAGATCTAGTGCTAGGTATGATTCTTCATTCTATGACCTTCTTTTATTTCCGAATCATAATTGCATCTGAATCATCGGTTCTTATCCCAAGTATTTGGTTTGGAACTCTGTCCCTAAGAACTATGACTTCTCCATTGATTTCTGCTCCACTTGTATCCTATAGATCACAATTATAGTATGGGTCAGTGTTTATGACCCATAAATTAACAGTGGTAGCATACACTTTGGTATAATGAGCATTATGTAACTCCATTTCTTCATTGTTGACTACCAATTTCCACATATTTAATCGTAAGTTCATTGCACTTCCTTCTGAGACTGCTCCTTTAGTTCATTGTCCGATCTACTGGTATGAAATAGTATGTTTTTGGTTTACAGGGTGAAATTTTCCAAAAAAAAGATACCATTGTTCAACTGGCTCTATTTAAAAATCTTCTCACTTGTTTAAACTTATATCCTTAAATTTATATTTTCATTTTAGGTGGAATAAATTTGTGCTACTGTTTAGAAGAACTTCTTACGGTTGAAGGCAATGACCCTTCGAGCACAAACGACTAAGAAGGACATGGGTAGGACTGAAGGATAGTTCTTCGTACTGCATGGCACGTCGTTAAATCTACAAACCAAAATAGGGAAACGATCCTATCCTATTTATAGTTCTAATAATAGCATTTTTCTAAAACAATCTAGTAGTTTTTGAAAGCAGAATCTCGTAATAATAACAACCAGATTAAACATATTCTATTTTTACGTAGGTATATCAAAAATCGGTTGTTAAAAATGCGGAAGATACAACAATAGAATGTTTAGTAAAAGCTTTTCTAAAGAATAATTTAATAGTGTATTTTGGGAACAGTTGGATTAAACAACTGGTCACATTTAAACGGTCATGTATACCTTACTAATTAGTTGTTAATTAACAAACACTACCCCATAGAACAGTTTACTTCTTCGGAATACAAATCGGTTAATTCCAGTTCGAATTAATCAAGTGTTACTATTGAATTTCATCAATTTAAACCGACATTTTTTAGAGGAGTTTTAATTTCTATTGAAACAAGTAATCTTGATAATCAATAGACAAATTTCCATCGAAAGGTGTGTATGAATATTCAACTTAGGACGTTTTTTAGTAGCACTGCTTCACACGTATGATCTTAGGAAAATTAGTGTCAAAATTTATCCCATTTGATAGACTCAATGATTGTTTGTTGCAAGAACATGTTCTTCTTCTTCAGTCTATAGATATCCACTCATGGACAAAAACCTCTTTCATTGATTTCCATGCCGATCTTTCTTGGTCGGTTTGAATCCAGTTTTTCGAGGTATGTTTTTGGATGTCTTCTTGCCATCTTCCTGAGGACGCCGGACACTTTTTTTGGATCTCTTATATTATTACTGGGAGGAGGATTTCATCATATATTGGAATGATTTAAATGGTAGAGCTTTAAAAGCCATAGCTAAGCCTTCCCAATGCCATCCAGGAGAGATTGATTCTTTGTGGATCTCTGATGTTTGATTTTCTTTTCCAAATTTGATGTTCCGGATGCTGTTGAAGAGAACGATATCATCAGCATATCGTAGATGGTTGAGGCATTCCCATCTTTATTGATACCTTTCCCCTCCAATCAGAAACATTACAACACATCCTCCAAAGCTATCTTAAGTGAGATTGTGTCGCCCTTTCTAATGCCTCTTTTCACGGGAATCTTTTTACTAGTGCAATCTTCATCAATTTTCACCTGCAACATTTCTGTTGGTCAAGTTCAGTCAGCTCCGTTTAGACTCTACACTTGTTGGTTTTCCATATTTTGTTTGATTTTGAAACAATAGCTCCGTATGTTAGTAGATATCTTATGTTCGCTGAGTAGAACCAAGCAGAAATTTTGAGAGAGAACCCCCAGGTTTTTCTTTCAGGGAGGATATTTCCTAACCATCCACTTAAACCTGGAGCATCCTTGTCCGCTGGGGAGGATAGGATCTTAGGGAACATAGGTGTGCCAAATGCTGCGTCTATATCTATGGATGTCTATGTCGCTGCAAGATCTGTATTATATCTCAAACTTTAAGAAAAACTACTTTAATGATTTATAAACCAATCAAATAATCATGTTGAATATTTTTAGATAGAAACTCATGTATGGACATTTTTTAGTGTTCAAATAATTTTAGATTGTGTCCTTACCTTTCTGGCTAAAAAAATCATTATATAACTATTAATCTGATAATTTAAATCTAGTAAAAATATTAATAAACTATTGTTGATACTTTAAGATTTACAGTCTAACCGAAGGTAGAGTAATTAAGTGAAAACATCCCATCTATAAGAGATATTTAATAACCATTATTTTTGTCGACATTCTCTCTTTAGATAAATAATGATGAATGAATTCCTCACTTCGTCACGAAATTCATAAACTCAAAGCCTTTTTGATACACAAGAAGAGAATCCTTTTATAAATTCTAATCGCATCAAAGGCAAAACATCGGAATTCAAGTAAATGTTGTTAGTATCAAAATATGTAAATTAATCTGATTAATGATAGCTTACAAATATATAATAGCAAATATCACTTTTTGGATAAATAGATTAGAGGCTCTTCCTCTATATGACAAGCTTATAAATGTATAGCATTACTTTTTGGATTATAAATTGGACATATAGTTACTCCGACTTCTTGGTCTATAACATTCTTGCTACAGAGAATTCTAAGTGGCTAGATAATGGTAGCTCATCTTCTATCTGGAAAGCTTCCAAGAACTAAACGGGTTGTTTAGAGTACAGCAGTTTGTTAATAGATCTATGGATGATTCATCTCATTTTTATCATAATTCATGCTCTGCTGATTCCACAGAAGGAATTAGTTCCAAGAAGTGATATTTCTGGTTTCTTTATTGTAGAGAGCTGTTGTAGTATCACAGTGTTTAACTCTTATTCCTCTCCTGTTTAAAATAAATACGTGGCGCTTATCTATAGACCATTTCTTGCAACCAAGAATTCTAAGAGGCTTCAGATTGGTAGCTCTTCTTCTATCTGGCAAGTTTCCAAGAGCCCTGAGGTTGTTTAGAATACAGCAGTTTTTTAATAGAAGTCTGGAGGCTTCTTTTTCTCTATTTCTATCATAATTTATGCTCTGCTGATTCCACAGAAGGATTTAGTTCCAAGTAGTGATTTTTCTGGTTTCTTTGTTGTAGAGAGCAGTGTTTAACTCTTCTTCCTCTCCTGTTTAAAATGAATACGTGGGGGATTACCCATAGACCTTTCCTTGCTATTGAGAATTCTAAGTGGCTTCAGATTGGTAGCTCATCCTTTATTTGGCCAGCTTCCAAGTGCTCTGGGGTACAGCAATATGTTAATAGATGTATGGAAGCTTCAATTTCTCATCTTCATGTTCTGCTGCTGATTCCACAGAAAGATTTAGATCAAATGGATTTGAGTTAATTACTTTAATGCATCCAAAATTGCCAGAAATTTTATCAAGAAGAGATAATGAAGATTGTAGTTCCATCCACTTGAAACTAACGTTGCCTAGAATACTACAAAAGTCTTATTTTTAAAAACATTATCAGTTATTATATCCCAAAACTCTTAAGCTTGCTGTAACTAATTATACTGACTATAAAATATTCCAATATCAGTATGAACGCAGATTTTTTACTAACATTAAAACTTTAGTATCAATTAATTATACTCACTTAAACAATTTTCTGTTATTGCCATTGATAAATCTTGATTAAGCTATTTCAGTCCACAAATAGCGTTATGGTGTAAAGGTATATTTTCCAATTGACCCGAATGAAATTTTCATCGAGAGATCCTCTCATCGATTTTAATTTCTGCAACGTTACGCTTAAATTGTCGGTACATATAGAGAAAGACAGTTAGAGTATCCCCGAACGGGTAATACGAGTAATTTGTCATTTAACAAATTGTAATTCAGTCATCGCAAATCAGACAATCGATTAGTAATAGTGTTTCGAAACGTGCATCATGTGTATCACGGGTTTATTACCTTCAATGGTTCAAGGCATACAAAGCTACTGGGAGTTCCTAATTGTTTGTTTTAGATATACACGGAAAAACTGATAAATCGTTTGTTTTAATCTCTCCAGAAATGAGTTTCCAGTAAAATACTGTCAATATCAAGTGAAATTAATCTTCGTCCCATCAATCCTTGATTTTGGTAAGAGAGTGTTCCTTTACTAGGTCAACAACTGCTGATACTGACATGCTAAATAGAGTGCCAGATACAAAAAGTTTTTGGAAGGCAGCTTTTTGGAATAATTTCAACACTCTGAATCTTCTTTTTTAATAGATCCATTGGTGTGGATACAAATAGTATCTGCTTCTAATGCAAATCTGTTATGATCAGTAAATGAACAAAAGAAATATAGTAAAAACGGAAGAAAAAGTGTTTTTGGTACAACATTATTTTCGTTCATACGGAAAAGGTCGTAATGATGGTCCAAGCTTAGAACAGATGTCAATAAAATATCAACAAAAATTTAATAAAGCAGCTCCTAGTAAAAGTGTGATGTAAGCTGTTGTTGAAAAATTTCGTCGCACTGGTAGTGTATTGTGTCAACGTAAAGGTTCTTCAGGTCGTCGAAAAACAGTATGCACTAACGAAAATGAAGGACGTGTTTTTAACCAAGTTGTGCAATCACCTCAAAGAAGTCTTGTAAGAACTGCATGTAAACTCAACATTAGTGAAACGTCTTTACGTCGCATGTTCAAATCAATTGGTGGTTATCCATACCGTATTTAAGTTGGACAACGACTAAATGCTGCGGACAAACGTGCAAGAGAAATTTACTGTGGTCGCATGTTGAGTTTAATTTACGAAGATCCCGAATTTTTGAAAAACATATGGTTTTCAGACGAGAGTCACGTTCATCTTAGCGGCTATATTAATCGACAAACAACCAGATTCCTTGGATTTGAACGTCCTGATGTCATTGTAGATAAACCACTCCACAGTCTTCGAGTTACCGTTTGGTGCGCGGTATCTGGTAATGGAATGATTGGTCCTTATTTCGTTGAAGATGATAATCAGAATCCACTTACTGTCAACCAAGAACGTTATAGAGAGAAAATTATTATACCTTTTGTGAGAAATCTAAATAACTTTTACCGTGCACGAAATCTACAGCTTCGTACACAATGATTCCAACAAGATGGTGCAACGAGCCATACAGTTGTGCGCACCTTAGACTTACTCCGTCAGCATTTCGATAATAGAATAATTTCTTGGGGAACAGACTTCGAATATCCTTCTCATTCAAGAAATTAGAGATGTATGTAGCAATAGATGAGCTAACCTTCTCTGCAATACGTAGAACACAGGAATGAGGTCTAACAAGATCACGTTATATGGAACAGTGAACACCATTGAAAAGGACCTCATGGATAGATTATTTTTCCTCCAAGGTTCTTCTACAGTAACCATAATGATACAGAGGACACGAAGAAGATAGTATTTACTGCATCTATCAATGGTCGAGAATCCTACAGTTTAGAAGAAAAATCTGTATTCTTAAAGATGTGCAGGAAAACAATCTCCTCTCGAAGTTCTTCTAGAGTCTGAGGAGGACATTGCAAATTGAGCAATCTCCTACCCATCATATTCCACACGTGCTCAATTGGGGATAAGTCGGGAGATCTTGGTGGCCAAAGTAACAATATGACATCATTATGTTAAAAGAAGTCCATTGTGACTCTTGCGACATGTGGTCGGGCATTATTTTGTTGGAAATTTGGATTTGCCAGGATGGCAAGATGGATATAACGCTGCGCGTTCATGTTATCTCTGATGAGAATTAAAGGTGATCTCGAACCATAAGCTATAGCCATAACTCCGACAGTTTGATGAACAAAAAACCGTGGATTTCTCCTTTTACCATGTCGCTTGACCATCGTGCATGCCTAAAGAAAATCGATATTCATCACTAAATACAATACTGTTCCATTCCTGTTCCAAGAGTGACCGTTCTCTGTACCACTCAAGGCGATTAGGTACGTCGGTGTTCTGGAGTTAAAAGGAGGACCCAGTATGGTCGGTATGAAAACAGGCCAAAACGTCCTAT